>OZ020192.1:52598282-53798282 GCA_963971165.1 Philopedon plagiatum | reverse complement strand
GGATGTCCAAAAAGTCTTGGTTGGAGCAAATACTCCTAGTAGCACCAGGATAAATGTAAGTAAACCGAATTTCAGGCAAATCGATAATATTTGTTTTTATTTGTGTTGTATATACGTATACAGGGTGTCCGAAAAGTCTTAGTATGGGCAAATACTTCTACTAGTAGGTACCAAGATAAATTTAATTAGGTGGGATTTTACGTAAATCGACTATATTCCTATTTAAACCTGTCGGTCTTAGTGTGAATATATACAGGGTGTCCAAAAATCTTGGTATGGCCAAATACTCCTATTAGTACTTAGAAAAACTTTATTAGGTCGGATTTCACGCAAATCAAATATATTTGTATTAATATGTGTTTATGTTTGTATGTATGTATACAGGGTGTCCGAAAAGACTTGGTATGGGCAAATACTTCTACAAGTACCGAGATAAACCTACTTAATTCGGATTTTAAGTATATCGACTATATTCCTATTTAAACGTGTGGGTGTTAGTTTGAATGTATACAGGGTGTCCAAAAAGTCTTGGTATGGGCAAATACTCCTATTACTACTTAGATAAACTTTATTAGGTCGGATTTCACGGAAATCGAATATATTTGTATTAATATGTGTTTATCTTTGTATGTATGTATACAGGGTGTCCGAGAAGTCTTGGTATGGGCAAATACTTCTAGTAGTACCGAGATAAACCTACTTAATTCGGATTTTAAGTAAATCGACTATATTCCTATTTAAACGTGGGGGTGTTAGTTTGAATGTATACAGGGTGTCCGAAAAGTCTTGGTATGGGCAAATACTCCTATTATTACTTAGATAAACTTTAATAGGTCGGATTTGACGCAAATCGAATATTATATTTGTATTAATATGTGTTTATGTTTGCATGTATGTATACAGGGTGTCCGAAAAGACTTGGTATGGGCAAATACTTCTACTAGTACCGAGATAAACCTACTTAATTCGGATTTTAAATAAATCGACTATATTCCTATTTAAACGTGTGGGTGTTAGTTTGAATGTATACAGGGTGTCCAAAAAGTCTTGGTATTGACAAATAATCCTATTATTACTTAGATAAACTTTATTAGGTCGGATTTCACGCAAATCCAATATATTTGTATTAATATGTGTTTATCTTTGTATGTATGTATACAGGGTGTCCGAAAAGTCTTGGTATGGGCAAATACTTCTAGTAGTACCGAGATAAACCTAGTCGAAATTTCAGCGATTTCCGTTGAAATCGGGTACAGGGCGCAAAAGTGAATTAAATCGATTTAAATTTTTGGAGGTTGTGGAGGACCGGGAGCTTCAGGGCCCTATTGAAACTGGCGGTATTCGGAAAATGGGAAGTAATTTTTTTGAATTTTTTTATGTCGAAAAATGCTGTTCGTAGACCGCACTTTGGCACTGAATAAGTCGAAGCCGGAGCCTCGGACAGAAAAACGTATATGAACATAAAACTAAAGAATCTCAAATACTTTCTTTTTGCAATACATTTACCTATACCTAAAACGACTGTAAATTGGACAAATTTGGGAAAAACTGGAAATTACTTTTTTTCATGAAATTTTTTGACGAAATTTAATTTTTTGCGGGTCAAAATGGATTCAAATCGAAATTCCATGTGCCCTATCGGAAAGAGCTCGCCGAAATACGTTAGAAACGTCTTTTTTAGTTCTTTTATTCCTAATAGGAAAGGAGCAATCGATAATTAAATTTCGATTTTTTACGATTTTTTTTCATGACATCTCTACATTCGAATCACTCTGTATCTTTTCCTATCTAATTTCTTCCAACTTTTTCAACGCTATCCCTTGGGGATATAATCATGCTTTAAAATGAATCCCGAATGGGTGATCTAGGGCCGAATTTAGGGGGTAGAAACTCATTTTTTCTGTTTTTTTCCATCAAAATTCATCTTGAAAAGGCATTATTATATATTATTTCTCTTATTTAACGATTCTTTTTTGGTTTATTTTCATCCCTTATCATCTCAGAACACTTCTAACTAATTAAAATTCCATATTTTTTCGATAAAGTTATAAATAAATACCCTTTTTCGCATCGCTGCAGGAAAAATTTTAAAAAGTGCATATATTAAAAGCCGTGCCTTGACAAAACAAATGAAACTGACCCTCTTTACATCGAAATTAAAATGACCTGTCAAAATGTCATGAAAATAACAGTTTTTGTAGCGATATTGGAAGCTTCCTGGACCGATTTCGGCTTGAAATATACATGGCAAAGGTAAAACGGATTTTATATTTTTATTTACAATACATTTCATTGGACGATTTAAGCATTAAATACGAATTTTTTTAATTTTTCTCAGACCATGCAAATGCATGTCAAAATCAGTTTTATACGGAAAAACATATTAAAATATGTGTCTAAATGTCGCAAAAATGCCAGTTTTTCTTGGGAGATTGGAAACAGTCTGGACCAACTTCGGCTTGAAATTTATCGGGCAAGGGAATTAGGGACCGTATACTTTCAGTAGAAAGACATTTCATTGGATAAATCTGGCTTTAAATACAAATTTTATCGATTTTCCGATGACGCTACAAGACATCATTGAAGATTCTAATATTGCGCTCAGTGGCATCCAAATATTTGTTATAAAGTTATAATATATAAAATAATTCCTAAGCATGAGCGGGTATACCTTTGGGGCAATATATTAATTATTATTAAATCATTTTAATTTAATTTTAGGGAAATGAATTGATTCGGATCGTTTTAAAGTAACCAGAACAATTCGCAAATACATTTTATATCTTCCAGCATGTGCGTGATTGTATATATATCTACAGGGTGTCCGAAAAGTACAAAAGTTTGTATGGGCAAATACCTTTGCTATTTGTACAAATATAAACTTAATTGTCGGATTTTATAGCAAATCGTATATATTTCCATTTCCATGTGTACGGGTTTACATATGTATGTCTGTATACAGGATGTCCAAAAAGTCTTGGTTGGAGCAAATACTCCTAGTAGCACCAGGATAAATGTAAGTAAACCGAATTTCAGGCAAATCGATAATATTTGTTTTTATTTGTGTTGTATATACGTATACAGGGTGTCCGAAAAGTCTTAGTATGGGCAAATACTAGTAGGTACCAAGATAAATTTAATTAGGTGGGATTTTACGTAAATCGACTATATTCCTATTTAAACCTGTGGGTCTTAGTGTGAATATATACAGGGTGTCCAAAAATCTTGGTATGGCCAAATACTCCTACTAGTACTTAGAAAAACTTTATTAGGTCGGATTTCACGCAAATCGAATATATTTGTGTTAATATGTGTTTATGTTTGTATGTATGTATACAGGGTGTCCGAAAAGACTTGGTATGGGCAAATACTTCTACAAGTACCGAGATAAACCTACTTAATTCGGATTTTAAGTATATCGACTATATTCCTATTTAAACGTGTGGGTGTTAGTTTGAATGTATACAGGGTGTCCAAAAACTCTTGGTATGGGCAAATACTCCTATTACTACTTAGATAACCTTTATTAGGTCGGATTTCACGGAAATCGAATATATTTGTATTAATATGTGTTTATCTTTGTATGTATGTATACAGGGTGTCCGAAAAGTCTTGGTATGGGCAAATACTTCTAGTAGTACCGAGATAAACCTACTTAATTCGGATTTTAAGTAAATCGACTATATTCCTATTTAAACGTGTGGGTGTTAGTTTGAATGTATACAGGGTGTCCGAAAAGTCTTGGTATGGGCAAATACTCCTATTATTACTTAGATAAACTTTAATAGGTCGGATTTGACGCAAATCGAATATTATATTTGTATTAATATGTGTTTATGTTTGTATGTATGTATACAGGGTGTCCGAAAAGACTTGGTATGGGCAAATACTTCTACTAGTACCGAGATAAACCTACTTAATTCGGATTTTAAATAAATCGACTATATTCCTATTTAAACGTGTGGGTGTTAGTTTGAATGTATACAGGGTGTCCAAAAATTCTTGGTATTGACAAATAATCCTATTATTACTTAGATAAACTTTATTAGGTCGGATTTCACGCAAATCCAATATATTTGTATTAATATGTGTTTATCTTTGTATGTATGTATACAGGGTGTCCGAAAAGTCTTGGTATGGGCAAATACTTCTAGTAGTACCGAGATAAACCTACTTAATTCGGATTTTAAGTAAATAGACTATATTCCTATTTAAACGTGTGGGTGTTAGTTTGAATGTATACAGGGTGTCCGAAAAGTCTTGGTATGGGCAAATTCTCCTATTATTACTTAGATAAACTTTATTAGGTCGGACTTCACACAAATCGAATACATTTGTATTAATATGTGTTTATGTTTGTATGTATGTATACAGGGTGTCCGAAAAGTGTTTTGTTGGCAAAAATAGTTTCTACGTGTGGTGTTTGTTTGTGTGACGCGGCACGGTTATGAAGGGCGGTCTATTCTGCATCATCAGTCCGAAGGAGTGTGATATCTTCCTTAGTACATGCTCTAGAAACACGAAACTTTCAGGGCATGACAATGATGATATTACCGACATTATGGAGCTCCCTTTCAGTGCATGACAATGATGATATTACCGACTTTATAGATCCCCCTCGGGGGCGATTATGCGGTCTACCCGTACTAGTTAGAGACCGCCTTTCAGGCTCGGTCTCTATACCGAGCCGTTGGTCAGAAAAATTTGTGTATGTATGGCCGTATGTCTGTTGTCCGTTTCGACATTTTCACCTCTTCAATTTTTTTTGCTCGAAAACGGTTAGAGGGGGGGCAACCAAATTTTCTGGGTTAATAGAGGGATAGTGCGGCTAGCTTCGGTAAAAATTCAGTTATACAGGGTGTTCCGTTTCGGAGATATAAAACGTCAAAGTCGAAATTTCAGCGATTTCCGTTGAAATCGGGTACAGGTCGCAAAAATTAATTAAATCGATTTAAATTTTTGGAGGTTGTGGAGGACCGGGAGCTTCAGAACCCTATTGAAACTGGCGGTATTCGGAAAATGGGAAGTAATTTTTTTGAATTTTTTTATGTCGAAAAATGCCCTTTGTAGATCAAAATTTTTCACTGAATAAGTCGAAACCGGAACATCGGACAGAAAAACGTATTTGAACATAAAACTAAAGAATCTCAAATACTTTCTTTTTGCAATACATTTACCTATACCTAAAACGACTGGAAATGGGAAAAATTTGGGAAAAACTGGAAATTACGATATTTCATGCAAATTTTTGACGATTGTCAATTATTTTGGGGGTCAAAATGGATTCAAATCGAAATCCCATGTCCCTTATCGGAAAGACCTCGCCGAACTACGTCATAAACGTATTTTTTGGTTCCTTCATTCTTAATAGGAAAGGAGCAATCGATAATTAAATTTAGATTTTTTACGATTTTTTTTAAGACATCTCTACATTTGAATCACTCTGTATCTTTTCCTATCTAATTTCTTCCAACTTTTTCAACGCTATCCCGTGGGGATATAATCAGGCTTTAAAACAAATCCCGAATGGGTGATCCTGGACCGAATTTAGGGGGTAAAAACTCATTTTTTCTGTTTTTTTTCCATCAAAATTCATCTTTAAAAGGCATTATTATATATTATTTCTCCGATTTAACAGTTCTTTTTTGGTTTATTTTCATCCCTTATCATCTGAGAACACTTCTAACTAATTAAAATTCCATATTTTTTCGTTAAAGTTATAAATAAATACCTTTTTTTGCATCGGTGCAGGAAAATTTTTAAAAAGGGCATATATTAAAAGCCGTGCCTTGACAAAACAAATGAAACTGACCCTCTTTACATCGAAATTAAAATATGACCTGTCAAAATGTCATGAAAATAACAGTTTTTGTAGCGATATTGGAAGCTTCCTGGGCCGATTTCGGCTTGAAATATACATGGCAAAGGTAAAATGAACTTTATATTTTTATCTACAATACATTTCATTGGACGATTTAAGCATTAAATACGAATTTTTTTAATTTTTCTCAGACCATGCAAATTCATGTCAAAATCAGTTTCATACGGAGAAATGTATTAAAATATGAAGGGTCGAAATGTCGCAAAAATGTCAGTTTTCCTTGCGAGATTTTAGGGTTTCTGAACCGTTTTCGACTTGAAAAATACTGGGCAAGGCCTCTATAGACCTTCCCGTGTGGATTTCGGAACATATAATTTGAAGAATTAGTCATTAAATACCAATTTTAACAATTTTTCGATGACGCGGCGAAGCATCATAGAAAGGCTATTCCATGAGGTAGTATACGGGGTAAATTACAATGACGGGTCTGATTTAAATTTTGCTTAGATTTGTTATTAATTGAGAACGGATTATTCGATTGAAAAGAGTGATGTGGCAATCGAAAGGGGAGGAAGTAAGCTATTTTATTTGAAAATAATTTCGACATTTCGTTGGCATGACGACGAAAAATTTGCTATTTCCGATATTTATTGAGTTAGAGAGCTGAAATTTGATATATGGGAAGAATTCGGTCAATCATTCAAAATTATATGTGTAAATTTTGATTCGCATGGTTTCTATAGCAACGATTAAGGATAAATACAATTTCTAACTCACGTACGTGCAACCGAGATAAACCTAATTAATTCGGATTTTAAGTAAATCGACTATATTCCTATTTAAACGTGTGGGTGTTAGTTTGAATGTACACAGGGTGTCCAAAAAGTCTTATATGAGCAAATACTCCTATTATTATTTAGGTAAACTTTATTAGGTCGAATTTCAAACAAATCGAATATATTTGTATTAATATGTGTTTATGTTTGTATGTATGTATACAGGGTATCCGAAAAGTCTTGGTATGGGCAAATACTTCTACTAGTACCGAGATAAACCTACTTAATTCAGATTTTAAGTAAATCGACTATATTCCTATTTAAACGTTTGGGTGTTAGTTTGAATGTATACAGGGTGTCCAAAAAGTCTTGGTATGGGCAAATACCCCTATTATTATTTAGATGAACTATATTAGGTCGGATTTCACGCCAATCGAATATATTTGTATTAATATGTGTTTATGTTTGTATGTGTGTATACAGGGTGTCCGAAAAGTCTCGGTATGGGCAAATCCTTGTACTAGTACCGAGATAAACCTACTTAATCTGGATTTTAAGTAAATCGACTATATTCCCATTTAAACGTGTGGGTGTTAGTTTGAATATATACAGGGTGTCCAAAAAGTCTTGGTATGGGCAAATACTCCTATTATCTATTACTTAGATAAACTTTATTAGGTCGGATTTCACGGAAATCGAATACATTTGTATTAATATGTGTTTATGTTTGTATGTATGTATACAGGGTGTCCGAAAAGTTTTTTTTTTGCAAAAGTAGATTCTATGTGTGGTGTTTGTATGTGTGACGCGACACGGTTATGAAGGGCGGTCTATTCTGCATCATCAGTCCGAAGGAGTGTGATATCTTCCTTAGTACATGCTCTAGAAACACGAAACTTTCAGGGCCTGACAATGATGATATTACCGACATTATGGAGCTCAGTTTCAGTGCATGACAATGATGATATTACCGACTTTATAGAGCCCCCTCGGGGGCGATTAGGCGGTCTACCCGTACTAGTTATAGAGCGCCTTTCAGGCCGCTCTATATAAAGACTTGCCACTCAGGAAAATGTTCGTTGGTTGGGGAATCGGGTTTTTCCACAATCTCAATTTTTTTCTCCGAGACGGTTGCAGGTGTAACATTCACATTTTCTGGGTTAATAGAGGGATAGTGCGTCTAGCTTCGATAAAAAATTCAGCTATACAGGGTGCTCCGTTTCGGAGTTATTAAACGTCAAAGTCGAAATTTCCGCGAATTCGTATGAAATCGATTACAGGTCGCAAAACTTAATTAAATCGATTTAAATTTTCAGAGGTTGTGGAGGACCGGGAGCTTCAGAACCCTATTGAAACTGGCGGTATTCGGAAAATGGGAAGTAATTTTTTTGAATTTTTTTGTCGAAAAATGCCGTTTGCAGACCCCTTTTTGGCACCAAATAACTCGGTCGCCGGAACCTCGGACAGAAAAACGTATTTGAACTGAAAACTAAAGAATCTCAAATACTTTCTTTTTGCAATACATTTACCTATACCTAAAACGACTGGAAATTGGAAAAATTTGGGAAAAAGTGGAAATTACGATTTTTCATGCAAATTTTTGACGGTTGTCAATTTTTTTGGTGGTCAAAATGGATTCAAATCGAAATCCCATGTACGTTATCGGAAAGACCACGCCGAACTACGTTATAAACGTATTTTTTGGTTCCTTCATTCTTAATAGGAAAGGAGCTATCGATAATTAAATTTAGATTTTTTACGATTTTTTTCATGACATCTCTACATTCGAAACACTCTGTATCTTTTCCTATCTAATTTCTTCCAACTTTTTCAACGCTATCCCTTGGGGATATAATCAGGCTTTAAAATGAATCCCGACTGGGTGATCCAGGGCCTGATTTAGGGGGTAAAAACTCATTTTTTCTGTTTTTTTCCATCAAAATTCATTTTTAAATGGCATTATTATGAATTATTTCTCTTATTTAACAGCTCTTTTTTGGTTTATTTTCTTCCTACATCATCTGAGAACACTCCACACTAATTAAAATTGCATATTTTTTCGTTAAAGTTATAAATAAATACCTTTTTTTGCATCGGTGCAGGAAAATTTTTAAAAAGTGCTTATATTAAAAGCCGTGCCTTGACAAAACAAATGAAACTGACCCTCTTTACATCGAAATTAAAATATGACCTGTCAAAATGTCATGAAAATAACAGTTTTTGTAGCGATATTGGAAGCTTCCTGGACCGATTTCGGCTTCAAATATACATGCCAAAGGTAAAACGGACTTTATATTTTTAGTTACAATACATTTCATTGGACGATTTAAGCATTAAATACGAATTTTTTTAATTTTTCTCAGACCATGCAAATGCATGTCAAAATCAGTTTCATACGGAGAAATGTATTAAAATATGAAGGGTCGAAATGTCGCAAAAATGACAGTTTTCCTTGCGAGATTTTAGGGTTTCTGAACCGTTTTCGACTTGAAAAATACTGGGCAATGCCTCTATAGACCTTCCCGTGTGGATTTCGGAACATATAATTTGAAGAATTAGTCATTAAATACCAATTTTAACAATTTTTCGATGACGCGGCGAAGCATCATAGAAAGGCTATTCCATGAGGTAGTATACGGGGTAAATCACAATGACGGGTCTGATTTAAATTTTGCTTAGATTTGTTATTAATTGAGAACGGATTATTCGATTGAAAAGAGTGATGTGGCAATCGAAAGGGGAGGAAGTAAGCTATTTTATTTGAAAATAATTTCGACATTTCGTTGGCATGACGACGAAAAATTTGCTATTTCCGATATTTATTGAGTTAGAGAGCTGAAATTTGATATATGGGAAGAATTCGGTCAATCATTCAAAATTATATGTGTAAATTTTGATTCGCATAGTTTCTATAGCAACGATTAAGGATAAAGTTGACAATTTCTAACTCACGTACGGCTGATCTGATTGAAACGAGTGAGGTGGTAATCGAAAGGGAACGAAGTAAGCTACTTTTTTATGTGAAAATAATTTTGACATTTCGTTGCCATGACGACGAACAGTTTGCTATTTCCGTTATTTATTGAGTTTTAGAGTTGAAATTTGATATCTGGGTAGAATTCGGTCAATCATTCAAAAATATTTTTATAAATTTTGATTCCGATGATTACCATAGCAACGATTGAGCATAAAGTTGATCATTTTTAACTCGCGAACGGCTTATCTGATTGAAACCAGTAAAGTGACGATCGAAATGTTAGAAAGTACACTACTTTTTTATGTGAAAATAATTTTGACATTTCGTTGCCGGGACGATGAACAATTTGCTATTTTCGTTATTTATTGAGTTGGAAAGTTGAAAACTGATATCTCGGAAGAATTCGGTCACTCATTCAAAAATATATCTGGAAAAATCGATTCCCATGGTTGGCATAGCAACGATTAAGGATAAAGTTGACAATTTATAACTCGCGGACGCCGTCTGCGATTGGAACGAGTGAGGTGGCTATCGAAAGGGATGGAAGTAAACTACTTTTTTATTTGAAAATAATTTCGATTTTTGGTAGTCATGACGACGATCAATTTGATTTCTCCGTTATTTATTGAGTTGCAGAGTAGAAATTTCGCATCTAAGTAGAATTCGGTCAATCATTGAAAAATATTTTTGCAATTTTCAATTTTAATGATTGCCATAGCAACGATTAGGGGTAAAGTTAACAACTTACAACTCGCGAACGGCTTCTTAGATTGAAAGAAGCGACGTTCATAATATGTATGCACAAGTTTTTTCCATAGAGACATCAGTGGCGTGCCCAAAGGGCTCTCCACCAATCTTCAGCCAGCTCGACCATTTCAGGAAGATGATGTTATCTCATGTATGGTTCAAAGCCGATCGAAAGATGACAAGTTTAATTTAGTAGGGTTTCAGCGAAATCGTACATATTGTATTTATATGTAATATGTGTTTGTATGTATATAGCGATACGGTTACGAAGGGCGCTCTATTCTGAATCATCAGCCCGTAGGAGTGTGATATCTTCCTTAATACATGGCCTAGAAACACGAAACTTTCAGGGCATGACAATGATGATATTACCGACCTTATAGAGCCCCTCGGGGGGCGATTAGGCGCTCTATGCTATCTAGTTATAGAGCACCACTCAGGAAAATGTTCGTTGGTTGTCGAATTCGGTTTTTTCCCATTCTCAATTTTTTTTCTCGAAAACGGTTAGAGGTAGAGCAACCAAATTTTCTGGGTTAATAGAGGGATAGTGCATCTAGCCTCGATAAAAAATTCACTTATACAGGGTGTCGCGTTTCGGAGTTATAAAACGTGAAAGTCGAAATTTCCGCGATTTCGTATGATACACGATACAGGTCGCAAAAGTTAATTAAATCGATTTAAATTTTCGGAGGTTGTAGAAGACCGGGGTCTTCCGAACCCTATTGAAACTGGCGGAATTCGGAAAATGGGAAGTAATTTTTTTGAATTTTTTTATGTCGAAAAATGCAGTTTGCAGACCCCTCTTTGGCACCAAATATCTCGGTCGCCGGAACGCCGGACAGAAACACGTATTTGAACTTAAAACTAAAGAATCTCAAATACTTTCTTTTTGCAATACATTTACCTATACCTAAAACGACTGGAAATTGGAAAAATTTGGGAAAAAGTGGAAATTACGATTTTTCATGCAAATTTTTGACGGTTGTAAATTTTTTTGGGGGTCAAAATGGATTCAAATCGAAATCCCATGTACCTTATCGGAAAGACCTCGCCGAACTACGCTACAAACGTATTTTTTGGTTCCTCCGTTCTTAATAGGAAAGGAGCAATAGATAATTAAATTTAGATTTTTTACGAATTTTTTTCATGACATCTCTACATTTGAATCACTCTGTATTTTTTCCTATCTAATTTCTTCCAACTTTTTCGACGCTATCCCTTGGGGATATAATCAGGCTTTAAAACGAATCCCGAATGGGTGATCCTGGACCGAATTTAGGGGGTAAAAACTCATTTTTTCTGTTTTTTTTTTCATCAAAATTCATCTTTAAAAGGCATTATTATATATTATTTCTCCGATTTAACAGTTCTTTTTTGGTTTATTTTCATCCCTTATCATCTGAGAACACTTCTAAATAATTAAAATTCCATATTTTTTCGTTAAAGTTATAAATAAATACCTTTTTTTGCATCGGTGCAGGAAAAATTTTAAAAAGTGCATATATTAAAAGCCGTGCCTTGACAAAACAAATGAAACTGGCCCTCTTTACATCGAAATTAAAATATGACCTGTCAAAATGACATGAAAATAACAGTTTTTGTAGCGATATTGGAAGCTTCCTGGACCGATTTCGGCTTGAAATATACATGGCAAAGGTAAAATGAACTTTATATTTTTATTTACAATACATTTCATTGGACGATTTAAGCATTAAATACGAATTTTTTAAATTTTCCTCAGACCATGCAAATGCATGTCAAAATCAGTTTCATACGGAGAAATGTATTAAAATATGAAGGGTCGAAATGTCGCAAAAATGTCAGTTTTCCTTGCGAGATTTTAGGGCTTCTGAACCGTTTTCGACTTGAAAAATACTGGGCAAGGCCTCTATAGACCTTCCCGTGTGGATTTCGGAACATATAATTTGAAGAATTTGTCATTAAATACCAATTTTAACAATTTTTCGATGACGCGGCGAAGCATCATAGAAAGGCTATTCCATGAGGTAGTATACGGGGTAAATCACAATGACGGGTCTGATTTAAATTTTGCTTAGATTTGTTATTAATTGAGAACGGATTATTCGATTGAAAAGAGTGATGTGGCAATCGAAAGGGGAGGAAGTAAGCTATTTTATTTGAAAATAATTTCGATATTTCGTTGGCATGACGACGAAAAATTTGCTATTTCCGATATTTATTGAGTTAGAGAGCTGAAATTTGATATATGGGAAGAATTCGGTCAATCATTCAAAATTATATGTGTAAATTTTGATTCGCATGGTTTCTATAGCAACGATTAAGGATAAAGACAATTTCTAACTCACGTACGTACAACCGAGATAAACCTAATTAATTTGGATTTTAAGTAAATCGAATATATTCCTATTTAAACGTGTGGGTGTTAGTTTGAATGTATACAGGGTGTCCAAAAAGTCTTGTATGAGCAAATACTCCTATTATTATTTAGATAAACTTTATTAGGTCGAATTTCAAACAAATCGAATATATTTGTATTAATATGTGTTTATGTTTGTACGTATGTATACAGGGTATCCGAAAAGTCTTGGTATGGGCAAATACTTCTACTAGTACCGAGATAAACCTACTTAATTCAGATTTTAAGTAAATCGACTATATTCCTATTTAAACGTTTGGGTGTTAGTTTGAATGTATACAGGGTGTCCAAAAAGTCTTGGTATGGGCAAATACTCCTATTATTACTTAGATGAACTATATTAGGTCGGATTTCACGCCAATCGAATATATTTGTATTAATATGTGTTTATGTTTGTATGTGTGCACACAGGGTGTCCGAAAAGTCTCGGTATGGCAAATCCTTGTACTAGTACCGAGATAAACCTTCTTAATCTGGATTTTAAGTAAATCGACTATATTCCTATATAAACGTGTGGGTGTTAGTTTGAATGTATACAGGGTGTCCAAAAAGTCTTGGTATGGGCAAATACTCCTATTATTACTTAGATAAACTTTATTAGGTCGGATTTCACGGAAATCGAATACATTTGTATTAATATGTGTTTATGTTTGTATGTATGTATACAGGGTGTCCGAAAAGTTTTTTTCGGCAAAAGTAAATTCTATGTGTGGTGTTTGTATGTGTGTAGCGACATGGTTACGAAGGGCGGTCTATTCTGCATCATCAGTCCGTAGGAGTGTGATATCTTCCTTAATACATGCTCTAGCAACACGAAATTTTCAGGGCATGACAATGATGATATTACCGACCTTATAGAGCCCCCTCGGGGGGCGATTAGGCAGTCTACGCAATCTAGTTAGAGACCGCCTTTCAGGCTCGGTCTCTATACCGAGCCGTTGGTCAGAAAAATGTGTGTATGTATGGCCGTATGTCTGTTGTCCGTTTCGACATTTTCACCTCTTCAATTTTTTTTCTCGAAAACGGTTAGAGGGGGGGCAACCAAATTTTCTGGGTTAATAGAGGGATAGTGCGGCTAGCTTCGGTAAAAAATTCAGTTATACAGGGTGTTCCGTTTCGGAGATATAAAACGTCAAAGTCGAAATTTCAGCGATTTCCGTTGAAATCGGGTACAGGTCGCAAAACTTAATTAAATCGATTTAAATTTTTGGAGGTTGTGGAGGACCGGGAGCTTCAGAACCCTATTGAAACTGGCGGTATTCGGAAAATGGGAAGTAATTTTTTTGAATTTTTTTATGTCGAAAAATGCCCTTTGTAGACACCAATTTTTCACTGAATAAGTCGAAACCGGAACATCGGACAGAAAAACGTATTTGAACATAAAACTAAAGAATCTCAAATACTTTCTTTTTGCAGTACATTTACCTATACCTAGAACGACTTTAAATTGGAAAAATTTGGGAAAAACTGGAAATTGCGATATTTCATGCAAATTTTTGACGGTTGTCAATTATTTTGGGGGTCAAAATGGATTCAAATCGAAATCCCATGTACCTTATCGGAAAGACCTCGCGGAACTACGTTATAAACGTATTTTTTGGTTCCTTCATTCTTAATAGGAAAGGAGCAATCGATAATTAAATTTAGATTTTTTACGATTTTTTTTCATGACATCTCTACATTAGAATCACTCTGTATCTTTTCCTATCTAATTTCTTCTAACTTTTTCAACGCTATCCCGTGAGGATATAATCAGGCTTTAAAACAAATCCCGAATGGGTGATCCTGGACCGAATTTAGGGGGTAAAAACTCATTTTTTCTGTTTTTTTCCATCAAAATTCATCTTTAAAAGGCATTATTATATATTATTTCTCCGATTTAACAGTTCTTTTTTGGTTTATTTTCATAACTTATCATCTGAGAACACTTCTAACTAATTAAAATTCCATATTTTTTCGTCAAAGTTATAAACAAATACCTTTTTTTGCATCGGTGCAGGAAAAATTTTAAAAAGTGCATATATTAAAAGCCGTGCCTTGACAAAACAAATGAAACATCGAAATTAAAATATGACCTGTCAAAATGTCATGAAAATAACAGTTTGTGTAGCGATATTGGAAGCTTCCTGGACCGATTTCGGCTTGAAATATGCATGGCAAAGGTAAAATGAACTTTATATTTTTATTTACAATACATTTCATTGGACGATTTAAGCATTAAATACGAATATTTTTAATTTTTCTCAGACCATGCAAATGCATGTCAAAATCAGTTTCATACGGAGAAATGTATTAAAATATGAAGGGTCGAAATGTCGCAAAAATGTCAGTTTTCCTTGCGAGATTTTAGGGTTTCTGAACCGTTTTCGACTTGAAAAATACTGGGCAAGGCCTCTATAGACCTTCCCGTGTGGATTTCGGAACATATAATTTGAAGAATTAGTCATTAAATACCAATTTTAACAATTTTTCGATGACGCGGCGAAGCATCATAGAAAGGCTATTCCATGAGGTAGTATACGGGGTAAATCACAATGACGGGTCTGATTTAAATTTTGCTTAGATTTGTTATCAATTGAGAACGGATTATTCGATTGAAAAGAGTGATGTGGCAATCGAAAGGGGAGGAAGTAAGCTATTTTATTTGAAAATAATTTCGACATTTCGTTGGCATGACGACGAAAAATTTGCTATTTCCGATATTTATTGAGTTAGAGAGCTGAAATTTGATATATGGGAAGAATTCGGTCAATCATTCAAAATTATATGTGTAAATTTTGATTCGCATGGTTTCTATAGCAACGATTAAGGATAAAGTTGACAAATTCTAACTCACGTACGGCTGATCTGATTGAAACGAGTGAGGTGGCAATCGAAAGGGAACGAAGTAAGCTACTTTTTTATGTGAAAATAATTTTGACATTTCGTTGCCATGACAACGAACAGTTTGCTATTTCCATTATTTATTGAGTTTTAGAGTTGAAATTTGATATCTGGGTAGAATTCGGTCAATCATTCAAAACTATTTTTATAAATTTTGATTCCGATGATTACCATAGCAACGATTGAGCATAAAGTTGATCATTTTTAACTCGCGAACGGCTTATCTGATTGAAACCGGTAAAGTGACGATCGAAATGTTAGAAAGTACACTACTTTTTTATGTGAAAATAATTTTGACATTTCGTTGCCGGGACGATGAACAATTTGCTATTTTCGTTATTTATTGAGTTGGAAAGTTGAAAACTGATATCTCGGAAGAATTCGGTCACTCATTCAAAAACATATCTGGAAAAATCGATTCCCATGGTTGGCATAGCAACGATTAAGGATAAAGTTGACAATTTATAACTCGCGGACGCCTTCTGCGATTGGAACGAGTGAGGTGGCTATCGAAAGGGATGGAAGTAAACTACTTTTTTATTTGAAAATAATTTCGATTTTTGGTAGTCATGACGACGATCAATTTGATTTCTCCGTTATTTATTGAGTTGCAGAGTAGAAATTTCGCATCTAACTAGAATTCGGTCAATCATTGAAAAATATTTTTGCAATTTTCAAT
The DNA here is from genome assembly GCA_963971165.1 of Philopedon plagiatum. Lineage (NCBI taxonomy): Eukaryota > Metazoa > Arthropoda > Insecta > Coleoptera > Curculionidae > Philopedon > Philopedon plagiatum. Next base: position 53,782,001 of record OZ020192.1, on the reverse strand, counting down.
TTTAATGATTGCCATAGCAACGATTAGGGGTAAAGTTAACAACTTACAACTCGCGAACGGCTTCTTAGATTGAAAGAAGCGACGTTCATAATATGTATGCACAATTTTTTTCCATAGAGACATCAGTGGCGTGCCCGAAGGGCTCGCCACCAATCTTCATCCAGCTCGGCCATTTCAGGAAGATGATGTTATCTAATGTATGGTTCAAAGTCGATCGAAAGATGACAAATTTAATTTAGTAGGGTTTCAGCGAAATCGTACATATTGTATTTATATGTAATATGTGTTTGTATGTATATAGCGATACGGTTACGAAGGGCGCTCTATTCTGCATCATCAGTCCGTAGGAGTGTGATATCTTCCGTAATACATGACCTAGAAACCCGAAACTTTCAGGGCATGACAATGATGATATTACCGACCTTATAGAGCCCCCTCGGGGGGCGATTAGGCGCTCTATGCAATCTAGTTAGAGACCGCCCGTTCCGGGACGGTCTCTATACCCCCTGCTTGGTCAGAAAAATGTGTGTATGTATGTATGTGCGGACGTGCGTGAGTATGTTGTCGTCCGTTTCGACATTTTCACATTTTCAATTTTTTTTCTCGAAAACGGTTATAGAGGCGGCAACCAAATTTTCTGGGTTTATAGAGGGATAGTGCGGCTAGCTTCGGTAAAAAATTCAGTTATACAGGGTGTTCCGTTTCGGAGTTATTAAACGTCAAAGTCGAAATTTCAGCGATTTCCGTTGAAATCGATTACAGGTCGCAAAAGTGAATTAAATCGATTTACATTTTCAGAGGTTGTAGAAGACCGGGGGGGTTCCGAACCCTATTGAAACTGGCGGTATTCGGAAAATGGGAAGTAATTTTTTTGAATTTTTTTATTTCGAAAAATGCCCTTTGTAGACCCCAATTTGGCACCGAATAAGTCGAAACCGGAACATCGGACAGAAAAACGTATTTGAACATAAAACTAAAGAATCTCAAATACTTTCTTTTTGCAATACATTTACCTATACCTAAAACGACTGGAAATTGGAAAAATTTGGGGAAAACTGGAAATTACGAATTTTCATGCAAATCTTTGACGGTTTTGAATTTTTTGGGGGGTCAAAATGGATCCAAATCGAAATCCCATGCGCCTTATCGGAAAGAGCTCGCCGATATACGTTACAAACGTATTTTTTAGTTCTTTTATTCCTAATAGGAAAGGAGCAATTGATAATTAAATTTCGATTTTTTACGATTTTTTTTCATGACATCTCTACATTTGAATCACTCTGTATCTTTTCCTATCTAATTTCTTCCAACTTTTTCAACGCTATCCGCCCGATATAATCAGGCTTTAAAACAAATCCCGAATGGGTGATCCAGGGCCGCATTTAGGGGGTAAAAACTCATTTTTTCGGTTTTTTTCAACCAAAATTCATCTTTAAAAGGCATTATTATATATTATTTCTCTTATTTAACGATTCTTTTTTGGTTTATTTTCTTCCCTGATCATCTAAGAACACTCCTAACTAATTAAAACTCCATATTTTTTCGTTAAAGTTATAAATAAATACCTTTTTTGCATCGCTGCAGGAAAAATTTTAAAAAGTACATATATAAAAGCCGTGCCTTGAAAAAAAAACAAATGAAACTGACCCTCTTTACATCGAAATTAAAATATGACCTGTCAAAATGTCATGAAAATAACAGTTTTCGTAGCGATATTGGAAGCTTCCTGGACCGATTTCGGCTTGAAATATACATGGCAAAGGTAAAACGGACTTTATATTTTTAGTTAAAATACGTTTCATTGGACGATTTAAGCATTAAATACGAATTGTTTTAATTTTTCTCAGACCATGCAAATGCATGTCAAAATCAGTTTCATACGGAGAAATGTATTAAAATATGAAGTGTCGAAATGTCGCAAAAAGTCAGTTTTCCTTGCGAGATTTTAGGGTTTCTGAACCGTTTTCGACTTGAAAAATACCGGGCAACGCCTCTATAGACCTTCCCGTGTGGATTTCGGAACATATAATTTGAAGAATTAGTCATTAAATACCAATTTTAACAATTTTTCGATGACGCGGCGAAGCATCATAGAAAGGCCATTCCATGAGGTAGTATACGGGGTAAATCACAATGACGGGTCTGATTTAAATTTTCCTTAGAATTGTTATTAATTGAGAACGGATTATTCGATTGAAAAGAGTGATGTGGCAATCGAAAGGGGAGGAAGTAAGCTATTTTATTTGAAAATAATTTCGACATTTCGTTGGCATGACGACGAAAAATTTGCTATTTCCGATATTTATTGAGTTAGACAGCTGAAATTTGATATATGGGATGAATTCGGTCAATCATTCAAAATTATATGTGTAAATTTTGATTCGCATGGTCTCTATAGCAACGATTAAGGATAAAGTTGACAATTTCTAACTCACGTACGGCTGATCTGATTGAAACGAGTGAGGTGGCAATCGAAAGGGAACGAGGTAAGCTACTTTTTTATGTGAAAATAATTTTGACATTTCGTTGCCATGACGACGAACAGTTTGCTATTTCCATTATTTATTGAGTTTTAGAGTTGAAATTTGATATCTGGGTAGAATTCGGTCAATCATTCAAAAATATTTTTATAAATTTTGATTCCGATGATTACCATAGCAACGATTGAGCATAAAGTTGATCATTTTTAACTCGCGAACAGCTTATCTGATTGAAACCAGTAAAGTGACGATCGAAATGTTAGAAAGTACACTACTTTTTATGTGAAATTAATTTTGACATTTCGTTGCCGGGACGATGAACAATTTGCTATTTTCGATATTTATTGAGTTGGAAAGTTGAAAACTGATATCTCGGAAGAATTCGGTCACTCATTCAAAAATATATCAGGAAAAATCGATTCCCATGGTTGGCATAGCAACGATTAAGGATAATGTTGACAATTTATAACTCGCGGACGCCTTCTGCGATTGGAACGAGCGAGGTGGCTATCGAAAGGGATGGAAGTAAACTACTTTTTTATTTGAAAATAATTTCGATTTTTGGTAGTCATGACGACGATCAATTTGATTTCTCCGTTATTTATTGAGTTGCAGAGTAGAAATTTCGCATCTAAGTAGAATTCGGTCAATCATTGAAAAATATTTTTGCAATTTTCAATTTTAATGATTGCCATAGCAACGATTAGGGGTAAAGTTAACAACTCGCGAACGGCTTCTTAGATTGAAAGAAGCGACGTTCATAATATGTATGCACAATTTTTTTCCATAGAGACATCAGTGGCGTGCCCGAAGGGCTCGCCACCAATCTTCATCCAGCTCGACCATTTCAGGAAGATGATGTTATCTAGTGTATGGTTCAAAGCCGATCGAAAGATGACAAGTTTAATTTAGTAGGGTTTCAGCGAAATCGTACATATTGTATTTATATGTAATATGTGTTTGTATGTATATAGCGATACGGTTACGAAGGGCGGTCTATTCTGCATAATCAGTCCGAAGGAGTGTGATATCTTCCTTAATACATGCTCTAGCAACACGAAATTTTCAGGGCATGACAATGATGATATTACCGACCTTATAGAGCCCCCTCAGGGGGCGATTAGGCGGTCTACCCGTACTAGTTATAGACCGCCCGCCGAGCGGTCTATATACCGAGCCGTTGGTCAGAAAAATGTGTGTGTATGTATGTATGTATGTATGTATGTATGTATGTATGTATGGCCGTATGTCGGTTGTCCGTTTCGACATTTTCACCTTTTCAATTTTTTTTCTCGAAAATGGTTAGAGGGGCAGCAACCAAATTTTCTGGGTTAATAGAGGGATAGTGCGACTAGCTTCGGTAAAAAATTCAGTTATACCGAGTGTTCCGTTTCGGAGTTATTAAACGTCAAAGTCGAAATTTCAGCGATTTTCGTTGAAATCGATTACAGGTCGCAAAACTTAACTAAATCGATTTAAATTTTCAGAGGTTGTAGAGGTCAGGGAGCTTCAGAACCCTATTGAAACTGGCGATATTCGGAAAATGGGAAGTAATTCTTTTGAATTTTTTTATGTCGAAAAATGCCCTTTGTAGACCCCACTTTGGCATTGAATAAGTCGAAGCCGGAGCCTCGGACGGAAAAACGTATTTGAACATAAAACTAAAGAATCTCAAATACTTTCTTTTTGCAATACATTTACCTATACCTAAAACGACTGGAAATTGGAAAAATTTGGGAAAAACTGGAAATTACGTTTTTTCATGAAATTTTTTGACGGAATTTAATTTTTTGGGGGTCAAAATGGATTCAAATCGAAATTCCATGTGCCCTATCGGAAAGAGCTCGCCGAAATACTTTAGAAACGAATTTTTTAGTTCCTTTATTCCTCATAGGAAAGGAGCAATCGATAATTAAATTTCGATTTTTTACGATTTCTTTTCATGACATCTCTACATTCGAATCACTCTGTATCTTTTCCTATCTAATTTCTTCCAACTTTTTCAACGCTATCCCTTGGGGATATAATCAGGCTTTAAAATGAATCCCGAATGGCTGATCCAGGGCCTGATTTAGGGGGTAAAAACACATTTTTTCTGTTTTTTTCCATCAAAATTCATCTTTAAATGGCGTTATTATGTATTATGTCTCTTCTTTAACAGCTCTTTTGTGGTTTATTTTCTTCCGTCATCATCTGAGAATACTGCTAACTAATTAAAACTCCATATTTTTGTATTAAAGTTATAAATAAATAGGTTTTCTTCCTTCGGCGCAGGAAAAATTTTAAAAAGTACATATATAAAAGCCGTGCCTTGAAAAAACAATTGAACGGACCCTCTTTACATCGAAATTAAAATATGACCTGTCAAAATGTCATGAAAATAACAGTTTTTGTAGCGATATTGGAAGCTTCCTGGACCGATTTCGGCTTGAAATATACATGGCAAAGGTAAAACGGAGTTTATATTTTTAGTTAAAATATATTTCATTGGACGATTTAAGCATTAAATACGAATTTTTTTAATTTTTCTCAGACCATGCAAATGCATGTCAAAATCAGTTTTATACGGAGAAATGTATTCAAATATGAAGTGTCAGAATGTCGCAAAAATGCAAGTTTTTCTTGCGAGAATTTTAGGGCTTTTGGACTGTTTTGGGCTTGGAAAATACCGGGCAACGCCTCTATAGACTTTCCAGTGTGAATTCCGGAACATGTAATTTGAAGAATTACGCATTAAATATCATATTTAACGATTTTTCGATGACGCTACAAAACATCATTTTAAGGTTTTTTTTTTCATTAGGTAGTATCAAACCCTAATCTATGGTATACGTATATGGGGTATATCCATAGGTATATCACAATGACGGGTCTGATTTAAATTTTGGTTAGATTTGTTATTAATTGATATTTTTAATAACAATCCACCAAGCGTTGTACGAGTTAAATTTAGTTTAACTTTTGTCTGACGTCGGATGTTTTTTAACCTCACTTCTCTGTCTGCATTTTTGATATTTTGTTGTTATTTTGATTTGGTTTGGGTGTTTTCTGAATATTTAATAATGAATATATATCTGAGACATTGTAAAAAATATATTTGTAGTGCCAGCAATGTACTACTTTTATCGCTTTTGTTAATTTACCAAAGAAATAAACATAACCTCGCTAGAAGGAAGCAAAAACCAAGAAGATTTTGGATGAGAAACATTTTTAAAAATCGAAAGTTACAAGGAGCTTATTATAATTTATTGAATGAAATGCGACTGGGTGACCAGGAAAAATATTTTAATTATTTACGAATGTTAAGTGATACATTTCAGAATTTACTGAGAATGGTTGGGCCAAAAATAGAAAAGGTATATTGTGTACATGAGCCAATATCTCCTAGAGAAAGACTTGCTTTGATATTAAGGTAAATCTAGCAATATAAATCTGCAAGTACTCGTTGAGTGTGCGATAAAAACTTATAGGGTGAATTATCCATGTTTTAGGTATCTTGCTAGTGATAGTATGATTTTGGTTAGCTATGCATATCAAATTGCTCCTAATACGGTATCAAAGATAATTAAAGAAATATGGAATGCAATTTGGGATTGTTTTAATCAAACTGTTATTTAAACCAACTGAGAAGGCTTGGCTAAGCATAGCACAAGACTTCGAGCAAATATGGCAATTATTTACCACATTGTATTGGTGCTATGGATGGAAAGCATGTGGTTATTCAGGTAACAAGAACTTTTGGTAATAACTTGATGTCCGCTACAGCCCCTTTTCTCAAATTTGACATAGAGAGCTAAAATTTGGCATAGTTATAGATGGCCCAAACTTTAATTTAGAAACAATTTTTGGAAGGTCCAACAAGTAACAAAAATGTTTCTTATTTTCTAGCTTAGTGTATTTTATATTGAAGGCTATCAAGATAAGAAATTTTAATATACCTAGTCTCCTTATTGATAAATAACCTGCTAAGGTTTTTTTGTTTTTTTATTATTATAGACCGCCCGCCGAGCGGTCTATATACCGAGCCGTTGGTCAGAAAAATGTGTGTATGTATGTATGTATGTATGTATGGCCGTATGTCGGTTGTCCGTTTCGACATTTTCACCTTTTCAATTTTTTTTCTCGAAAATGGTTAGAGGGGCAGCAACCAAATTTTCTGGGTTAATAGAGGGATAGTGCGACTAGCTTCGGTAAAGAATTCAGTTATACCGGGTGTTCCGTTTCGGAGTTATTAAACGCCAAAGTCGAAATTTCAGCGATTTCCTATGGGATCGATTACAGGTCGCAAAACTTAATTAAATCGATTTAAATTTTTATAGGTTGTAGAGGTCAGGGAGCTTCAGAACCCCATTGAAACTGGCGGTATTCCGAAAATGGGAAGTAATTGTTTTGAATTTTTTTATGTCGAAAAATGCCCTTTGTAGACCCCACTTTGGCACTGAATAAGTCGAAGCTGGAGCCTCGAACAGAAAAACGTATTTGAACATAAAACTAAAGAATCTCAAATACTTTCTTTTTGCAATACATTTACCTATACCTAAAACGACTGGAAATTGGAAAAATTTGGGAAAAACTGGAAATTACGTTTTTTCATGAAATTTTTTGACGGAATTTAATTTTTTGGGGGTCAAAATGGATTCAAATCGAAATTCCATGCCCTATCGGAAAGAGCCCGCCGAAATACGTTAGAAACCTATTTTTTAGTTCCTTTATTCCTAATAGGAAAGGAGCAATCGATAATTAAATTTCGATTTTTTACGATTTTTTTTCATGACATCTCTACATTCGAATCACTCTGTATCTTTTCCTATCTAATTTCTTCCAACTTTTTCAACGCTATCCCTTGGGGATATAATCAGGCTTTAAAATGAATCCCGAATGGGTGATCCAGGGCCTGATTTAGGGGGTAAAAACACATTTTTTCTGTTTTTTTCCATCAAAATTCATCTTTAAATGGCGTTATTATGTATTATTTCTCTTATTTAACAGCTCTTTTTTGGTTTATTTTCTTCCGTCATCATCTGAGAACACTGCTAACTAATTAAAACTCCATATTTTTGTGTTAAAGTTATAAATAAATAGGTTTTCTTCCTTCGGCGCAGGAAAAATTTTAAAAACCGCGAATGTTAAACCATGCCATGAAAAAAAACAATTGAACTGGTGACGCTTAATTATTATTATAATGTATGAAATGTCAAAATTTGGCTAAAATGTCAGCATTTTGATGCGAAATAGGAACGACTCTGGACCAGCTTCGGATCCAAATTTACCGGGCAAGGGATTTAGGGACCTTATACTTTATGTAGAAAGACATTTCATTTGATAAATTTGGCTTTAAAAACCAATTTTATCGATTTTCCGATGACGCTACAAGACATCATTGAAGATTCTAATATTGCTCTCAGTGGCATCGAAATATTTGTTATAAAGTTATAATATCCAAAAATATGCATTTTAATTCATAAGCGTGTATACCTTTGGGGCAATATATTAATATTATTAAATCATTTTAATTTAATTTTAGGGAAATGAATTGATTCGGATCGTTTTAAAGTAACCAGAACAATTCGAAAATACATTTTATATCTTCCAGCATGTGCGTGATTGTATATATGTCTACAGGGTGTCCGAAAAGTACTAAAGTTTGTATGGGCAAATACCTTTGCTATTTGTACAAATCGTATATATTTCCATTTATATGTGTACGGATTTACATATATGTCTGTATACAGGCTGCCCAAAAAGTCTTGGTTGGAGCAAATACTCCTAGTAGTCCAGGATAAATGTAATTAAACCGAATTTCAGGCAAACCGATTATATTTGTTTTTATTTGTGTTGTATATACGTATACAGGGTGTCCGAAAAGCCTTAGTAAGGGCAAATACTTCTACTAGTAGGTAGGTACCAAGATAAATTTAATTAGGTGGGATTTTACGTAAAACGACTATATTCCTATTTAAACGTGTGGGTCTTAGTGTGAATGTATACAGGGTGTCCAAAAATCTTGGTATGGTCTTTGAATGGGCAAATACCTTTGCCTTTTGTACAAATAGTAACTCAATTGTCGGATTTAAAGCAAATCGTAGGTATATATTTGCATTTCTATGTGTACGGATTTATATGTTTGTATACAGGATGTCCTAAAAGTCTTAGTATGGGCAAAAACTTCTACTAGTGCCAAGATAAACTTAACTAATTAATATTTTAAGTACATCGACCATATTTGTTTTTATTTGTGTTGTATATACGTATACAGGGTGTCCGAAAAGTCTTAGTATGGGCAAATACTTCTACTAGTAGGTACCAATAAATTTAATTAGGTGGGATTTTATGTAAAACGACTATATTCCTATTTAAACGTGTGGGTCTTAGTGTGAATGTATACAGGGTGTCCAAAAATCTTGGTATGGGCAAATACTCCTATTAGTACTTAGATAAACTGTATTAGGTCTGATTTCACGCAAATCGAATATATTTGTATTAATATGTGTTTATGTTTGTGTGTGTATACAGGGTGTCCGAAAAGACTTGGTATGGGCAAATACTTCTACTAGTACCGAGATAAACCTACTTAATTCGGATTTTAAGTAAATCGACTATATTCCTATTTAAACGTGTGGGTGTTAGTTTGAATGTATACAGGGTGTCCAAAAAGTCTTGGTATGGGCAAATACTCCTATTATTACTTAGATAAACTTTATTAGGTCGGATTTCACGCAAATCGAATATATTTGTATTAATATGTGTTTATCTTTGTATGTATGTATACAGGGTGTCCGAAAAGTCTTGGTATGGGCAAATACTTCTAGTAGTACCGAGATAAACCTAGTTAATTCGGATTTTAAGTAAATCGATTATATTCCTATTTAAACGTGTGGGTGTTAGTTTCAATGTATACAGGGTGTCCGAAAAGTCTTGGTATGGGCAAATTCTCCTATTATTACTTAGATAAACTTTATTAGGTCGGATTTCACGCAAATCGAATACATTTGTATTAATATGTGTTTATGTTTGTATGTATGTATACAGGATGTCCGAAAAGTGTTTTGTTGGCAAAAATAGTTTCTACGTGTGGTGTTTGTATGTGTGTAGCGACACGGTTATGAAGGGCGGTCTATTCTGCATCATCAGTCCCAAGGAGTGTGATATTTTCCTTAATACATGCTCTGGAAACACGAAACTTTCAGGGCATGACAATGATGATATTACCGACATTATGGAGCTCCCTTTCAGTGCATGACAATGATGATATTACCGACTTTATAGAGCCCCCTCGGGGGGCGATTAGGCGGTCTACCCGTACTAGTTATTAGAGACCGCCCGTTCCGGGACGGTCTCTATACCCCCTGCTTGGTCAGAAAAATGTGTGTATGTATGGCCGTATGTTGTCGTCCGTTTCGACATTTTCACCTTTTCAATTTTTTTTTCTCGAAAACGGTTAGAGGGGGGGCAACCAAAGTTTCTGGGTTAATAGAGGGATAGTGTGGCTAGCTTCGGTAAAAAATTCAGTTATACAGGGTGTTCCGTTTCGGAGATATAAAACGTCAAAGTCGAAATTTCAGCGATTTCCGTTGAAATCGATTACAGGTCGCAAAAGTGAATTAAATCGATTTAAATTTTTGGAGGTTGTGGAGGACCGGGAGCTTCAGAACCCTATTGAAACTGGCGGTATTCGGAAAATGGGAACTAATTTTTTGGAATTTTTTTATGTCGAAAAATGCCCTTTGTAGACCCCACTTTGGCACCGAATAAGTCGAAACCGGAACATCGGACAGAAAAATGTATTTGAACTTAAAACTAAAGAATCTCGAATACTTTCTTTTTGCAATACATTTACCTATATCTAAAACGACTGCAAATTGGAAAAATTTGGGGAAAAGTGGAAATTACGATTTTTCATGCAAATTTTTGACGGTTGTCAATTTTTTTGGGGGTCAAAATGGATTCAAATCGAAATCCCATGTACCTTATCGGAAAGAGCTCGCCGAAATACGTGATTTGCATATTTTTTGGTTCCTTCATTCCTAATAGGAGAGGAGCAAGCGATAATTAAATTTCGATTTTTTACGATTTTTTTTCATGACATCTCTACATTTGAATCACTCTATATCTTTTCCTATCTAATTTCTTAAAACTTTTTCAACGCTATTCCTTGGGGATATAATCAGGCTTTAAAATGAATCCCGAATGGGTGATCTAGGGCCGGATTTAGGGGGTAAAAACACATTTTTTCTGTTTTTTTTTCATCAAAATTCATCTTTAAATGGCATTATTATATATTATTTCTCTTATTTAACGATTCTTTTTTGGTTTATTTTCATACCTTATCATCTCAGAACACTTCTAACTAATTAAAATTCCATATTTTTGCGTTAAAGTTATAAATAAATACCTTTTTTCGCATCGCTGCAGGAAAAATTTTAAAACGTACCTATATACAAGCCTTGCCTTGAGAAAACAATTGAAACATCGAAATTAAAAAAATATGACCTGTCAAAATGTCATGAAAATATCAGTTTTTGTAGCGATATTGGAAGGTTCCTGAACCCTTTTCGTCTTGAAAAATACCGGGCAGCCCCTCTATAGACATTTACGTGTGGATTACGGAACATATAATTTGAAGAATTAGTCATTAAATACCAATTTTAACACTTTTTCGATGACGCGGCAATGCATCATAGACACATATTATTCCATTAGGTAGTAAGTATACGGGGTAAATCACAATGACGGGTTTGATTTAAATTTTGCTTGGATTTGTTATTAATTGATATTTCTTAACAATCCACGTCGTACGAGTTAAATTTAGTTTTTAACTTTTGTCCGGATGATTTTTAACCTCACTTATCTGTCACTCTGCCTGCTGTTTGCATTTTTTGACATTTTGTTGTTATTTTGATTTGGTTTGGGTGCTTTCTGAATATTTAATAATGAATTATATCTAAGACATTGTAAAAAATACATTTTTAGTGCCACTAATGTACTACTTTTTTCGCTTTTGTTACCAAAGAAATAAACATAAACTCGCTAGAAAAAAGCGAAAACCAAGAAGATTTTGGATGGGAAACATTTTAAAAGAAATGGGACTGACTGACCAGGAAAAATACTTTAATTATTTACGAATGTTAAGTAATACATTTCAGAATTTACTGAGAATGGATTGGGCCAAAAATAGAAAAGGTATATTGTGTACGTGAGCCAATATCTCCTGGAGAAAGACTTGCTTTGATATTAAAGTAAATCTAGCAATATAAATGTGCAAGTACTCGTTAAGTGTGCGATAAAAACTTATAGGGTGTATTATCCATGTTTTAGGTATCTTGCTAGTGATAGTATGATTTCGGTTAGCTATGCATTCCGAATTGCTCCTAATATGGTGTCAAAGATAATTAAAGAAACATGGAATGCAATTTGGGATTGTTTTAATTAAACTGTGTTACTTAAACCAACTGAGGAGGCTTGGCTAAGCATTGCACAAGACTTCGAGCGAAAATGGCAATTATCTACTACATTGTATTGGTGCTATGGGTGGAAAGCATGTGGTTATTCAGGTAACAAGAACTTTTGGTAATAACTTGATGTCCGTCACAGCCCCTTTTCTCAAATTTGACATAGAGAGCTGAAATTTGGCATAGTTATAGATGGCCCAAACTTTAATTTAGAAACAATTTTTGGAAGGTTAAACAAGTAACAAAAATGTTTCTTATTTTCTAGCTTAGTGTATTTTATATTGAAGATTATCAAGATAAGAAATTTAATAATAGTTTTCTTATCGATGAATAACCTGCTAAGGAAGATCTTTAAAAGGCATAACAATTGTTGTCCCGCCCCTGTATTTCATAAAATCGTAAAAAAATCACAAAAAAATAAGCATGTAAATACATATTATATGAAAAAATTATTAGAAATCACAAATTTTTAAAAATGAGAGGCAATTAATGGAATAAAATTTCCTGCTAGTGTATTTTTCCACTTTTAGGCTCTTCCAAAATCTGGCCCCATCTTCCATAATTACAAAGGTACACATAGTATTGTATTATTAGCACTGCGTGATGCTAACTATAAATTTGATTTCCCTTTTTTCTTTGCTTTTTAGGATAATGCTTTTAAAAATCTATTCTGAAGGTCTGACCATGGACACATAGATTGGAATATTAGGATCAAAATAACGAAGAAAAGGTTGAAAGGCATTTTAATTTTTTTTATGTTGTGTAAGGTGCTTAAATTAAGCATAATTTTGACTATGAAAATCCTCTGTGGGTGTGCGTATGACAAGATGGTAAAATAGTTTTTTAATAAAAATATGTACGTCACTGATTTTTTTATATTCTTGGACTACAGTCAAATAGTATGTTAAATTCTTAACAAAAGTTATCTTCTTATGTTTTTTCAGTTTTCACTTTGTTTAGGTGATAAATGCAATTTTATTAAGTGGTTTACTGGCTTTGGGCAAGTTGCTTTTGACAAGTACATAAAGAGCATTTAAAAATTTAACACCCTATATCTATTAAATAAAGCAACATTGGACTCATGCTTATATGAACTTTTTTCCTTAGTTTTTTTCAAAGAATCTCCGTTTAAGCGATGCGTGTATTTAAAAACCTGTTTACATTACTTGCAATTTATAGCATGCAAGTTATAGCAAGACAATTAATTGCATTGCATAACCGTTTACACATGACGCAAATTTTTTTATGCAAGTATTCTAGCAAGAAATGTCGTCGACTTTAAAAATATATCTAATTCAGCTGATTAAAAAAAAATAGGTTTTTATTGTACATACTAATCTGCCATATGTTGCTTCTTGGGACTTATTGACTGTATTGTTCTATAAAGATAAACAATAAAAAAAATATTAAATTCGCAAAATAAACTACTCAAACGAGATCGATATTTTTTTAGGTTAATTTTTTTAGTTTTCCTCCATGCACTTCCTAATTTTTTTAATCCTTGTAGACGACATCTTTAATGCCGGTTTTACATTTATTTTGTGTAGTTATCTATTTCATTCAAAATAACACCAGGGAAGGAACCTTGAATTGCAGTAACCAAGGGTCAAAACAAAAATTTTTGGAAAAAAAGCACTCGATAAATTAAGGCACATTCATTTTATTATGGATAACGGCAAAGTCTTCTTTTCCTCAAGCCTTAAAAATCTTATAAAAACCATTAGGAACTTCATTGCACTTTTTACTGAGTTAACCAGCTTGGGACTTGCATACCTGATGCCCAAGACTTTTAATCAGGACCCTCTAGAAAACTTTTTTGGCAAAATCCGCCAGAGAGGACACAGAAACATTAATCCTATACCAACACATTTTGATGCATACTACAAAAGTTTATTGGTAAATCAAATGACATCTAAACAGTCATTAGGAGCCAGTTGTGAAGATGATAACTCGGAGATCTTCGTGACCCTCCAAAGGCTTGTTTCACATGTTAGTTTAAAAATGTTATCAACAAATTTAATGCAGTGTCCAAAGCCAACTTTTATTTTTTTAAATGGTGTATTTTTACTTTTATAGGGGCTACCGGGGAAAGATGATGACCAGGCACAACAAGAGACCTTTTGCACTGTCTCTGACTTACTGGACGTTTCTCTTAAACCTGTGGAAAGTAGGGCTCTAAGGTATGTTGCCGGCTACTTGGTTAAAAAAATAGGGAAGCAGCCGTGCAGTTGCAAAGAGAAGTTTTTTAAAAAAGAAGAGCGCAGATGATCAAGACGAATATGATGAAGACTTTTTGCGAAAGAAAGAATACAACCCCAAACTCCTACATCTTAAATATGTAAGCATCAATTTCTTAAACAAAATTAAAACAGCTCTTGCCATTATAAAATATATTTTACAGCGAGATTTACACAAATTTGGTATAGTCGAATACATTCTAAAAGTTTTATGTAGCAGAATATCCCTTACAGAGTGTTATCACGATACTAGAATAAAAAAAACAAGTATTTAAATATTTCATTAAAATTAATGTATTCCTACACCAAACAAATAAATCGAGTTTTAAAAGGTGCAGACCAGAGACCTATTCCAACAAATGCCCTAAAAATGTTTATTAAATCCAAAAGAGACTACTTAAATATAGCTAAAAGAAGAAGGGCGAATATTTTTAAAAAATGGGCAAATTGTAATTTGTTTTATTTTCTGTTTTATTCGCTAGTGTTATATGGTAAATGATACTTGTTATAGCTTTTTTCTCCAGTTTGTAAATATTTTTTCTACTTACTGTATTTGTTATATTAAAATTTGTAGTGTTTTAATTACATTAATAATTAGAAAGTAATTAACGTGTTTTATTATAATAAAATCATGAGTGTATCTACATACTCAAAAAGAAGTACATTTCCCTTTTTTATTACAGGTGTTAGATTAAAATTTTACTTTTCCATAAAAAATTTTATTTTTAAAGGATTCATAAATTCCTTACTAAATTATTATTAAATATTGCAATTAAAAATGTATGCATATTTATAAAATTTAGTGAGGAGTTTCTGAATACATCTTTAATAATAAAAAATTTAATGGAAAAGTCAAAAATTATAAACACTAAAAAGCTTTTTTAAATTTCTTCACCAATAACTGTCGATTGCCATCTAGTGGGCAATAGCTGAAATTCGCTTTATTTGCATTTGCATAAAGCAGAAATCTACATCTAAGCCAGGACATTATCTCAAACCGACTTGGGAGGTGGCGCTAAAGTAGCATGAACATGTTGGTCCAGTTTAGGCCTTTTTTGGCGCTTCAAAACCAAAACCATGTGCTCTCTTTTGTTTATCCAACGTAATTAAACGTAAACAAATATACTGCCACAAAAATCAAAACCATATTGTTATCCTTATTTGTACAATTCAGTCAAATGTAAATAGATAAAGACAACAATGGTAAACTCTCGGGTTTGGTTTGGATGGTTTTGAATCGCCAAAAAAGTCTTTTGTTTACACGTCGGTGTCCAATCTATTCCCCCTAGGGATGCACAAAATTCAGAATACATCGATACATCGAAAATCGATACATCGAATTTCGATCTATCGATATAGCAGAAACATCGACCTTAATTCATCGATGTTGAAAAAACATCGACTGAAAAGCATCGACATATTAGTAATATTCCTTTCAGGTGTCTGACGCCCCGGGGGCGACTCGCCCCGGAGTCACTCGACACCATTCCGAAAGGAACAATTGACAAGTTTGACATTAAGCTCAAGCCAGAAGTGATGCACGAGAGGGCAGGGGGGATAGGGCTCGAACGGTTCAGGTGCTTGATGCCCCAGTTGAATGGAACAACTGTGTGCGGCTCTGGAGCTGTACGGGAGCTCCTCCTTGGGGTGA
This sequence comes from Philopedon plagiatum, assembly GCA_963971165.1. NCBI lineage: Eukaryota > Metazoa > Arthropoda > Insecta > Coleoptera > Curculionidae > Philopedon > Philopedon plagiatum. Next base: position 53,766,184 of record OZ020192.1, on the reverse strand, counting down.
AAAGAAACACCTACTATGTATGTGGAGGTATCGAATTTATTCTATATAATTAATTTTTTATATAATATTTTGTGTTGTGTTTTGTACTTAAATAAATTATTTTATTACCAGAAATGTTTTTAGTTATAATAAAGATATTTTTCTATAACTACAATAGAAAGAAGGCTTTTTTTGATGGTTTTGAATTGCCAAAATTCGGCTTAGGTTACTCTAATTCGTATTATTATGATGGATTCTTATAATCACGGTAATGTAGGTCTTTCTCCATACCATTTTATTTTCTTTGCCTTTTCTCAAAAAAATTACCTGCATCCTGCATAGTGTGTTGTATCATAGGTTGTATTCTGTGGTTGTATTATTATTCCAATATTAGTGATTAGTCAGTTTAAACAGACAATAAATAGTTTTATGCTTTGTGTTTCAATAGATTCATTGTTGTAATATTTGTAAAGTTTATAATACAAAATTATATTTATAGCATAACGGTAGTTGGAAGTCTCGTGGACCCTACAGCAGCTTAGGAAAGAGTATACAAGTTTTGAATGTTGGAGGTAGGGGATTTGTTGAAAACGATAAAGTAAGAGGCTTATTATATTTTTGTTTTACTTTTTAGAAGATGAGTGTGACGGATCAAATATGGAAAACCTGACCATGGTTGTATAAAAAAAGGAAATTGCCAGCCGTACTCCAGTTAAATGTGACTGACCTAAAGGTATTTTTTTATAGGGTAATTTATAACCAGTAATATTATACCTGCTGTAATTTTTCAGGTCTTGCTGATAGTGGAAGAAGGAAGAGATTCTACAAAAGTGAATCAATTCTTTCAAAAAAAAAGCAAGGAAACAATCACACATATGAAGAATTAGTAAAGAAAAAAATTGAGTATATAAGCTTCCAAATGGCCATTTTCATAAGACTGAATTTTTGCAGTAGATTTATCTGTATCCTAAAAGACGATACTATTTTGCAAAATTTATTTAGAGAGCTTAAAAAAAGCTTTGTAAAACATCAGTTTTCAATGTAAGCGTAATTTTTTATTGTAATATCCGTTGTTTAAATGACTTGTTTTCTAAGGTTTGACTAAATATTTTTGGTTTATTTATTTGAAGATTGACTAATTAAGGGGTGAAAAAATATTGTAAAAAGTTGAGATTTAATTTTTAATTTTGGAAACTTTTATTTCTTTTTAATATTAATTTTGAACAGAGGGAATGTTTGGCTAAATTGGGATATTTTAATATTAGGAATTCACTGTTACTCTGTGTCATTATTTACAAACCACTTTGTATTTAATTGAAATGTAAAATGAACCATTTCAGAATTAATTCCAGGCATTTTCTTATTTAATATTTCTGGTATATTGCAAGTTATGTGAAAGATTAAGTTTTTTTTAATATTTGTATTACTTTAGCATTGTCGCTTCGCTAAAACATGCGATTTGACGTTCTGGCGAGGTTTAAGTTTTTCTTAACATAACTAAACTACAATGAAAATGATAAAAACTTCAATGTAATATATTATCAAATGTGTCATAAGGCACATATTTTCAAGATATTATAGATATTCTGGAATACATAAAAAGTACATTATGATGGAGGTTTTAAATCGAAATGTAATTTTTATTAACTTTTCCAGGATGTTTTTGTCCTGGCTGGAAAAGACACTAAAATGTTCCGATTGTAGAACTATAGTTAAAGGAATATCCTTTTTTTTAATTGACATTTTCGATTTTAAGCTATAAATTTAACTTCCCTTTCGTCACTAGTAAAAAATTGTAGATGGATTTTATAAAGAATACAAAATTGTTTCGAGATTAAATTTAATTAGTATATTATTATTCATACTAATGGTTAAAATAAATAATAGTTAAAATAACGGTTAAATTAATGGTTAAAATAACTAATGGTTAAAATAACTAATGGTTAAAATAATAATAACAATATTTGTTTATTACTGGAGCTTTGTTATACATACTAATGGTTAAAATAAATAATGGTTAAAATAACGGTTATATTAATGGTTAAAATAATGGTTAAAATAACTAATGGTTAAAATAATAATAACAAAATTTGTTTATTACTGGAGCTTTGCCCCTTTTTCCTCTTCCCCTGCTATTCCCTCCTCTTCCCCTGCTATATCCTCTTCTTCCCCTGCTATTCCCTCCTCTTCCTCTGCTATATCCTCCTCTTCCCCTGCTATCCCCTCCTCTTCCTCTGCCATACTCTCCTCTACCTTTGCTTTTGGCTTTTCCTCTGTTTGCCGTATAGTTTTTGTTCCAAACTAAAAATATTTCTTTAAGTAAATTTTTTAATCTAAATCAGTTCAAAAAATCAGTGTATTACTATTTTTTTCATACGAGAAAAAGTTATTTTTGATAAAGTTTTACTTGTTGTAAAAGTAAGACTGGCATTGAAAAAAAGATATTAAACAGGGCGTAAAGAAAATAAAATCTAGTAGTTAAGGTAAATAGCATGGAATTTCGCTATTAATGTCGTTTGTAAATGTAAATAAATACTTTTTAATGAAACGTTTTATTAAACTTCTGTCTTAATACTTCTTGTACGACTGAAAACGTTTTTTTTTTGCGAAAAATCTAATAACTTATTTTTATTACCATACCTATTTGTGGTGCTGGTTTCATAGTAGGTAAAAGGTAAAGGTGGCATTGACAATGATGAGCTCGATGTATTGCTTCATGATACACAGGAACCCAAAAGAAGTCTTGAATAAAGATCCTATGAATTGTGTTATTTAATTAAATTTATCTGAACTGTTTTGAAGAAAAACAAACAGAAATATTTTAAACCAAGATTTATTTAGGTGTTTCCTGGAGACATGGATATACGATTGATTATTGTCACTGGATAATGGGGTATTATGAAGATCATCCAAATTTTGGGTTTCAAATTTTGTTTTCCGTCGAAGCGACGTTTACCACCAACGGAATTTTTTCATCACAAAATTCGAGGTTTTGGAGTACAACTAATCCTTACTGGGTAGTAGAATGTCGCAGTCAAGTGTCTCGGAAAGTTAACGTTTGGTGTGGTGTTTAAAAATAAATAATTTTAGGACCAATTTTTTTTTCGATAACATTACCGGACAAATATTTGTAACTTTTTTGCAAAACGTCTTTTCTGATGATGAACTGCCTCTGAATGCAAGGCAAGATTTAATAGTTCAGTTAGATGGTGCCCGTTTTTACTTCTTGGCAGAAGTAAGAGTCTGGCTTAAATTCAATTTTAAAATTGAGCGGAATTCGAATCAAAGTGATAATTTTGCGGATCGGCCGCCTAGGTCCTCCGACCTCACATTTCTTGATTTCTTATTTTGGGGATGAATTAAGGAAATTGTTTACAAATACAAACCTGAAAATCTTATTCAATTAAAAAACCGGATAAGAGAAGCATGTGAAGAAATTCCAGTTGATCATGTAAGACATGCTGTTTACCGCTTTAAGAAAAATCTTATCAAGTGCATTAAAAATAACGGTGGTTCTGTTGAGGCCTAAACTTTGTTTTTAAGATCTGTTAGTTAAAATAAATAGTTTCCTAAACATTTTTTCAAATTTTAATTACGCCCTGTATAACATATCTTTTTTTTCAATGCAAGTCTTACTTTCACAACAAGCGAAACTTTTTATCATGAATAACTTCTTCTCATAAAATTAAAAATAAAAAAGTTTCCCATTTGGTAACCAAATCTGGGCAGACGCTGTATAAGCCAATATTTATAAAAAACAATAATAATGAAAACATTATCTTTTGCATAATTACTTATACGTATCGCGGCCCTAGTTTTAAACTGAGATATCTTGAAAAAAATTAATTTTAAGATATTTGCATAATAATATCAATTTTGTATATGTCCTTTCATTTTTATATGCAGATATCTTTTATATTTATACTATTTTTTATTGATAATATAATTTTATTAAATTTGAAGTAAAGTCCTGAATTGTCTGGTAACTTAAGATCTTTAAATTGAATTTATTCAAAATAGAGTTTTTAAAGATATCTCAGTTTAGAATTAGGGCAGTAATAGATATATTAAATATTTTGTTTAAATTTTGTACGTACTTTGAAATTCTTCCTCAACTTGAACGTTTGGTGAATCTAAATATAAAATAAATATTAAAAATAAATTAATAAATTTACATGACAATTCTTTGGAATTCAGAAAAAAAATATTCCTTTTCCAAAGTCAATTTATACCTCGTCCGTTTCATTTGTTTATCCTGATCCTTACCCGCCGCTAATGGCACAAATGCCGTAACGTATCGCGTATGTGCGGAGCAGATTTTTCAATTTACCTCAAGAAATTAACCCTCAGAATCAAAATTTAACTTTTTATACTTCACGTTTATAATTGGACTCTCACACTTTATATCTGTTACAAATTTTAAATTTTTGTATCGTGTAGTTTCAAGAAAATCGCCTGTGACAGACGGGCGGATGAACATCGAAGTGATTCTATAAAGGTTTTGATTCACGGAAGACTAAAAAACGTCTAAAAGTAATTGGAATAAATTAAAATTTTAATATGTTATCTTATGAAAACTTTAAATTACTGAAATAATGTTTATAAGAATTTTATAATTATTTTTTTTTTAGAAAAAATTACTTACTGTTATTATTATTATTATTGGTGTTTGATGGGTCCGGAACTGCCGGCGGGACAGTGCCTTCGTGGTATTATTTATGGTTTTAAGAAATAAAGTTTATTTTTAGAACTATTGCTTTTTAATATTTTTGACTACAACTAACTACAATTTTTATAAGCAAAGTGATATAACTTGACATTTTGAGTAGAAATTATATGTTTTAAAACATTTTATGATATTTTAGGATTTCATATCTAGTACAAAGTAAACCGCATAAAATCTGTATCATGGGTTTTAAATTTTGAAATATTTATAGTTGCTAATAAAAGTAAGAGGGGAATTACAATTTGAAAAATTTTTCTTGTCTCTTTTCAAAAACATTATGTTTTGATTTGTGTCACTTTTGTTCCGGTTAAGTGATATCTTAAAAAGTAAAAATTGCTCAAATAGTATTAAGAAGAATTTTTTAAATATATTTTATAAAAGAATAATTTGCTCACTGTTGGTATCATTATTTTTATTATTAAGCTCAGTTCTTAATTTTTCATTTATTTCTAAAAGAAAAAAAAATAGTGAGCTGAGTAGTTTCAAGAAAATCGCATGTGACAGACGGGCGGATGAACATCGCAGTGATTCTATAAATGTTTTGATTCGCGGAACCCTAAAAAACGTCTAAAAGTAGTTGGAATAAATTAAAATTTTAATATGTTATCTTTTGAAAACTTTAAATTATTGAAATAATGTGTATAAGAATTTTATAATTATTTTTTTTTTGGAAAAAATTACTTACTGTTATTATTATTATTAATGGAGTTTGGTGGGTCTGGAACTGCCGGCGGGACAGTGCCTTCGTGCTGGCTTTGTTGCTTGTTTTGCGGTTCTTGTATTTGTAAAAGAAAAAATCTATTAGCGATCTGAGATTTAAAAAAAAATGTTACTATTGCAGTAAGGGTAAGGATTTTTTGACGTGCCTATTTGGTAATACAATGTAATTTTAAAATTTTGAAACTTATTAAGTACCTATATTAAATTTTATCTTTACACTTTTAAGACAATAGAACCTAACTAGAAAATATAATATGTGAAAGGCCCAGAGGAAAAACCGTATCAGTTTATATATTCAGAAATAAGCTTACGCTAGGATGATAGGTGTCGACTTTTGAAAATTTCAATGGGTGCAGGAGGCAGGAGCAACACAAGATTAAAAGACTAATTCTAACTTATCAGTTTTTTCATAATAAGTATTTTCAGCCTGAAATACGTTTATACGCCCGTGTTTCCAACGGGTGGAACATTGGATGGACATTTATTATAAGTATGAATTTATTAAATATTTATAGAGAATATTTATGTATTTTTAAACTAGATTGTTCAATTGAAAATTGTTAAACAGTAGATATATATATTATTATGTATGTATATATATATATATATATATATATATATATATATATATATATATATATATATATATATATTTGAACGTAGACTTTCACGGATGGAGAAATGTGAAGAAATATTTATCCGGGAGTACATCCGTTCGTTTGTTAAATTCCTGTTGGAATCTGGCAGACGTTTCGCCAAGGTCTCACTTGGCATTATCAATGCTTACTCGTTGCTGTCAAGTCGTAAACTAAGTTTACGACTTGACAGCAACGAGTAAGCATTGATAATGCCAAGTGAGACCTTGGCGAAACGTCTGCCAGATTCCAACAGGAATTTAACAAACGAACGGATGTACTCCCGGATAAATATTTCTTCATATATATAGATATATATATATATATATATATATATATATATATATATATATATATATATATATATATATATATATAAACTGCATAAAATCTATATCATGGGTTTTAAAATTCAAAATTGTATAGTTGTTTATAAAAGTAAGAGGGGAATTACAATTTAAAAATATTTTATTGTCTTTTTCAAAAACATTGTTTTTGATTTGTGTTACCTTTATTCCGGATAAGCGATATCTTGAAAAGTATAAATTTCTCAGATAATGTTTATAAGAATTTTTTAAATATATTTTGTATAAGAGTAATTTACTTACTGTTGGTGTTGGCATTATTAGTTTCGATTATTGCTCGTAACATATTTTCGTTTTCTAAAAGAAAAAAAACCACTTATGTACACACATTAAACATTTATCATTAAATATATACCTGATCGTCGAGCCACCTCTGCTTCCAAACTGGCAATAGTTGCTTTTAATCCTTCAACTACGGTAGTTTAAAAAAAAGAAAAATATATAAACTTTTTTTGATAAAGTATTGAATAATAAATATTTTTTTATGATAAACAATAAAATGTCTTTTAATTTTTTTTTAAAGTGGATTCCTTAAAACACCAAGTTATATATTTTATATATTTTAATACATTGACGGACCTGTCTGCAAAAGCAGACTGATGTACAGAGATACGTTTTCAATAGCAGACACTTTTTGATCCGCTGTGTTTCTATTGAATTTCTATATGTGTTCGAATTTTATGTTCCTATATACAGTGTGTCCATGGATGGAGTTGAAAAGAGGAAAAAAAACTTAAAAATCGATTTTATGAAAAAAGTTATTCTTTATAAAAAGTTCTGCTTGTCCACAAAATGAGGTTACCATATAAAAATTTTAGATGAAATATACAGGGTGTTAGTAAATTAGAAAAATATGAAAAAGTACAATTATGTATTATTTTAGACAAATTTTTTATAAAACTAAGTTGTTTACAACTTGAAATAAAGACTAATTCTACAATTTGAAATACAAATTTGAGGAATTAAATTTGAAAAAATAATAGCGATTCTATGTAATTACATTGCATTTAACAAAAAAATCAAGATAGACGATTTAGTTAACGGCATTGTTACATCAGCATTTTATTTAGTCTGTCAGTATTGTGATTTCATGACCATGGGCGTATCCAGGATTTTGTCTTGGGGGGCTGACTGGTCTTGGGGGGGGGGGGGGCTGAGTGGTACAATTCGGTGGATTTCGTCAGTTAGTAGTACATATTTTTAATTTTTCTGTGTCTAAGATGTTGGTCTGGGGGGGAGGGAGGCTGCAGCCCCCCAGCCCTCCCCCTGGGTGCGCCACTGTTTGTGACTATATTTTCAAAAATGTTCACCAAAGAGATATATAGAATAAATTTAAATCTTAAAATTTTTATTTGAAATTTTGAATTTTATTTTTACTTTCTATAGGTCATAAACGACTTTTTTATAAATGTTATGTATGAAATAATAAATAATGATACTTCTCTCTTGAAGCACTCTTATGTTTTACTAATTTATTAAAATTTTGTATATTTAATTTAAAATTTTTGTACGCTAAACTAGTTTTTTGAGCAAGCAAATAAACTTTTTATAAATAATGGCTTTTTTTCATAAATTCTGTAATAAAGTTTTTAGTCCTATTTCCAACCTTATTCAAGGACACACTGTATTTAATCACTTTACAAAGGATTGTCCCTTACGAATTTAAAAGAATTGTTTAAACACGGTGCGGTTGTGTAATAATATCAGATGTCCTAAAACTGTTAAGACTGAAATTGTACTAGTCGATTTACAACATTGCATTACTAAAGCTATTTTTTGTTTCTGAAAAAAAGATTGGATTTGTTTTTGCATCCTTATAAATAAAAAAATATATCTATATTAAGGGACCCACAGACATACGCACATGTATTAATGCATGAACGCACGTACGTTAATATACGCGCGTTAATATTCGCCAGTATTTAGATAAATTTTTCTGTAAAAGTATCGGAAAATTTACCTATAAGATAACTCGGATAGGGCTGAAAACGCCACTTAAACAATTCAAATATTATCATGGACCACTGGCGCACCTAGGACTTTGTCTTGGGGGCTATTTTATCTTGAGGGGGTCTATTTTGTCCTAGGGGAGGGGGGCTGAGTAGCGTGAGGTAAGGTATCAATTCGATGAGTTTTTTTAATTCATAGTGCACTTTCTTATTTTTTATTGTGTCTAGGGTGTTGGTCTAGGGGGCTGTGGTCCCCCCCCCCCCCAGTCTCCTCCTAGGTATGCTACTGTTACGAGTCACCATCAGCCCTAGATACAGTCCGGCTGCGTCTTTCTAGTGAACGAACACATATATCGTACTAGAAACAACAATTTAAATACTTGGAAATGTATTAGTTGCATTGTAAATATTAATATGTCAAAAATAAAGAATGCTAAAAGTAAATATCCATTCACCGGCGTTGATGACTGCGCGTCTCAGCATGTACTCTGATGCATACAAACAACTCTTCAGGTTTGTGGGTGCAGACACAATTTTTTTATTATAAAAAATAAGGTTTTATGGCTGCAAATTAATTGCGTTGTGTTTTTTTTTTACAAAATAGCTAAATTCTATTCAAAAAATAGATGACGCTTTGGGTAATTTACGTGTTCCCGTGTCCGCCAATGTATTAATATCATTTACGACAATAATAAAGATGCATGTAATTAATATATATATTTTTTATAGCGATAAAAATCATTATAAATATGTTTTTATAAATTTCAATTAAAAAAATACTCGGAAAACTCATTTATTCTTTAAAATAATTACTAAACGATATCTACTCACCTGTTTCTTCTGCCATTCTTTTTTTAATAATGACGCCAAGCTGAAGCAAGCTGTCAAAAAAACGCAGCTTTCAATTTTTTTGTTTCAAAGCTCAAAGCCTTCTTTCAATAATGACAATTTTATGTATTGTTGGCTTGGATTTTACAATGCATTTATAATTTAAATTGCAGTATATTTGGTTGCCTAATTTCACAAAAAAGTTTATTCCATTCGAAATTTTAGATAAAATAAAATCAAACTGGAAAAAAATAAAATATATACAATTTGGATGGAATATAAAATTTGCAATCTGCACGTGAAGTAAGCTTAAAATAACTGTTTTAATACGAACTTTATTTAAAAATTAGTAAGTTCTTTAAGTTATGTAAGGAAAAAAGACTAAATATTTTACTTTCAATTGCAAATCATAATAGGACACTATTATTGTTCTTGCATCAGGTAAGTAATAATCAACAGTAAGTAAATAATTTAGAAATTTTTTAATTATGTATGTATAATGGCATCCCAGGATTTTGTCTTTTAAAATTATTAAGTAGGGGTTAAATCAAAATAATACAATTTGGTGTATGATTGGTTGCCTATTTTGTGTAATTAAATGTTCACAAGAGTATTAAGAAGAGTATTCTATTTTCATATAACCTGCTCTGTTTATTGTAATGTCAAACTCTTTTACCAAGAATATTATTTTTAAATAAAAACACCTTTAAATATAAATAAATTTGATTTATTATTGTTTAAAAAACATATAATGTGCAATAAGCTGTTTTTTGTTTAAAATGATGGAAACTGAGGTGTTTTGTTTTTGATTGCTAGATATTTTTAATACACAATAATGTGAAAATATTAATATGCTCATAACTATTTATTTAACTTTTAGAAAGTGAGTTAGTATGCCTTAACACTTGTGCTGTACCAAGTTGCTTCCATAGTGGTGAAGTCAAGTACTGCTTTCCCAATCCAGAAAACCAAAAGCATCTTTTTGATCAGTGGCTAAAGTTGTGTTTAACTAAAGGTTATAGACTTGATGAAAGTGTAAAAATTTACAACAGGGTTTGTTCACTCCATTTCTAGGAAGATGATTTTACTTTTAATAGAAAACTAAAAAACAGAAGTTATACCCTCATTGAATTTACCAGGTATGTTTTTATATGTAATATGAAATGTTTAGTGTACAAATCTAACGTTGATCCATGCTTTCTCCTTTCTGATAAGATTATAATCACATTTCAAACTTCTACAAATAAATAATAGTTTATACCTATCTACAGTGTGGGCTATTATATTCGCAACATATATTTTTTTTTTAATTTTTGAGTTCTCAGAAAATTTTATTCCTGATAGAAGTTGCATAAAGAAAGAAAGAATATGAGCAATGTAAAAATGTTGATTTAATATACAGGATGTTTAAAAGGAGGAAGGATGTGAGGTTATAAATGAAAAAATATCCCACTTTGCAATATAACACAATTAAAAGCCTTCAGGAATAAAGGAGCCCAAACTGTGTATATTTCTTTTGTGTAGTTTGGAACACAAAACTGGAAAAATTGTTTTTCTTTGTCTTCAAATTTAGTGCCTTAAGCAACTTTTCTCATATAATTTATGTTTAAAAAAGCAATAGGTTCTGTTATGCATAATTAAAATACTCCCCTTTTTTTAGGAACAACGGTCAAAACTGAAGAAGACCTTCTTTATCTAGAAAAGCGTGCAGCTGATACGGCAAGTCTTCTACAATTCTTAGATCAACTGTTTGACAGCCTCAATGGTAGTACATTCAAAATAACACCAGGGAAGGAACTTTGAATTGCAGTAACCAAAGGGTCAAAACACATATATTTTTGGAAAAAAGCAATCAATAAATAAAGCACATTTATTTTATTATGGATAACGGCAAAGCCTTCCTCCCTCCAAGCCTAAAAAATCTTATAAAAACCATTAGGAACTTCATTGAACTTTTTAATGAGTTAACCAGCTTGGGATTTGCATACCTGATGTCCAGGACTTTTAATTAGGACCCTCTAGAAAACTTTTTGGGCAAAATCCGCCAGAGAGGACACAGAAACATTAATCCTATACCAACACATTTTGATGCATACTATAAAAGTTTATTGGTAAATCAAATGACATCTAAACAGTCAGTAGGAGCCAGTTGTGAAGATGATAACTCGGAAATCTTCGTGATCCTCCAAAGGCTTGTTTCACAAGTTAGTTTAAAAATGTTATCAACAAATTTAATGCAGTGTTCAAAACCAATTTTTATTTTTTTTTTAATGGTCTCTTTTTACTTTTATAGGGGCTACCGGGAAAGATGATGACCAGGCACAACAAGAGACCTTTTGCACTGTCTAAGGGCGTCGCCAGCCATGGGCCTAGAGGGGGGCAAGATGAGCGAGAGGATGAGGAATATGAATTGTAGGTACAAATGATTAAAATTTTTCAAAAAAGGTTTTTAACTGAAGAAAAATTTATAAAAAAAATGAAAAGAAATTATAAATTAAAGAAATTTAAAGAAAATTAACTAAAACATTATCTTCTCGTTTTTCTTTGCAAATTTATTGCACAAATTCCACGGCTCTGCTTTCCTCAGTCAGTCAGCCTTGGAGGGCAATTCAGAGTTAACGAGTACTTGTCTAGACGTATACGTTTATTTCCGAAGATCGAGTGCAATCGGGATGTTTTTGGTTGCGCTTTGCATCCCTCATGTAATTGGTTGAAGCAAGATGGCGACTTTTTTGCCTTTAACACACTAACGCACTTAGATATACAATGTTACAAATAATAACAGTTTCGTAAATCAATCGTTGCATTGTACGAGAAAATGTTCACTTATCAGACTATAACACAATTAGGGTTGCCAGACCTCCCGATTTTATCGGGATCGTCCCGATTTTAAAGGGTGTATTTCGCGTTCCGACACACTTCAAATCGGGATGCGATTTGTCCCGATTTTTAAAATTTTCTAAAAAAACATAGTTTTAGAACATGTACCATATTTTTTACGTTTGAATTTCATAAAAAGTTGATATTTTTGCTTATTGTATGCTTTTTCTGTTCATTTACTAAATACTAGTGCAAAAAATAGCTTCCCGATTTTTTACCTCGAGTCCTGATTTCTTAGCTTAGCAGCTTTTAAACATTAATACCAGATTTTAAAGATGTTGGATCTGGCAACCCTACATTGATATACGTTTGTATGTAGCATCCCTACGTTAAGCTTTGGAAATAAACGTATACGTCATAACGAGTACAAGTTAACTCTGGATTGTCCTCCAGATGAGGCAGCGACAGCAGTGTTGCCAACTACAGTGTGCTAAGTTCTTAGCGCCATTTTCAAACGACGCCATTTTCATTTCATTTACATTCACCCATCTATCTACAGTTTTTCGAACCTCCAGGGGGGGCAGCAGCCCCCCTGCCCTCCTTGGCGACGCCCCTGGCACTGTCCCTGATTTACTGGACGTTTCTCTTAAACCTGTGGAAAGTATAGCTCTAAGGTATGTTGCCGGCTACTTGGTTAAAAAAATAGGGAAGCAACCGTGCAGTTGCAAAGAGAAGTTTTTTAAAAAGAAGAGTGCAGATGATCAAGATGAATATGATGAAGACTTTTTGCGAAAGAAACGATACAACCCCAAAAGTCCTATATCTTAAATATGTAAGCACCAATTTTTTAAACAAAATTAAAACAGCTCTTGCCATTATAAAATATATTTTACAGCGAGATTTACACAAATTTAGTATAGTCGAATACATTCTAAAAGTTTTATGTAACAGAATATTCTTTACAGATTGTTATCACGATACTACAATAAAAAAACAAGTATTTAAATATTTTATTAAAATTAATGTATTTAACTACACCAAACAAATAAATCGAATTTTAAAAGGTGCAGACCAGAGACCTATTCCAACAAATGCCCCAAAAATATTCATTAAAGTCAAAAAAGTCTACTTAAATGTAGCTAAAAGAAGAAAGGCAGATATTTTTTAAAAATAAAGACAAAATTGTTATTTGTTTTGTTTCCTGTTTTATTCGCTACTGTTATGGTAAATGATACTTTTTATAGCTTTCTTCTCCAGTTTGTAAATACTTTTTTTCTACTTACTGTACCTGTTATATTAACATTTGAAGTATATTAAAGACATTAATAATTAGAAAGTAATTAACGTGTTTTTTTATTATAATAAAATTATGAGTATACCGACATACTCAAAAAGAAGTACATTTTCCTTTTTTATTACAAGTGTAAGATTAAATTATTACTTTTCCATAAAAATTTTATTTCTAAAAGATTCATAAATTCCTTACTAATTTCTGTGGATTGCCATCTAGTGGGCAACAGCCGAAATTCGATTTATTTGCATAAAGCAGAGATATACATCGAAAGCCAGAGCATCATCTCACACCGACCCAGGAGGTGGCGCCAAAGTAGCACGGAACATGTTGGTCTATTCGTTTACACTTCAGTGTCCAATCTATTACCCCTAAACTAACCCTAAGACATTTTTTGGCGACTCAAAACCATCCAAACCAAACCCGAGGGTTTACCATTGTTGTCTTTATTTATTTACATTTGACTGCATTGTACAAATAAGGATAACAATATGATTTTGATTTTTGTGGCACTATCTTTGTTTGTTTACGTTTAATTACGTTGGATAAATAAAGAGAGCACATGGTTTTGGTTTGATGGTTTTGAAGCGCCAAAAACCGCCTCTAATCTATGTCTGGTTTCTAGGGCGCATTCAGGGGCACATTCAGAATCGACGCCCCGTGGGTAAAAGAGGGTAAAAATTAACTTGTCAGTGACGTCACGGCCATAAGAAACAACGGCTGGTCGCCTGATTCTGAACGGTCGGTTGTTTACCCGGGAACACTCGGGCGTACCCGGGCGTTGATTCTGAATGTGCCCCAGAATCTACATAGGGTGGGTATCTTTTGTCTTTTTTAATAGGATGAAACAAAAAGGATAAAAGATGATAAGGGTTGATTGGATTAATCATTTTGCGGAAACGATTATTGTACTATCGTTGTATTCGGCAGGTTCGATGTATTTTAGAATGAACTCCAGAAGCGCATTCAGAATCGACGCCGGGTGGATAAAAATTAACTTGTCAATGACGTCACGGCCATAAGAACAACGACTGGCCGCCTGATTCTGAACGGTCGGTTGTTTACCCGGGAGCTTTGCCGGGAACACCCGGCATCGATTCTGAATGCGCCCCAGGTTATAATGAAAACATTTACAATTTAACCTACATAAACAAAAAATTAACTTAACTATACAATTTGAAAACGTAGTTATGCATGTCCGCTTGTAAAGCACCTCTCAGCAAGACGGGACTTTTGGAGTAAACACTTTTCACTTTATTTTCGATACCCGAACGTTAGCGTATTCACTCCTTTTGCTCCGAATTTAATACTCGAATAGACGGAGTGCACCTAGGTACTTCCGGAGTGAAAATAGTTCTAATCTCAAACGCACTTGTAGTAGTATGCTTTGTTGATTTAACCTAATAAAAGTGCCGGTAATGACAAAAAAAATGCTAGTAATTTTAAAAAGTTTTTGTAGTAAAAAGGGTACCTACAACGCATTAACACTGCAAATAAATGTCAAACAAAAACAAATATTTGCATTAAAAAAAAAAGGAAATTGTGATATTATCGTGAAAATTCATCAAAAAAATTGGGAAAAAAATATCATAGATGTAAAACCAGCTTTATAAACAATTGCTAGAATTTCCTTTCGGTATAGTAGGCTGTGCAAAAAAGGACGCCACGCCATAACTTTTAGTGTACCTATGTTATAAAAAGGGATAGCCACAAATGGCCTAAAGTTCATCTGGCCTAATCCCGAAGCTCACTTCGTATCGAATCGGATTCTGCAATTGGCCTAACACTCGAGAAGTTGACAAACAAGGATGGAATACGCATACTTTCTTTATTGTACTCGTGTAAGTGTTGTATGGAAACAATTATTCGGTTTAGTATGTAGTGACGCAGTGGCAAGACTGGCAAGTGATATTGATTATTTTATTCTCGGATATTGGCGCCAAATTTTATTTCGGATTAGTTGCTGGTTAGATTTGTCTCAAGCAGCTTCCCTAGCATCAGCGTCTTTTTAAAGATCTGAAGTGACATATTATTTGTTTGAGATCTCATTTGTGTGTTGTGATTACAACAGTATTACAATTACAAAGCATACAAAGAAAATTACACTAACTTCAATAATTTTCAATTCAATTTTCAAATCAAATATTTTTCTCTTAAAATTTAAGAATTGTCGACAAAATGATGTACCTACAATTTGTTTAGAAAAAATAAGAAATAAAATAGCTAAGCGTGTTAATTAATAAGGTGGGTTAATTCAAAAATTCAACTTTTATCGTAAATTACAAAAAAAAATCTTTACCAAAATATTCCTACTACGACTGTTAACAAACCTGACCTTGCCATGGGTCTCGTAAGTAGAACAGAGATATACAACTTTAAAGTTTTACGGGTCACGCCTGAAAAGCAGTGCTAAATGCAAATAATAAATAATACACTACACATTGTTTTATTTGAAATTTTTTATTTTAAATGTTTAGTGTTACTTTAGTACTACGCACAGGCAACCGTTGTTACATGTCTTTATGTAGGTGGCTGCCTATGGGTAGTAGGACACCTTTGAAGGCATGGATTCTTAATAAATCCATGTTTGAAGGCCTACTAAAAAGTTGCTAGGAGCAAGGAGAGGATTATAAGTTATATAAAAAAGAACAGTAGTAAAAATAACTGTTTAGTAAAAGAAGTCAATGATTCAGTGTTGCCGATTTGCGGGTAGTTAGGTACCCGAAAATCGTTTTTTTAACTGTTATGCGGGTAAAATTGTCATGCGGATAAAACCGGGTATTTCAAAATTGATATAAAGTTATACAAAGGTAAAATGGATGTCTAGCAACCGCTAAAGCAGCAAAATAACTGCTGTAGCAGTTAAAAATTACGAGCATTTTTCAAAATGGTAATGTAACCATTTTAAATCTCCCGCCTATTTTAAAATTTTGTTAGGTTAGGATTTCTTGACAAACATGATTTTTACATGATGTATGCAAACCCTTTTTATTTTCTTTGGATGTATGAAAGAGCAGGAAAGCAAAAAGAAGTGTCTTGTATTTTTTAGATTATCACACAAATTATAATTACAATTCTAGATCATTTCACACTTAAAAAGCAAAGAACTACCCATTATAAAACCGTACGATATGAGGTACGCTGACAGTAAAAGTTCTTCGCTTCGGAGTTCGTACTGTGGCAACAATTTTCCAAAGTATCCAGTTGCATAAGATGCTAGAAAATATTAGAATTGTTCGGCGATTTTCTCCTGGAAATAAGTGAAATAACTAATAATAGCAGTTTCTTTTAGTTCTTCCACAGATGTGTCCTGTATGACATAAGTATTAACTGCTAAAGTTTAGTTTTTGATTACCTATTTAATAAGTTCAACCTCTAAAAACACTTACAGTCAAGTACTTAAATGCAATTTTAAAGTAACAAAATATTAGGTACTCGGAAACTGATGAAAATGAAGTAAAAACGCACTACAAATAGACCTGACCTCTTCGTTTTATCCCAAAAAAATCAATAAAACAGTTAATAGTATTCACCATTAATTAAACCACTAAAAACTATTCTTAAAACGTAAGCTAATTAAACAAAATAAGAAAAACAACTTATTATCCATAAAATACTGAGAAAGGTGCAAATAAATTAGTACACACTCTTTTATGGGACGACGATAATTTGAAATTTCGTCTACGATCAGCTGTTCAGCCATTCTAACCAAAATCCAAAATAGCCTGTATTAATTTAATTAGTATTCGTTGCAAAATAGTTTGCTGCACGTCAAGATTTAGGCCAAATGGGTGTAAAACGGATTATGCCATACGAGCTGAACC
This sequence comes from Philopedon plagiatum, assembly GCA_963971165.1. Classification (NCBI taxonomy): domain Eukaryota; kingdom Metazoa; phylum Arthropoda; class Insecta; order Coleoptera; family Curculionidae; genus Philopedon; species Philopedon plagiatum. The sequence continues at coordinate 53,749,047 of OZ020192.1, read as the reverse complement.
GAACGCCCGCCGGATACACTCGGGTTTAGGCCAGTTGAACTTTAGGCCCGATGGGTTTTAGGCCCGATGGAGCCATCTCTATAAAAATATAGTGACTAATATTTTTTGGATTTGTCTAGAACTGTAATTTATATTGCAGCTTTTATTCGTTTTAAACTGTATTTTTCAATACAAATAGTGAACATATAAACGAAACTGGGATAAGTCCATAATTTACTATTAAGTAAGTACATTCATCATAGCAATAACACATTGATAATTTATTTGCAATGGGATGTAACCGACAATTCTTTTAAAATGACTATCAAGCAGTTAAATAGAGTGCATAATTCTGTATTTATTTGTAATAGCGGATATTCTTATAACAAAACAAATTAATTGTATTAGCAAATAAAATTTGGTAAGGACCATTCGTCCAGTATTTTACAGGGATGTCCATTCTTTTATCTCCTATCCTGTATTGTGGGTGTCCTGTAAAATGCCCTGTATTTTGTCCTTGATAAAAAAATATTGCAAATCTACATTTATTGCAATAATGGTGAGATTTTCTGTAATATGCTTAATATGTGGGTAAAGTAATTTGTGTAGTGGCCAGCCTTTAAAATTTTTATAATAAATATCATATCTACGTTTATCTGGATATCTTTAGAAACTCATTCCAATTGGTGTCATCTATTGCATAAATTATTTGCTTGTTTCAACTCTCTAGATCTAACTTGTCTCCTCTATTACAATAATGTCGAGATTTTCTGTAATCAACCTTAAAATGACAGCCTACAGACTGAGCTACAGGCATTTGTCATATTCATGTACAATTTTTTTTTATAGTAAAAATATTTACATATAAAATAAGTAGGTGTACCTATTTTATATATAAAATATGGACATTTAGCTCAGGTTGGCTCTTCCAAAAAGATTGACTTTGAGCAAAAATTGTTAGAAGCACCTTGATTGTTCTACATTGTTGGAGGGACATATCTCAGGATATCTGCTAACCTAGTAACAACTAAAATTGCTGCTGTGATTTTTAAAGATTATTTGAATATATTGTAACTATTATTTCGCCCATAGCTTTTTTTCTTTGCGCTGCAGTTAAAAGTGTTTAACAGAAAAGTTGTAGATATTGAAAAAACCTTTCATTTGGATTTTTAATCATTCAAATCCATCTAATATTTAATGAAATATATAGAAAAAAAAATTGCCATTTTATTAACAATAAATAACTTTGGTAATTATGTAGTATACGGTTTTCAGCTATTTTTGCGTTTTTTGGGAAAATTCTTTTATGGTCACATTCTACTGTCTTTCCTAATTGCAAATATAAGTGCTCACATAATAAAAAATTATGAGCAAACCTGACCACCTTTTTGCTCACCAACCTGAGCAAAAAGGTGGTCCGGTTTGCTCAGTTTTCATTGATATAGATACATATATATCTATATCAATGAAAACTGAGCAAACCTGACCACCTTTTTGCTCTTTTGCTCACCCAACTTGAGCAAAAAGGTGGTCAGGTTTGCTCATAATTTATTATGTGCGCACTTATATTTGCAATCAGGAAAGGCAGTAGAATGTGGCCATAAAAGAATTTTCCCAAAAAACGCAAAAATAGCTGAAAACCGTATACTACATAATTACCATAACTTTTTTAAAGAAGAATTTTGGACTTCTCGGAGAACACCAGGAGATGATTTTTTATATGCTTAATGTGTCCTATTCGTTTCAGTCTGATTAAATTTTAAACTTAGGTTGAGTTCTGTACTTTACATGTTATTCTATTTGTTTACTTGGTTCAGACTACAAAGGAAAGGAGCAATATTTAAAACTCTTTTGACTTTTTAGACAAAACTATATATCCCAGCTTGGACGCAAACAATTCTTTGAGACTTACATTATCTTTTGGTGTAACTGGCAAATTGGTTTCTATGTTAATTTGCATTGTTACTGTGACAAACAAAATCTCATAAATTTGTTAATTTTTTTTATAAACATTTAATAATATTTTTTCGGGAATGATCCATCGAATCGTTGTCGGACTTGATTCTTTGGTTAACTGATATTCTTATGCAGCTTTAAAACCAAAATTAATCACTCTAAGTCTTTTAGATAAAATTTTTATTTTATACGGAAAAAAACTTGTAAGTTTTAAAAATGCACTAAATGATTAAATTTTTTGGTTCTTTTATACTTTTTTACAGTCCACGAAGACCAAAGTCTAAATACTATGTACCGTGAGTGTACTGGGGAATTGACTCACACATTCAGAGTTGGAAACATCTGTAGAAATTTCTCCAGCCTTTTAAGAGGATGTGTGGGATGGTACCACCTCGGTTGAGGAAGATTTCCTCTACCACCTTCCAAATTTCCTCTACCACCTTTCAAATTTTCTCTACCACCTTCCAATTTCTTCTACCACCTTCCTTATTCCTTATTCTCTTTTTCTATATTTAATGTATTCAAATTAAATAAATTCATTTTTAAAATTTATAGAATGTTGATGAAAGAAATATATCGAGACTTATTTACAATACCAGTATCATTTTCTTTGGCACATTGTGTAGGCAAAGATTTTCATATGAGTCAAGGAATTGCAGTAGTTTTTAAGTAAGTAAATATATTTAATGCCTGTTGAAAAAATATTTTTATATTAGAAAATTCATTTTTGAATTTATTGCAACATTAGAAGGTTCTTGGACTGATTTTAGTTTAAAATATAACAAATCCTTATTTTTAAGTGAAATAAAAATAAATAATTTTCAGTTTGTTAAGTTTTTAAATAGCTGTACTTACTTAATTATGCTACAAAATCAAAAAATTAAAACTTAATAAATAATCATATTTTTGCAAATTATTAGTTGCAATTTTTGACAATAGGAAGGAAAATGAAAAATATTTTTAACTAAAAACTTTTCTTTACTTATTTCAAAATTTAAAGATACAGCAAATAATATTAAAAATATAGTTTTTATTTTAAAATAAATATATTGTATATTTTACAACATAATATATAATTAAAACTATTTTTTTTAGAAAAAAATTTAATAATGTGGATTATTTAAAAAACCAAAATGTTCAAGTGGGTGAAGTGGCAATATTAAATGATATAAAAAATCATAAATATATATATTACTTAGTAACTAAAAATGAATCATATGGAAAACCTACTTATGAAAGTCTTTTTAGTTCTCTATGCAAAATGAGGACGCACATAATTGAAAATAAGGTACCGTAATATTTTCCAATAATTGCATCAATTGATTTTGTTATAAAATAAAATATACTATCTATTAAGCAAAAATTTAATAATTAAATTTAGAAAAAAAAAACATAGTAAATGATTACACAGCCACACAAAAAAAAATTAAAATTTGGTACTCCTATCGAGAAAAGTATATCCCTGAATATCCCGCTGAATCCGAATCCGAGGTCAAAAAAAATCGTACACCCCCAAAATCAACCCCTAGCGCTAAAAAACACCTCAGCAGGGTAAAAATGACTTAACGCTCCACGAATAGTCTTAAATCTCAATAAATCGAAGTAAATATAAACATTCAAGTATATAACTCATAAATACAGAGTTAGCACTACTTTCCATTGAAAATCACCCCCATGAGTGGGTGAAAACTACCCATACAACAGGAAATTTAAAAAATGCAGTAATTGCAAAAAAAGCTTACAATGTCCAGTTTTTTGCAAGGAGTGAGTAACTGCATAAGTTCTGATGCGATGCTCAAAATCTACCCCCACAGAGGGGCGGAAACCACCCCCAGATTAAAATTGCAAGAAAAATCGGGAAATTTTTTTTGTCATAGTTCTATTTTAATCTATGCTAAAATTGGCTATAGATATGCAGCACTGCAGTTTGGAGGTGAATACTTACACATTTCACCAAAGTCATTAAGTGACAGCCCCATGAGAGGGTGAAAATTACTCCTCATATAATTACACAGCCCTACAAATTTTTTTTTTTTGGAACTTCGATCGAGACAACTGTATCCGTATGTAATTTTCGACGCTGAATCCGAATCCGAGGTCAAAAAAATCGTACACCCCAAAATCAACCCCTAGCGCTAAAAAACACTCCCTAAACAGGATAAAAATGACTTAATGCTCCACGAATAGTCTTAAATCTCAATAAATCGAATTAAATATAAACAGAGTTAACACCACTTTCCATTGAAAATCACCCGTGAGTGAAAACTACCCCTCACACAACGGGAAATTTAAAAAAACTGCAATGATTGCAAAAGAAGCTTACGCTGCTCAGTTATTTTAGGAACAGTATGTAACTGAATTAGTCTCGATGCGATGCTCAAAAACTACCCCCATCAAGTGGCAGAAACCACCCCTAAATTTAGATTTCAGTTGCTGTTGGTCCTTAAAAAGAGAGACGTCTGAAAAGCATAAACGGCAGTCGGTCAGAAGATTATTCGAAAACAAATCCAAAAGATATTACAAAAAGTAAGAATAAATTTAATTGAATTTAGGCTACGGGTAAATTTTTGCTACTTCATAATATGGGTACTTTTCAAGTACGTTGTCAAAGATTCTTCTTAAATAAAAAAAATACAGATGTTTTGAGCTTTTCTAAAAGGTACTGCAACTATTTTTTGAATTTATTGTATAATTATATGAGGAGTAATTTTCACCCTCTCATGGGGATGTCAGTCAATGACTTTGGTGCAATGTGTAAGTATTCACCTCCAAACTGCAGTGCTGCATATCTTTAGCCAATTTTAGCATCGATTAAAATAGAAATCACGATGACAAAATTTTTTGCCCGATTTTCCTTGCAATTTTAATATAGTGGTGGTTTCCGCCCCTCTGTGGGAGGTGGTAGATTTTGAGCATCGCATCGGAACTGATGCAGTTATTCACTCCTTGCAAAAAAACTGGGCATCGTAAGCTTCTTTTGCAAGCACTGCATTTTTTTAAGTTTCCTGTTATATGAGGGGTAGTTTTCACCCACTCATGGGGGATGATTTTCAATGGAAAGTAGTGTTAACTCTGTATTTATGCGTTATATACTTGAATGTTTATATTTACTTCGATTTATTGAGATTTAAGACTATTCGTGGAGCGTTAAGTCATTTTTACCCTGCTGAGGTGTTTTTTAGCGCTAGGGGTTGATTTTGGGGGTGTACGATTTTTTTTGACCTCGGATTCGGATTCAGCGTCGAAAATTACATAGGGATATAGTTGTCTCGATAGGAGTACCAAATTTTTTTTTTTTTTGGGGCAGTGTTATGTTTTCGTATTTAAACATTATTAATCACAAATTAGACATTGCTTTACTTTAAAATAATTAATACGTTTTAAAAGAAATGTATGCTATTTTTATTTCTACTTTCTATAAACTGAAAATAAAATTTCTTTATAAAATATTAAGTAACTAATTTTTTTTTGTTATAGAATTACAAAATCTATTTAATAATAAAATTAAAAAAAATTGTTTTAACAAATTTTAGAAAATACGATTTATTAAATTTATTAGAAAAAAATGTTTCCTTTTATTTTAACTTATTTTCAGTATTAAAAACCAAATCAATAAAACAAGTAAATTACACTCACCGACAAAACATTCGATTCGTTTAAAATTTTAATCCAATTTTATGTATGATAACTTTTTTTGTATAGTTCGATTTAAATTACTTTTTCTAAATTGTAGATAAATGTATCGGCTTTAATTATTTTTTTTTATTTTCTAAAAACATGGTAGGTATATACCTAAGTATAGGAAAATAAAAAATATATGTTTTTTCACTTAAGCTTATAACACCCTGTACAGTAATTTTGCAATATTAACTCAACTAAATATGTCTTTTTGTGGAGTCTGATTTGTTGTTTACATTTTTCTTTTTAATTCACCTCAATATCTTTCTTTGTTTAAGAGGAATGAATTTTTCAAGAAAATAGTAGATACACATTTGATCAAAATTTTTAAAATTTTATTAATTGTAACTTAAAACCAAGGGTGTTATGGCTTTGTAAATTAAGCCACATTTTGACAGTTGTCATGATAATTATTCTGTAGTGTTTAAATTTTAAAAAGTCAACTACTAGAAATCATGATTTTCTTGCCTACTGATGCAGCAAGAGCAGTGGCTTTAGTAAATGATGGAAGGTCACAATATGCTGCTAGAGTACTGGGAAGTACAAGATCTAGTGTTCAAAGAGCCGTGAAACGTTTTAATAAAACAGACAATTTTTCGAGAAAAATACAATCTGGCAGGAAGCGATGTATAAATGCCCAAGATGATTGTTTTTAAACTCTAAATGTGCTATACAATAGAAATAGCACTGTTGTTATAGGAAGAAGTCGTTTGGAAAAGCTACGATAGATAAATGTAAATGAAATAACTATTTGGATACAATTAAAGGAGGTGGGTTTGCGTAATAGACAACCCGCAACCGGCCCAGAGTTGGCTAGAAATCACAGGGCAGGACATTTCCGATTTGCTAAGGAACATCAAAATTGGGGCTTCAAGGAATGTAGTAAAAATTTATTTTCCGACGAATCGAGGTTTTGCCTAACGTGGGAGGCTCTGTAATAGTATGAGGTAGTACAAATGTGGAAGCTCGAACTGACAGCAATGGTTTATGGAGAAACCATCATGGCTGATTGATATATTGGGGACATTTTCGCACCACACGTCATTCCTTCTGCACCCTTTATATTAAACAACTTTATGTTGATGCAAGATAATGCTCGTTGAGCCAAAAAAGGAAATCGCTGCACTTTAGGAATTTTTTTTTTATGAGAAATTAGGGTTATTTTGATCTTCGTTATCCGCTACCGAGAGTATACCACATATTTACCGGACACCCTGTATATATCGGATTACGGGAAAGAAATTATTACCCATTAAATTAGATCAAAATTTTGGATAGATCGAATTTTTTGTTGGTGAGTGTAATATATTTTATTATAACAATATTTTTAGGTTAAAAAATTAGCTATTCCTAAAATCGGTTGGGGTAGAGATAAATTGGAATGGGCCAAAGTTAAATCTATGATTTCCCATATATTTCAGCATGTAGAAATTGAAATTATAGTTTGCCATTTTTAAAAAGTATACCTAAGCATATAAAATTCAATTTTAAGTAAGTATTATTATTAGCAGTGGCGGCTGGTGGAATTTCAAAGTTGTATATCTCTGTTCCTACGTACAGGACCCGTACCAAATTTAGTAGTTTTAATAGTGAGCCCACTGGGAATGTTTTGGTAAAGAAAAAAAAACATTTTGTAATTTCCGAAAAAAAGTTAAATTTTTGGTGTGCCCCTCCTAAGAAAAAAATGAACACGTCTAGTTATTTTATTTATTATTTTTTGTAAACAAATTTGACATCATTTTGTAGACAGTTTTTAAATTTTAAGAGAAAAAAATGTGTTAGTAGAAAGTTATAGTCATTTGAATTTTTTTAAGCCTAAAATATAATTAAAAAAAAATTCAAATGACTACAACTTTCTACTAACACATTTTTTTCTCTCAAAATTTAAAAACTGTCGACAAAATGATCTAAAATTTGTTTAGAAAAAATAATAAATAAAATACCTAAGCGTGTTCATTTTTTTCTTAGGAGGGGTACACCAAAAATTTAACTTTCTTTCGCAAATTACAAAATGTTTTTTTTCTGTACCAAAATATTCCCAGTGTGCTCACTATTGAAACCTCTAAATTTGGTAAGGGTCCTGTAAGTAGGAACAAAGATATACAACTTTGAAATTTCACCAGCCGCCACTAATTATTAGGAATTTATTACAAATTCTTTTCATAAAGCGCTTCCCATGGCGCTCTATATACTCCCTGTTTGGTCAGAAAAATGTTTGTTTTTTATCCCAATTCTGTTTTTCGACAATTTTAATTTTTGTTATCTGAGATGGTTCCAAGTGGAACGTTCAAATTTTCTGGGTTAACAGATGGATAATGCAACTAGCTTTGGTAAAAAATTCAGTTATTTTTTCCAACAAATCCTTTTTTTAACATTACACACTCATTTTCTTATTAAATGATTCTTTCTGAGATTATTATATGGGCTGAATATCTAAGAATACCTCCCAATGATTGAAATCGCTTATTTTTTCGTTTCACTTATAAATAATTATGTTTGTATCGGAGACAAGCAAAATTAAAAATTTTTAAGTTTTGCCTGTCTTCTGTCCAAATGAACTTAACTATATATAACTGAAAATTTTTATATTTAAATTTTCGGAAGTTGCAGGAAATTAGGGACTCTATTTAAATTAATGGCGATCGGAAAGTGGGAAGTAAATCTTTTGAATTTTTTTAGGTCGAAAAATGCCCCTTGCAGACCCATCTTTGATATCCCCAATCAAACTCGAAAACGAAACGTCGTTTCCATACGACACGTCAAATTAAAAAGAATCTTAAATATTTTCTATTTGCAATAAATATTCGCATACCTAAAACGACTAAAAATTGGAAAAATTTCGGGAAAACTGAAAATTACGATTTTTGACCCAAATTTTTCACTGTTTTTAATTTTCTTCGGGGTCACAATAGATCCAAAACAAAATTTCATATATCTAGTCGGAGAGAGCTCGTCGAAATACCAAAACATTCCAATTTTTTAGTTTTTTCAATCTTTATTGGAAGAAAGCAATCGACGGTTACATTTGGATTTTTAAATTTTTCCCTCAACATTGGTACATTTAAATCACTTTGTACTTTTTTCTATCTAATTTTTTCCCAATTTTTCAACGCTACCTTATAGAGCATAGGTTCTCAACCTTATTTAGCGCAGGTTCTCAACCTTATTTAGCGCGATTAGCTTTGGAAAAAAATTCAGTTATACAGGGTGTACAGTTTCGGAGTTATTAAACGTCAGAGTTGAAATTTCCGCGATTCGTATTGAAATCGATTACAGGTTGCAAAAGTGAATTAATTCGAAATAAATTTTCGGAAGTTGTAAGGGTCAGGTGCCCTATTAAAATTGGTAAGAATCAGAAAATGGGAAGTAATTCTTTTGAATTTTTTTTGGTCGAAAAATGCCACTTGCAGACCCATCTTTGATATCTAAAAACTTGAAAACGAAACATCACATGGAAAAACAGTTTGACACGTCAAACTTTAGAATCTTAAATACTTTCTTTTTGCAATACATCTTCCTATACCTGAAACGACTAGAAATTGTAAAAATTTGGGGAAAACCGGAAAAAAATGGAAATTAGATATTTTTTATGCTTTTTAATTGTTTTCGGTGTCAAAAAAATAGATCTAAAACAAAATTTTATATACTTGGTCGGGAAGAGCTCGTTAAAGTACGCTTGAATGTCTTACGACGGCCTTTACTAAGGGTGCTGTAACAAGAATTGAACAAAAACTACTTTTCATTTAGTATCATTTATGAAAAGTTTTGGCTTTAAATATAATGCCAAATATGCACAAAAGTAGTCATGATATATTTTTTAACTGTCTGTAATTTGCCTTTTTTTTAAATTACAAAATACTGTCTTTTGAATTTTTAACAAGAGCTTGTTTTTTAATTGTTTACCCATATGCCAATATTCAATTCTAGTACCACTTTTATTTGGTTTCAACGTTTTTTAACTGTGTCGAATTTAACCAAACTTGTGTAGAATAATGTTTTTAGGCAAAGTTACATATTGAAAATATTTTTTTAGTAAATGTTGTTCTGAATACAAAAATAACAAACTTATCAATAAAACTGGATTAAACCTACTGCAAAGTTCATTTAATTAAAGTACAAAAATAAGAGCATTAGTAAGCACAATAAAAAAAACACATTTTGGTGTGCCTTTCATCACATTTAATGCAAAGAATTGTCCTTCTTGAAACATCTTAAAGTAGATTTTTGATATAGCAAAAAAAAATAAAGCAAAAACTTTTCATTAATGATACTAAATGAGAAGTCGTTTTTGTTCAATTCTTTTTACAGCATTTTTAGTCAGGGCCATTCTAAGACATTTAAGCGCCTTGGGCTAACAAAATCAAGCGCCCTCAGCTCATATGAGCGAAATGAGTGCCTGGCACTTTAGGGCTTCAGCCTCCATTAGCCTAATGGTTATAGTGGGCCTGCTCTTAATTTCCTTTGCGTTGTAATTATTCGTTATTATTAAAACAAGGTTTTAGTGTTTAAAAAGTGTAGCAAAAGGTAAATTAAAGATTTTTCGTTATCAATTGTTTTTTAATTCGGTTTGTGCACCTAGCTACTTAGTAAAAAATCGAAATAAAGTCACATATTCAGTTATCCATCTCGTCTCGTTTTTCTAAAAAAAAACAGTATTTGGAACAATAATTGGCGATAAAGATACCTACATTAAAAAGATAAGTTTTGTATAAAGGAATTTTTTTTTCTCCAGGTTTGGTGAAATTTGAAAAATCCAGAAATAGCGAGTTTAAAAAATTTGGAAAAAAATGAAATTTGTACCAGGGTGTCTAAAATTGGTACATAGGTAGAAAATTAAAAACACAAACAACTATTTTCTTTAACATTTTGCGAAATTTTAAGAAATAACCGTCTTTTTGGACATTTTTTGAAAAAAAAAAAAATGTCAAATTTGAGTTAAAAAAGTCACGTGGCTGCTTATATGCATGTCATTGGGCATCATTTTTAAAGCAAAGACTAATAACAAAATCAGAATTTTCTTCAACCTATTAGGAAAAAAATTTCCCGTATGATGCGGGCTTTATATGTGACACTGTATACAGGATGCCCGAAATTGGCGACGACAGTATTGCGATCTAGGAAACTATAAGAGATAGAAAGACGGTTAAATGTGGAAAGTTTTACGCAATTATGTTAGTAGTATATTGGTACTTCCGGATCGATTCTGATTCTTTTGGTTTTTCAGATATCGTGAATAAACTAAAATATTGCATTTTCTTAGATCGGTTGTAACTTTTTTATTTCCCAATATTTTTTAAATCTGTAAACACATTTTCATTGCCACTTTTTACATAGAATATGCCTATTTGATCATATTTTAGTTGCAACGTTTTGGTTTTCTGTAACGATCATCAACTTTCTTTTTTCTTACGACCGCCATATTGGATATTTTACTCATCGAAAAGTACTTAATTTTTCCTATAATATGATACCAAACACTAATACAATATAAAAATTTATAACTTCAAAATAACTGAAAAATACATTTTTAGGAAAAATTCGAACATTATTTGGCAACACCGACATATCGGATAATCCTTTAAGTACTTAAGAATAAAGTTCAATAAATAACAATATCTCTTTATACTATTTTTTATTAAAGTGAAAATTTTATAACTCTTTTGAAAATCCTAAAAATCTAAATTATTATCATTCCAAATTGGGCAGTTGCAGAAAAAAAAATTAACGCTGTGTTAAACTGAATATCTTTTGCTTTTAACGATGAATTAGGATTTAAGGCTTGATTAAAAGTTTTGTGCAACCCTCTGTAAGTATCTAATACCTAGAGTTGGGCATGGTCAATTGACCGCGGTCAATTGGCCGGTCAATTGACCAACACCTATTTGACCGGTCAATTTCAGTCAAAATATCTAAAATATTCAGAAACCATTTATTTGGGTTTTATCGAGAGTTTTATGATATACAAGTATATTAATTTTATTTTAATATTTATACATTATTGCAACGCAATAAAGTTGCTCAAAATACCGGCCTCTTCAGCTTCGTGTGAAAGGAACTGGTTAACATGGGGAATTCTCCATAGTAAATGAAGAAATAGACTGACCACTACACGATCCGGAAAACTGGTCTATGTTAAATACAATTTCAATATAATTAATAAATGTGGAAGAATACCCCATTTAAATATATCTTCGTCTTCCGAAGCTGATATTTCTTCGTCTTCCGAAGCCGATCAGCTAGACTCCGACTCCGAAAATGAGAATCTACCATTAGCTACGTTACTACGCTCATAATAATTCAGATTATTAACCGAGTTTGATATATTTTGTTTAATTTTAAGTGTTCATGTTTTTATGTTCATGGATATTTAAAAATAAACTACTTATTGATTTATACAATGTGTCCCTGGATGGACCTAACTGTACCACCCACTTGATCACTCTGTACAATATTTCCAAAATTTAGGTATTGCAATACCTAACAAGCAAAATTTTTTATAAAAAATTATTACTGTTTTCATAAAATGCAAAATAAGAAAGTTGGCATGTATAGTTAGATCCATCCACTGCAATTTGCAATTTTTTTTTTAAATCCATTTCAGTCAATTGACCGGTCCATTGACTGGTCAATTGACCGGTCAATTTTAATAATGGCGTTAAATTTTTTTAACGAAGAGAAATAATTATTTTGAAATGTACCCCCAACGACGACAACCCAGCAGAATGTATTTCCCTAAGCTGACTAGAAACTTACTAGAATTTCGTAGTTTTGAAAAGCCTTGTCCCAAAGAATATGTAAAAGATAACGAAAATCGTAATAGAAACATTTTAGAACATTTTAATGAATATCCGACATCATCTACAAGAATTGCTGGCACACAGCTTGGTATTCCGGAATTCACCGTTCATGAGATTTTAAAGGTTACTAAATACCATCCTTACAAGCCAACAATTGTACAAGGACTTCAAGAAGGTGATTATGATAGGCAAGCCATTTCTTCCAATTGATATCTTGGTAAATGCGGAGAAAATCTCACTTTTTCAAATAATGTTTTATGGACAGATGAAACACATTTCACCAACTGTGGAGTTTTTAATAAAAAGAATCACCATTACTGGACTGAAAATTCACAATTACTCGAACCACGCAGATTGCTAGTACGATTTGGATTTAATGTGTGGTGTGGAATAAATGGTAAAAATAACTTATATTGGTTGAAATGAACTTTACAGTAAAAAATGCTTGAATTATTTATCTTCAAAATTTATTTACTAATAGCATAATAATTACGAAGTACCTACCTTTTTCATAATTTTCATTATTTTTAGAAAATCGTCTAATTGGCCCCAAACATTGACCGGTCCAAAATACCTTGCAATGTTGCAAAATCAAATTATTCCTACACTTCGAGAAGTTGTTCTCAATGATTAATTTAATAATGTGTGGTTTCAACAAGATGGTTGCCCCGCGCATAATTCCAGACAAGTACAAACATTTTTAACGGAGACTTTCGGTGAAAAGGTAATATCTGCCAGTGGTCCCGTGCACTGGCCTCCTAGGTCCCCGGACCTTACTCCATTGGACTTTCATTTATGGCGATTTGTCAAAAATGAGATTTACGAATTTAATCCCCCCGAAACTTGCCAAGTTCTTGAGCAACGAACTCGGAATATTTTTAGACATATTAACCGTAACATCATTCGTCGTGTAACCAGAACTGTCGAAAAAAAATGTCAGTGATGCATTCAAAAAAATAGTCGACATTTTGAACCTTAGTATTAGTTTGTTATTAATTATAACATTTTCACCTTGATTAAAAATAGGATAAACAGATATTGTTATTTAATTAACTTTATTCTTAGGTAAGAGAATTATCCAATATATGGGTGTTGCCAAATATGTTCGAATTTTCCCTAAAAATGTATTTTTTAGTTATTTTGAGGTTATAAATTTTTATTTTGTATTGGTATTTGGTATCATATTATAGGAAAAATTAAGTACTTTTCGATGAGTAAAAAATCCAATATGGCGGTCGTAAGAAAAAAGAAAGTTGATGATGGTTCCAGGAAACCAAAACGTTGTAACTAAAATATGACCAAGTAGGCATATTCTATGTAAAAAGTGGCAATGGAAATGTGTTTACAGATTTAAAAAATATTGGGAAATAAAAAAGTTACAACCGATCTAAGAAAATGCAACAGTTTAGTTTATTCAAAATATCACAAAAACCAAAAGAACCAGAATCGATCCGCAAGTACCAATAAACTACTAACATAATTGTCTAAAATTTTCCCCATATTTCCCCATATTCTTTCTATCTCTTATAGTTTCCGATATCGCAATATTGTCATCATCAATTTCGGGCACCCTGTATAGAATAAGTTTGTGTTATTTCAGATCAAATAATGCCTCGCACAAAGAAACAATCAACTGACAAAAAGCGTAAATTACAAAAAGAAAAACGTCAAGATCAAATTAAAAAACCCATTGCAGAGATTAGAAAAAAAGATAGGATTCGTAAAATAATTAAGCGGCAGGATCCTGCATACACAGAAATTGATAAACAAAAAAAGGCAGAAAAGCGACTAGATGCAGACTTTTATGAAAAAGAGAAACAAAAAATTATCGAAAAACGTAAAACCCTTTATTCTGAAAATAAAGAATTGTATGAAAAAAGTAAACAACAGAATGTTGAAAGAATAAAACGAAAAAGATTAGATCCTGAATTTACTCAACCAGAAAACAAATCGCATCAAGAAAAACTGGCAAATAAAAGATTAGATCCTGAATTTACTCAACGAGAAAACAAATCGCATCAAGAAAGAATGGCAAATAAAAGATTAGATCCTGAATTTACTCAAAGAGAAAACAAATCGCATCGAGAAAGAATGGCAAATAAAAGATTATATCCTGAATTTACTCAACAACAAAACAAATTGAATAAAGAACGAATGGCAAATAAAAGAAAAATAAACGAATTCAATGATCCTCCTAGTAAAAACCAAAAGAAATGGTCTAGTGCATTTGAAAAATTTAGAGAAGCCATTCGACCAGGACCAGATTCTGTTTGTTCCTGTTGTAAGAGACTATGGTTCAGCTCTTCTTGTGGAAAAATAAATCGCCAAAAGGTTGAAAAAGAATTAGAGCCAGCTTTTTGCACTGCAATTTTTAATAATGGAAATTGTGACATATTCTGTAATTCCTGCTTAGATTCTATTCGTAAAAAAAAAATCCTAAATTTTGTGCGAGCTTTTATAATTTAGTATTTCCAATTCCAAATGAGTTAGAGAACCTAAGCGTATTAGAGGAAAGGATGGTCTCCTTGCGCTTGCCCTTCATGAAAATCACGAGTGGCTTCCAGAAGCAATGTTCCATTACTGGGCAAATCGTCAATGTTGCCTTGAATATAAATACAACAACTAGGAACGTGGAAGACACACATACCATTCAAATAAAATTGAAAAGAAAAATGGAATATGAACGTGCCTACATACATGAAACGGTACGACCTGGTGTTGTATTAAAAGCGCTCGATTATTTATTAGATCAGCCTTTGTATCGAGAGCAAAACGTGAAAAAATCCGATGATTGGGAAGAAAATATTGATAAGTATGTTAATTCTCAATCTGTAACTGATAATATTCAAGGGGACTCCAAGACGCAGCAAAATGGTAAGTCCTTTTTATAACATTGTAACGTAATTTTTGTAGTGTAACTATTTTTTTTTGTTTTTGCTAAGAATGTTATAATTTTTTCAAAATGCAATAAAAATTAAACTAACATTAAAACATTGCAAAATTTAATTTTCATATTCATATACAGGGTATTTAGAAAATGCATTAGAAAATTTAAAATAACATTACATAGAAAAATTATTGTCAAAAGTACGTACTAAAATTGCCATTTTCTGTATAAATTTGCAAAAAGATCAGAAACAAATTCATAGTATAAAACTAGTTGTCTTATTTTTACACTTGTCAATTTAAAATTTTTGGTTGTCAAATTAGGCCGGACTAGCATTGGAGAATTTGGACGGATTTTAAAATAAAGATAATATTTTGCAAGTCATGTAATTTTTTTACAATCAATTTTTCTACAAATACAACTTTTTTTGAGAAGTTATTTTAAATGTTTGAACAATTTTTTTTATTCATACATAAGAATAATTTTAACATTTCAAATACATATTTTTATTATACTTAAATATATTTCTTTAAATTACAGATCTAACCCTTTTAGAAGATTGTGTTGATTTAGAAGAATGGATTTTAACAGGTTCTTCTGGTACTTCCAGAAATAATAAAATTACAGAAATCAGTGAAACGGAAATTACTACTTCATTGAAAATTCTGTCTCTTTCTAATCAACATAAAAATGAAGAAATCCAAGAAAATTTGCCGTCTATTCTTCCTAATAATGAACCTGAAGAAGATATGTGGGCAGATGAAAATCTAGTGGATGACAATGAGCCAGTAAACCCTGGTGGACAAGAAACTCTACTGGACAATGACCAGTTGGAAAATATATGCTTTGCTCCTGGGGAAAATAATAAACCACTGCATTTAATGATGGACAAATATGCAGAAGAATTGTCATTTCCCACCATATTTTGTGGCCAGAAAAAGGAAGTCCCCGATAACATTAGCTATTCTGATCAAGTCAAAATCCAAGCACAAAATGTCGACAGAAGATTTGCTAGAACATATTTTTTGTTGTATATGTCTAAAAAACTGCAATTAATGTTTATAATGCATGCAGTAAGAACAGCTCTAAGACAAAAAATAAATCAACAAGGGGACTATACCGCCGGTGAAATTTTAAAGCCGGATGTATTAAATCAATTAATTAAAAACGATGCTGGATTTATGTTTTTAAAGAAAATTAGAAATTCTCCAGCCTACTGGATGAACGAACAACGTAAATTATTGTCTATGGTTCGTCAGTTTAACATTCCGACCATTTTTTTAACAATAAGTGCAGCCGAGAGCTGTTGGCCAGAATTAATTGTTGTTTTGGCAAACTGGTGGATGACAAAATTATTGACGAAGAGGAGGCTCAAAATCTTCCTTACAGCGAAAAAGTTCGATTGATTAGGGCAGACCTAATAACCTGCGCTAGATATTTTGATCACAGATTTCGTTTGCTGTTTAAACATTTGAAAAGTGATCAGGGGCCATTTAAAGAAAATCCCATTGAGCATTTCTATTATAGAATAGAATTTCAAAACCGTGGCTCACCACATGTCCACGCTCTACTTTGGTTAACGAATGCTCCACGGTATGATTCTAATAATCCAGACAGTGGTAAGATTTGTTCTAATTTTGCTGATAAATATATAAGCGGTAACAGTGAACTGGTAAGTGTTCAAGATATTATTAATTATAATATTCACAAGCATACTAAGTCATGCAGACGTGAAGTTAGAGGTAAGTTTATGTGTAGATATGGTATACCGTATCTACCCATGGATTGTACTATAATACTAGAACCGTTAGAATGCAATGATGAAGGTTTTTTAAATCACATGAAAGAAAAGTACCTTAAAATTAGGGAACTTTTAAATAAAAAAATTTCTATGACTTTTGAAGACTTTTTAAACTCATTAAATCTCGAGAAGGAAGACTATTTATCAATAATACAATACAACATACGAAAACCTACAATGTTTCTGAAACGAACCCTCGATCAGTGTTATGTAAATCATTTTAATGAAGAAATATTTTCTATGCAAAGGTCGAACATGGACATTCAGTTTATATTAGATCCCTATGCTTGCTGCAAATACATTGTATCGTATATTAATAAGACAGATCGAGGCGTTTCAGAAGTGTTACGAGACGCAGTACATGAAATAAAAACAGGAAATTTGAATTTGAAAGCACAGCTGAAAAAAATTGGCAATGCTTTTCTAAATGCTTCAGAAATCAGTGCGCAAGAAGCAGCATATAATGTTTTAAGAATACCAATACATGAAACTTGTACTGCTCATGTATTTATAAATACAAAACCAAAAAACCAACGTTTGCGTATGATGAAAAGTTTAAAAGACATAAAATTGTTACCACCTAACACTACAGACATTTATGTAGCTGGCATTATCGAACATTACATACAAAGACCTGACGAACTATCTAATGTATGCCTCGCAGATTTTGCGGCTCATTACACTTTTAAAACAAAGATTACCAATTCTAAAAAGGAATTAATTTTAAAAGATAACAGTGGCACAATAACTTATATACAACATGCCAATATAATTTCATATATTCGTTATGGCTTACAACAAGATCCTGTTAACTTTTATAGGGAACAACTAATGCTTTACGTGCCATGGCGTAACGAATTTGAAAATGTCGATCAACAATTTGCATATACTGCAAATTTCGAAACCATTAAAATAAATAGAGCAAAATATGACGTTTTAGATAGAAAAATATTGGACGATGCTTTGGAAAGAGCAGAACAACGTGAATATGACGTTGCGGATCGGTTAGGAGGCCCTTTAGATCCAGAATTCATGGCGTATGCCATTGACGACCCTGAATTCGATCCATTCAATATTTTGGATGAACCGAATGATAATACAGTTAAGTATACTTATCCTACACCTTTTCAAATTCCCGATGATCAATTTAACAATTTAATTGAATCTCTTAATTCAAAACAATACGAGTATTTAAATCACGTATTGGATTGTATTAATAGACGAGAAATATTTTACAATATTCTTGGAGGAGGCGCCGGAGTAGGGAAATCAACATTAATATCTGCTATATTTCAGTCATTATTGCGATATTACAATTCAATCGCAGGGAACGATCCCGATACTCTCAAGGTGTTGTTGACCGCGCCAACGGGAAAAGCAGCGTTTAGTATCGAGGGAACTACTTTTCATTCAGCTTTCAGTCTACCAGTTCAACGACCTCATGAAGAATTGGTTCCCTTAAGTGACGACTCTGTAAATACAATATTTAGTCACCTGTGTAATTTAAAATTGATTATTATTGATGAATTTTCAATGGCAGGTTGTAGAACGTTACATCATGTAAATAAAAGATTACAACAAATTTTTAGGTCAAAAGACGATTTTGGTGGAACTTCCGTAATTATGTTTGGCGATTTACGTCAATTACCACCTGTCGGAGATCAGTGGATTTTCGAACCACTAAAAAGCAATAATCTGTACTACGAAATCTGTGGTACCTATTTGTGGGACAAATTCACTTTCTTCGAACTTACCGAAATAATGAGACAAAAAGACGACAAGGTCTTTGCCTCGGCTTTAAATCGCATGGCAAATGGTATAATGTCATTAGACGATATACAATTATTCCAAACTCGACTGGTATCAGATGAAGAAAATTTACCTGAAAATATTATTCATTTGTTTAGAAGCAATAATGAAGTAGACGAGTTTAATGAACAGAAGCTATCCACACTAAATACAGAATATACAGATAGTGCTGCAAAAGATGTTATTAAAGGCAGCTGTAGCGAAAGACTTAAACAACAGTTCCTCAAATCTGCCCAAACCTTAAGGAAATCGGAAACTTTTGGTTTAATGCTAAACTTGAAGTTACAGATAAGTGCAAAATATATGGCATCAACAAACATTGATACGGCAGATGGTATAGTCAACGGCGCAGCCGGTACACTAACAAAGATAGAATATGACGATAATCGAACTGCGAAACGCTGTTGGTTAAAATTCTTCGATTCTAGATCAGGAATTGCCGCCCTACGAAATCATGCCAACTATATGAGAAACAATGACATCCCCGATACATGGACACCTATTGAAAAATGCGCTAAAGCCTTTCCAGTCAAAAAAGGTAGCAACGTTATGGTAGAACGTTCGCAATTTCCTTTGCTAATAAGCGAAGGAATAACCATTCATAAAAGTCAAGGTGCCACTTATGAACAGGTCGCGGTACATCTGAAAAAAGGTACGTCTAGAAATGCTATATATGTAGCATGTAGTCGATCCACTAGTCTCCGAGGGCTTTATATTTTCGGTAATTTCGAACCTCCGAAAAAACCAACTTCTAAAGATAAAGCGCTTGGCGAATTGGAAAATTTACGAAATACCAAATATCTTCGTAGTACATTTAAACAACAGTACTATGAAAACCAAAAATTAACATTTATTTATAAAAACGTTCAAAGTTTAAAAAAGCATTTTGGTCTAATAAAAAATAATCCTCTTTTTGTAAAGGCGGATATTCTACTACTTGTAGAAACATGGTTAAACAACGACGACATAATTGAACTTGCAAATTTTGAATGTTTTGCTAAAATATGTATGGACACAAAAGAACAAAGAAAGCCCTATGGTATTTCGTGCTATAGAAAGAAAGATAGTGTTGCTAATAATACATGTAATAATATAAGGCCTTATATTAAAACGATTTCTTACCGTACTTTTCAGGCAGTGACATTTACATGTAACAATATTTACATAATTGTAGTGTATATTCCTTCCAAGCTAGCGGCAACAGATGCATTAAAATGTTTACCAGAAATTGTAACAGGTAATAATGGACCTACCATTATAGTAGGAGATTTCAATCAAGATTTGTCTGGAAGTAACACAAATTGTTTACAACAATTTTTAATAACTAAAAATTTTACATCACAGCTCGATACAAACCAGTCTACAACTAATGCAAAAACCCATATCGACTGGTGTTTTTCTAACGTAAAACAAATTAAAACCCATATTTACACTACAGTATATAGTCATCATAAAGCTATTTCTTTTAACTTGTATGAAAATAGTGTTGCAAACTATAGTTTTCTAAATGATTACCAACAAAATAAATCTTTGTCAAATCTAGATAAAATAAATATTAATCTTGATGACGATAATGATAATATATCCAATCATAGTAATAATTCAATAGATATAGTCGCATTAGACGATGACAACGACTATACCAATATGACAATAGACGACTTTAAAGATGAAACTGTTGTTAACTCCTCTGTCCCCACAGTAGGAAATTTCCAAAAATTTGGTCTAAGTAACCCAGACGGCGTTAGCTGTTACGCCAATTCCGCAGTACAATGTTTAATGTCGATAGCAGAATTTCGTAATTGTATTCCAAATTACAATAATCTGGTTATTACTGACGGGGATAAAATTAAAAATAGTCTACATAAAATAATAGCTGGGAGAGTTACAAATTGTGTGGAACTTCGTGGGTTGGTAAGTGACCAATATGCAGCACGAGAAGAAGACGATGCGCACTTATTTCTTATCGATCTAATTAATAAGATGGGAGACGAAATATTTTTACGAAATATTCGTTTCTCATATATCCCAAATTATCAATATTGTGAAAACTGCCTTCTTCGAACCGGAGGACAAGAAAGGGACACTTCATCGTGCGTTCTTTATTTTCCTCCAAATTCCCCACAAACAATCGACTTTTATACAATGTTTCACGCACGAGAATCCGATATTCGATGTGACATGTGTCAAAATCATGTAACAAGTAGACCAGAAATTGTCACTGTATCTAAATATTTAATTATTTGTTTGCAGAGAATCCAACACGTCAATAATAGGTCTGTTAAAATTTTTACTACCTTTAGAGATTTTGACCCAGATGAAGTAATATTTCCAGTAGGACTCTTTCAAGTAAAAGGAGTTATTAAACATTTTTCAAATGATCCCAATAATGTATTAGCTGGCGGCCATTATATATCACACATTAGATATGGTGACGAATGGTGGGAATTTAATGATAGCACCGTTACCAAAAAACGATTTGATAAAACATTAGCCAATGTTACTCTTATACTTTTAGAAAAATGGAATTAATAAACTATAACAATTGGTCTCGATGTTATAAACTTATAGTTTTATAAGTCTTATCATTGTATACCTAAAACTATTAATGATACGCAATAAAAAAGCGAATAGATACAAAACCAAATAAACTATATTTATTCAGAGACATTTACAATATTCCTATTTTATTTGTCTTTTACGCTGATTAGTTACCTGACTTATTTGTTTTATGTCACAATAAACTTAACTAATCCAGTTAAAAAATGAACATTAGTTATGCAATTTAAGCTAGTGCATTTGCATCATATTAGTCTACAGGATAATTCCTTAGACTCTTGTATATTAAAAAGAAAATGACAATATTTCTAGTACTTGAACACTAGACATAACTATAAAATTGTTATTAAATATCTATAAATACTGAACAATATAATTAAACAAATAAAAGGATAGCAAAATGCTATACAAATGAGGAAACAAGTCAACATTGTTGCCGAACTGCCGAGCTTAACCAACAAGATGCAGTCTCCCATCAATAAAGACTCCCTAGTAAAATAAATATAATAAAATAAATATAATAAAAGCAGCAGTGAAGCAGCCGTGAATCAGTTATAAATAATATCTAAAACCAAAATTCCATTACATTACTTACAAATTAATTTTAAATATGCATATACGGTTTTGCAATAAATTATTAAATACATTTTCCGAAGATACGTTAAAAATAATTGCTCATAAAATAAAATTTTGATATCGAATCAAAACCATGAAAATATAATTTTGTAAGATAAAATTCGAACTTTAACTTAATCATGTATATGATTGTATATGTACACATATACTCGTATCTTATTAACTATAAATATACATTTACAATGGTCGTAATGTTTTATCAAAACTATCGCACTAATGCAATTAGTGCAATATGTATTTTATATTAAAAACTGTCTTCTTAAAATAACTGATTCTGGAAATATGTTTGACAAAATATAGAGAAAGTAAAAATAATAAAGAAAGATGGGAGAAAAAGGTCGTAGTAGTACTACGGCGATCAAAGATCAATATGAAAAACTTAGCCAATTGTTTACCGCTCCACCAGTTTCCTCAAATGAAAAAGCAGGGTGGTGGGTTGGAGGTGGAGGCTAGATTTAAAATTAAAGTAATTTGTTAAATTTATGATCTGAATATTAAAAATAAGCATTTACGAAATACATACAGAGTAATTTGTTATTAACGGAAAATTTCATTTATTATTCTATATTCAGTTAATATGAGCTCATTAAAATTAAAAATATATTCAAATACTTTATAACTTATCAAATGACTTTTAAATTTTATTACACACATTATATATCTGTATACATTTTTAAACTTAAATATTGAAGCCATATATGTTTTAATTAAAAAAATTACTTTAATTCGAAGCAATCTAGCAATAAGTAAACCGTGAATCAGGTAGTTTCTTATTACAATTATTTATTAAACATCTATATCCGATTATTTCATTTAATTATTTTCATATAATATTAAATCTAATCTAATATTTTAAAACAAAATATAAGAAATAAAATATTATAAAAACATTTTAAAATTCCTGTTTAAGAAAATACAAATTTGACCCTATACTACTATTAATACTTATTAAATAAATTTCACAATGAGTAAAAATAAAGTTTATATATTTTTAAAAGCATTATATAGTTGACGAATTATAATTATAACCTAATTAAAAATCAAAAATTTGCTTCAATATTACTGATCTACACTCAGATATTATTAAACATTTATATATTTATATTTTTTATATACAAACACCTGATTCTAGAAACAGCTAATCATCAGCTAGGGAGCAGACTCACTATTTTTATTAAATAGTCCGAAAATAGTTCAGTATAATTAAAAAATACAAAATTTGATTTCATATTTTTCAATTTTTTTCTGGATTTTTATTACTTAAGCCGTTTTCATAAGGTTTTCAAAACAACGACATTAAGTGGATCAAAAAAAATTCTATACTCATCAAAACTAATAATATTATTACTTATCGATCCATATTCACGATTTTAGAATTTTCCATTAATTATATTATTGTTCCAAACAACATTAATAATTTCACTTACAAGAGATTTTATAATGGTTCAAAATCTAAATCTCAGTACATTTCACAAATTTTTCGTAAAAATGCATCACCATAAAATAGAGACAACTTTTTGAAAACCTTGTGTAAACGTAACAATATCATAAATATTTAATTATCAAAAATGTAAACAATTTTTAAAATAATCTTCAGATTCTCAAAAAGATTTACATTTAAAACCAATCAAAAAAATAAATAAGTTCTGTATATATAATTAACGAATTTTCGTGTTTCTTCTTAACATTTGTAAGAGAAAAACATCTAAATATTATTATCGATAAAATCAAATTTACTTTTGAACAACATAATAAACATAATTTACAAATAACACAAGTTTCACTTCTATTGATAATTTAAACTGTTTTAAATCCTAAATCTGATTAGGGAATCTGCAGATTACTTTATTTACGGACGAGCAGAAAACGAGACCACCCTGATATTTGCTTAGATTTTTTAATTCATTTTTTAAAGTGAAAAACATTATTCTTAATTCGCAATATAAACATTTATTATATATATATTTATATATATATATATATATATATATATATATATATATATATATATATATATATATATATATATATATATATATATATACAGTTTGTCCACGGATTGACTCCGGAAGGGGAAAATCTTTTTTGTTTGAGGATTTACGAAAAAAAGTCATTATACAAAAAAAGTTTTGCTTGTCCTAAAACGTCCAAAGAAGATGTTAGCTTTCAAAAGATTTATACAGGGTGCGTAAAAATTACAAAAATGTAAAAATGATGAAGTCTAAATTGCCTCAATTGTGATAGTTGCATGAAAAATTCATTAAGAAAGGTTGCTTAGAATTGGATTTTATGTCTAAAGGTGATGTCATTGCTTGCTATTCAAATAAAAGCTTTCGTGTCCTATTTTTTTCAAAGGTAGGTTTTTTGTTACAAAACTTTTCAGTAAAAAATTCATAACATTTTTCACCTTTACATCTCCTTGGCAATATTACTTCTTTGAAGGAAACATGAACCAGCATAGTTACTTACAAATGCTAAACGCTGTTATGCTAGAATACCTAGATAACTTACTAATAAATACTCGAGAAGCAGCGTTTTTTCAACAGGACGGTCACCCGGCACACTCTACTGCAATTGTAAGGGAATGGTTAAATACTTATTTTCCTGGACGCTGGATAGGACGATACGGTCCTAACCCTTGGCCACCTCGAAGTCCCGATATCACAATAATGGATTTTTATTTCTGGGGATATTTATGGCAAAAAGTTTATGCAGATCCTCTAAATAATGATTTAGATCTCCTAAAAAACCGAATTCGAGAAACCATTCGAGATATTCCTCTTAACGAAATTCAGAACAGCTATAAAGCTTTTATCAAGAAGGCTGAAAAGTGTGTAGAAGTTGGTGGGGCAACGTTTGAATAATTCGTAATTTATTGTTCTTTTTACGTTGAAAATAAATTATTCTTATGTTTACAATAATACTAAATGCATTTTTAAGACTGATGAACTAAATAACTAGCTACCGATAAAATATAGCTCCCAAAGCGATCCCTACAATTCCTAGGGCGTCATAAAAAAAATAATAATTTTGAACACATGCCACAAAAATCTCAGTATTTATTTGAGTAGCAAGCCATGACATCACCTTTAGACATACAATTTAATTCTAACCAAGCTTTCTTAATTAACATTTCATGCAACTACAACAATTGAGGCAATATAGCTCCTAAAGCGATCTCTACATGGCCTAGGACGTCATGAAAATAAAAAATAAAAAAATAATGCCACAAGAAAAAACCTCAGTTTTTATTTAACTAGCAAGCAATGACACCACCTTTAGACATAAAATCAAATTCTAACCAATCTTTCTTAATGAATTTTTCATGTAACTATAACAATTGAGGCAATTTATACTTCAGCATTTTTACATTTTTGTAATTTTTACGCACCCTGTATAAAACTTTTGAAAGCTAACATCTTCTTTGGACGTTTTAGGACAAGCAAAACTTTTTTGTAGAATGACTTTCTTTCGTAAATCCTCAAACAAAAAAGTTTTTCCTCTTCCGGAGTCAATCCGTGGACACACTGTATATATATATATTTCCTATTTTAACTAATTTTGAGGCAGGTCAGTTTTTTGGCTTGTATTAACATTAACTTTATATTATTTATACACTTTAATAAAAAAAATAAGATTTAGATTTAAAACTATTTTAAATCCCCAGCGTCTAGTGAATCTAAGAATTATATATCTTTTTAAATAATTGTATTGCTATATTCGTATAAAACGTATATAAAAGTTAGGTAAGAAATACTTTATTTCCTAATTATTAAATGGATGATATATAGTCAATTTTAATGATAATTTGTTACTTTATATTATACTTTTTTATTAAATAATATACTATTATATAAAATATATTAAAGTTAATAAACTTTTATATTATATGTTTAGCTATAATCGTTATATAAAAAATATCCTGTAAAATTTTAATTTTTAATATATTAGTTAACAACAACTATAGGAAATGTAGATAGGTCCTAATTTGCTTAATTTAGGAAAAATTATAGAAATTATTATAATTAATCAGTTAAATGCTGCCGTGTTGAGGACGAGTCCTATCTGTATATTTAAAATCTTTAAGAACATGAAGAAAAACTGTTTATCATTATACCATTCTGAGTATTTCTATTCGCAAAGTGAAAATAATCAAAGTCTGACTAACCTTGATGTGATGTGATTACCCCAAAAATCTAAAAATCCATAAAAATGCTCTCGACTATTATCCTTAACATGGAAGAATACTACAAATATAAAAAATAATTGTTGTATTCTATATTATTAATTAATTTTATAAAAACTACTGTTAAAAAATAAGAAAAAGATAATGTGGAAAATCAACAACGAAGCCACTTCTTCAATATATGACTGAACATGACAAATGCTAACCTCGTGTCATTTTTATTAAATGAATCTTACCAACACCAATACAGGTAACTAATTTTTAAATAATACTAATTTAATTAACTTTTAACTACATATACAATATTTAAAAACAATTAATAATTAAAAGACAATATATTTTCAAACTATTTTTTATCATGTTATTTATTAATAATTAAAAAAATATCAAAAATAGTATACATTTTGAGATAATCAGCAATCCACGACTTTATATTTTATATTTTTAATAACAAAATTTATTTTTACAGAATATATTGGTAATGCAAAAAACAAAAGAAAACTATATGTATTTTATTTTTAGAATAGAAAAATATCTAATATGAGTATGTGAGTATGAAACAACTTTTAAAAAAATATACGTCGTATATCTAGTCGATAGTAAAATTTATAGAAATCTAAAATAACAAAATTATACTATACTGATATCATTAAAAAAAAATTTTCAGCCCCCTCCCTTGACACAAATTAAATCGAAATTTATAAACTTGTGATTTATTGTTGTACGTATGTGTTAAATGATATATTATATAAGCAAACTAGCTTGCACCCGCGACTTCGTCTGCGGTATAATAATTTACTCCATTACAAAATCTGAACCACCATTTTACCCTCTTAGGGGTTGTTTAATCATTTATTTTTTAGATTAGTTCTATGAATTTTCAAGTTAATAGGACCAACTAAATTTTTTTTTCTTCATACAAACTTTTAACCCCCTTATGGCCCCTTTACGGGTTGAACTTTGAAAAATCCCTTCTTAGTGAGTCTATATTATATAAAAAAACCTACTAACCAAATTTCATATTTATAGCTTCGACGGTTTCGGCTCGGCGATGATAACTCAGTCGGCCAGTCAGGATATATTAATTTATATATACACAGATTGAGCAAAATTAATAATATTTTAGAGCAAATAATAAACTACACATACACTTTTGCGTTTTACTGAAGATTTTATATTTTTGAGGTTACTATGGACTACATGCTTCGAAAACCAAGAGGTCCCTTAAATCTAGAAAACATCAAAAGCAGTTAAAGCAACCAAGTGGTCAAATACGTTATGATTGAATTTATATCAAATTATATAAGAAATCTTTATTATCAACCATTACAGCTATAAAATCATAGTAAATTCAGGTAAATGCAGGTTTATACTAAAAATGTTAATTAAATAAATATTTCTCCATTCATTAACCGAACATATTTAAATTTTTAATTAAAAAATGGGTTTTATCACTTTGTGCTTTTCAAAATTCTGTTTTCATAAAACAAACATTACATAATATCATTTAAATATTTTGCTATAAACCCATTTTGTAATAATGAATTTCTTGTGAGTAATTAATTTTATTATTTCTAGGTAAAAAATTTAATACTACGTTGAAGTGAATTCAAAAAAATAATGAACAAAGAATTGTTTTTTCTTATGCTGGACAAATTCGATAGTTTTCAGTTTATATCAGTCAAGAACAGAACCACAGTTGAGCACATTCAGGGGACCCTTTATTCCAGTGGACTGATATCAGACCGGTAAGTCATTCTCTCTTTTACTAGCCAATCTCATTGAACCATATAAAAAACTACTACAGCTATCGGAAGAATTAATAATAAAACAAATTATATAAGATATCTTTGTTGGTACAGCTATAAAATCATAGTAAACTCAGGTTTGTATTATACTATAAATATTAATTAAATAACTATTTTCCCATTCATTAAGCGGATGTATTTAAATTTTTAATTACACAATTAATTTAGAAACTGTGTTTTACAAAATTCCGTCTACCTATATAACAAATTCTAAAAATCATTTAAACATTTTGTATTAAACCCATTCCGTAACGATGAAGTTTTGCAGCCTTACTTTAAAAAATCTTTATTTCTTAATAATAATGTACACACATGGGTACTTAACTAATATATACATATATATTTACAGTGGCTTACATTACGACCCTCATTCAGAGAAGTCCAACGTAGCAAGACGGCCGGAGTGCGGCCGGGGCTGGTGGAAGCCCTTGGAACTCTCTATGACGCGGAGATGGGAGGACGAGAGGAACCTTTCCGCATGGCTTACAGAGTCAATACAAGATTGTTTGCTAAAGAAATTAGCCTGAAGAGTGTTGGTGGGTAGGTATTTTGCTATTTTAAAATTTACGTGTTTGTACTTGCTGAAAAAATCTGCGAAAAAGCCAACTGAAAGGATGATCGGAACTGATGTGACTGTAAAAACACATTAAAAAAGCTCGACATAGAAAAATGGTTATTCACGTTCGCCGCCATGCAATCTTTCTATTAGATTTAATTTTTATGTCTTTATATTAAATAAAAAAATTTATATCAACAGTATGCTTCAAATACTATTGGACATTTTTACTAAAATTAATGAAATTAAATCTAAGCAATCATTATTATATTCAAAATTAAACTGTTATCACATAGTATACCATTTCTAAAAATCAATTATTAAAAAATACTGTAATTTCACTTTGTCATAACATTTCTGCAACATTTTTAAGATTGGGTAATAACTTTAATACAATCATAAATCTTTTTATATCTGCATTACCTTCTATTTATCTTTTCAGATAACAACAAAATAATAAATAAATGAAGACCCGAGGTTTAGCTGAAGATCCCAAATTATGCATACTTACTCACCTAAAATTATGTAAACCTATTTTATGTTTATCCTAATAATTAAAACTTTTATTGTACACATATAGTTGTGCATATGGTTTTCTGTGGTTTCCCATTGTGCATTTTCCTCATTAGATTGAATATTCTAAAATGATTTTTCACAGTATCCTTATTAGTTTTAATCAATGAAAAATAAATTAAATAATATTCACTTACATAAAGTAATTCGAATCAAACGTAAAGCTTTTTACTTTAAACAATCAGTCAATGAGGATTTTCCAAATGGACAACTATTAAATAGGTATATGAAACAAAATATAGCCACAGCTATACTTTGTTAATGAAAAACGTTATTTTATTACCCAAACATGACTAATTATATAGAATTTGTAAAGTATATACCTATTTGTATTTCTATGTGCGGATGCTTGTATGTATACAGAATCTCCGAAAAGTCTTGATATGTGCAAATTTTGTTGATATTAGTACGAAGGTAAACTTGATTGAGTATATATTCGTATTTCCATGTATGTATCGAAAAATCAGTGCCCGAAGGGCTCGCCACCCATCACTATCCAACTCGGTCACCGACCGAAGATTAACTTAAGCCAGATTTCAAGCAGATGTTATATATATATATATATATATATATATATATATATATATATATATATATATATATAAATAGTTTCTGCATGTGGTGTTTGTATGTGTGTAGCGACACGGTTACGAAGGGCGGTCTATTCTGCATCATCAGTCCGAAGGAGTGTGATATCTTCCTTAATACATGGCCTAGCAACACGAAATTTTCAGGGCATGACAATGATGATATTACCGACATTATGGAGCCCCATTTCAGTGTACGACAATGATGATATTACCGACATTATAGAGCCCCCTCGGAGGGGGCGATAGGGCGGTCTACCCGTACTAGTTAGAGACCGCCTTTCAGGCTCGGTCTCTATACCCCCTGCTTGGTCAGAAATGTGTGTGCGTATGTTGTCCGTTTCGACATTTTCACATTTCCTATTTTTTTTTCTCGAAAACAGTTAGAGGGGGGGCTATCAAATTTTCTGGGTTAACAGAGGGATAATGCGACTCGCTTCGGTAAAAAATTCAGTTATACAGGGTGTACCGTTTCGGAGTTATAAAACGTCAAAGTCGAAATTTCCGCGCTTTCCGTTGAAATCGGATACAGGTCGCAAAAGTGAATTAAATCGATTTAAATTTTCAGAGGTTGGAGAAGACCGGGGTGTTCCGAACCCTATTGAAATTGGCGGTATTCGGAAAAAGGGAAGTAATTCTTTTGAATTTTTTTATGTCGAAAAAGGCCACTTGCAGACCCATATTCAATTCTACATTGCTCGAAAACGAAACGTCGTACAGAAAAACGTATTTGAACATAAAACTAAAGAATCTCAAATACCTTCTTTTTGCAATACATTTACCTATACCTAAAACCACTGGAAATTGGAAAAATTTGGGAAAAACTGGAAATTACGTTTTTTCATGAAATTTTTTGACGGAATTTAATTTTTTGGGGGTCAAAATGGATTCAAATCGAAATTCCATGTACCCTATCGGAAAGAGCTCGCCGAAATACGTTACAAACGCATTTTTTAGTTCCTTTATTCCTAATAGGAAAGGAGCAATCGATAATTAAATTTCGGTTTTTAACCATTTTTTTTCATGACATCTCTACATTCGAATCACTCTGTATCTTTTCCTATCCAATTTATTCCAACTTTTTCAACGCTATCCCTTGGGGATATAATCAGGCTTAAAATGAATCCCGAATGGGTGATCCTGGGCCGAATTTAGGGGGTAAAAACACATTTTTTCTGTTTTTTTTTTCCATCAAAATTCATATTTAAATGGCATTATTATGTATTATTTCTCTTATTTAACAGCTCTTTTTTGGTTTATTTTCTTCCGTCATCATCTGAGAACACTGCTAACTAATTAAAACTCCATATTTTTGCGTTAAAGTTATAAATAAATAGGTTTTCTTCCTTCGGCGCAGGAAAAATTTTAAAAACTGCGAATATTAAACCATGCCATGAAAAAAAAACAATTGAACTGGTGACGCTTTAGATCGAAGTTAAATATGAGCTGTCAAAATATCCAGTTTTCCTAGCGATATTTTAAAGATCCTGAGCCAGTTTCGGCTTGGAATATACATGGAATTGATAGAATGGACGTTTTTTTATCTATTCCTGACCATTTCGTAGCACGAGATGGGCATTAAATATCATTTTTTTGAAATTTTTGTTGAGCCTACATTCCATTATAAAAATCAATTTCTATACGGGAAAATGTATTAATTTAATTATTATAATGTATGAAATGTCACAATTTGGCTAAAACGGCAGCATTTTGATGCGAAATAGGAACGACTCTGGACCAAATTCGGCTTCAAATTTACCGGGCAAGGGAACTAGGGACCTTATACTTTCTCTAGAAAGACATTTCATTTGATAAATTTGGCTTTAAAAACCAATTTTATCGACTTTCCGATGACGCTACAAGACATCATTGAAGATTCTAATATTGCACTCAGTGGCATCGAAATATTTGTTATAAAGTTATAATAGCCAAAAATATGCATTTTAAGCATGAGCGTGTATACCTTAGGGCCAATATATTAATTATTATTAAATCATTTTAATTTAATTTTAGGGAAATGAATTGATTCGGATCGTTTTAAACTAACCAGAACGTTTCGAAAATACATTTTATATCTTCCAGCATGTGCGTGATTGTATATATGTCTACAGGGTGTCCGAAAAGTCTTTGTATGCGCAAATATCTTTGTCACTGGCACGCAGAAAAACTTAACTGGGTCTTATTTAAAGGAAATCGTAAATTTTTTATTCCTTTGCGTGATTGTTTAAATGTGTGTATGTATACAGAATGTCCAAAAAGTCTTTGTATGCTCTGTATCTTTGCCATTCGTACGAAGATAAACTTAACTGAGTTTTCAAGAAAGTCGAAAATATTTAAATTATTATGTGTCGTCTTGTGTTGTGTTGGTATGTATGTATACAGGGTGTCCGAAAAGTCTTTGTATGGACAAATACCTTTGCTATTTGTACAAATATAAACTTAATTGTCGGATTTAAAGCAAATCGTATATATTTGCATTTCTATGTGTACAGAGATATATGTCTGTATACAGGCTGTCCAAAAAGCCTTGGTTGGAGCAAATACTCCTAGTAATACCAGGATAAATGTAATTAAACCGGATTTCATGCAAATCGATTATATTTGTTTTTATATGTGTTGTATATACGTATACAGAGATAAATTTAATTAACTCGGATATTAATTAAATCGACTATATTCCTATTTAAACGTGTGGGTGTTAGTTTGAATGTATACAGGGTGTCCGAAAAGTCTTGGTATGGGACTCCTATTATTACTAAGATAAACTTTATTAGGTCGGATTTCACGCAAATCAAATATATTTGTATTAATATGTGTTTATGTTTCTATGTATGTATACAGGGTGTCCGAAAAGTCTTGGTATGAGCAAATACGTCTACTAGTACCGAGATAAACCTACTTAATTCGGATTTTAAGTAAATCGACTATATTCCTATTTAAACGTGTCTGTGTTAGTTTGAATGTATACAGGGTGTCCAAAAAGTCTTGGTATGGGCAAATACTCCTATTATTACTTGGATAAACTTTATTAGGTCGGATTTCACGCAAATCGAATATTATATTTGTATTCATATGTGTTTATGTTTGTATGTATGTATACAGGGTGTCCGAAAAGTCTTGGTATGGGCAAATACTTCTACTAGTACCGAGATAAACCTACTTAATTCGGATTTTAAGTAAATCGACTCTATTCCTATTTAAACGTGTGGGTGTTATTGTGAATGTATACAGGGTGTCCAAAAAGTCTTGGTATGGGCAAATACTCCTATTATTACTTAGATAAACTTTATTAGGTCGGATTTCATGCAAATCGAATACATTTGTATTAATATGTGTTTATGTTTGTATGTATGTATACAGGGTGTCCGAAAAGTTTTTTGTTGTCAAAAATAGTTTCTACGTGTGGTGTTTGTATGTGTGTAGCGACACGGTTACGAAGGGCGGTCTATTCTGCATCATCAGTCCGAAGGAGTGTGATATCTTCCTTAATACATGCTCTAGAAACACGAAACTTCCAGGGCATGACAATGATGATATTACCGACATTATGGAGCCCCCTTTCAGTGCATGACAATGATGATATTACCGACATTACAGAGCCCCCTCGGGGGCGATTAGGCGGTCTACGCAATCTAGTTATAGACCGCCCGCCGAGCGGTCTATATACCGACTGCTTGGTCAGGAAAATGTGTGTATGTATGTTCGGATGTATGTGCGTGCGTATGTATGTATGTTGTCGTCCGTTTCGACATTTTCACCTTTTCAATTTTTTTTCTCGAAAACGGTTAGAGGGAGAGCAACCAAATTTTCTGGGTTAATAGAGGGATAGTGCGACTAGCTTCGGTAAAAAATTCAGTTATACAGGGTGTTCCGTTTCGGAGATATAAAACGTCAAAGTCGAAATTTCAGCGATTTCCGTTGAAATCGATTACAGGTCGCAAAAGTGAATTAAATCGATTTAAATTTTCAGAGGTGGTAGAAGACCGGGGTGTTCCGAACCCTATTGAAATTGGTGGTATTCGGAAAATGGGAAGTAATTATTTTGAATTTTTTTATGTCGAAAAATGCCCTTTGTAGACCCCACTTTGGCACTGAATAAGTCGAAACCGGAACTTCGGACAGAAAAACGTATTTGAACATAAAACTAGAGAATCTCAAATACTTTCTTTTTGCAATACATTTACCTATACCTAAAACGACTGGAAAGTGCAAAAATTTGGGAAAATCTGGAAATTACGAATTTTCATGCAAATGTTTGACGGTTTTGAATTTTTGGGGGGTCAAAATGGATTCAAATCGAAATCTCATGTGCCTTATCGGAAAGAGCTCGCCGAAATACGTAGTTTCCATATTTTTTGGTTCCTTAATTCTTAATAGGAAAGGAGCAATCGATAATTAAATTTCGGTTTTTAACCATTTTTTTTCATGACATCTCTACATTCGAATCACTCTGTATCTTTTCCTATCCAATTTCTTCCAACTTTTTCAACGCTATCCAGTGGGGTATAATCAGGCTTTAAAATGAATCCCGAATGGGGGATCCAGGACCGAATTTAGGGGGTAAAAACACATTTTTTCTATTTTGCCATCAAAATTCATCTTTAAATGGCATTATTATGTATTATTTCTCTTATTTAACAGCTCTTTTTTGGTTTATTTTCTTCCGTCATCATCTGAGAACACTGCTAACTAATTAAAAGTCCATATTTTTGCGTTAAAGTTATAAATAAATAGGGTTTCTTCCTTCGGCGCAGGAAAAATTTTAAAAACTGCGAATTTTATACCATGCCATGACAAAAAACAATTGAACTGGTAACTGGTGACGCTTTACATCGAAGTTAAATATGAGCTGTCAAAATATCCAGTTTTTCTAGCGATATTTTAAAGATCCTGAGCCAGTTTCGGCTTGGAATGTACATGGAATTGATAGAATGGGCGTTTTTTATCTATTACTGACCATTTCGTAGCACGAGATGGGCATTAAATATCATTATTTGAAATTTTTGTCGACCCTACATTGCATTATTAAAATCAATTTCTATACGGGAAAATGTATTAATTTAATTAAATGTCACAATTTGGCTCAAATGTCAGCATTTTGTTGCGAGATCTGGACCAATCTGGACCAAGTTTGCCTTGAAATTTACCGGGCAAGGGATTTAGGGACCTTATACTTTCAGTAGAAAGACATTTCATTTGATAAATTTGGCTTTAAATACAAATTTTATCGATTTTCCGATGACGCTACATCATTGAAGATTCTAATATTGCGCTCAGTGGCATCCAAATATTTGTTATAAAATTATAATATATAAAATAATTCCTAAGCATGAGCGGGTATACCTTTGTGGCAATATATTAATTATTATTAAATCATTTTAATTTAATTTTAGGGAAATGAATTGATTCGGATCGTTTTAAAGTAACCAGAACAATTCGAAAATACATTTTATATCTTCCAGCATGTGCGTGATTGTATATATGTCTACAGGGTGTCCGAAAAGTACAAAAGTTTGTATGGGCAAATACCTTTGCTATTTGTACAAATATAAAATTAATTGTCGGATTTAAAGCAAATCGTATATATCTCCATTTCCATGTGTACGGATTTACATATATGTCTGTGTACAGGCTGTCCAAAAAGTCTTGGTTGGAGCAAATACTCCTAGTAGCACCAGGATAAATGTAATTAAACCGAATTTCAGGCAAATCGATTATATTTGTTTTTATTTGTGTTGTATATACGTATACAGGGTGTCCGAAAAGTCTTAGCATGGGCAAATACTTCTACTAGTAGGTACCAAGATAAATTTAATTAGGTGGGATTTTACGTAAATCGACTATATTCCTATTTAAACGTGTGGGTCTTAGTGTGAATGTATACAGGTTGTCCAAAAAGTCTTGGAATGGGCAAATACTCCTGTTAGTACTTAGATAAACTTTATTAGGTCGAATTTCAAGCAAGTCGAATATATTTCTATTAATATGGGTTTATGTTTGTATGTATGTATACAGGGTGTCCGAAAAGTCTTGGTATGGGCAAATACTTCTACTAGTACCGAGATAAACCTACTTAATTCGGATTTTAAGTAAATCCACTATATTCCTATTTAAACGTGTGGGCGTTGGTTTGAATGTATACAGGGTGTCCAAAAATTCTTGGTATGGGCAAATACTCCTATTATTACTTAGATAAACTTTATTAGGTCGGATTTCACGCAAATCGAATATTATATTTGTATTAATATGTGTTTATGTTTGTATGTATGTATACAGGGTGTCCGGAAAGACTTGGTATGGGCAAATACTTCTACTAGTACCGAGATAAACCTACTTAATTCGGATTTTAAGTAAATCGACTATATTCATATTTAAACGTGTGGGTGTTAGTTTGAATGTATACAGGGTGTCCAAAAAGTCTTGGTATGGGCAAATACTCCTATTATTACTTAGATAAACTTTATTAGGTCGGATTTCACGCAAATCGAATATATTTGTATTAATATGTGTTTATCTTTGTATGTATGTATACAGGGTGTCCGAAAAGTCTTGGTATGGGCAAATACTTCTAGTAGTGCCGAGATAAACCTACTTAATTCGGATTCTACTTAAATCGACTATATTCCTATTTAAACGTGTGGGTGTTAGTTTGAATGTATACAGGGTGTCCGAAAAGTCTTGGTATGGGCAAATACTCCTATTATTACTTAGATAAACTTTATTAGGTCGGATTTCACGCAAATCGAATATATTTGTATCAATATGTGTTTATCTTTGTATGTATGTATACAGGGTGTCCGAAAAGTCTTGGTATGGGCAAATACTTCTACTAGTACCGAGATAAACCTACTTAATTCGGATTTTCAGTAAATCGACTATATTCCTATTCAAACGTGTGAGTGTTAGTGTGACTGCATACAGGGTGTCCAAAAAGTCTTGGTATGGGCAAATTCTCCTATTATTACTTAGATAAACTTTATTAGGTCGGATTTCACGGAAATCGAATACATTTGTATTAATATGTGTTTATGTTTGTATATATGTATACAGGGTGTCCGAAAAGTGTTTTGTAGGCAAAAATAGTTTCTACGTGTGGTGTTTGTATGTGTGTAGCGACACGGTTATGAAGGGCGGTCTATTCTGCATCATCAGTCCGAAGGAGTGTGATATCTTCCTTAATACATGCTCTAGAAACACGAAACTTTCAGGGCATGACAATGATGATATTACCGACATTATGGAGCTCCCTTTCAGTGCATGACAATGATGATATTACCGACTTTATAGAGCCCCTTCGGGGGGCGATTAGGAGGTCTACGCATACTAGTATATATACCGCCCCGTTCGTGAGGAAAATATATGTTGGTTGACAAATCGTGTTTTTCGACATTCTCAATTTTTTTTGTCCGAGATGGTTGCAAGTGGAAAGTTCAAATTTTCTGGATTAATAGAGGGATAGTGCATCTAGCTTCGGTAAAAAATTAAGTTATACAGGGTGTTCCGTTTCGGAGTTATTAAACGTCAAAGTCGAAATTTCCGCGATTTCGTATGGGATCGATTACAGGTCGCAAAAGTTAATTAAATCGATTTAAAATTTCGGAGTTCGTAGAGGACCGGGAGCTTCAGAACCCTATTGAAACTGGCGATATTCGGAAAATGGGAAGTCATTCTTTTGAATTTTTTTAAGTCGAGAAAGGCCACTTGCAGACCCATATTCAATTCTACATTGCTCAAAAACGAAGCATCGGACAGAAAAACGGTTTGCATGGCAAACTAGAAAATCTCAAATACTTTCTTTTTGCAGTACATTTACCTATACCTAAAACGACTGGAAATTGGAAAAATTTGGGAAAAACTGGAAATTACGATTTTTCATGCAAATTTTTGACGGCTTTTAATTTTTTTCGGGGCAAAATGGATCCAAATCGAAATCCCATGCTTTTATGTGTGTTGTTACGCATACAGGGTGTCCGAAAAGTTTTAGTATGGGCAAATACTTCTACTAGTACCGAGATAAACCTAATTAATTCGGAGTTTAAGTAAATCGACTACATTCCTATTTAAACGTGTGAGTGTTAGTTTGAATGTATACAGGGTGTCCAAAAAGTCTTGGTATGGGCAAATACTCCTATTAGTACTTAGATAAACTTTATTAGGTCGGATGTCACGCAAATCGAATATATTTGTATTAAAATGTGTTTATGTTTGTATGTATATATACAGGGTGTCCGAAAATTCTTTGCGTTGGCAAAAATAATTTCTACGTGTAGGTGTTTGTATGTATGTACCGATACGGTGACGAAGGGCGGTCTATTCTGCATCATCAGTCCGAAGGAGTGTGATATCTTCCTTAATACATGGCCTAGCAACACGAAATTTTCAGGGCATGACAATGATGATATTACCGACCTTATAGAGCCCGTCGGGGGGCGATTAGGCGGTCTACCCGTACTAGTTAGAGACCGCCTTTCAGGCTCGGTCTCTATACCGAGCCGTTGGTCAGAAAATGTGTGTGTATGTGCGTATGTTGTCGTCCGTTTCGACATTTTCACCTCTTCAATTTTTTTTCTCGAAAACGGTTAGAGGGGGCAACCAAAGTTTCTGGGTTAATAGAGAGATAGTGCGGCTAGCTTCGGTAAAAAATTCAGTTATACAGGGTGTTCCGTTTCGGAGATATAAAACGTCAAAGTCGAAATTTCAGCGATTTCCGTTGAAATCGGGTACAGGTCGCAAAACTTAATTAAATCGATTTAAATTTTCAGAGGTTGTAGAACACCGGGGTGTTCCGAACCCTATTGAAATTGGTAGTATTCGGAAAATGGGAAGTAATTCTTTTGAATTTTTTTATGTCGAAAAATGCCCTTTGTAGACCCCACTTTGGCACTGAATAAGTCGAAACCGGAACTTCGGACAGAAAAACGTATTTGAACATAAAACTAAAGAATCTCAAATACTTTCTTTTTGCAATACATTTACCTATACCTAAAACGACTGGAAATTGGAAAAATTTGGGAAAAATTGGAAATTACGAATTTTCATGGAAATGTTTGACGGTTTTGAATTTTTGGGGGGTCAAAATGGATTCAAATCGAAATCTCATGTGCCTTATCGGAAAGAGCTCGCCGAAATACGTAGTTTCCATATTTTTTGGTTCCTTAATTATTAATAGGAAAGGAGCAATCGATAATTAAATTTAGGTTTTTAACCATTTTTTTTCATGACATCTCTACATTCGAATCACTCTGTATCTTTTCCTATTCAATTTCTTCCAACTTTTTCAACGCTATCCCTTGGGGATATAATCAGGCTTTCAAATGAATCCCGAATGGGTGATCCTGGGCCGGGTTTAGGGGGTAAAAACACATTTTACCTGATTTTTTCCATCAAAATTCATCTTTAAATGGCATTATTATGTATTATTTCTCTTATTTAACAGCTCTTTTTTGGTTTATTTCCTTCCGTCATCATCTGAGAACACTGCTAACTAATTAAAACTCCGTATTTTTGCGTTAAAGTTGTAAATAAATAGGTTTTCTTCCTTCGGTGCAGGAAAAATTTTAAAAACTGCGAATGTCAAACCATGCCATGAAAAAAAAAACAATTGAACTGGTGACGCTTTAGATCGAAGTTAAATATGAGCTGTCAAAATATCCAGTTTTCCTAGCGATATTTTAAAGATCCTGAGCCAGTTTCGGCTTGGAATATACATGGAATTGATAGAATGGACGTTTTTTTATCTATTCCTGACCATTTCGTAGCACGAGATGGGCATTAAATATCATTTTTTTGAAATTTTTTTTGACCCTACATTGCATTATAAAAATCAATTTCTATACGGGAAAATGTATTAATTTAATTATTATAATGTATGAAATGTCACAATTTGGCTAAAACGTCAGCATTTTGATGCGAAATAGGAACGACTCTGGACCAACTTCGGCTTCAAATTTACCTGGCAAGGGATTTAGGGACCTTATACTTTATGTAGAAAGACATTTCATTTCATAAATTTGGCTTTAAAAACCAATTTTATCGATTTTCCGATGACGCTACAAGATATCAATGAAGATTCTAATATTGCGCTCAGTGGCATCGACAAATTTGTTATAATATCTAAAAATATGCATTTTATTTCCTAAGCGGGGAATACCTTTGGGCCAATATATTAATTATTATTAAATAATTGTAATTTAATTTTAGAGAAATGAATTGATTCGGATCGTTTTAAAGTAACCAGAACGATTCGAAAATACATTTTATACCTTGCGGCATGTCCATGATTGTATATATGTCTACAGGGTGTCCAAAAAGTCTTTGTATGGGGAAATATCTTTGCCATTAGTACGAAGATAAAATTAATTGAGCCGGTTTTCAAGAAAATCGAAAATATTTAAATTACTATGTGTCGTGTTGTGTTGTGTTTTTATATATGTATACAGGGTGTCCGAAAAGTCTTTGACTTTGCAAATACCTTTGCCTTTTGTACAAATAGTAACTCAATTGTCGGATTTATATGTTTGTATACAGGGTGTCCTAAAAGTCTTAGTATGGGCAAATACTTCTACTAGTACCAAGATAAACTTAATTAATTAAGATTTTAAGTACATCGACTATATTCCTATTTAAACGTGTTAGTGTTAGTGTGAATGGATACAGGGTGTCCAAAAAGTCTTGGAATGGGCAAATACTCCTATTAGTACTTAGATAAACTTTATTAGGTCGAATTTCAAGCAAGTCGAATATATTTCTATTAATATGTGTTTATGTTTGTATGTATGTATACAGGGTGTCCGAAAAGTCTTGGTATGGGCAAATACTTCTACTAGTACCGAGATAAACCTACTTAATTCGGATTTTCAGTAAATCGACTATATTCCTATTTAAACGTGTGGGTGTTAGTTTGAATGTATACAGGGTGTCCAAAAAGTCTTGGTATGGGCAAATACTCCAATTATTACTTAGATGAACTTTATTAGGTCGGATTTCACGCCAATCGAATATATTTGTATTAATATGTGTTTATGTTTGTATGTGTGTATACAGGGTGTCCGAAAAGTATTGGTATGGACTCCTACTATTACTTAGATAAACTTTATTAGGTCGGATTTCACGCAAATCGAATATATTTGTATTAATATGTGTTTATGTTTGTATGTATGTATACAGGGTATCCGAAAAGTCTTTTTTGACAAAAATAAGTTTCTACGTGTAGGTGTTTGTATGTATGTGGCGATACGGTTACGAAGGGCGGTCTATTCTCTATCATCAGTCCGAAGGAGTGTGATATCTTCCTTAATACATGCTCTGGATACACGAAATTTTCAGGGCATGACAATGATGATATTACCGACCTTATAGAGCCCCCTCGGGGGGCGATTAGGCGGTCTACCCGTACTAGTTAGAGACCGCCTTTCAGGCTCGGTCTCTATACCGAGCCGTTGGTCAGAAAAATGTGTGTATGTATTGCCGTATGGCCGTATGTATGTTGTCGTCCGTTTCGACATTTTCACCTTTTCATTTTTTTTTTCTCGAAAACGGTTAGAGGGGGGGCAAAAAACGGTTAGAGGGGGGGCAACCAAATTTTATGGGTTAATAGAGGGATAGTGCGGCTAGCTTCAGTAAAAAATTCAGTTATACAGGCTGTTCCGTTTCGGAGATATAAAACGTCAAAGCCGAAATTTCAGCGATTTCCGTTGAAATCGGGTACAGGTCGCAAAAGTGAATTAAATCGATTTAAATTTTTGGAGGTTGTGGAGGACCGGGAGCTTCAGAACCCTATTGAAACTGGCGGTATTCGGAAAATGGTAAGTAATTTTTTTGAATTTTTTATGTCGAAAAATGCTGTTTGTAGACCCCACTTTGGCACTGAATCAGTCGAAGCCGGAGCCTCGGACAGAAAAACGTATTTGAACATAAAACTAAAGAATCTCAAATACTTTCTTTTTGCAATACATTGACCTATACCTAAAACGACTGGAAATTGGATAAATTTGGGAAAAACTGGAAATTACGATATTTCATGCAAATTTTTGACGGTTGTCAATTATTTTGGGGGTCAAAATGGATTCAAATCGAAATCCCATGTACCTTATCGGAAAGACCTCGCCGAACTACGTTATAAACGTATTTTTTGGTTCCTTCATTCTTAATAGGAAAGGAGCAATCGATAATTAAATTTAGATTTTTTACGATTTTTTTCATGACATCTCTACAAATGAATCACTCTGTATCTTTTCCTATCTAATTTCTTCCAACTTTTTCAACGCTATCCCGTGGGGATATAATCAGGCTTTACAACAAATTCCGAATGGGTGATCCTGGACCGAATGTAGGGGGTAAAAACTAATTTTTTCTGTTTTTTTCCATCAAAATTCATCTTTAAAAGGCATTATTATATATTATTTCTCCGATTTAACAGTTCTTTTTTGGTTTATTTTCATCCCTTATCATCTGAGAACACTTCTAACTAATTAGAATTCCATATTTTTTCGTTAAAGTTATAAATAAATACCTTTTTTTGCATCGGTGCCGGAAAAATTTTAAAAAGTGCATATATGCATGTGCATAAAAGCCGTGCCTTGACAAAACAAATGAAACTGACCCTCTTTACATCGAAATTAAAATATGACCTGTCAAAATGTCATGAAAATAACAGTTTTTGTAGCGATATTGGAAGCTTCCTGGACCGATTTCGGCTTGAAATATACATGGCAAAGGTAAAACGGAGTTTATATTTACAATACATTTCATTGGACGATTTAAGCATTAAATACGAATTTTTTTAATTTTTCTCAGACTATGCAAATGCAT
This sequence comes from Philopedon plagiatum, assembly GCA_963971165.1. NCBI lineage: Eukaryota > Metazoa > Arthropoda > Insecta > Coleoptera > Curculionidae > Philopedon > Philopedon plagiatum. The sequence goes on along the minus strand of OZ020192.1, from coordinate 53,706,425 downwards.
GTCAAAATCAGTAGTAGTTATCTTTCACAAGTCCGAAATCAATCCCAAATCCAAAATGATTCCCAAAGGAGCTTCCCAAATGAGCTTTCAAAACCATTCCCAATCCCCCCACTCCCTACCAAATCCACCCACTCTTCACACTACCAATTCCACCCACTTTTCTCCCTACCAAATCCATCTGCTCCCTACCAAATCCACCCACTCTTCACACTACCAATTCCACCCACTTTTCACACTACCAAATCCCCCCACTCTTCACCCTAGCAAATCCCCCCACTCCCTACCAAATCCACCCACTCGTCACACTACCAAATCCACCCACTCCCTACCAAACCCCCCCACTTCCTACCAAATCCTACCACTCTTCACACTACCTTATATAAATTAAAGTTATAATAAAACAAAATTCACAACGATGTCTTTGGTAGTACCAATTGATTATTCATGGGACACAGAACATTACGAAAGCTATAATCCACAAGAATATATAAAAAATAATTTAATTTTACGAAAACCTCCACCTAATCTCTCCAAAAAAGGAAAAAAGAAATTTCGAGAAGCAGAGCGTCAAAGGATTCAAGAATTGGAAGCAGAAAAGGAAAACTATGTCTTGCCCAACAGCAAATGTAATGTTTAGTCATGTAAGTGGAAAGAAAACCTTGCAAGATTTTACTACAGAAGAACTAAAAATGTTACCATTGGAATATCTAATTAATTATGCAGACCCTTTGGAGCTCTTGGATGTATGGGGAAAATTACCAATGTCTTATAAATCAAGTTTTAATCTTCAAATTAACTTACCATGTTTTTTTCATTACAATCGTCCTGACTGGAGCACACACTTCGATGGACCTCCTACATCCCAGAAAGCATGTTTCGTTTGCAATAGAAACATATGTACCACATCTCAAGTAGACTAATGTAGATATTGTTATTTTTTCAAAAATAAACTGTATTTTAATAAATGTATTTTTTATAAATGTCAAACAAATAATTAGAAGTATTATTCATTAATCTATGGATTCACTTTAAAGCATCCCCCCACTCTTCACCCCACCAAATCCCCCCACTCTTCACCCCACCAAATCCCCCCACTCTTCACCCCACCAAATCCCCCCACTCCTCCCCCCACCACTTCCCCCCACTCTCATCCCCACTCCTCTCCCCTCTCTCATCCCCACTCCTCTCCCCTCCGCTTAAAATCCTTATTTAAATCAATACCGAATGATTCCTTGTTAGTTATGTATCCTCCATGGTTTCGAATTACTACATATAACTTTAGTGTTTTATCAAGGTGTCGTTGTTTAGTTTGCAAAAACAGTATTGTGCAAAGTGTTGTGAGAGCAGTTAAAATATCCCAAGAACTGTTGAATAAATATCAACCTTTTCTACTTTTTGTTCAGTTCTCATCATGTTTTCATGCAGTGATTGCAACAAGAGTTTTACTCAACAATCAAACGTGTATAGACATAAAAGAGAATCGTGTCCCATGAGACCGTCTTGTTCGCGCGAGAAAAGAAAATCCAAGACTCAAATATGTGATGTGTCTTCAAAAAAACTTAAAATAGAAGATATTACAGAAGATAGACCTCCAGTACCGAAACTTACTCTATCACGATGTAAAGACTGTGATACTTGGTATGTGAAAAATAAACTTGGTGCACATTTACGTTCAAACCTACATAAAAGTGCACTTAAAAGTGCCGATGAAGTGAAAATTTTAACTTCTGCATTTAAAAACAGGATTGTATCCTACATGTTGCTGCCATCGAAAAAGTATGTGGACATTGATGAATTTTTTAATGAAGTACAACAAAAGTATGTAAGTTTAATTTCTGAACAGCTAGTTAAGCATAGGTCTGTTAAAATTAATGTAGAATTGTTTGGACAATATATTTTACAAACAAAAGAGACCTTAGAGACTAAATCGTTTAATACAAAAAATAAGGTTGTAACTTCAACAACAGATTTATGTGATATTTATAAGAAGTTTTTGTCTGAAATAAAAGAAAAGGTTTCAATATTTGCTGAAAATGGATCCGGTTGGGCATAGGAAAAAATATTACATTTGGAACTTAACATAAACAAATTTAATCCAATTAGAGCGTCTTCATATATCCCTTTACCAAAACAAATTGCAAGGAAACAAGCTGTAATTAACATTAAAAATAATGATTCATATTGTTTCGGATGGAGTGTAATAAGTGCACTATTCCCTGCTGAAATTAACAGTGAAAGAACAAGTTTATATCCAAATCCTTTTGAAATTTTAAATTTTGAAGGAATAGATTTTCCTGTTAAATTAAAGGATATACATAAATTCGAAACGCTTAATCAAATATCTATAAATGTTTATGGTTTAGAGAGTGTTTATGAGGATAATAAATTCAAGTATGAAGTGGTTGGTCCTCTTCATTACACCAATAAAAAACTTCCAGCGCACATAAATTTGTTGTTGATAAGTGAAGGTGAAAATAATCATTATTGTTGGATTAAGAACATGTCTAGGTTAGTTTCATCTCAGATTAATAAAACTGGTTTTAAAAAATATTTTTGTGATGGATGTTTAATATACTTTACATCATTAAAAAGACTTCAAGTGCATCAGTTACATGATTGTAATCATTTGTATACAAAAGTTCCCACCAATAATATTAAGATAAATAAGTATGGTCAACACATACCAGAAAATATTCTACAGTTTGAAAATTTTCAGAAACAGTTGAAAGTTCCATTTGTTATATATGCAGACTTTGAATGCTTTTTAAAACCTTTGCAGTATCTAGAACCAGGGAACGAACAGAATTCTTATACTTTAAATACATTTAAACACGAACCATATGCATTTTGCTATTTCATTAAATGTTCATATGATGATTCTTTGTCGGTATTAGATTCATATTTTGATTTAGATGCAGCCGATGAATTTTGTAAACGAATTGAACAACATGTGCATAGAATTTATAATGTTCATCTTAAACCGGTAGTGAAAATGCTTCCTTTAACAGATGAGGAAGAAGTAGCTTATAAAAAGAGCACAACTTGTCATATATGTAATAAAAAACTTGAAGAAAATGATAAAGTAAGGGATCACGATCATTTAACTGGTAAATTTCGAAATGCAGCTCACAGTATCTGCAACTTAAACTTTCAAATTCCAAATTTTATACCCATCTTTTTTCATAATTTAACTGGTTATGATAGTCATTTATTTGTTAAACAACTGTGTTGTGAAGAAGATAATATTGATGTACTTGCACAAACTAAAGAAAAATATATTTCATTTTCAAAATCCATATTAGTTGACAAAGTAAAAGATAAAGACAATAAAGAAAGAAATATTTTTATAAAAATGAGATTTTTAGATTCATTCCGTTTCGTTGGTTCCTCTTTGGAAAAGCTTGGTGAAAGCTTGGAATCAAATCAGTGCATTGAGATTAAAAAACAATTTGAAGATCCTGACCAGTTTAATGAAATTCGAAAAAAAGGTGTTTATCCTTATTCTTACGTTGATTCTTTCGAAAAATTACATGAAAATGAACTTCCAAGTATTGAACATTTTTATGATAAACTTAAAGATGAACCTATGTGTCCATCAGATTACAATAGAGCAATTACTATTTGGAATTTATTTAATTGTCAAAATCTTATGGATTATACCAAAATTTACTTATTGTCTGATGTTCTCATCTTAACCGATTTTTTTGAAGCTTTTCGAAATGTATCTTTAAATAATTTTAAGCTAGATCCAGCCCAGTATTATACATTACCAGGTTTAAGTTAGGATTCAATGTTAAAAATGACTGATGTTAAATTAGAATTATTAACGAATATAGATATGATACATTTTTTTAAAAATAATATAAGAGGTGGTGTATGTCATTGCAGCATTCGAAAAGCTGAAGCTAATAATCCATTCTTGGAAAATTATGATCCAAGCAAACCAAATTCATTTATAATGTATTTAGACGCAACTAACTTGTATGGACATAGTATGAGTCAATGTCTCCCCGTAAGTGATTTTTCTTGGTTAAGCGAGGAAGAAATAGATGATCTTGATGTGATGTCTATATCTGATGATGCTGAATACGGGTTCGTTTTGGAAGTAGATTTAAAGTATCCTCAACGTTTACATCAAGAACACAATGAACTACCCTTTTTGGCTGAAAATATTTGCGCACCAGGTTCAAAACAAAAGAAATTAATATGCAATTTAAACCATAAAGAAAAATATGTTATTCATTACCGAAATCTGAAACAGGTGCTTCAAAATGGATTAAAACTAACTAAAATTCATAGAGTTGTTAAATTCAAACAAGCAGCATTTCTTAAACAATACATCGATTTAAATACCGAAATGAGGAACAAATCTAAAAATAAGTTGGAAAAGGATACTTATAAATTATTTAATAATGCCATTTATGGGAAATCTTTAGAGAATATTGATAAACGAGTTGACATTAGATTAATCACACACTGGGAGAACATTGGTAAAAAGCAAGGTGCGCAGACATTGATTGCCAAACCAAATTTTAAAGATCGATTAGTTTTTAATGAAAACTTGGTTGCGATACAAATGGAAAGAGTAAAGATAACTTACAATAAACCCGTTTATGTTGGATTCACAGTCTTGGAATTATCAAAAACCGTTTTATATGATTTTTATTATGACTATATTAAGAGCAAGTATGGAGACGAAGCAATTTTGTTATATACGGATACAGATAGTTTAATTTTAAACATAAAAACTGAAAATTTTTATAAAGATATGCAAGACAATTTAGACAAATTTGACACTTCTAATTTCAATGAAAACAATATACATAATATAACTAAGAATAAATCAGTATTAGGGCGAATGAAAGATGAGTTTGCGGGCAAACCAATTTTAAGTTTCTATGGAACGGGAGCTAAAGCTTACTGTGTCAATTTAGAGAATAAATCTGAAAAAAAGGCGAAAGGAGTAAAAAAATATGTTATAGAAAATTCCATTACTAAACAAGATTATAAAGATGTAGTTGAAAATTCTGAGATCAAATTTAGAAAAATGAATATATTTCATTCCATTTTACATGATATGTTCACACAATTAAAAAATAAGGTTGCTTTGTCTCCAAAAGATGATAAACGCTATATAATTCCAGATTCTTTTAGAACTTTAGCTTGGGGACACAAACATATAAGTATTTTGGAAGAGAAATCCAAGACTGATGATGAGATGGTTAATAATGTAATTGATATTCTAAAAGATTTAGTTCATGACGAATATAAAACATAAGAACCCTGGAAAAATATTTTAGTTTGAAAATGGCTCTGCTACCAGTAGGAGTTCTATTTCTATCAGCATTCGTTAACAATACTTTGTTCACACAAGTTGATCCTAATGTTCGAGAAGCATTTATTTGTCTATCTGTTAATAATGTAAATAATGATAGTTGGCCTTCAACATGGAAAAGAATGAATATAAATAATGGTTTATTTACCTACAAAATAGATGATAATATTATAAATAATTCTACCGTTGTACAGTATAAGTTAAGATTATATTATTTCAATAAAACTTCAATTGTGACACAGGAATGGAATCAGTTGTATAGAAAATCTTGTATAGAAGAATGCAATGTAAATGTGTGTATAGTATTATTGAGTATATTGTTAGTAGTGTTTATATGTACTATGGGATATATATTATTCAAAGTATATTTGTATTATAAATAAAATTCTGGAGTCAATAAGAAAAGGTTTTTATTCATAACAATGTCTATAATTATATAACAATTTTACGTTTGCTAATGCACAATGCCATGGATTCACATTTTTGTGAAAATAACATTCTGGAATTTTCTTAAATCTACTTAATTTTGGTTCTTGACCAATGGGAATAGCGTATATGAAATCTTCATCCAAAAACTTTTTTAAGTAGTTTATTTTTTCATTCCCTTTCACGTAAATTTTGGGCGATTGGTAAACTTCTAACACATGCTTTAAAATATCATCAATTTCATTAAGTTCTATATTTCCAAATTCCCATTTTAGTCCATGATACTCTTCGGCCCATTTAACCAGTTTGAGATCAGGAGCAGATAACATATTTTTTTGAAATGGTGATTTAAACAGATAATTTGAGCAACGAATCCCATCATAAATCGCTAATTCTTTTGGAATGTATCCAAAGGAACAGTTATATCCTTGAATGTCGATAAAAAGTTCTGTCTTACACTCATTCATGGTTAGTCGCTAAATGATGTTTAAATCTATAAGATCAGTGTTTAAATCCTCCCACCACTATCCCCACTACCACGCTTACTATCCCCACTACCACGCTTGCTTATTTAAGCAGTCACCCACAGTTCTACTCTCATTATTTCAAGCAAACATCTGAAAATGTATCAACCAACAGGAAACCAACAAGAGTTTAGTAAGAAGCGCAATGCAGCTCTCATCAATGAATCCATCTACTACATCAACAAATCCAAATCCAAATGGGTCAGCATTGGATTTTCCTTAGAGAGAAAATATATTCCTGTTGTTAAACTCTGTGGATACAAATACAATCAAAATGTGATTTTTAATGAAGATCAATGGATTTCCTTCCTAAATAACCAAGGAATTATGTTGAGCTTTATTTATTCCAACAACACCGGGTGGCAACCCATGAAGGGAAATGGTTATGAGATTCACTTTGTGTTTATTGGTGATGCAAGAATAATTAAGATTACACAAGATGGTGGTAATGAAGTATTTTTAGCTGGTGACACCATAAATGAATTAGTGAACTTGACAAATTTAATCAAATATCGTTTTGATATCTTAAAAAACCAGGAATTTTCCAAATATTATAATATTTTAGTTAGTGGAATCTCTATGAAAAATGGTGATTTGTTAAAAAATGTATATGAGGTTATTTCACCTATGGAAAATAGTTTAAATGTTTGCTGTGTTTTAGAATTATTAAACTTTTACTCAGATTGTGTTGTGGAGGATGTAGAAATATTTGCATGTAATGAATTTGTAAAGAGTTGCATTGAAAATAAAAATTTATAAACATATTTTTCTTTTTATTCCCCCCACCTCCTAAATTAATATTTAAAGCTCTGAACTTACTTTAAGTCTGAACATTCTCCAACAAGATGTGGTTAGCATATACATCTCAACGAGTAGCATATAACCTAACAAGTGCTATAGAGAATCTATCGCAACACTTTAGTAATTTAGAATTTGATGCTGAGCATGAAGCCGAGTATGGATTCGAAAACTTCTATACGTATGAGGAATGTATGGAATTGGCAAGAAAGTATGAAAAAGCTGCAGAAGCCTGTAACATATATTTACATACTTCTGATATAAGAACTTTTCTGCAAACCATAAAGGAAATGGGATTTGAGGAGCATTTGGATGAAGTAAAGAAGTTTTTGTCACCTGAAATTATTCAAGAATTCAACCTAATTTATAACAAATAAAAAACTTTATTTCATTTATGTGTTTTATTCAATCATTAAATTATTATTATATAAATTGTATACATTAGTAAGTGCACATATACATGGTGATTTAGAATGATAAAAACAATGAGCTTCTCCTTCTTGGAATTTTGGATTTTCATCAAGTTCTATGACTGGTTTTAATGAATATTTTCGAATGTATGCGGATTTCTCTCTCCCTTTAACATAAACATGATCTACTTTCTCTGTTAAATTCTTGATTATAACAGAAAACTTGTGAATTGGTGTATATCCTTCATTCCATGGGATACAGTGATGATTCTTCATTAACCACACAGCTTGTTTGTGTAAGTCAGGCGGTAGGTATTTTAGATCAAATGGTGCTTTAAAAACATAGTGGCAAGTCTTGCTTCCATCATGGGCAGCCAGTTCTTTGGGAATAAACTTCTTATTTTCTATGTTAAATCCTTGCACATCGACAATTAATAACCTCATAATTTCAAAAATGAGAATTGTTTAATCATAGATTTCTTGTCAGAATATTCTTGTAGTTGTTGTTTTAATTTTTTCAGCTCTTCTAAAAAGTAGGATACTCGAAGTTCCAGTTCTTCACCCATAATGGTAGGAAGGAATAGTAGAGCATTGATTTTATATAGTCAGACATGCGCTTTAAAGTTGTCTAACATTTTTGGTTAATGGATTGTAGCTAAATACTCTCTCATGCATAATAAGACAATAGCAGTGCATACACAAGCTGAACGACCAACATTTTACGTAGGATTGCACGATGCAATGTCTCAACCTACGCGGTCTGCGTACACTCCTATGTTGCGCATTTGGTGAAACTGCCTGCTCGTCGTCACTGGAATAACCACTATCCGAACTTGATGACATCTTGGCAATATATATAATTTAATAAGCGAGAATTGTTTAATCATAGATTTCTTGTCAGAATATTCTTGCAGTTGTTGTTTTAATTTTTTCAGCTCTTCTAAAAAGTAGGACACTCGAAGTTCCAGTTCTTCACCCATAATGGTAGGAAAGAATAGTAGAGCAATGATTTATATAAAATATTACGCATGCGCTTTAAAGTTGTCTAACATTTTTGGTTAATGGATTGTAGCTAAATACTTTGTCATGCATAATAAGACAATAGGCAGATATTTTGTCTTTAAGATCATCATGTAATTCAAACTCAACTCTCATAACAATAGGTCCGGATTCAATTGATTCTTTCTGATGTGAACAATCGATATATACGATAGGGGCATAAGTATTAAATTCCTTTGGAGAAAAAATGGGTTCAGGTGTTAATCCATAGTAAGATTTTTGAAATTGTGAAAACATTTCATATAATGATGCAAATTTATTTTTAGCAAAGTCTAAATATAGATCGTTGTAGGGATATCTCTCCGAGTTTAAAAATACTTTGATGTTTCGTAATTTAACGTTGGAAAATAAAGACATATCAGTTGTTGATTTATCCCTTAAGTCTTTTTGAAAAGCAATTGCTACATGACGTGGGGTATTAACTTTCGTAGATGTTTTGACAGGCCAGTTATGACGATTAGTTTTTAATAATTCCGGATATTCAATCAGTTCCCAACTCCGGAAAGCAATTATTATATCAGTATTCTTATTAATTATTTTAGATAATGCCAATTCTTGAGGAATAGCTACTGAAATGTGAGGTATATTCCAAGTTAGCTTTGTAAGCTCAATTTTCGGATTTTCGTCTGCAGTATTAATTGTTGCATTTTTGTCGGAAGTATCGCGTACTAAAATAAGTTCTTGTTTGGCATTTAAAATAATTTTTTTGTAGTCTTCAAAAAAACCCATTAAGAATTTAAGCGGAATGCAAACATTGAATAATCCTGTTGTTGCATCAACAACTTGTGAAGATTCCATAGGAAACCAGCCTGCGTTTTTAAGTTTATTACACTCATTTTTATTATATGACAAGTATCCCTTTATTGTTGAAGTTAACCCAACATCTCTAACTGAATCTATTGTAACGCCGTTTAGTTGATAACGCATTTCTTTAAAAAGGAATGCAATCCCATTGTTTATCAATTTTAATGTATTTGAGATGGTATTATTGTCTTTTGTTAGTTTACCCTCTATGTAAAGAAAGCTTTCGGAAGGAAGAGTATACTTGTCTACTTCATGAACAGGTATTATAATTTCATCATTATTTCCCAATTTAGTAGGTAGGTATGGTTCATAACCATGAACTTCGGAATGCACAATTGAATTATCTATGAAAAGACCTTCTGCTACGTTAAGGATATCCATTATACTAAAACCTTTAAACCTAGAGATTTCAAAAAGCTTATATTTTCAGGTGTTATCCCTTGTGTGTTTCTCTTTCTACTAATCTTTGGTTTACGGTGTTTAGTCTTCTTATAGTTTTTATTAATTTTTGTGGGTAAATTGGAGGTTTTTCTATTATAAAGGATAACCATTATACTTCTTTTATATGCAACCTTATTGTTACAGTTTCGTTTCGAAAATCAACAATATTTAAATCTTGGTCTATTACCTTTATTGTTATTTTATCTATAACTTTTACTGTAACAGGAAAATAAATAATATTTTGAGGACTTTCTATTATTTTAAATCCAGGGCTAACATTAGGGAAAAACTGATGAATAATGTGTACTGGCTTTCCGTTCAGATAGGAACCTTCTGCGATACTGCAGTCTATGCATAGAGAATTAACTTTTATAATCTCTGCTGGATTTTGCGATGTTCTTGGAACTCCATCACCTGGTACAATGCCCTTATTAAAACCCAAAAGTTTTCCTATTGTTCCATCTTTAAAAATAATATCTGTAGTAGACTTTATTGTTGATTTTAATGTGTTGTTATTTGCATAGAGGTGAAACGAAATATTTCTTTTTTGGAATTCACTCTGTAAATATTTATTAACATCGTCCATTTCATAACTTCCCGTAGGAATTGTTAAAAATTCATTATTTTTTCCAAAATATACTTTATTATTACTTGTATCAATATTTGGTATTGCATTAAAAGTTTCAAAGTTGGTAAGTCCAACAACGTAGGAAGTGTTAGGATCTAAGTAAATAGGTGGATGGAAATCTGCTTGAAGTATAGCTGAATTTGCGGAAAGAGCTATAGTAAACGACATGATGGTCGTAATAAGAATAAAATGGAAACACAATTACGTATTATTATAAATAAACTGTAAGGATAACTGTCCACAAGTTGAGGTATTAAAAGATTGATATTTATCATAGTTATATTTAATATTGTTGTTGCTACCATCGCTATAGAAATAAGTTATAACTTCATTTGGTGGTCGTAGATTTCCAAAACTATCAAAGTAAATTATGTTATTATTATTTTTAACATACGCTGTCCAGTGAGTGCCTTCCCCCATATCGTCATCTAAATTTATAATACCTGTTTCATATTTTTTTATTTTTTTGGGTAACTTATTTCTCATAAAGACACCTCTAAAATGTGACAACTTTAATAATTTCGCATACTTTAATAAATCTATATTTGACAAAGGTCGACGAGGTAGCAAATTTAACAGTTTTTTGAATATGGTTTTAAATATAGACCACACCCTTTCTTATATGGTTTTAAATAAAAACCTTTTCCAATTGATATTTTTTCCATTTCTTTGTTGTGTCTTGTTTGCTCTTCTAACTTCTTTTGTGCATTTTTGGTGGAATTTACTGCCTGGGCAATGCCAGCAGCGCCCCCGCTTAGGGCTCCTAGAGCAGATAAACCAGCAAAAATAGGTATTAAAGGTAAAATTCCACCAGTTTTTGGAATTGGAATAATTCTTTGTTTAGGTTGTTTTATTTTTAATTTTTTAATTGATGACAAAGCAGTGCCGGCAGCGTTTCTTATATTAGCAAATTTTTTCCCAGCTAGCTCTTTACGTGCTTTTCTTACGACTTGGTTAAAGGATATTTGACCTCCTTTCTTGCGTTTTTGTTTCCGTTTTCTTATTCCCATGCCGAGTTTTGTTTTTGCTTTCATGATTCCGGCCACTGCCAAGGATGACAGTTTTTCGCCTAGATTTGAATCTGAAGCTTTAAATCTATTAAATGCCTTTTTAGCTAATACTTTATCTGCCTCGTTTCTGTTTTTTAAATCGGAATATTCCGAATATGCTATATCGTGCTCTTTGCAAGCTTCGTCTAATAAATTAATTCCCTTATCACCTCGAGCAAGCCTTTTATTTAACTTTGTACCAGGTCCACAAAAGTTATAAGAAGGAATATGGAGCTCTACTGGTAATTTATTAATAAGAGTATTTAATAAACCACTACCTGTTCTCTGTCCTTCCACACAGTGAATGACATTATTATGTCTAATCATTATATATAAATGATTTAAGAACGCAAATAACCGTACTTAAATAGCGATGTTCAAACAATGAAGATCAAAAAACAAGATTTTTCTTTACCGATAAAAAATTTTGATTTATGTCATGATAATTATCGAAAACATGGACAATTATTTGGTGGAAACTGTAAAAGATGTTTAATAGTAGGACCATCGGGTTGTGGGAAGACAAATGTTATGATTTCTCTTATAACACACGCTAATGGATTAAGATTTGAAAATATATATGTGTACTCAAAATCCTTATATCAATCAAAATATGAATATCTAAAAAGGCTTTTTGCCCCACTAAAGTTTATTGGTTATTTTGAATCATCGAACGCTGAGGATATTGTTTCACCCACTGAAATAAAACCAAACTCACTGATTATATTTGATGATATAGTATGCACTGATCAAAGTCTTATGAGGGATTATTTTTGTTTTGGACGTCATAAAAATACAGATTGTTTTTATTTGTGTCAAACATATTCATCAATCCCTAAACAACTTATACGTGATAATGCCAACCTCTTAGTAATTTTTCAACAGGATGCTACAAACTTGAAACATATATATGATGATCATGTAAATGGTGACATGAGCTTTCAAGAGTTTAAAAACTTGTGTTCAATGTGTTGGAAACATAACTATGACTTTGTCGTTATTGATAAAGACTGCCAATTTAATGATGGGCGCTATAGAAAAGGATTTGATAATTTTATTTCCACTATATAACTCTCTGACAAAACGATAATTTTCTAGTATACAACCTACCTTTTGTAAAGATGGATGAAAAAACGGCGAAAGAGTTGGTAAAAACTAGACAAGCCGTTAGACAAAAGTATAAAGCTTTAAAATCAGATTTATCTGATAAAGAAATTCGTATGGAAAAAGAATTTAAACCAATAACTCAACCTTTGCATGAGTTAATTCAGACAATTAAAACAGAACCGTTCATTAAAAAAGAAGTATATTCACCACAATTAGTTTCGACCCCAAAATTTCAATTTCCTACGCCAGAGATCAATCAAAGGAAATCAAATGCATATAGTAAATATCTTTCAACGCACATGCCCTCACTTTTAGGAGATGATGAAGTATTTGGGGAAGATTCGCAACAGTCAGGAGAATCAAGCCCTGAAACAACAATTGAACCAACTATAGGTGAGTTGCGACAAGATGTTTTAGAATTAACAAGAACACCTGCTTATGAAGAATATTTGGAAGCATATCATTCACTTCTACGACCTTTCGTGGATGGGCTAATAAAAGACACGGAAGGCCAATTTGATAACAAATATGGTTTTAGACATGATGTTGATGCAGATAAATATAAGATTGCTAATTCTGTGGTGGATTTCATAGGAAAAGATTTTAAAGTTGAAGGAGTTAGGTATGAGGGAACACCTGGATTGTATGAGCTTCTTTTTAAAAAAGAACCTGTTGGTTATGCATCAAATGATATGGAAAATTATATGGATGTTTTGAATAGGACAAATGCATATAGACGAAATTTTGATCCTGATAGTCAAATTCAAGGTTCGACCGACATTAAATACTTGACAATAGTTAAACCTTACTTATTACAAAAAGGTATATTAAAACGTGGAAGCACAACAGAGACAGGTTATCGTGCAGTACTACCAAGCACTTCACGTTTGTTGCCTCCACAAAGACCGCGTTCTACAAGAAATCTGTCTACAAAAAGTGGAAAGGGGGGAGCTATGTTAAATTTATCAAAAAAGAAATTAGATTATGTATATTATGATGATATAAATGAGATAATTGATAGATTAAAATTATTGACAGCATCACAAATGGCTGGACATACTGGTCATCAAAATGAAATAATATCGATTTTAGAAGAACTAAGAGAAGCAAAAATAATTAAATAAATACTAATTCACACATGTTTATTCCTTATTCTACCGCTGACAGCAACCATGTCTATTGACAAGTTTGGATCCCACATCTTTGGCAAGGATAATAAATTTTCATCTGAAGAACATAACATTATAAAACTTGTTGATCTTAGTGCAGTTAAACTTTGTTATAATTTGGTGTTACCATTTATTGGCAAATATAACATATATGAACATGCAGACAACGCTTTTCAATTGTTGCAAGATAGACGGTTACAATATATTTTTCCTATGGAATCTGCTACTATAATTTCTGGAGAATACCCGAAAAAATATATTTTCTTAAAAATTAATGGAAAAAAGATCACTGACCCTGTAGGTATTCGGTTAAAGAAAGGGGATGTTCTTTCTTTTCATCGCCCTGAAAACGGTCATTTAGAAGATTTTTATGGCGAATTGTTAATAAAATGCCCTGTAGAAGTAACAAACTAAACAGTTAATTATCATGTCTGTACAACCTAACATCAAGGAAGATCTAGTCAACGAGTTACATAAACCTGCTAGAAAAAATTTTAGACGACGACGGGTTATTATTAAAAATTTAAACGATTTATGGCAAGCAGATTTGGTGGAAATGATACCTTATGCAAAACTAAATAAAGGATATAGATACATTTTAGTTGTTATAAACACATTTTCCAAATATGTTTGGGTTCAACCTGTTAAAAGAAAAACTGCTGAGGAAGTAACTTTAGCTATGGAAAAAATTTTAAAGCTTGCGAAAACTCCTCCAACTAACATACATACAGATCAAGGAAGAGAATTTTTCAACAAAAACTTTAATAAATTAATGGAAAAATATAACATTAATCACTACAGTACATTTTCCACAGTGAAAGCAAGTATTGTTGAAAGGGTCAACAGAACTTTAAAAACTCTCATGTGGAAACAGTTTAGCTTGCAAGGAAATTATAAATGGTTGGATATCCTAAATAATATTGTTTTTAAGTATAATACAACTAAACATAGAACAACAGGATTAAAACCTATAGATATAAATGAAGAAAATGAAAAAGATATTCTAAAATCAACTTATAATAATATAAAAACAATTGACCCCAAAAAATCAAAATTTAAACAAGGGGATTTTGTTCGAATAAGTAAATACAGGGAGGCTTTCCAAAAGGGATATACACCAAACTGGTCAAATGAAATCTTTCAAATTAAAGAAATTAAATTAACCAATCCAAGAACATATCTGCTGACAGATGACAAAAATGAACTAATTATAGGTAGTTTTTATGAACCGGAGTTGCAGAAAGTCAAACATTCAAACGTGTATCTCGTGGAAAAGGTGCTAAGAAGAAAGGGAAATAAAGTTTATGTCAAATGGCTGGGAATGGACAAATCACACAATTCTTGGATATTAAAAAAAGATGTAATATAATAAAATAAAAAACTTTATATTTAACAACATGGTTTTATTTACTTCTCATCATGTCACTTATGTACAACAATATCACTAGAGCTTGATCAGCACTGTCATTTTTCTTCACAAGAATCTTTTCCTTAGTCTCTTTTAAAACAATTGAGAAATAGAATCTTCTGCAAAGAGGACAATGTGCGTTTGTTTTCGTCCACTCTGTTAAACACTTTATACAAAATTTGTGTGTGCATGAATTGGGTGTGCAAATTTCTTCTCTTCTCATGGAATATAAACAAACAGGACATCTGCTTCTGTCTTCTTGTTTAAGTTTTTTCACCGATTTTCTGCCAACAACCAGCGTTCGTTTTTGAACCATATTTCTAGCAACTAATGTTTCAGAAACCGTGTGCGTATACATTTATAGATATTCCCCACTCAAGTCAAGCCCCATGGGTGAGGTGGGAGGATACGACGTTGAATTGGTCGTACTCAAAAATTATTTAAAACGTTCATTGTATATTTTATTTCTATGGTTTTCCCCTAAGACAACCTTTAGGAGCTTTTCAGCATATTGAAGTCTATTTTGAAAGCGGTAGCGATCCAATATACATACTGCTCGTAGTTACTAATCCTTGCTTGTTTGTAAGCAAACTGCCATGCAACCAATATATGGATTTTATTCATATTTTCGGTAAATGTAACCTTCTTCATAGTGCTTCTCTAAAATCACAAGCTTTCTTCCCTTATATATTAAAAGTCAATGTCATATTATGAGCGGGGAGGGGAGGTGGGGGGAGGGAGGGAGGGGAGGGGGAGGGGGAAGGGGGGAGTCAGATCCACATACTAGTGCTTCTACTATTAAAGTTACTCAAGGTCAATGTCATGAGTGGGAGGAACAGAAACGGTTTACTACTACTACTACTACTACAACCAAAGGGGAGAATAGCAACCAACTTACAACATCTACTTTTATTTTTCCAGATCTGATATATTTCATAAACAAGATACTGTTTCGACAAATTTGCAGTTATTGATCTCACTTTGCATAAAGGAAAGAATTAATTTATTAGAGTAAATTAGAGTTAAAACGTTTAGATTTAGCGTAAAAACGGTTTTCCGGCTTACTAAAATTAGTTGTGACAGCAGTATATTTCTGATCGTGCAGGAAGAGATTTCCGCTCCTTTGTCTCATTCCTTATAATTACTATTTATTAATATTAAATTCCTTATTCTGTGAAATAAAATAACGGTAACAATCTTTTATTATTCCGTCTGAGAATTTAATATTAAACCATAATTATATTCTTTTCTCGCAACAACCTGTCTAAATCTGGTCTATAATTATTTCTTAACTGGTTCGAGGCGAGAGAACCACTTCTTCGTTCTTGTTTCGACGTCAGATTCACAGACCTTCATAAAGTATTTTTAGACTCCGTGTAAAGAACGTGGTTTCCTAAATTGATTTTAAAATACAGTTTGAATGTGAGAAATCCATTGCAACGTGCTAATGTGACTTAGATTTATTGTGGAAAATTGTAGTGTTTTCAAAGTTAAAATTCATTATAAAGCTGTAAGTCTAAATTTCTAAATCTAATTATAATTTTCTAGTTACGGCGGACCCGCTTAAGTCATTTATTACAATCTCTTAAAAATGTCCCTCATAGAGCGGACTGCAAAAATGTATGGAAATTTTTATAATGCAGGGTAATTGCCTTTGTAAAATAAAAATTCCTGCATCTGCTGATACTTTTCTAGTTATGACAGTATCTAAGTCTGTTAAAAATATCCCGCATAGGGCAGACTGCAAAAATGTATGGAAATAGGCACGTCCATCTGATCATTTTTATAATGCGGGGTTATTTCCTTTATAAAATAAAAATTCCTGCATCTGCTGATAATTTTCTAGTAATGGCAGTATCTAAGTCTGTTAAAAATATCCCGCATAAAGCAGAGTGCAAAAATGTATGGAAATAGGCACGTCTATCTGGTCATTTTTTTATAATGCAGGTTAATTTCCTAAGCACATCTTTTACTCAATTCATAGCAAGAATCCCCTACAAATAATAATTACTCATTGCTCCATAATTGTACCCGTATAAAATGAATACAGTACATCAGGAAATTATTCAAAGGTAATTTAAATTTAATGATCGTTTACTATTGCAAGCGATACCCGTACCTGCTGGCTATAATTTTTATAAAATAAAAAAACAATTAATAAATTAAGTACATTTACTTTTAAGACCCACCAACAACATATAATTTTTACTGGTTCTATAGTGTTTAAATCACTATCGTTTTGAATAAGTATAGAAGATATTCCATTAGCGGAATTAAAATAACCATATAATTTTCTAAAGGGTCAACTCAATCACACCATCTGCAAAATGTAAAACATTTGGTTACATATCTTTTTATAAGTAATCAACTCGAACATGGAAATTATGTAATATCATATGCAACATGTGCAAATATACTTACTTAAACAAAGCCAGGTGAAAGGCGTTCGTTGAACGCTGGAAAACGTGAGAAATGAGCTTCTCTATATTAAATTGCATATACGGGGGGGCATTGAGAACTTAATAAAAATACAGCGTGTACTTAAATTGTTTTTATTATACAGGTGACATTAAAAACGATAAAATAGAGTATATTTAAATTGTATGTTTTTATTATTCGAGGACATTAAAAATAATAAGCATATTTCTTGAGCTACTGGTGGGTAGTAAATCAACTGTTTTTTCCTTGCATATGCAAAAGCCTTATACTAGCTGTTGGACATGCCATTATTATTAGTTAGTTCTTGTTCAATGAATAATCAATAGGGACTGCTACAGACATCGTTGTGAATTGTGTTAAATACTGTAAATATTGAGCATTTATAGCAATAAAAGCGGTGTGGGGAAAAGCTGGTAGGAGGAATGGTTTTGAAAGCTCCTTTGGAGCTGGATTTGATATAAGAGTGGTAGGATTTGGTAGGGGGATTTGCTAGGGAGTGGGGGGATTTATTTTTGGATCCATATCTGGTGTGGTTTGGATACTATCCAGGGATAGTGACCATATTTGTACTGCCAAAGACATTGTTGTGAATTTTGTTTTATTATAGCTTTAATTTATATAAGGTAGTGTGAAGAGTGGGTGGATTTGGTAGGGAGTAGGGGGATTTGGTGGGGAGTGGGGGGGGGGGGGGATTTGGTAGGGAGCAGATGGATTTGGTAGGGAGAAAAGTGGGTGGATTTGGTAGTGTGAAGAGTGGGTGGATTTGGTAGTGTGAAAAGTGGGTGGAATTGGTAGTGTGAAGAGTGGGTGGATTTGGTAGGGAGCAGATGGATTTGGTAGGGAGAAAAGTGGGTGGAATTGGTAGTGTGAAGAGTGGGTGGATTTGGTAGGGAGTGGGGGGATTGGGAATGGTTTTGAAAGCTCATTTGGGAAGCTCCTTTGGGAATGATTTTGGATTTGGGATTGATTTCGGACTTGTGAAAGATAACTACTATCAGTTTTATACGGAAAAACGTATTAAAATATGTGTCTAAATGTCGCAAAAATGCCAGTTTTTCTTGGGAGATTGGAAACAGTCTCTACCAACTTCGGCTTGAAATTTACCGGGCAAGGGAATTAGGGACCTTATACTTTCAGTAGAAAGACATTTCATTTCATAATATACCGATTAAATGCCATTTTAATCGATTTTCCTATGACGCTACAAAGCATTATTGAAGATTCTAATATGGAGCTCAGTGGCTTCGAAAAAATCCAGAAATATGCATTTTATTTTCTAACCATGAGCGTGTATACCTTTGGGACAATATATTAATAATTATTGAATCATTTTAATTTAATTTTAGGGAAATGACTTGATTCGGATCGTTTTAAAGTAACCAGAACGATTCGAAAACACATTTTATACCTTTCGGGCATGTGAGTGGTTGTACATATGTCTACAGGGTGTCCGAAAAGTATTTGTATGCGCAAATATCTTTGTCATTAGCAAGAAGAGAAGAATAATTGAGCCTTATTTCAAGGAAATCGTAAATTTTTTATTCCTTTGTGTGGTTGTTTATGTTTGTATGTGTACAGAATGTCCAAAAAGTCTTTGCATGCGCAAATATCTTTGTCATTAGAACGAAGAAAAACTTAAATGAGTCTTATTTCAAGGAAAACGTAAATTTTTTATTCCTTTGTGTGGCTGTTTATATGTTGGTATGTATACAGAATGTCCAAAATGTCTTTGTATGCGCAAACATCTTTGCAATTAGTACGAATATAAACGTAATTGAGCCGGTTTTCAATCGCAAAAATATAAAAATATAATATATTTAAATTACTGTGTCGTGTTTGTTGTGTTTGTATGTATGTACAGTACAGGATGTCCGAAAAGTCTTTGTACGGACAAATTAATTTGCTATTTGTACAACTATAAACTTAATTGTCGGATTTAAAGCAAATCGTATATATTTGCATTTCTATGTGTACGGAAATATATGTCTGTATACAGGCTGTCCAATAAGTGTTGGTTTGAGCAAATACTCCTAGTAGTACCTGTAATTAAACCGGATTTCATGCAAATCGGTTATATTTGTTTTTATATGTGTTGTATATACGTATACAGGGTGTCCGAAAAGTCTTGGTATGGGCAAATACTTCTACTACAACCGAGATAAACCTAATTAATTCGGATTTTAAGTAAATCGACTATATTCCTATTTAAACGTGTGGGTGTTAGTTTGAATGTATACAGGGTGTCCAAAAAGTCTTGTATGAGCAAATACTCCTATTATTATTTAGATAAACTTTATTAGGTCGAATTTCAAACAAATCGAATATATTTGTATTAATATGTGTTTATGTTTGTATGTATGTATACAGGGTATCCGAAAAGTCTTGGTAGGGGCAAATACTTCTACTAGTACCGAGATAAAGCTACTTAATTCAGATTTTAAGTAAATCGACTATATTCCTATTTAAACGTTTGGGTGTTAGTTTGAATGTATACGGGGTGTCCAAAAAGTCTTGGTATGGGCAAATACTCCTATTATTACTTAGATGAACTTTATTAGGTCGGATTTCACGCCAATGGAATATATTTGTATTAATATGTGTTTATGTTTGTATGTGTGTATACAGGGTGTCCTAAAAGTCTTGGTATGGGCAAATCCTTGTACTAGTACCGAGATAAACCTACTTAATCAGGATTTTAAGTAAATCGACTATATTCCTATTTAAACGTGTGGGTGTTAGTGTGAATGTATACAGGGTTTTCAAAAAGTCTTGGTATGGGCAAATACTCCTATTATTGCTTAGATAAACTTTATTAGGTCGGATTTCACGCACATCGAATTTTTGAAAAAGGCCACTTGCAGACCCATATTCAATTCTACATTGCTCAAAAACGAAGCATCGGACAGAAAAACGGTTTGCATGTCAAACTAGAGAATCTACTTTCTTTTTGCAATACATTTACCTATACCTGAAACGACTGGAAATTGGAGAAATTTGGGTAAAACTGGAAATTACGATTTTTCATGCAAATTTTTGACGGCTTTTAATTTTTTTCGGGGCAAAATGGATCCAAATCGAAATCCCATGTTTTTATGTGTGTTGTTGCGCATACAGGGTGTCCGAAAAGTTTTAGTATGGGGAAATACTTCTACTAGTACCGAGGTAAACCTAATTAATTCGGAGTTTAAGTAAATCGACTACATTCCTATTTAAACGTGTGAGTGTTAGTTTGAATGTATACAGGGTGTCCAAAAAGTCTTGGTATGGGCAAATACTCCTATTAGTACTTAGATAAACTTTATTAGGTCGGATTTCACGCAAATCGAATATATTTGTATTAAAATGTGTTTATGTTTGTATGTATATATACAGGGTGTCCGAAAATTATTTGCGTTGGCAAAAATAGTTTCTACGTGTAGGTGTTTGTATGTATGTAGCGATACGGTTACGAAGGGCGGTCTATTCTGCATCATCAGTCCGTAGGAGTGTGATATCTTCCTTAATACATGGCCTAGCAACACGAAATTTTCAGGGCATGACAATGATGATATTACCGACCTTATAGAGCCCCTCGGGGGGCGATTAGGCGGTCTACCCGTACTAGTTAGAGACCGCCTTTCAGGCTCGGTCTCTATACCGAGCCGTTGGTCAGAAAATGTGTGTGTATGTGCGTATGTTGTCGTCCGTTTCGACATTTTCACCTCTTCAATTTTTTTTCTCGAAAACGGTTAGAGGGGGGCAACCAAAGTTTCTGGGTTAATAGAGAGATAGTGCGGCTAGCTTCGGTAAAAAATTCAGTTATACAGGGTGTTCCGTTTCGGAGATATAAAACGTCAAAGTCGAAATTTCAGCGATTTCCGTTGAAATCGGGTACAGGCCGCAAAACTTAATTAAATCGATTTAAATTTTCAGAGGTTGTAGAAGACCGGGGTGTTCCGAACCCTATTGAAATTGGTAGTATTCGGAAAATGGGAAGTAATTCTTTTGAATTTTTTTATGTCGAAAAATGCCCTTTGTAGACCCCACTTTGGCACTGAATAAGTCGAAACCGGAACTTCGGACAGAAAAACGTATTTGAACATAAAACTAAAGAATCTCAAATACTTTCTTTTTGCAATACATTTACCCATACCTAAAACGACTGGAAATTGGAAAAATTTGGGAAAAATTGGAAATTACGAATTTTCATGGAAATGTTTGACGGTTTTGAATTTTTGGGGGGTCAAAATGGATTCAAATCAAAATCTCATGTGCCTTATCGGAAAGAGCTCGCCGAAATACGTAGTTTCCATATTTTTTGGTTCCTTAATTATTAATAGGAAAATAGCAATCGATAATGAAATTTAGGTTTTTAACCATTTTTTTTCATGACATCTCTACATTCGAATCACTCTGTATCTTTTCCTATTCAATTTCTTCCAACTTTTTCAACGCTATCCCTTGGGGATATAATCAGGCTTTCAAATGAATCCCGAATGGGTGATCCTGGGCCGGGTTTAGGGGGTAAAAACACATTTTTTCTGATTTTTTCCATCAAAATTCATCTTTAAATGGCATTATTATGTATTATTTCTCTTATTTAACAGCTCTTTTTTGGTTTATTTCCTTCCGTCATCATCTGAGAACACTGCTAACTAATTAAAACTCCGTATTTTTGCGTTAAAGTTGTAAATAAATAGGTTTTCTTCCTTCGGTGCAGGAAAAATTTTAAAAACTGCGAATGTCAAACCATGCCATGAAAAAAAAAACAATTGAACTGGTGACGCTTTAGATCGAAGTTAAATATGAGCTGTCAAAATATCCAGTTTTCCTAGCGATATTTTAAAGATCCTGAGCCAGTTTCGGCTTGGAATATACATGGAATTGATAGAATGGACGTTTTTTTATCTATTCCTGACCATTTCGTAGCACGAGATGGGCATTAAATATCATTTTTTTGAAATTTTTGCTGACCCTACATTGCATTATAAAAATCAATTTCTATACGGGAAAATGTATTAATTTAATTATTATAATGTATGAAATGTCACAATTTGGCTAAAACGTCAGCATTTTGATGCGAAATAGGAACGACTCTGGACCAACTTCGGCTTCAAATTTACCTGGCAAGGGATTTAGGGACCTTATACTTTATGTAGAAAGACATTTCATTTCATAAATTTGGCTTTAAAAACCAATTTTATCGATTTTCCGATGACGCTACAAGATATCAATGAAGATTCTAATATTGCGCTCAGTGGCATCGACAAATTTGTTATAATATCTAAAAATATGCATTTTATTTCCTAAGCGGGGAATACCTTTGGGCCAATATATTAATTATTATTAAATAATTGTAATTTAATTTTAGAGAAATGAATTGATTCGGATCGTTTTAAAGTAACCAGAACGATTCGAAAATACATTTTATACCTTGCGGCATGTCCATGATTGTATATATGTCTACAGGGTGTCCAAAAAGTCTTTGTATGGGGAAATATCTTTGCCATTAGTACGAAGATAAAATTAATTGAGCCGGTTTTCAAGAAAATCGAAAATATTTAAATTACTATGTGTCGTGTTGTGTTGTGTTTTTATATATGTATACAGGGTGTCCGAAAAGTCTTTGACTTTGCAAATACCTTTGCCTTTTGTACAAATAGTAACTCAATTGTCGGATTTATATGTTTGTATACAGGGTGTCCTAAAAGTCTTAGTATGGGCAAATACTTCTACTAGTACCAAGATAAACTTAATTAATTAAGATTTTAAGTACATCGACTATATTCCTATTTAAACGTGTTAGTGTTAGTGTGAATGGATACAGGGTGTCCAAAAAGTCTTGGAATGGGCAAATACTCCTATTAGTACTTAGATAAACTTTATTAGGTCGAATTTCAAGCAAGTCGAATATATTTCTATTAATATGTGTTTATGTTTGTATGTATGTATACAGGGTGTCCGAAAAGTCTTGGTATGGGCAAATACTTCTACTAGTACCGAGATAAACCTACTTAATTCGGATTTTCAGTAAATCGACTATATTCCTATTTAAACGTGTGGGTGTTAGTTTGAATGTATACAGGGTGTCCAAAAAGTCTTGGTATGGGCAAATACTCCAATTATTACTTAGATAAACTTTATTAGGTCGGATTTCACGCAAATCGAATACATTTGTATTAATATGTGTTTATGTTTGTATGTATGTATACAGGGTGTCCGAAAACTCTTGGTATGGACTCCTACTATTACTTAGATAAACTTTATTAGGTCGGATTTCACGCAAATCGAATATATTTGTATTAATATGTGTTTATGTTTGTATGTATGTATACAGGGTATCCGAAAAGTCTTTTTTGGCAAAAATAAGTTTCTACGTGTAGGTGTTTGTATGTATGTGGCGATACGGTTACGAAGGGCGGTCTATTCTCCATCATCAGTCCGAAGGAGTGTGATATCTTCCTTAATACATGCTCTGGATACACGAAATTTTCAGGGCATGACAATGATGATATTACCGACCTTATAGAGCCCCCTCGGGGGGCGATTAGGCGGTCTACCCGTACTAGTTAGAGACCGCCTTTCAGGCTCGGTCTCTATACCGAGCCGTTGGTCAGAAAAATGTGTGTATGTATGGCCGTATGGCCGTATGTATGTTGTCGTCCGTTTCGACATTTTCACCTTCTCATTTTTTTTTCTCGAAAACGGTTAGAGGGGGGGCAAAAAACGGTTAGAGGGGGGGCAACCAAATTTTATGGGTTAATAGAGGGATAGTGCGGCTAGCTTCAGTAAAAAATTCAGTTATACAGGGTGTTCCGTTTCGGAGATATAAAACGTCAAAGTCGAAATTTCAGCGATTTCCGTTGAAATCGGGTACAGGTCGCAAAAGTGAATTAAATCGATTTAAATTTTTGGAGGTTGTGGAGGACCGGGAGCTTCAGAACCCTATTGAAACTGGCGGTATTCGGAAAATGGTAAGTAATTTTTTTGAATTTTTTATGTCGAAAAATGCTGTTTGTAGACCCCACTTTGGCACTGAATCAGTCGAAGCCGGAGCCTCGGACAGAAAAACGTATTTGAACATAAAACTAAAGAATCTCAAATACTTTCTTTTTGCAATACATTGACCTATACCTAAAACGACTGGAAATTGGATAAATTTGGGAAAAACTGGAAATTACGATATTTCATGCAAATTTTTGACGGTTGTCAATTATTTTGGGGGTCAAAATGGATTCAAATCGAAATCCCATGTACCTTATCGGAAAGACCTCGCCGAACTACGTTATAAACGTATTTTTTGGTTCCTTCATTCTTAATAGGAAAGGAGCAATCGATAATTAAATTTAGATTTTTTACGATTTTTTTCATGACATCTCTACAAATGAATCACTCTGTATCTTTTCCTATCTAATTTCTTCCAACTTTTTCAACGCTATCCCGTGGGGATATAATCAGGCTTTACAACAAATTCCGAATGGGTGATCCTGGACCGAATGTAGGGGGTAAAAACTAATTTTTTCTGTTTTTTTCCATCAAAATTCATCTTTAAAAGGCATTATTATATATTATTTCTCCGATTTAACAGTTCTTTTTTGGTTTATTTTCATCCCTTATCATCTGAGAACACTTCTAACTAATTAGAATTCCATATTTTTTCGTTAAAGTTATAAATAAATACCTTTTTTTGCATCGGTGCAGGAAAAATTTTAAAAAGTGCATATATGCATGTGCATAAAAGCCGTGCCTTGACAAAACAAATGAAACTGACCCTCTTTACATCGAAATTAAAATATGACCTGTCAAAATGTCATGAAAATAACAGTTTTTGTAGCGATATTGGAAGCTTCCTGGACCGATTTCGGCTTGAAATATACATGGCAAAGGTAAAACGGAGTTTATATTTACAATACATTTCATTGGACGATTTAAGCATTAAATACGAATTTTTTTAATTTTTCTCAGACCATGCAAATGCATGTCAAAATCAGTTTTATACGGAAAAACGTATTAAAATATGTGTCTAAATGTCGCAAAAATGCCAGTTTTTCTTGGGAGATTGGAAACAGTCTCTACCAACTTCGGCTTGAAATTTACCGGACAAGGGAATTAGGGACCTTATACTTTCAGTAGAAAGACATTTCATTTCATAATATACCGATTAAATGCCATTTTAATCGATTTTCCTATGACGCTACAAAGCATTATTGAAGATTCTAATATGGAGCTCAGTGGCTTCGAAAAAATCCAGAAATATGCATTTTATTTTCTAACCATGAGCGTGTATACCTTTGGGACAATATATTAATAATTATTGAATCATTTTAATTTAATTTTAGGGAAATGACTTGATTCGGATCGTTTTAAAGTAACCAGAACGATTCGAAAACACATTTTATACCTTTCGGGCATGTGAATGGTTGTACATATGTCTACAGGGTGTCCGAAAAGTATTTGTATGCGCAAATATCTTTGTCATTAGCAAGAAGAGAAGAATAATTGAGCCTTATTTCAAGGAAATCGTAAATTTTTTATTCCTTTGTGTGGTTGTTTATGTTTGTATGTGTACAGAATGTCCAAAAAGTCTTTGTATGCGCAAATATCTTTGTCATTAGAACGAAGGAAAACTTAAATGAGTCTTATTTCAAGGAAAACGTAAATTTTTTATTCCTTTGTGTGGCTGTTTATATGTTGGTATCTATACAGAATGTCCAAAATGTCTTTGTATGCGCAAACATCTTTGCAATTAGTACGAATATAAACGTAATTGAGCCGGTTTTCAATCGCAAAAATATAAAAATATAAAATATTTAAATTACTGTGTCGTGTTTGTTGTGTTTGTATGTATGTACAGTACAGGATGTCCGAAAAGTCTTTGTACGGACAAATTAATTTGCTATTTGTACAACTATAAACTTAATTGTCGGATTTAAAGCAAATCGTATATATTTGCATTTCTATGTGTACGGAAATATATGTCTGTATACAGGCTGTCCAATAAGTGTTGGTTTGAGCAAATACTCCTAGTAGTACCTGTAATTAAACCGGATTTCATGCAAATCGGTTATATTTGTTTTTATATGTGTTGTATATACGTATACAGGGTGTCCGAAAAGTCTTGGTATGGGCAAATACTTCTACTACAACCGAGATAAACCTAATTAATTCGGATTTTAAGTAAATCGACTATATTCCTATTTAAACGTGTGGGTGTTAGTTTGAATGTATACAGGGTGTCCAAAAAGGTCTTGTATGAGCAAATACTCCTATTATTATTTAGATAAACTTTATTAGGTCGAATTTCAAACAAATCGAATATATTTGTATTAATATGTGTTTATGTTTGTATGTATGTATACAGGGTATCCGAAAAGTCTTGGTAGGGGCAAATACTTCTACTAGTACCGAGATAAAGCTACTTAATTCAGATTTTAAGTAAATCGACTATATTCCTATTTAAACGTTTGGGTGTTAGTTTGAATGTATACGGGGTGTCCAAAAAGTCTTGGTATGGGCAAATACTCCTATTATTACTTAGATGAACTTTATTAGGTCGGATTTCACGCCAATCGAATATATTTGTATTAATATGTGTTTATGTTTGTATGTGTGTATACAGGGTGTCCTAAAAGTCTTGGTATGGGCAAATCCTTGTACTAGTACCGAGATAAACCTACTTAATCAGGATTTTAAGTAAATCGACTATATTCCTATTTAAACGTGTGGGTGTTAGTGTGAATGTATACAGGGTTTTCAAAAAGTCTTGGTATGGGCAAATACTCCTATTATTGCTTAGATAAACTTTATTAGGTCGGATTTCACGCACATCGAATTTTTGAAAAAGGCCACTTGCAGACCCATATTCAATTCTACATTGCTCAAAAACGAAGCATCGGACAGAAAAACGGTTTGCATGTCAAACTAGAGAATCTACTTTCTTTTTGCAATACATTTACCTATACCTGAAACGACTGGAAATTGGAGAAATTTGGGAAAAACTGGAAATTACGATTTTTCATGCAAATTTTTGACGGCTTTTAATTTTTTTCGGGGCAAAATGGATCCAAATCGAAATCCCATGTTTTTATGTGTGTTGTTGCGCATACAGGGTGTCCGAAAAGTTTTAGTATGGGGAAATACTTCTACTAGTACCGAGGTAAACCTAATTAATTCGGAGTTTAAGTAAATCGACTACATTCCTATTTAAACGTGTGAGTGTTAGTTTGAATGTATACAGGGTGTCCAAAAAGTCTTGGTATGGGCAAATACTCCTATTAGTACTTAGATAAACTTTATTAGGTCGGATTTCACGCAAATCGAATATATTTGTATTAAAATGTGTTTATGTTTGTATGTATATATACAGGGTGTCCGAAAATTATTTGCGCTGGCAAAAATAGTTTCTACGTGAAGGTGTTTGTATGTATGTAGCGATACGGTTACGAAGGGCGGTCTATTCTGCATCATCAGTCCGTAAGAGTGTGATATCTTCCTTAATACATGGCCTAGCAACACGAGCTTTTCAGGGCATGACAATGATGATATTACCGACCTTATAGAGCCCCCTCGGGGGGCGATTAGGCTGTCTACCCATACTAGTTAGAGACCGCCCGTTCCGGGACGGTCTCTATACCCCCTGCTTGGTCAGAAAAATGTGCGTGCGTGCGTATGTTGTCGTCCGTTTCGACATTTTCACCTTTTCAATTTTTTTTCTCGAAAACGGTTAGAGGGGGGCAACCAAATTTTCTGGGTTAATAGAAGGATAGTGGGACTAGCTTCGGTAGAAAATTCAGTTATACAGGGTGTTCCGTTTCGGAGATATAAAACGTCAAAGTCGAAATTTCAGCGATTTCCGTTGAAATCGGATACAGGTCGCAAAAGTGAATTAAATCGATTTAAATTTTTGGAGGTTGTGGAGGACCGGGAGCTTCAGAACCCTATTGAAACTGGCGGTATTCGGAAAATGGGAAGTAATTTTTTTGAATTTTTTTATGTCGAAAAATGCTGTTTGTAGACCCCACTTTGGCACTGAATAAGTCGAAGCCGGAGCCTCGGACAGAAAAACGTATTTGAACATAAAACTGAAGAATCTCAAATACTTTCTTTTTGCAATACATTTACCTATACCTAAAACGACTGGAAATTGGAAAAATTTGGGAAAAACTGGAAATTACGTTTTTTAATGAAATTTTTTGACGGAATTTAATTTTTTGCGGGTCAAAATGGATTCAAATCGAAATTCCATGTGCCCTATCGGAAAGAGCTCGCCGAAATACGTTGGAAACGTATTTTTTTGTTCTTTTATTCCTAATAGGAAAGGAGCAATCGATAATTAAATTTCGATTTTTTACGATTTTTTTTCATGACATCTCCACATTCGAATCACTCGGTGTCTTTTCCTATCTAATTTCTTCCAACTTTTGAACGCTATCCCTTGCGGATATAATCAGGCTTTAAAATGAATCCCGAATGGGTGATCTAGGGCCGAATTTAGGGGGTAAAAACTCATTTTTTCTGTTTCTTTCCATCAAAATTCATCTTTAAAAGGCATTATTATATATTATTTCTCTTATTTGACGATCCTTTTTTGGTTTATTTTCATCCCTTATCATCTCAGAACACTTCGAACTAATTAAAATTCCATATTTTTTCGTTAAAGTTATAAATAAATACCCTTTTTCGCATCGCTGCAGGAAAAATTTTAAAAAGTGCATATATTAAAAGCCGTGCCATGACAAAACAAATGAAACTGACCCTCTTTACATCGAAATTAAAATATGACCTGTCAAAATGTCATGAAAATAACAGCTTTTGTAGCGATATTGGAAGCTTCCTGGACCGATTTCGGCTTGAAATATACATGGCAAAGGTAAAACGGACTTTATATTTTTAGTTACAATACATTTCATTGGACGATTTAAGCATTAAATACGAATTTTTTTAATTTTTCTCAGACCATGCAAATGCATGTCAAAATCAGTTTCATACGGAGAAATGTATTAAAATATGAAGGGTCGAAATGTCGCAAAAATGTCAGTTTTCCTTGCGAGATTTTAGGGTTTCTGAACCGTTTTCGACTTGAAAAATACTTGCAATGCCTCTATAGACCTTCCCGTGTGGATTTCGGAACATATAATTTGAAGAATTAGTCATTAAATACCAATTTTAACAATTTTTCGATGACGCGGCGAAGCATCATAGAAAGGCTATTCCATGAGTTAGTATACGGGGTAAATCACAATGACGGGTCTGATTTAAATTTTGCTTAGATTTGTTATTAATTGAGAACGGATTATTCGATTGAAAAGAGTGATGTGGCAATCGAAAGGGGAGGAAGTAAGCTATTTTATTTGAAAATAATTTCGACATTTCGTTGGCATGACGACGAGTAATTTCCTATTTCCGATATTTATTGAGTTAGAGAGCTGAAATTTGATATATGGGTAGAATTCGGTCAATCATTCAAAATTATATGTGTAAATTTTGATTCGCATTGTTTCTATAGCAACGATTAAGGATAAAGTTGACAATTTCTAACTCACGTACGGCTGATCTGATTGAAACGAGTGAGGTGGCAATCGAAAGGGAACGAAGTAAGCTACTTTTTTATGTGAAAATAATTTTGACATTTCGTTGCCATGACGACGAACAGTTTGCTATTTCCATTATTTATTGAGTTTTAGAGTTGAAATTTGATATCTGGGTAGAATTCGGTCAATCATTCAAAACTATTTTTATAAATTTTGATTCCGATGATTATCATAGCAACGATTGAGCATAAAGTTGATCATTTTTAACTCGCGAACGGCTTATCTGATTGAAACCAGTAAAGTGACGATCGAAATGTTAGAAAGTACATTACTTTTTTATGTGAAAATAATTTTGACATTTCGTTGCCGGGACAATGAACAATTTGTTATTTTCGTTATTTATTGAGTTGGAAAGTTGAAAACTGATATCTCGGAAGAATTCGGTCACTCATTCAAAAATATATCTGGAAAAATCGATTCCCATGGTTGGCATAGCAACGATTAAGGATAAAGTTGACAATTTATAACTCGCGGACGCCTTCTGCGATTGGAACGAGTGAGATGGCTATCGAAAGGGATGGAGGTAAACTACTTTTTTATTTGAAAATAATTTCGATTTTTGGTAGTCATGACGACGATCAATTTGATTTCTGCGTTATTTATTGAGTTGCAGAGTAGAAATTTCGCATCTAAGTAGAATTCGGTCAATCATTGAAAAATATTTTTGCAATTTTCAATTTTAATGATTGCCATAGCAACGATTAGGGGTAAAGTTAACAACTTACAACTCGCGAACGGCTTCTTAGATTGAAAGAAGCGACGTTCATAATATGTAAGCACAATTTTTTTCCATAGAGACATCAGTGGCGTGCCCGAAGGGCTCGCCACCAATCTTCATCCAGCTCGATCATTTCAGGAAGATGATGTTATCTAATGTATGGTTCAAAGCCGATCGAAAGATGACAAGTTTAATTTAGTAGGGTTTCAGCGAAATCGTACATATTGTATTTATATGTAATATGTGTTTGTATGTATATAGCGATACGGTTACGAAGGGCGCTCTATTCTGCATCATCAGTCCGTAGGAGTGTGATATCTTCCTTAATACATGGCCTAGAAACACGAAACTTTCAGGGCATGACAATGATGATATTACCGACCTTATAGAGCCCCCTCGGGGGGCGATTAGGCGCTCTATGCAATCTAGTTATAGACCGCCCGCCGAGCGGTCTATATACCCCCTGCTTGGTCAGAAAAATGTGTGTATGTATAGCCGTATGGCCGTATGTATGTTGTCGTCCGTTTCGACATTTCCACCTTTTCAATTTTTTTTCTCGAAAACGGTTAGAGGGGGGGCAACCAAATTTTCTGGATTAATAGAGGGATAGTGCGGCTAGCTTCGGTAAAAAATTCAGTTATACAGGGTGTTCCGTTTCGGAGATATAAAACGTCAAAGTCGAAATTTCAGCGATTTCCGTTGAAATCGATTACAGGTCGCAAAAGTGAATTAAATCGATTTAAATTTTTGGAGGTTGTGGAGGACCGGGAGCTTCAGAACCCTATTGAAACTGGCGGTATTCGGAAAATGGGAACTAATTTTTTTGAATTTTTTTATGTCGAAAAATGCCCTTTGTAGACCCCACTTTGGCACCGAATAAGTCGAAACCGGAACATCGGACAGAAAAATGTATTTGAACTTAAAACTAAAGAATCTCAAATACTTTCTTTTTGCAATACATTTACCTATATCTAAAACGACTGCAAATTGGAAAAATTTGGGAAAAAGTGGAAATTACGATTTTTCATGCAAATTTTTGACGGTTGTCAATTTTTTTGGGGGTCAAAATGGATTCAAATCGAAATCCCATGTACCTTATCGGAAAGAGCTCGCCGAAATACGTGATTTGCAAATTTTTTGGTTCCTTCATTCCTAATAGGAGAGGAGCAAGCGATAATTAAATTTCGATTTTTTACGATTTTTTTCATGACATCTCTACATTTGAATCACTCTGTATCTTTTCCTATCTAATTTCTTAAAACTTTTTCAACGCTATTCCTTGGGGATATAATCAGGCTTTAAAATGAATCCCGAATGGGTGATCTAGGGCCGGATATAGGGGGTAAAAACACATTTTTTCTGTTTTTTTCCATCAAAATTCATCTTTAAATGGCATTATTATATATTATTTCTCTTATTTAACGATTCTTTTTTGGTTTATTTTCATACCTTATCATCTCAGAACACTTCTAACTAATTAAAATTCCATATTTTTGCGTTAAAGTTATAAATAAATACCTTTTTTCGCATCGCTGCAGAAAAAATTTTAAAACGTACCTATATACAAGCCTTGCCTTGAAAAAACAATTGAACGGACCCTCTTTACATCGAAATTAAAAAAAAATATGACCTGTCAAAATGTCATGAAAATATCAGTTTTTGTAGCGATATTGGAAGGTTCCTGAACCCTTTTCGGCTTGAAAAATACCGGGCAGCCCCTCTATAGACATTTACGTGTGGATTACGGAACATATAATTTGAAGAATTAGTCATTAAATACCAATTTTAACATGCATCATAGACACATATTATTCCATTAGGTAGTAAGTATACGGGGTAAATCACAATGACGGGTTTGATTTAAATTTTGCTTGGATTTGTTATTAATTGATATTTTTTAACAATCCACGTCGTACGAGTTAAATTTAGTTTTTAACTTTTGTCCGGATGATTTTTAACCTCACTTATCTGTCACTCTGCCTGCTGTCTGCATTTTTTGACATTTTGTTGTTATTTTGATTTGGTTTGGGTGCTTTCTGAATATTTAATAATGAATTATATCTAAGACATTGTAAAAAATACATTTTTAGTGCCACTAATGTACTACTTTTTTCGCTTTTGTTAATTTACCAAAGAAATAAACATAAACTCGCTAGAAAAAAGCGAAAACCAGGAAGATTTTGGATGGGAAACATTTTAAAAGAAATGGGACTGACTGACCAGGAAAAATACTTTAATTATTTACGAATGTTAAGTAATACAATTCAGAATTTACTGAGAATGGATTGGGCCAAAAATAGAAAAGGTATATTGTGTACGTGAGCCAATATCTCCTGGAGAAAGACTTGCTTTGATATTAAGGTAAATCTAGCAATATAAATGTGCAAGTTCTCGTCAAGTGTGCGATAAAAACTTATAGGGTGTATTATCCATGTTTTAGGTATCTTGCTAGTGATAGTATGATTTCGGTTAGCTATGCATTCCGAATTGCTCCTAATATGGTATCAAAGATAATTAAAGAAACATGGAATGCAATTTGGGATTGTTTTAATTAAACTGTGTTACTTAAACCAACTGAGGAGGCTTGGCTAAGCATTGCACAAGACTTCGAGCGAAAATGGCAATTATCTACTACATTGTATTGGTGGTATGGGTGGAAAGCATGTGGTTATTCAGGTAACAAGAACTTTTGGTAATAACTTGATGTCCGTCACAGCCCCTTTTCTCAAATTTGACATAGAGAGCTGAAATTTGGCATAGTTATAGATGGCCCAAACTTTAATTTAGAAACAATTTTTGGAAGGTTAAACAAGTAACAAAAATGTTTCTTATTTTCTAGCTTAGTGTATTTTATATTGAAGATTATCAAGATAACAAATTTAATAATAGTTTTCTTATCGATGAATAACCTGCTAAGGAAAATCTTTAAAAGGCATAACAATTGTTGTCCCGCCCCTGTATTTCATAAAATCGTAAAAAAATCACAAAAAAATAAGCATGTAAATACATATTATATGAAAAAATTATTAGAAATCACAAATTTTTAAAAATGAGAGGCAATTAATGGAATAAAATTTCCTGCTAGTGTATTTTTCTACTTTTAGGCTCTTCCAAAATCTGGCCCCATCTTCCATAATTACAAAGGTACACATAGTGTAGTGATTCTTGTTCGAAGAAAATTTGTAAAAATTGTTCTCAACTAACAGTGAAAGAATATAACTGTGCCATTATGTCAACAAGAAAACTTAAATTCCATTGCCCTATTTGTGAAAATAATGATAACATTTTTTCACAAGACCTCTTTCCTACACAAGATTTAACATGTGAACCCAAGGATATAGTTAATGATACTCAAGAATATATAACACGGATTAAAAATAAATGAAAATAAAACTAACTTAATTTTAACTGGTCCTAAAACACTAATCACTAAAATAAAAAATAATTCTGATTTCAAAATTGTTCTTAACAATAGTTTTAAGATACCGTCAATCGAATTTGGCAAAAATCTTGGAGTAATTTTTGATCAGCATCTTAATTTTCATAAACATATAAAAAATATAATTAAAAAAGCATACTACAAACTAAGAATTTTATATAACTTTAAGGACTACTTAAATACCGATACTAAACTTAGACTGGTTGATTCAATTATTCTAAGTGGATTAGATTACTGTGATATCATTTATCACAAAAATATCAGTAACGAAGATAAACAGAAATTACAAATTCTTCAAAATAACTGTGTTCGTTTTTCAATAGGGCTAAAGAAGTATGATCACGTATCAACTAGTTTTGACCAACATAATTTAATTAAATTAGAAAAAAGACGCGAAATCCACATATCCTGTTTTATTTATAAAATAATTTTAACTCAGAAACCAAGATATTTATTTGAAAAAATTGAATTCAGGAATAATATTCATAATGTTAATACTAGAAATCAGAACGCAATAGAAATACCTAAACATCATACTGAAAAATATAAGTCTTCGTTTAAATATACCTCTTCTGTAATTTATAATAATATTCCTTCTAGTCTGAGGGGCTTAAGCTATATAACTTTCAAAAAAAATATAAAAAATTATTTAGTAAGGGTAGGATTGGAAGAATGATTTTTTATAAATCAAAACCCTACCTATTTATGCCAACTAGTATACTACTGTCATTTTTTGGTTTTCTTTTTTAGTTTATCATTTTTATATTTATATTTTTAATTGTTTTATTGGCATAAATAAACATCTTTATTATTATTATTATTATAGTATTGTATTATTAGCACTGCGTGATGCTAACTATAAATTTGATTTCCCTTTTTTCTT
This sequence comes from Philopedon plagiatum, assembly GCA_963971165.1. Classification (NCBI taxonomy): domain Eukaryota; kingdom Metazoa; phylum Arthropoda; class Insecta; order Coleoptera; family Curculionidae; genus Philopedon; species Philopedon plagiatum. The sequence goes on along the minus strand of OZ020192.1, from coordinate 53,671,219 downwards.
TGCTTTTTAGGATAATGCTTTTAAAAATCTATTCTGAAGGTCTGACCATGGACACATAGATTGGAATATGAGGATCAAAATAACGAAGAAAAGGTTGAAAGGCATTTTAATTTTTTCTATGTTGTGTAAGGTGCTTAAGCTAAGCATAATTTTGACTATGAAAAGACTTTGACAAATCCTCTGTGGTGTGCGTATGAAAAAGACGGTAAAATAGTTTTTTAATAAAAATATGTACGTCACTGATTTTTTCATATTCTTGGACTACAGTCAAATAGTATGTTAAATTCTTAACAAAAGTTATCTTCTTATGTTTTTTCAGTTTTCACTTTGTTTAGGTGATAAATGCAATTTTGTTAAGTGGTTTACTGGTTTTGTTTTCCCAAACATTGGTTTTGACAAGTACATAAAGAGCATTTAAAAATTTAACACCCTATATCTATTAAATAAAGCATCATTGGACTCATGCTTATATGAACTTTTTTCCTTAGTTTTTTTCAAAGAATCTCCGTTTAAGCGATGCGTGTATTTAAAAACCTGTTTACATTACTTGCAATTTATAGCATGCAAGTTATAGCAAGGCAATTAATTGCATTGCATAACCGTTTACACATGACGCAATTTTTTTATGCAAGTATTCTAGCAAGAAATGTCGTCGACTTTAAAAATATATCTAATTCAGCTGATTAAAAAAAAATAGGTTTTTATTGTACATACTTATCTGCCATATGTTGCTTCTTGGGACTTATTGACTGTATTGTTCTATAAAGATAAACAATAAAAAAAATATTAAATTCGCAAAATAAACTACTCAAACGAGATCGATATTTTTTTAGGTTAATTTTTTTAGTTTTCCTCCATGCACTTCCTAATTTTTTTAATCCTTGTAGACGACATCTTTAATGCCGGTTTTACATTTATTTTGTGTAGTTATCTATTTCATTCAAAATAACACCAGGGAAGGAACCTTGAATTGCAGTAACCAAGGGTCAAAACAAAAATTTTTGAAAAAAAGCACTCGATAAATTAAGGCACATTCATTTTATTATGGATAACGGCAAAGTCTTCCTTTCCTCAAGCCTTAAAAATCTTATAAAAACCATTAGGAACTTCATTGCACTTTTTACTGAGTTAACTAGCTTGGGACTTGCATACCTGATGCCCAAGACTTTTAATCAGGACCCTCTAGAAAACTTTTTTGGCAAAATCCGCCAGAGAGGACACAGAAACATTAATCCTATACCAACACATTTTGATGCATACTACAAAAGTTTATTGGTAAATCAAATGACATCTAAACAGTCATTAGGAGCCAGTTGTGAAGATGATAACTCGGAGATCTTCGTGACCCTCCAAAGGCTTGTTTCACAGGTTAGTTTAAAAATGTTATCAACAAATTTAATGCAGTGTCCAAAGCCAACTTTTATTTTTTTAAATGGTGTATTTTTACTTTTATAGGGGCTACCGGGGAAAGATGATGACCAGGCACAACAAGAGACCTTTTGCACTGTCTCTGACTTACTGGACGTTTCTCTTAAACCTGTGGAAAGTAGGGCTCTAAGGTATGTTGCCGGCTACTTGGTTAAAAATATAGGGAAGCAGCCGTGCAGTTGCAAAGAGAAGTTTTTTAAAAAAGAAGAGCGCAGATGATCAAGACGAATATGATGAAGACTTTTTGAGAAAGAAAGAATACAACCCCAAACTTCTACATCTTAAATATGTAAGCATCAATTTCTTAAACAAAATTAAAACAACTCTTGCCATTATAAAATATATTTTACAGCGAGATTTACACAAATTTGGTATAGTCGAATACATTCTAAAAGTTTTATGTAGCAGAATATCCCTTACAGAGTGTTATCACGATACTACAATAAAAAAAAACAAGTATTTAAATATTTCATTAAAATTAATGTATTTCTACACCAAACAAATAAATCGAGTTTTAAAAGGTGCAGACCAGAGACCTATTCCAACAAATGCCCTAAAAATGTTGATTAAATTCAAAAGAGTCTACTTAAATATAGCTAAAAGAAGAAGGGCGAATATTTTTAAAAAATGGGCAAATTGTAATTTGTTTTATTTTCTGTTTTATTCGCTAGTGTTATATGGTAAATGATACTTGTTATAGCTTTTTTCTCCAGTTTGTAAATATTTTTTCTACTTACTGTATTTGTTATATTAAAATTTGTAGTATTTTAATTACATTAATAATTAGAAAGTAATTAACGTGTTTGATTATAATAAAATCATGAGTGTATCTACATACTCAAAAAGAAGTACATTTCCCTTTTTTATTACAGGTGTTAGATTAAATTTTTACTTTTCCATAAAAAATTTTATTTTTAAAGGATTCATAAATTCCTTACTAAATTATTATTAAATATTGCAATAAAAAATGTATGCATATTTATAAAATTTAGTGAGGAGTTTCTGAATACATCTTTAATAATAAAAAATTTAATGGAAAAGTCAAAAATTATAAACACTAAAAAACTTTTTTAAATTTCTTCACCAATAACTGTCGATTGCCATCTAGTGGGCAATAGCTGAAATTCGCTTTATTTGCATTTGCATAAAGCAGAAATCTACATCTAAGCCAGGACATCATCTCAAACCGACTTGGGAGGTGGCGCGAAAGTAGCATGAACATGTTGGTCCAGTTTAGGCGTTTTTTTGGCGCTTCAAAACCAAAACCATGTGCTCTCTTTTGTTTATCCAACGTAATTAAACGTAAACAAATATACTGCCACAAAAATCAAAACCATATTGTTATCCTTATTTGTACAATTCAGTCAAATGGAAATAGATAAAGACAACAATGGTAAACTCTCGGGTTTGGTTTGGATGGTTTTGAATCGCCAAAAAAGTCTTTTGTTTACACGTCGGTGTCCAATCTATTTCCCCTAGGGATGCACAAAATTCAGAATACATCGATACATCGAATTTCGATCTATCGATATAGCAGAAACATCGACCTTAATTCATCGATGTTGAAAAAACATCGACTGAAAAGCATCGACATATTAGTAATATTCCTTTCAGGTGTCTGACGCCCCGGGGGCGACTCGCCCCGGAGTCACTCGACACCATTCCGAAAGGAACAATTGACAAGTTTGACATTAAGCTCAAGCCAGACGTGATGCACGAGAGGGCAGGGGGGATAGGGCTCGAACGGTTCAGGTGCTTGATGTCTAGGGATGGCAATTTTTAAAAAAACATCGATGTATCGACATCGGCGGACGTAACATCGATGGGTTCAAAACATCGAAAGAAAAACATCGATGTTTCGATGTATCGACATCGTTGGAAGTCACATCGATGTATCCGATATATCGAAAGAAAAACATCGATGTTTCGATGTATTCTCTTACCAAACCAGCGTTGACTCCCATTCGGGCCATTCATAGCGTTTTCCATTGGTCAATTTAGGGCACGTCAAATGTATTTCTATCATTCTTCTTTGTATATAGGTAGAAAAGGTCAGAAACGCACGTACACTCAGTTCGCGCTGGTTCTACCAAGGAAAAGGCCATCAGTTTTATAATCGTCGCACGTTCACACAAACATCTGTTGAATGGAGTTCGATGTTTGTTCGATGTTCCAGTTGTTACATCGATGCATCGAAACATCGACGTTTAAAACATCAATGGAAAAACATCGAATTTTAAGTTCGATATATCGATGTTTTTAAAACATCGATGTATCGTTGCCATCCCTATTGATGCCCCAGTTGAATGGAACAACTGTGTGTGGCTCTGGAGCTGTACGGGAGCTCCTCCTTGGGGTGAAAGGAAACACCTACTATGTATGTGGAGGTATCGAATTTATTCTATATAATTAATTTTTTATATAATATTTTGTGTTGTGCTTTGTACTTAAATAAATTATTTTATTACCAGAAATGTTTTTAGTTATAATAAAGATATTTTTCTATAACTACAAGGCTTTTTTTGATGGTTTTGAATTGCCAAAATTCGGCTTAGGTTACTCTAATTCGTATTATTATGATGGATTCTTATAATCACGGTAATGTAGGTCTTTCTCCATACCATTTTATTTTCTTTGTCTTTTAATAATAATAATAATAATAAAGATGTTTATTTATGCCAATAAAACAATTAAAAATATAAATATAAAAATGATAAACTAAAAAAGAAAACCAAAAAATGACAGTAGTATACTAGTTGGCATAAATAGGTAGGGTTTTGATTTATAAAAAATCATTCTTCCAATCCTACCCTTACTAAATAATTTTTCATATTTTTTTTGAAAGTTATATAGCTTAAGCCCCTCAGACTAGAAGGAATATTATTATAAATTACAGAAGAGGTATATTTAAACGAAGACTTATATTTTTCAGTATGATGTTTAGGTATTTCTATTGCGTTCTGATTTCTAGTATTAACATTATGAATATTATTCCTGAATTCAATTTTTTCAAATAAATATCTTGGTTTCTGAGTTAAAATTATTTTATAAATAAAACAGGATATGTGGATTTCGCGTCTTTTTTCTAATTTAATTAAATTATGTTGGTCAAAACTAGTTGATACGTGATCATACTTTTTTAGCCCTATTGAAAAACGAACACAGTTATTTTGAAGAATTTGTAATTTCTGTTTATCTTCGTTACTGATATTTTTGTGATAAATGATATCGCAGTAATCTAATCCACTTAGAATAATTGAATCAACCAGTCTAAGTTTAGTATCGGTATTTAAGTAGTCCTTAAAGTTATATAAAATTCTTAGTTTGTAGTATGCTTTTTTAATTATATTTTTTATATGTTCATGAAAATTAAGATGCTGATCAAAAATTACTCCAAGATTTTTGCCAAATTCGATTGACGGTATCTTAAAACTATTGTTAAGAACAATTTTGAAATCAGAATTATTTTTTATTTTAGTGATTAGGGTTTTAGGACCAGTTAAAATTAAGTTAGTTTTATTTTCATTTATTTTTAATCCGTGATCAGTTATAGTTTTTGAAATATTTAAAATATCCTTATTGATTAAGGAAATACTATTTTTTAAATCTGTGTACTTGATTGAGTGGTATATTTGAGTATCATCTGCAAAAGCTAAAAGATTACCGTGTTTAATAGATAAATGAAAATCAAAAGTGTATATAATAAACAATAAAGGGCCTAATACTGATCCTTGTGGAACACCTCTAGAAATAGGCAGTGAATTTGAAATGTCACAAATGTATTCGTTTGCAATTTTTGTCACTTGTTTTCTGTCAGATAAATAATGTTTGAACCACTGACAAGTTTTTAGACTAAAACCTATATATTTAAGCTTTGCTAATAACATTTCATGATTTAGAGAATCAAAGGCTTTAGCCAAATCGAGAAAGACTATATTAGTAACAAAACCTGAATCCCAATTTTCTAAAATATCATCTTTAAGTTTACAGAGTAAAGTAGTAGTACTAAAATTTTCTCTAAAACCTGATTGATTTTCTGGTAAAATATCATATTTTTTAAAATACTCTATTATTTGGTCAAAAACTATACGTTCTAAAATTTTAGATATTACAGAAAGTAGAGAAATTGGTCTAAAATCATCTACATTTTCTGCGTTGTGAATTTTAGGAATCGGTATAACTAAACTAGTTTTCCAGATATTAGAAAAATTATTATTTAGAATAGAACAATTTATTATATGTTTAATAGTATTTAAAAAATTATTATTCATACACAGATTTAACATGCGTAAAGTAATACCATCTGTTCCACATGATTCAGTTTTAATTTTTGATAAAATTTTAACAATATCATAATTTGTAATTGGTTTTAAATTTAGAAACACATCTTTACCAATGTTAGAAAACTTATTATTCAAATAAAAAGATAGTAAATTTTGGTTTGGAGATCCATTTTTTACAGAACTTATAAAATGATTATTTAGTACTTGTGCACAAGGATATTCATTTACTGATTTAGATTCTTTTAAATTAATATTACATTTTTTCAAGTTTTTCCAAAAAAGTGTTGGATTATTTGGATTTATATTATTCTTTATAAATGTTTGCTTTTCTTTCTTTATAACTTTAGATAGAAAGTTTCTTATTTTTACAATATCTTTTGAAAGCTTTTTTTTTTAATTTTGCAAAATTTTTTATATTCGAATTAATCCACGAATTTGTTTTTTTATTTTTATTTATTTGAACAGGTGCATGTTTGTTAAATAAATTTAGGATATTATTGTTAAATATTTCAATTTTATTATCAAAATTATTAATGTTTTCAACTGCATTCCAATCAATTTGCGCTAAATCTTCATTAAATAAATCAAAATTAATATTTTTAAAATTACCTGCATCCTGCATAGTGTGTTGTATTCTGTGGTTGTATTGTTATTCCAATATTAGTGATATTAGTCAGTTTAAACAGACAATAAATAGTTTTATGCTTTGTGTTTCAATAGATTCATTGTTGTAATATTTGTAAAGTTTATAATAGAAAATTATATTTATAGCATAACGGTAGTTGGAAGTCTCGTGGACTCTGCAGCAGCTTAGGAAAGAGTATACAAGTTTTGAATGTTGGAGGTAGGGGATTTGTTGAAAAAGATAAAGTAAGAGGCTTATTATATTTTTGTTTTACTTTTTAGAAGATGAGTGTGACGGATCAAATATGGAAAACCTGACCATGGTTGTATAAAAAAAGGAAATTGCCAGCCGTACTCCAGTTAAATGTGACTGACCTAAAGGTATTTTTTTATTGGGTAATTTATAACCAGTAATATTATACCTGCTGTAATTTTTCAGGTCTGCTGATAGTGGAAGAAGGAAGAGATTCTACAAAAGTGAATCAATTCTTTCAAAAAAAAAGCAAAGAAACAATCACACATATGAAGAATTAGTAAAGAAAAAAATTGAGTATATAAGCTTCCAAATGGCCATTTTCATAAGACTGAATTTTTGCAGTAGATTTATCTGTATCCTAAAAGAAGATACTATTTTGCAAAATTTATTTAGAGAGCTTAAAAAAAGCTTTGTAAAACATCAGTTTTCAATGTAAGCGTAATTTTTTATTGTAATATCCGTTGTTTAAATGACTTGTTTTCTAAGGTTTGACTAAATATTTTTGGTTTATTTATTTGAAGATTGACTAATTAAGGGGTGAAAAAATATTGTAAAAAGTTGAGATTTAATTTTTAATTTTGGAAACTTTTATTTCTTTTTAATATTAATTTTAAACAGAGGGAATGTTTGGCTAAATTGGGATATTTTAATATTAGGAATTCACTGTTACTCTGTGTCATTATTTACAAACCACTTTGTATTTAATTGAGATGTAAAATGAACCATTTCAGAATTAATTCCAGGCATTTTCTTATTTATTTATTTTCTTTATTTCATTGGACGATTTAAGCATTAAATACGATTTTTTTTAATTTTTCTCAGACCATGCAAATGCATGTCAAAATCAGTTTTATACGGAAAAACGTATTAAAATATGTGTCTAAATGTCGCAAAAATGCCAGTTTTTCTTGGGAGATTGGAAACAGTCTGGACCAACTTCGGCTTGAAATTTATCGGGCAAGGGAATTAGGGACCTTATACTTTCAGTAGAAAGACATTTAATTGGATAAATTTGGCTTTAAATACAAATTTTATCGATTTTCCGATGACGCTCCAAGACATCATTGAAGATTCTAATATTGCGCTCAGTGGCATCCAAATATTTGTTATAAAGTTATAATATATAAAATAATTCCTAAGCATGAGCGGGTATACCTTTGGGGCAATATATTAATTATTATTAAATTATTTTAATTTAATTTTAGGGAAATAAATTGATTCGGATCGTTTTAAAGTAACCAGAACAATTCGAAAATACATTTTATATCTTCCAGCATGTGCGTGATTGTATATATGTCTACAGGGTGTCCGAAAAGTACAAAAGTTTGTATGGGCAAATACCTTTGCTATTTGTACAAATATAAACTTAATTGTCGGATTTAAAGCAAATCGTATATATTTCCATTTCCATGTGTACGGATTTACATATGTATGTCTGTATACAGGATGTCCAAAAAGTCTTGGTTGGAGCAAATACTCCTAGTAGCACCAGGATAAATGTAATTAAACCGAATTTCAGGCAAATCGATTATATTTGTTTTTATTTGTGTTGTATATAGGTACGTATACAGGGTGTCCGAAAAGTCTTAGTATGGGCAAATACTTCTACTAGTAGGTACCAAGATAAATTTATTTAGGTGGGATTTTACGTAAATCGACTATATTCCTATTTAAACCTGTGGGTCTTAGTGTGAATGTATACAGGGTGTCCAAAAATCTTGGTATGGCCAAATACTCCTATTAGTACTTAGAGAAACGTTATTAGGTCGGATTTCACGCAAATCGAATATATTTGTATTAATATGTGTTTATCTTTGTATGTATGTATACAGGGTGTCCGAAAAGTCTTGGTATGGGCAAATACTTCTACTAGTACCGAGATAAACCTACTTAATTCGGATTTTAAGTATATCGACTATATTCCTATTTAAACGTGTGGGTGTTAGTTTGAATGTATACTGGGTGTCCAAAAAGTCTTGGTATGGGCAAATACTCCTATTATTACTTAGATAAACTTTATTAGGTCGGATTTCACGCAAATCGAATATATTTGTATTAATATGTGTTTATCTTTGTATGTATGTATACAGGGTGTCCGAAAAGTCTTGGTATGGGCAAATACTTCTAGTAGTACCGAGATAAACCTACCTAATTCGGATTTTAAGTAAATCGACTATATTCCTATTTAAACGTGTGGGTGTTAGTTTGAATGTATCCAGGGTGTCCGAAAAGTCTTGGTATGGGCAAATACTTCTAGTAGTACCGAGATAAACCTACTTAATTCGGATTTTAAGTAAATCGACTATATTCCTATTTAAACGTGTGGGTGTTAGTTTGAATGTATACAGGGTGTCCGAAAAGTCTTGGTATGGGCAAATTCTCCTATTATTACTTAGATAAACTTTATTAGGTCGGATTTCACACAAATCGAATACATTTATATTAATATGTGTTTATGTTTGTATGTATGTATACAGGGTGTCCGAAAAGTTTTTTGTTGGCAAAAATAGTTTCTACGTGTGGTGTTTGTATGTGTGACACGATTACGAAGGGCGGTCTATTCTGCATCATCAGTCCGAAGGAGTGTGATATCTTCCTTAATACATGCTGTAGAAACACGAAACTTTCAGGGCATGACAATGATGATATTACCGACATTATGGAGCCCCATTTCAGGGCACGACAATGATGATATTACCAACATTATAGAGCCCCCTCGGAGGGGGCGATAGGGCGGTCTACCCGTACTAGTTATAGAGCGCCTTTCAGGCTCGGTCTCTATACCGAGCCGTTGGTCAGAAAATGTGTGTATGTATGGCCGTCTGTTGTCCGTTTCGACATTTTCACCTCTTCAATTTTTTTTTCTCGAAAACGGTTAGAGAGGGGGCAACCAAATTTTCTGGGTTAATAGAGGGATAGTGCGGCTAGCTTCGGTAAAAAATTCAGTTATACAGGGTGTTCCGTTTCGGAGATATAAAACGTCAAAGTCGAAATTTCAGCGATTTCCGTTGAAATCGATTACAGGTCGCAAAAGTGAATTAAATCGATTTAAATTTTCAGAGGTTGTAGAAGACCGGGGTGTTCCGAACCCTATTGAAATTGGCGGTATTCGGAAAATGGGAAGTAATTGTTTTGAATTTTTTTATGTCGAAAAATGCCCTTTGTAGACCCCACTTTGGCACTGAATAAGTCGAAACCGGAACATCGGACAGAAAAACGTATTTCAACATAAAACTAAAGAATCTCAAATACTTTCTTTTTGCAATACATTTACCTATACCTAGAACGACTGGAAATTGGAAAAATTTGGGAAAAACTGGAAATTACGTTTTTTCATGAAATTTTTTGACGGAATTTAATTTTTGGGGGGTCAAAATGGATTCAAATCGAAATCTCATGTGCCCTATCGGAAAGAGCTCGCCGAAATACGTTGCCAACATATTTTTTAGTTCCTTTATTCCTAATAGGAAAGGAGCAATTGATAATTAAATTTCGGTTTTTGACAATTTTTTTTCATGACATCTCTACATTCGAATCACTCTGTATCTTTTCCTATCTAATTTCTTCCAACTTTTTCAACGCTATCCCTTGGGGATATAATCAGGCTTTAAAATGAAGCCCGAATGGGTGATCTAGGGCCGGATTGAGGGGGTAAAAACTAATTTTTTCTGTTTTTTTACATCAAAATTCATCTTTAAATGGCATTATTATATATTATTTATCTTTTTTAACAGCTCTTTTTTGGTTTATTTTATTCCCTCATCATCTGAGAACACTGCTAACTAATTAAAACTCCATATTTTTGCGTTAAAGTTATAAATAAATAGGTTTTTTTCCTTCGGTGCAGGAAAAATTTTAAAAACTGCGAATATTAAACCATGCCATGAAAAAAAAACAATTGAACTGGTGACGCTTTAAATCGAAGTTAAATATGAGCTGTCAAAATATCCAGTTTTTCTAGCGATATTTTAAAGATCCTGAGTCAGTTTCGGCTTGGAATATACATGGAATTGATAGAATGGACGTTTTTTTATCTATTACTGACCAATTCGTAGCACGAGATGGGCATTAAATATCATTTTTTTGAAATTTTTGTTGACCCTACATTGCATTATAAAAATCAATTTCTATACGGGAAAATGTATTAATTTAATTATAATATAGGTATGAAATGTCACAATTTGGCTGAATGTCAGCATTTTGATGCGAGATTAGAAGGAATTTGGACCAACTCCATCTTGAAATTTACCGTGCAACGGATTTAGGGACCTTATACTTTCGGTAGAAAGACATTTCATTTGATAAATTTGGCTTTAAAAACCAATTTTATCGATTTTCCGATGACGCTACAAGACTTCATTGAAGATTCTAATATTGCGCTCAGTGGCATCGACAAAATTATCCAAAAATATGCATTTTATTTCCTAAGTATGAGCGTGTATACCTTTGGCCAAAATATTAATTATTATTAAATAATTGTATTTTAATTTTAGGGAAATGAATTGATTCGGATCGTTTTAAAGTAAAGAGAACGATTCGAAAATACATTTTATACCCTTCGACAAGTGCGTGATTGTATATATGTCTACAGGGTGTCCGAAAAGTCTTTGTATGCGTAAATATCTTTGTCATTAACACGAAGAAAAACATAAATAAGTCTTATTTCAAGGAAATCGTAAGTTTTTTATTCCTTTGTGTGGTTGTTTTTGTATGTACACAGGTTGTCCAAAAAGTCTTTGTATGCTCTGTATCTTTGCCATTCGTACGAAGATAAAGTTAACTGAGTTTTCAAGAAAATCGAAAATATTTAAATTACTATGTGTCGTGTTGTGTTGTGTTGGTATGTATGTATACAGGATGTCCGAAAAGTCTTTGTATGGACAAATTCCTTTGCTATTTGTACAACTATAAACTTAATTGTCGGATTTAAAGCAAATCGTATATATTTGCATTTCTATGTGTACGGAAATATATGTCTATATACAGGCGGTCCAATAAGTGTTGGTTTGAGCAAATACTCCTAGTAGTACCAGGATAAATGTAATTAAACCGGCTTTCATGCAAATCGATTATATTTGTTTTTATATGTGTTGTATATACGTATACAGGGTGTCCGAAAAGTCTTGGTATGGGCAAATACTTCTACTACAACCGAGATAAACCTAATTAATTCGGATTTTAAGTAAATCGACTATATTCCTATTTAAACGTGTGGGTGTTAGTTTGAATGTATACAGGGTGTCCAAAAAGTCTTGTATGAGCAAATACTCCTATTATTATTTAGATAAACTTTATTCGGTCGAATTTCAAACAAATCGAATATATTTGTATTAATATGTGTTTATGTTTGTATGTATGTATACAGGGTATCCGAAAAGTCTTGGTATGGGCAAATCCTTGTACTAGTCCCGAGATAAACCTACTTAATCCGGATTTTAAGTAAATCGACTATATTCCTATTTAAACGTGTGGGTGTTAGTTTGAATGTATACAGGGTGTCCAAAAAGTCTTGGTATGGGCAAATACTCCTATTATTACTTAGATAAACTTTATTAGGTCGGATTTCACGCAAATTGAATACATTTGTATTAATATGTGTTTATGTTTGTATGTATGTATACAGGGTGTCCGAAAAGTTTTTTTCGGCAAAAGTAGATTCTATGTGTGGTGTTTGTATGTGTGTAGCGACATGGTTACGAAGGGCGGTCTATTCTGCATCAACAGTCCGTAGGAGTGTGATATCTTCCTTAATACATGCTCTAGCAACACGAAATTTTCAGGGCATGACAATGATGATATTACCGACCTTATAGAGCCCCCTCGGGGGGGGGGGGGGGGCGATTAGGCGGTCTACGCAATCTAGTATATATACCGCCCCCCGTTCGTGAGGAAAATATATGTTGGTTGACAAATCGTGTTTTTCGACATTCTCAATTTTTTTTTGTCCGAGATGGTTGCAAGTGGAAAGTTCAAATTTTCTGGATTAATAGAGGGATAGAGCATCTAGCTTCGGTAAAAAATTAAGTTATACAGGGTGTTCCGTTTCGGCGTTATTAAACGTCAAAGTCGAAATTTCCCCGATTTCGTATGGGATCGATTACAGGTCGCAAAAGTTAATTAAATCGATTTAAAATTTCGGCGTTCGTAGAGGACCGGGAGCTTCAGAACCCTATTGAAACTGGCGATATTCGGAAAATGAGAAGTCATTCTTTTGAATTTTTTTAAAGTCGAAAAAGGCCACTTGCAGACCCATATTCAATTCTACATTGCTCAAAAACGAAGCATCGGACAGAAAAACGGTTTGCATGTCAAACTAGAGAATCTCAAATACTTTCTTTTTGCAATACATTTACCTATACCTAAAACGACTGGAAATTGAAAAAATTTGGGAAAAACTGGAAATTACGATTTTTCATGCAAATTTTTGACGGCTTTTAATTTTTTTCGGGGCAAAATGGATCCAAATCGAAATCCCATGTTTTTACGTGTGTTGTTACGCATACAGGGTGTCCGAAAAGTTTTAGTATGGGCAAATACTTCTACTAGTACCGAGATAAACTTAATTAATTCGGAGTTTAAGTAAATCGACTACATTCCTATTTAAACGTGTGAGTGTTAGTTTGAATGTATACAGGGTGTCCAAAAAGTCTTGGTATGGGCAAATACTTGTTTTCTGTCAGATAAATAATGTTTGAACCACTGACAAGTTTTTAGACTAAAACCTATATATTTAAGCTTTGCTAATAACATTTCATGATTTAGAGAATCAAAGGCTTTAGCCAAATCGAGAAAGACTATATTAGTAACAAAACCTGAATACCAATTTTCTAAAATATCATCTTTAAGTTTACAGAGTAAAGTAGTAGTACTAAAATTTTCTCTAAAACCTGATTGATTTTCTGGTAAAATATCATATTTTTAAAATACTCTATTATTTGGTCAAAAACTATACGTTCTAAAATTTTAGATATTACAGAAAGTAGAGAAATTGGTCTAAAATCATCTACATTTTCTGCGTTGTGAATTTTAGGAATCGGTATAACTAAACTAGTTTTCCAGATATTAGAAAAATTATTATTTAGAATAGAACAATTTATTATATGTTTAATAGTATTTAAAAAATTATTATTCATACACAGATTTAACATGCGTAAAGTAATACCATCTGTTCCACATGATTCAGTTTTAATTTTTGATAAAATTTTAACAATATCATAATTTGTAATTGGTTTTAAATTTAGAAACACATCTTTACCAATGTTAGAAAACTTATTATTCAAATAAAAAGATAGTAAATTTTGGTTTGGAGATCCATTTTTTACAGAATTTATAAAATGATTATTTAGTACTTGTGCACAAGGATATTCATTTACTGATTTAGATTCCTTTAAATTAATATTACATTTTTTCAAGTTTTTCCAAAAAAGTGTTGGATTATTTGGATTTATATTATTCTTTATAAATGTTTGCTTTTCTTTCTTTATAACTTTAGATAGAAAGTTTCTTATTTCTACATAATCTTTCCAATTTGATTCAGATTTATTTTTACAATATTTTTTGAAAGCTTTTTTTTTTAATTTTGCAAAATTTTTTATATTCGAATTAATCCACGAATTTGTTTTTTTATTTTTATTTATTTGAACTGGTGCATGTTTGTTAAATAAATTTAGGATATTATTGTTAAATATTTCAATTTTATTATCAAAATTATTAATGTTTTCAACTGCATTCCAATCAATTTGCGCTAAATCTTCATTAAATAAATCAAAATTAATATTTTTAAAATTACCTGCATCCTGCATAGTGTGTTGTATTCTGTGGTTGTATTGTTATTCCAATATTAGTGATATTAGTCAGTTTAAACAGACAATAAATAGTTTTATGCTTTGTGTTTCAATAGATTCATTGTTGTAATATTTGTAAAGTTTATAATAGAAAATTATATTTATAGCATAACGGTAGTTGGAAGTCTCGTGGACTCTACAGCAGCTTAGGAAAGAGTATACAAGTTTTGAATGTTGGAGGTAGGGGATTTGTTGAAAAAGATAAAGTAAGAGGCTTATTATATTTTTGTTTTACTTTTTAGAAGATGAGTGTGACGGATCAAATATGGAAAACCTGACCATGGTTGTATAAAAAAAGGAAATTGCCAGCCGTACTCCAGTTAAATGTGACTGACCTAAAGGTATTTTTTTATTGGGTAATTTATAACCAGTAATATTATACCTGCTGTAATTTTTCAGGTCTGCTGATAGTGGAAGAAGGAAGAGATTCTACAAAAGTGAATCAATTCTTTCAAAAAAAAAAGCAAAGAAACAATCACACATATGAAGAATTAGTAAAGAAAAAAATTGAGTATATAAGCTTCCAAATGGCCATTTTCATAAGACTGAATTTTTGCAGTAGATTTATCTGTATCCTAAAAGAAGATACTATTTTGCAAAATTTATTTAGAGAGCTTAAAAAAAGCTTTGTAAAACATCAGTTTTCAATGTAAGCGTAATTTTTTATTGTAATATCCGTTGTTTAAATGACTTGTTTTCTAAGGTTTGACTAAATATTTTTGGTTTATTTATTTGAAGATTGACTAATTAAGGGGTGAAAAAATATTGTAAAAAGTTGAGATTTAATTTTTAATTTTGGAAACTTTTATTTCTTTTTAATATTAATTTTAAACAGAGGGAATGTTTGGCTAAATTGGGATATTTTAATATTAGGAATTCACTGTTACTCTGTGTCATTATTTACAAACCACTTTGTATTTAATTGAGATGTAAAATGAACCATTTCAGAATTAATTCCAGGCATTTTCTTATTTATTTATTTTCTTTATTTCATTGGACGATTTAAGCATTAAATACGATTTTTTTTAATTTTTCTCAGACCATGCAAATGCATGTCAAAATCAGTTTTATACGGAAAAACGTATTAAAATATGTGTCTAAATGTCGCAAAAATGCCAGTTTTTCTTGGGAGATTGGAAACAGTCTGGACCAACTTCGGCTTGAAATTTATCGGGCAAGGGAATTAGGGACCTTATACTTTCAGTAGAAAGACATTTAATTGGATAAATTTGGCTTTAAATACAAATTTTATCGATTTTCCGATGACGCTCCAAGACATCATTGAAAATTCTAATATTGCGCTCAGTGGCATCCAAATATTTGTTATAAAGTTATAATATATAAAATAATTCCTAAGCATGAGCGGGTATACCTTTGGGGCAATATATTAATTATTATTAAATTATTTTAATTTAGTTTTAGGGAAATAAATTGATTCGGATCGTTTTAAAGTAACCAGAACAATTCGAAAATACATTTTATATCTTCCAGCATGTGCGTGATTGTATATATGTCTACAGGGTGTCCGAAAAGTACAAAAGTTTGTATGGGCAAATACCTTTGCTATTTGTACAAATATAAACTTAATTGTCGGATTTAAAGCAAATCGTATATATTTCCATTTCCATGTGTACGGATTTACATATGTATGTCTGTATACAGGATGTCCAAAAAGTCTTGGTTGGAGCAAATACTCCTAGTAGCACCAGGATAAATGTAATTAAACCGAATTTCAGGCAAATCGATTATATTTGTTTTTATTTGTGTTGTATATAGGTACGTATACAGGGTGTCCGAAAAGTCTTAGTATGGGCAAATACTTCTACTAGTAGGTACCAAGATAAATTTATTTAGGTGGGATTTTACGTAAATCGACTATATTCCTATTTAAACCTGTGGGTCTTAGTGTGAATGTATACAGGGTGTCCAAAAATCTTGGTATGGCCAAATACTCCTATTAGTACTTAGAGAAACGTTATTAGGTCGGATTTCACGCAAATCGAATATATTTGTATTAATATGTGTTTATCTTTGTATGTATGTATACAGGGTGTCCGAAAAGTCTTGGTATGGGCAAATACTTCTACTAGTACCGAGATAAACCTACTTAATTCGGATTTTAAGTATATCGACTATATTCCTATTTAAACGTGTGGGTGTTAGTTTGAATGTATACTGGGTGTCCAAAAAGTCTTGGTATGGGCAAATACTCCTATTATTACTTAGATAAACTTTATTAGGTCGGATTTCACGCAAATCGAATATATTTGTATTAATATGTGTTTATCTTTGTATGTATGTATACAGGGTGTCCGAAAAGTCTTGGTATGGGCAAATACTTCTAGTAGTACCGAGATAAACCTACCTAATTCGGATTTTAAGTAAATCGACTATATTCCTATTTAAACGTGTGGGTGTTAGTTTGAATGTATCCAGGGTGTCCGAAAAGTCTTGGTATGGGCAAATACTTCTAGTAGTACCGAGATAAACCTACTTAATTCGGATTTTAAGTAAATCGACTATATTCCTATTTAAACGTGTGAGTGTTAGTTTGAATGTATACAGGGTGTCCGAAAAGTCTTGGTATGGGCAAATTCTCCTATTATTACTTAGATAAACTTTATTAGGTCGGATTTCACGCAAATCGAATACATTTGTATTAATATGTGTTTATGTTTGTATGTATGTATACAGGGTGTCCGAAAAGTTTTTTGTTGGCAAAAATAGTTTCTACGTGTGGTGTTTGTATGTGTGACACGATTACGAAGGGCGGTCTATTCTGCATCATCAGTCCGAAGGAGTGTGATATCTTCCTTAATACATGCTGTAGAAACACGAAACTTTCAGGGCATGACAATGATGATATTACCGACATTATGGAGCCACATTTCAGGGCACGACAATGATGATATTACCAACATTATAGAGACCCCTCGGAGGGGGCGATAGGGCGGTCTACCCGTACTTGTTATAGAGCGCCTTTCAGGCTCGGTCTCTATACCGAGCCGTTGGTCAGAAAATGTGTGTATGTATGGCCGTCTGTTGTCCGTTTCGACATTTTCACCACTTCAATTTTTTTTTCTCGAAAACGGTTAGAGAGGGGGCAACCAAATTTTCTGGGTTAATAGAGGGATAGTGCGGCTAGCTTCGGTAAAAAATTCAGTTATACAGGGTGTTCCGTTTCGGAGATATAAAACGTCAAAGTCGAAATTTCAGCGATTTCCGTTGAAATCGATTACAGGTCGCAAAAGTGAATTAAATCGATTTAAATTTTCAGAGGTTGTAGAAGACCGGGGTGTTCCGAACCCTATTGAAATTGGCGGTATTCGGAAAATGGGAAGTAATTGTTTTGAATTTTTTTATGTCGAAAAATGCCCTTTGTAGACCCCACTTTGGCACTGAATAAGTCGAAACCGGAACATCGGACAGAAAAACGTATTTCAACATAAAACTAAAGAATCTCAAATACTTTCTTTTTGCAATACATTTACCTATACCTAAAACGACTGGAAATTGGAAAAATTTGGGAAAAACTGGAAATTACGTTTTTTCATGAAATTTTTTGACGGAATTTAATTTTTGGGGGGTCAAAATGGATTCAAATCGAAATCTCATGTGCCCTATCGGAAAGAGCTCGCCGAAATACGTTGCCAACATATTTTTTAGTTCCTTTATTCCTAATAGGAAAGGAGCAATTGATAATTAAATTTCGGTTTTTGACAATTTTTTTTCATGACATCTCTACATTCGAATCACTCTGTATCTTTTCCTATCTAATTTCTTCCAACTTTTTCAACGCTATCCCTTGGGGATATAATCAGGCTTTAAAATGAAGCCCGAATGGGTGATCTAGGGCCGGATTGAGGGGGTAAAAACTAATTTTTTCTGTTTTTTTACATCAAAATTCATCTTTAAATGGCATTATTATATATTATTTATCTTTTTTAACAGCTCTTTTTTGGTTTATTTTATTCCCTCATCATCTGAGAACACTGCTAACTAATTAAAACTCCATATTTTTGCGTTAAAGTTATAAATAAATAGGTTTTTTTCCTTCGGTGCAGGAAAAATTTTAAAAACTGCGAATATTAAACCATGCCATGAAAAAAAAAACAATTGAACTGGTGACGCTTTAAATCGAAGTTAAATATGAGCTGTCAAAATATCCAGTTTTTCTAGCGATATTTTAAAGATCCTGAGTCAGTTTCGGCTTGGAATATACATGGAATTGATAGAATGGACGTTTTTTTATCTATTACTGACCAATTCGTAGCACGAGATGGGCATTAAATATCATTTTTTTGAAATTTTTGTTGACCCTACATTGCATTATAAAAATCAATTTCTATACGGGAAAATGTATTAATTTAATTATAATATAGGTATGAAATGTCACAATTTGGCTGAATGTCAGCATTTTGATGCGAGATTAGAAGGAATTTGGACCAACTCCATCTTGAAATTTACCGTGCAACGGATTTAGGGACCTTATACTTTCGGTAGAAAGACATTTCATTTGATAAATTTGGCTTTAAAAACCAATTTTATCGATTTTCCGATGACGCTACAAGACTTCATTGAAGATTCTAATATTGCGCTCAGTGGCATCGACAAAATTATCCAAAAATATGCATTTTATTTCCTAAGTATGAGCGTGTACACCTTTGGCCAAAATATTAATTATTATTAAATAATTGTATTTTAATTTTAGGGAAATGAATTGATTCGGATCGTTTTAAAGTAAAGAGAACGATTCGAAAATACATTTTATACCTTTCGACAAGTGCGTGATTGTATATATGTCTACAGGGTGTCCGAAAAGTCTTTGTATGCGTAAATATCTTTGTCATTAACACGAAGAAAAACATAAATAAGTCTTATTTCAAGGAAATCGTAAGTTTTTTATTCCTTTGTGTGGTTGTTTTTGTATGTACACAGATTGTCCAAAAAGTCTTTGTATGCTCTGTATCTTTGCCATTCGTACGAAGATAAAGTTAACTGAGTTTTCAAGAAAATCGAAAATATTTAAATTACTATGTGTCGTGTTGTGTTGTGTTGGTATGTATGTATACAGGATGTCCGAAAAGTCTTTGTATGGACAAATTCCTTTGCTATTTGTACAACTATAAACTTAATTGTCGGATTTAAAGCAAATCGTATATATTTGCATTTCTATGTGTACGGAAATATATGTCTGTATACAGGCGGTCCAATAAGTGTTGGTTTGAGCAAATACTCCTAGTAGTACCAGGATAAATGTAATTAAACCGGATTTCATGCAAATCGATTATATTTGTTTTTATATGTGTTGTATATACGTATACAGGGTGTCCGAAAAGTCTTGGTATGGGCAAATACTTCTACTACAACCGAGATAAACCTAATTAATTCGGATTTTAAGTAAATCGACTATATTCCTATTTAAACGTGTGGGTGTTAGTTTGAATGTATACAGGGTGTCCAAAAAGTCTTGTATGAGCAAATACTCCTATTATTATTTAGATAAACTTTATTAGGTCGAATTTCAAACAAATCGAATATATTTGTATTAATATGTGTTTATGTTTGTATGTATGTATACAGGGTATCCGAAAAGTCTTGGTATGGGCAAATACTTCTACTAGTACCGAGATAAACCTACTTAATTCAGATTTTAAGTAAATCGACTATATTCCTATTTAAACGTTTGGGTGTTAGTTTGAATGTATACAGGGTGTCCAAAAAGTCTTGGTATGGGCAAATACTCCTATTATTACTTAGATGAACTTTATTAGGTCGGATTTCACGCCAATCGAATATATTTGTATTAATATGTGTTTATGTTTGTATGTGTGTATACAGGGAGTCCGAAAAGTCTTGGTATGGGCAAATCCTTGTACTAGTACCGAGATAAACCTACTTAATCCGGATTTTAAGTAAATCGACTATATTCCTATTTAAACGTGTGGGTGTTAGTTTGAATGTATACAGGGTGTCCAAAAAGTCTTGGTATGGGCAAATACTCCTATTATTACTTAGATAAACTTTATTAGGTCGGATTTCACGCAAATCGAATACATTTGTATTAATATGTGTTTATGTTTGTATGTATGTATACAGGGTGTCCGAAAAGTTTTTTTCGGCAAAAGTAGATTCTATGTGTGGTGTTTGTATGTGTGTAGCGACATGGTTACGAAGGGCGGTCTATTCTGCATCAACAGTCCGTAGGAGTGTGATATCTTCCTTAATACATGCTCTAGCAACACGAAATTTTCAGGGCATGACAATGATGATATTACCGACCTTATAGAGCCCCCTCGGGGGGGGGGGGGGCGATTAGGCGGTCTACGCAATCTAGTATATATACCGCCCCCCGTTCGTGAGGAAAATATATGTTGGTTGACAAATCGTGTTTTTCGACATTCTCAATTTTTTTTTGTCCGAGATGGTTGCAAGTGGAAAGTTCAAATTTTCTGGATTAATAGAGGGATAGAGCATCTAGCTTCGGTAAAAAATTAAGTTATACAGGGTGTTCCGTTTCGGCGTTATTAAACGTCAAAGTCGAAATTTCCCCGATTTCGTATGGGATCGATTACAGGTCGCAAAAGTTAATTAAATCGATTTAAAATTTCGGCGTTCGTAGAGGACCGGGAGCTTCAGAACCCTATTGAAACTGGCGATATTCGGAAAATGAGAAGTAATTCTTTTGAATTTTTTTAAGTCGAAAAAGGCCACTTGCAGACCCATATTCAATTCTACATTGCTCAAAAACGAAGCATCGGACAGAAAAACGGTTTTCATGTCAAACTAGAGAATCTCAAATACTTTCTTTTTGCAATACATTTACCTATACCTAAAACGACTGGAAATTGAAAAAATTTGGGAAAAACTGGAAATTACGATTTTTCATGCAAATTTTTGACGGCTTTTAATTTTTTTCGGGGCAAAATGGATCCAAATCGAAATCCCATGTTTTTACGTGTGTTGTTACGCATACAGGGTGTCCGAAAAGTTTTAGTATGGGCAAATACTTCTACTAGTACCGAGATAAACTTAATTAATTCGGAGTTTAAGTAAATCGACTACATTCCTATTTAAACGTGTGAGTGTTAGTTTGAATGTATACAGGGTGTCCAAAAAGTCTTGGTATGGGCAAATACTCCTATTAGTACTTAGATAAACTTTATTAGGTCGGATTTCATGCAAATCGAATATATTTGTATTAAAATGTGTTTATGTTTGTATGTATATATACAGGGTGTCCGAAAATTCTTTGCGTTGGCAAAAATAGTTTCTACGTGTAGGTGTTTGTATGTATGTAGCGATACGGTTACGAAGGGCGGTCTATTCTGCATCATCAGTCCGAAGGAGTGTGATATCTTCCTTAATACATGGCCTAGCAACACGAAATTTTCAGGGCATGACAATGATATTACCGACCTTATAGAGCCCCCTCGGGGGCGATTAGGCGGTCTACCCGTTCTAGTTATAGAGCGCCTTTCAAGCCGCTCTATATACCGACTTGCCACTCAGGAAAATGTTCGTTGGTTGGGGAATCGGGTTTTTCCACAATCTCAATTTTTTTTCTACGAGATGGTTGCAGGTGTAACATTCAAATTTTCTGGGTTAATAGAGGGATAGTGCGTCTAGCTTCGATAAAAAATTCAGCTATACAGGGTGTTCCGTTTCGGAGTTATTAAACGTCAAAGTCGAAATTTCCGCGAATTCGTATGAAATAGATTACAGGTCGTAAAACTTAATTAAATCGATTTAAATTTTCAGAGGTTGTAGAGGACCGGGAGTTTCAGAACCCTATTGAAACTGGCCGTATTCGGAAAACGGGAAGTAATTTTTTTGAATTTTTTTATGTCGAAAAATGCCGTTTGCAGACCCCTCTTTGGCACCAAATAACTCGGTCGCCGGAACCTCGGACAGAAAAACGTATTTGAACTTAAAACTAAAGAATCTCAAATACTTTCTTTTTGCAATACATTTACCTATACCTAAAACGACTGGAAATTGGAAAAATTTGGGAAAAAGTGGAAATTACGAATTTTCATGCAAATCTTTGACGGTTTTGAATTTTTTGGGGGGTCAAAATGGATTCAAATCGAAATCCCATGTACTTTATCGGAAAGACCTCGCCGAACTACGTTATAAACGTATTTTTTGGTTCCTTCCTTCTTAATAGGAAAGGAGCAATCGATAATTTAATTTCGATTTTTTACGATTTTTTTTCGTGACATCTCTACATTCGAATCACTCTGTATCTTTTCCGATCTAATTTCTCCAAACTTTTTCAACGCTATCCCTTGGGGATATAATCAGGCTTTAAAATGAACCCAGAATGGATGATCTAGGGCCGGATTTAGGGGGTAAAACTCATTTTTTCTGTTTTTTTTTTCCATCAAAATTCATCTTTAAATGGCATTATTATGTATTATTTATCTTATTTAACAGCTCTTTTTTGGTTTATTTTCTTCCTACATCATCTGAGAACACTCCACACTAATTAAAATTGCATATTTTTGAGTTAAAGTTATAAATAAAAAGCTCTTTTAGCATCGGTGCAGGAAAAATTTTTAAAAATGCATATATTAATAGTCTGCCTTGGAAAATCAGTTGAAGCAGCCTATCTTTACGTCGAAATTAAAAAATATGACCTGTCAGAATTATGCAAAAATGTCAGTGTTTTTAGTGATTTTGGAAGCTTCCTGGACCCATTTCGGTTTGGAATATACATGGAAAAGACAGAATGGACTTTATATTTTTTATTACGGTGCATTTCGTTGGACGATTTAAGCATTAAATACCAATTTTTTTTATCTTTCTGAGACCCAGCAAAAGCATTTCCAAATCAGTTTATACGGAGAAATGTATTAAAATATGAAGGGTCGAAATGTCGCAAAAATGCCAGTTTTTCTTGTGAGATTTTAGGGCTTCTGAACCGTTTTGGGCTTGAAAAATGCCGGGCAACGCCTCTACAGACCTTGCCGTGTGGATTACGGAACATGTAACTTGAAGAATTGGGCATTCAGAACCATTTTTATTTTTCGATGACGGTGCAAAGCTGCATAGAATGGTTTTATTCCATTAGTTAGTGTACGGGGTAAATCCCAATGACTGGTCTGATTTAAAATTTGCTTAGGTTTGTTATTATTTGAGAACGGCTTATCTGATTAAATCGAGTGAGGTGGCAATCGAAAGGGAAGGAATTAAGCAATTTTCTTATTTCAAAATAATTTCGACATTTCGTTGGCATGACGACGAACAACTAGCTATTTTCGTTAATTTTTGAGTTGGACAGTTGAAAGTTGATATATGGGAAGAATTCGGTCAATTATTCAAAATTCTATATGTAAAATTTTGATTCGCATGGTTTCTATAGCAACGATTAAGGATAAAGTTGCCAATTTCTAACTCACGCACGGCTGATCTGATTGAAACGAGTGAGGTGGCAATCGATTGGCAAGGAAGTAAGCTACTTTTTTATGTGAAAATAATTTTGACATTTCGTTGCCGTGACGACGAACAATTTGCTATTCCCGGTATTTATTGAGTTGGAGATTGGAAATTAGATATGTGGGAAGAATTCGGTCAATCATTTAAAATTATATGTGTAAATTTTGATTCGCGTGGTTTCTATAGCAACAATTAATGATAAAGTTGACAATTTCTAACTCACGCACGGCTTATCTGATTGAAACGAGTGAGGTGGCAATCGAAAGGGAAGGGAGTAAGCTACTTTGTTATGTGAAAATAATTTTGATTTTCCGTTGCCGTGACGACGAATAATTTGCTATTTCCGTAATGTATTGAGTTGGATAGTTAACATTTGATGTCTAGGAAGAATTCGGGCACTCATTCAAAAATATATCTGTAAAAATCGATTCCCATGGTTGGCATAGCAACGATTAAGGATAAAGTTAACAATTTCTAACTCACGCACGGCTTATCTGATTGAAACGACTGAAGTGGCAATCGAAAGGGAAGGAAGTAAGCTACTTTTTTATGTGAAAATAATTTTGATTTTCCGTTGCCGTGACGACGAATTATTTGCGATTTCCGTAATGTATTGAGTTGGATAGTTGAAATTTGATATCTGCGACGAATTCGGTCAATCATTCAAAAATATATCTGTAAAAATCGATTCCCATGGTTTCTATAGCAACGATTAACGATAAAGTTGACAATTTTTAACTCACGCACGGCTTATCTGATTGAAACGACTGAAGTGGCAATCGAAAGGGAAGGAAGTAGGCTACTTTTTTATGTGAAAATAATTTTGATTTTGCCGTGACGACGAATAATTTGCGATTTCCGTAAAGTATTGAGTTGGATAGTTGAAATTTGTTATCTGGGAAGAATTCGGTCAATCATTCAATAATATATCTGTAAAAATCGATTCCCATGGTTTCTATAGCAACGATTAAGGATAAAGTTGACAATTTCTAACTCACGCACGGCTTATCTGATTGAAACGACTGAAGTGGCAATCGAAAGGGAAGGAAGTAAGCTACTTTTTTATGTGAAAATAATTTTGATTCTCCGTTGCCGTGGCGACGAATAATTTGCGATTTCCGTAAAGTATTGAGTTGGATAGTTGAAATTTGTTATCTGGGAAGAATTCGGTCAATCATTCAAAAATATATCTGTAAAAATCGATTCCCATGGTTTCTATAGCAACGATTAAGGATAAAGTTGACAATTTCTAACTCACGCACGGCTTATCTGATTGAAACGACTGAAGTGGCAATCGAAAGGGAAGGAAGTAAGCTACTTTTTTATGTGAAAATAATTTTGATTTTCCGTTGCCGTGACGACGAATAATTTGCGATTTCCGTAATGTATTGAGTTGGATAGTTGAAATTTGATATCTGGGAAGAATTTGGTCAATCATTCAAAAATATATGTGTAAAAATCGATTCCCATGGTTTCTATAGCAACGATTAAGGATAAAGTTGACAATTTCTAACTCACGCACGGCTTATCTGATTGAAACGACTGAAGTGGCAATCGAAAGGGAAGGAAGTAAGCTACTTTTTTATGTGAAAATAATTTTGATTTTCCGCTGCCGTGACGACGAATAATTTGCTATTTCCGTAATGTATTGACTTGGATAGTTGTGTACTATGTGTCGTGTTTGTTGTGTTTGTATGTATGTATAGTACCGGGTGTCCGAAAAGTCTTTGTATGGACAAATACCTTTGCTATTTGTACAAATATAAACTTAATTGTCGGATTTAAAGCAAATCGTATATATTTGCATTTCTATGTGTACGGAGGTATATGTCTGTATACAAGCTGTCCAGAAAGTCATTTTTGGAGCAAATACTCCTTGTAGTACCAGGATAAATGTAATTAAACCGAATTTCATGCAAAATCGATTATATTTGTTTTTATATGTGTTGTATATACGTATACAGGGAGTTCGAAAAGTCTTGGTATGGGCAAATACTTCTACTAGAACCGAAATAAACCTAATTAATTCTGATTTTAAGTAAATCGATTATATTCCTATTTAAACGTGTGGGTGTTAGTTTGAATGTATACAGGGTGTTCGAAAAGTCTTGGTATGGGATTCCTATTATTACTTAGATAAACTTTATTAGGTCGGATTTCACGCAAATCGAATACATTTGTATTAATATGTGTTTATGTTTGTATGTATGTATACAGGGTGTCCGAAAAGTTTTTCGTTGGCAAAAATAGTTTCTACGTGTAGGCGTTTTTATGTATGTAGCTATACGGTTACGAAGGGCGGTCTATTCTCCATCATCAGTCCGAAGGAGTGTGATATCTTCCTTAATACATGGCCTAGCAACACGAAATTTTCAGGGCGTGACAATGATGATATTACCGACCTTATAGAGACCCCTCGGGGGCGATTAGGCGGTCTATGCACCCTAGTTATAGAGCGCCAAAGGCGCTCTATATAACGCCCCGTGAGTGAGAAAAATGTATGTTTGTTGTCCAATTCTGTTTTTCGGCAATCTCAAATTTTTTTCTCCGAGATGGTTGCAGGTGGAACCTTCAAATTTTCTGGGTTAATAGAGGGATAGTGCGTCTAGCTTCGATAAAAAAATGCAGTTATACAGGGTGTTCCGTTTCGGAGCTATTAAACGTCAAAATCGAAATTTCCGCGAATTCCTATGAAATCGATTACAGGTCGCAAAACTTAATTAAATCGATTTCAGTTTTCGGAGGTTGTAGAGGACCGGGAGCTTCAGAACCCTATTGAAACTGGCGGTATTCGGAAAATGGGAAGTAATTCTTTTGAATTTTTTATGTCGAAAAATGCCCTTTGTAGACCCCTCTTTGGCGCTTAATAAGTCGAAGCCGGAACATCGGACAGAAAAACGTATTTGAACATAAAACTTAAGAATCTCAAATACTTTCTTTTTGCAATACATTTACCTATACCTAAAACGACTGGAAATTGGAAAAATTTGGGAAAAACTGGAAATTACAATTTTTGATGCAAATGTTTGACAGTTTTCAAATTTTTGGGGGGTCAAAATGGATTCAAATCGAAATCCCATGTGCCTTATCGGAAAGAGCTCGCCGAAATACGTGATTTTCATATTTTTTGGTCCCTTAATTCTTAATAGGAAAGGAGCAATCGATAATTAAATTTCGGTTTTTAACCATTTTTTTTCATGACATCTCTACATTCGAATCACTCTGTATCTTTTCCTATCTAATTTCTTCCAACTTTTTCAACGCTATCCCTTGGGGATATAATCAGGCTTTAAAATGAATCCCGAATGGGTGATCCCGGGCCGGATTTAGGGGGTATTATATTCCTATTTAAACGTGTGGGTGTTAGTTTGAATGTATACAGGGAGTCCGAAAAGTCTTGGTATGGGACTCCTATTATTACTTAGATAAACTTTATTAGGTCGGATTTCACGCAAATCGAATATATTTGGATTAATATGTGTTTATGTTTGTATGTATGTATACAGGGTGTCCGAAAAGTCTTGGTATGGGCAAATAATTCTATTAATATCGAGATAAAATTACTTAATTGGGATTTTAAGTAAATCGACTCTATTCCTATTTAAACGTGTCGGTGTTAGTTTGAACGTATACAGGGTGTCCAAAAAGTCTTGGTATGGGCAAATACTCCTATTATTACTTAGATAAACTTTATTTGGTCGGATTTCACGCAAATCGAATACATTTGTGTTAATATGTGTTTATGTTTGTATGTACGTATACAGGGTGTCCGAAAAGGTTTTTGTTGGCAAAAATAATTTCTACGTGTGGTGTTTGTATGTGTGTAGCGACACGGTTACGAAGGGCGCTCTATTCTGCATCATCAGTGCGTAGGAGTGTGATATCTTCCTTAATACATGGCCTAGAAACACGAAACTTTCAGGGCATGACAATGATGATATTACCGACCTTATAGAGCCCCTCGGGGGGCGATTAGGCGCTCTACGCGTGCTAGTTATAGACCTCCTTTCAGGCCGGTCTATATACCTAGCTGTGAGACAAATCGTGTTTCTCGACAATCTCAATTTTTTTTTTTCCGAGATGGTTGCAAGTGGAACGTTCAAATTTTCTGGGTTAATAGAGGGATAGTGCATCTAGCTTCGATAAAAAATTCAGTTACACAGGGCGTATCGTTTCGGAGCTATTAAACGTCAAAGTCGAAATTTCCGCGATATCGTATGAAATCGATTACAGGTCGCAAAACTTAATTAAATCGATTTATATTTTCAGAGGTTGTAGAGGACCAGGAGCTTCAGAACCCTATTGAAACTGGTGGTATTCGGAAAATGGGAAGTAATTTTTTTGAATTTTTTTATGTCGAAAAATGCCGTTTGCAGGCTCCTCTTTGGCGCTTAATAAGTCGGTCGCCGGAACCTCGGACAGAAAAACGGATTTAAACATCAAACTAAAGAATCTCAAATACTTTCTTTTTGCAATACATTTACCTATACCTAAAACGACTGGAAATTGGAAAAATTTGGGAAAAACTGGAAATTACGAATTTTCATGCAAATCTTTGACGGTTGTCAATTTTTTTGGGGGTCAAAATGGATTCAAATCGAAATCCCATGTACCTTATCGGAAAGACCTCGCCGAACTACGTTATAAACGTATTTTTTGGTTCCTTCATTCTTAATAGGAAAGGAGCAATCGATAATTAAATTTAGATTTTTTACGATTTTTTTTCATGACATCTCCACATTTGAATCACTCTGTATCTTTTCCTATCTAATTTCTTCCAACTTTTTCAACGCTATCCCTTGGGGATATAATCAGGCTTTAAAATGAATCCCGAATGGGTGATCCAGGTCCTGATTTAGGGGGTAAAAACTCATTTTTTCTGTTTTTTTCCATCAAAATTAATTTTTAAATGGCATTATTATGTATTATTTCTCTTATTTAACAGCTCTTTTTTGGCTTATTTTCTTCCTACATCATCTGAGAACACTCCACACTAATTAAAATTACATATTTTTTCGTTAAAGTTATAAATAAAAAGCTCTTCTAGCATCGGCGCAGGAAAATTTTTTCAAAATGCATATATTAATAGTCTGCCTTGGAAAATCAGTTGAAGCAGCCTATCTTTACGTCGAAATTAAAAAATATGACCTGTCAGAATTATGCAAAAATGTCAATATTTTTAGTGATTTTGTAAAGATCCTGGGCCCATTTCGGCTTGGAATATACATGGAAAAGACAGAATGGACTTTATATTTTTAATTATGGTGCATTTCATTGGGCGATTTAAGCACTAAATACCAATTTTTTTTATCTTTCTGAGACCCTGCAAATGGATTTAAAAATCAGTTTATACGGAGAAATGAATTATAATATGAAGGGTCAAAATGTCGCAAAAATGCCAGTTTTTCTTGTGAGATTTTAGGGCTTCTGAACCGTTTTGGGCTTGAAAAATATCGGGCAACGCCTCTACAGACCTTCCGGTGTGGATTACGGAACATATAACTTGAAGAATTGGGCATTCAGAACCATTTTTAACTATTTTTCGATGACGGTGCAAAGCTGCATAGAATGGTTTTATTCCATTAGTTAGTGTACGGGGTAAATCACAATGACTGGTCTGATTTAAAATTTGCTTAGGATTGTTATTGTTTGAGAACGGCTTATCTGATTAAATCGAGTGAGGTGGCAATCGAAAGGGAAGGAATTAAGCAATTTTCGTATTTCAAAATAATTTCGACATTTCGTTGGCATGACGACGAACAACTAGCTATTTTCGTTAATTTTTGAGTTGGACAGTTGAAAGTTGATATATGGGAAGAATTCGGTCAATTATTCAAAATTCTATATGTAAAATTTTGATTCGCGTGGTTTCTATAGCAACGATTAAGGATAAAGTTGCCAATTTCTAACTCACGCACGGCTGATCTGATTGAAACGAGTGAGGTGGCAATCGATTGGCAAGGAAGTAAGCTACTTTTTTGTGAAAATAATTTTGACATTTCGTTGCCGTGACGACGAATAATTTGCTATTCCCGGTATTTATTGAGTTGGAGATTGACAATTTCTAACTCACGCAGGACTTATCTGATTGAAACGAGTGAGGTGGCAATCGAAAGGGAAGGGAGTAAGCTACTTTGTTATGTAAAAATAATTTTGATTTTCCGTTGCTGTGACGACGAATTATTTGCGATTTCCGTAATGTATTGAGTTGGATAGTTGAAATTTGATATCTGGGAATAATTCGGGCACTCATTCAAAAATATATCTGTAAAAATCGATTCCCATGGTTGGCATAGCAACGATTAAGGATAAAGTTGATAATTTTTAACTCACGCACGGCTTATCTGATTGAAACGACTGAAGTGGCAATCGAAAGGGAAGGAAGTAAGCTACTTTTTTATGTAAAAATAATTTTGATTTTCCGTTGCCGTGACGACGAGTAATTTGCGATTTCCGTAATGTATTGGGTTGGATAGTTGAAATTTGTTATCTGGGAAGAATTCGGCCAATCATTCAAAAACATATCTGTAGAAATCGATTCCCATGGTTTCTATAGCAACGATTAAGGATAAAGTTGACAATTTCTAACTCACGGATCATTTTTAACTCGCGAACGGCTTATCTGATTGAAATGAGTAAAGTGACGATCGAAATGTTAGAAAGTACAGTACTTTTTTATGTGAAAATAATTTTGACTTTTCGTTGCCGAGACGATGAACAATTTGCTATTTTCGTTATTTATTGAGTTGGAAAGTTGAAAACTGATATCTCGGAAGAATTCGGTCAATCATTCAAAAATATATCTGGAAAAATCGATTCCCATGGTTGGCATAGCAACGATTAAGGATAAAGTTGACAATTTATAACTCGCGGACTCCTTCTGCGATTGGAACGAGTGAGGTGGCTATCGAAAGGGATGGAAGTAAACTACTTTTTTATTTGAAAATAATTTCGATTTTTGGTAGTCATGACGACGATCAATTTGATTTCTCCGTTATTTATTGAGTTGCAGAGTAGAAATTTCGCATCTAAGTAGAATTCGGTCAATCATTAAAAAATATTTTTGCAATTTTCAATTTTAATGATTGCCATAGCAACGATTAGGGGTAAAGTTAACAACTTACAACTCGCGAACGGCTTCTTAGATTGAAAGAAGCGACGTTCATAATATGTATGCACAATTTTTTTCCATTGAGTCATCAGCCCGAAGGGCTCGCCACCAATCTTCATCCAGCTCGATCATTTCAGGAAGATGATGTTATCTAATGTATGGTTCAAAGCCGATCGAAAGGTGACAAGCTTAATTTAGTAGGGTTTCAGCGAAATCGTATATACTGTATTTATATGTAATAGGTATTTGTATGTATATAGCGATACGGTTACGAAGGGCGCTCTATTCTGCATCATCAGTCCGTGGGAGTGTGATATCTTCCTTAATACATGGCCTAGAAACACGAAACTTTCAGGGCATGACAATTATGATATTACCGACCTTATAGAGCCCCCTAGGGGGGCGATTAGGCGCTCTACGCATGCTAGTTATAGACCGCGAAGCGGTCTATATACCGAGCCGTTGGTCAGAAAAATGTGTGTGTGTGTGTGTGTGTGTGTGTGTGTGTGTGTGTGTGTGTGTGTGTGTGTGTGTGTGTGTGTGTGTGTGAAAGTTGTCCGTTTTGACATTTTCACCTTTTCAATTGTTTTTCTCGAAAATGGTTGGAGGTGAGCAACCAAATTGTCTGGGTTAATAGAGGGATAGTGCGGCTAGCTTCGGTAAAAAATTCAGTTATACAGGGTGTTCCGTTTCGGAGATATAAAACGTCAAAGTCGAAATTTCAGCGATTTCCGTTGAAATCGGGTACAGGTCGCAAAAGTGAATCGATTTAAATTTTTGGAGGTTGTGGAGGACCGGGAGCTTCAGAACCCTATTGAAACTGGCGGTATTCGGAAAATGGGAAGTAATTTTTTTGAATTTTTTTATGTCGAAAAATGCTGTTTGTAGACCCCACTTTGGCACTGAATAAGTCGAAGCCGGAGCCTCGGACAGAAAAACGTATTTGAACATAAAACTAAAAAATCTCAAATACTTTCTTTTTGCAATACATTTACCTATACCTAAAACGACTGGAAATTGGATAAATTTGGGAAAAACTGGAAATTACGATATTTCATGCAAATTTTTGACGGTTGTCAATTATTTTGGGGGTCAAAATGGATTCAAATCGAAATCCCATCTACCTTATCGGAAAGACCTCGCCGAACTACGTTATACACGTATTTTTTGGTTCCTTCATTCTTAATAGGAAAGGAGCAATCGATAATTAAATTTAGATTTTTTACGATTTTTTTTCATGACATCTCTACAAATGAATCACTCTGTATCTTTTCCTATCTAATTTCTTCCAACTTTTTCAACGCTATCTCGTGGGGTTCTAATCAGGCTTTAAAACAAATCCCGAATGGGTGATCCTGGACCGAATTTAGGGGGCAAAAACTCATTTTTTCTGTTTTTTCCCATCGAAATTCATCTTTAAAAGGCATTATTATATATTATTTCTCCGATTTAACAGTTCTTTTTTGGTTTATTTTCATCCCTTATCATCTGAGAACACTTCTAACTAATTAAAATTCCATATTTTTCGTTAAACTTATAAATAAATACCTTTTTTTGCATCGGTGCAGGAAAAATTTTAAAAAGTGCATATATTAAAAGCCGTGCCTTGACAAAACAAATGAAACTGACCCTCTTTACATCGAAATTAAAATATGACCTGTCAAAATGTCATGAAAATAACAGTTTTTGTAGCGATATTGGAAGCTTCCTGGACCGATTTCGGCTTGAAATATACATGGCAAAGGTAAAACGGAGTTTATATTTTTATTTACAATACATTTCATTGGACGATTTAAGCATTAAATACGAATTTTTTTAATTTTTCTCAGACCATGCAAATGCATGTCAAAATCAGTTTCATACGGAGAAATGTATTAAAATATGAAGGGTCGAAATGTCGCAAAAATGTCAGTTTTCCTTGCGAGATTTTAGGGTTTCTGAACCGTTTTCGACTTGAAAAATACTGGGCAATGCCTCTATAGACTTTCCCGTGTGGATTTCGGAACATATAATTTGAAGAATTAGTCATTAAATACCAATTTTAACAATTTTTCGATGACGCGGCGAAGCATCATAGAAAGGCTATTCCATGAGGTAGTATACGGGGTAAATCACAATGACGGGTCTGATTTAAATTTTGCTTAGATTTGTTATTAATTGAGAACGGATTATTCGATTGAAAAGAGTGATGTGGCAATCGAAAGGGGAGGAAGTGAGCTATTTTATTTGAAAATAATTTCGACATTTCGTTGGCATGACTACAAAAAATTAGCTATTTCCGATATTTATTGAGTTAGAGAGCTGAAATTTGATATATGGGAAGAATTCGGTCAATCATTCAAAATTATATGTGTAAATTTTGATTCGCATGGTTTCTATAGCAACGATTAAGGATAAAGTTGACAATTTCTAACTCACGTACGGCTGATCTGATTGAAACGAGTGAGGTGGCAATCGAAAGGGAACGAAGTAAGCTAATTTTTTATGTGAAAATAATTTTGACATTTCGTTGCCATGACGACGAACAGTTTGCTATTTCCATTATTTATTGAGCTTTAGAGTTGAAATTTGATATCTGGGTAGAATTCGGTCAATCATTCAAAAATATTTTTATAAATTTTGATTCCGATGATTATCATAGCAACGATTGAGCATAAAGTTGATCATTTTTAACTCGCGAACGGCTTATCTGATTGAAACCAGTAAAGTGACGATCGAAATGTTAGAAAGTACACTACTTTTTTATGTGAAAATAATTTTGACATTTCGTTGCCGGGACGATGAACAATTTGCTATATTCGTTATTTATTGAGTTGGAAAGTTGAAAACTGATATCTCGGAAGAATTCGGTCACTCATTCAAAAATATATCTGGAAAAATCGATTCCCATGGTTGGCATAGCAACGATTAAGGATAAAGTTGACAATTTATAACTCGCGGACGCCTTCTGCGATTGGAACGAGTGAGGTGGCTATCGAAAGGGATGGAAGTAAACTACTTATTTATTTGAAAATAATTTCGATTTTTGGTAGTCATGACGACGATCAATTTAATTTCTCCGTTATTTATTGAGTTGCAGAGTAGAAATTTCGCATCTAAGTAGAATTCAGTCAATCATTGAAAAATATTTTTGCAATTTTCAATTTTAATGATTGCCATAGCAACGATTAGGGGTAAAGTTAACAACTTACAACTCGCGAACGGCTTCTTAGATTGAAAGAAGCGACGTTCATAATATGTATGCACAATTTTTTTCCATAGAGACATCAGTGGCGTGCCCGAAGGGCTCGCCACCAATCTTCATCCAGCTCGACCATTTCAGGAAGATGATGTTATCTAATGTATGGTTCAAAGCCGATCGAAAGATGACAAGTTTAATTTAGTAGGGTTTCAGCGAAATCGTACATATTGTATTTATATGTAATATGTGTTTGTATGTATATAGCGATACGGTTACGAAGGGCGCTCTATTCTGCATCATCAGTCCGTAGTAGTGTGATATCTTCCTTAATACATGGCCTAGAAACACGAAACTTTCAGGGCATGACAATGATGATATTACCGACCTTATAGAGCCCCCTCGGGGGGCGATTAGGCGCTCTATGCAATCTAGTTATAGACCGCCCGCCGAGCGGTCTATATACCGAGCCGTTGGTCAGAAAATGTGTGTATGTATGTGTGTATGTATGTATGGCCGTATGTCGGTTGTCCGTTTCGACATTTTCACCTTCTCAATTTTTTTCTCGAAAATGGTTAGAGGGGCAGCAACCAAATTTTCTGGGTTAATAGAGGGATAGTGCGACTAGCTTCGGTAAAAAATTCAGTTATACCGGGTGTTCCGTTTCGGAGTTATTAAACGCCAAAGTCGAAATTTCAGCGATTTCCGTTGAAATCGGGTACAGGTCGCAAAAGTGAATTAAATCGATTTAAATTTTTGGAGGTTGTGGAGGACCGGGAGCTTCAGAACCCTATTGAAACTGGCGGTATTCGGAAAATGGGAAGTAATTTTTTTGAATTTTTTTATGTCGAAAAATGCTGTTTGTAGACCCCACTTTGGCACTGAATAAGTCGAAGCCGGAGCCTCGGACAGAAAAACGTATTTGAACATAAAACTAAAGAATCTCAAATACTTTCTTTTTGCAATACATTTACCTATACCTAAAACGACTGGAAATTGGATAAATTTGGGAAAAACTGGAAATTACGATATTTCATGCAAATTTTTGACGGTTGTCAATTATTTTGGGGGTCAAAATGGATTCAAATCGAAATCCCATCTACCTTATCGGAAAGACCTCGCCGAACTACGTTATACACGTATTTTTTGGTTCCTTCATTCTTAATAGGAAAGGAGCAATCGATAATTAAATTTAGATTTTTTACGATTTTTTTTCATGACATCTCTACAAATGAATCACTCTGTATCTTTTCCTATCTAATTTCTTCCAACTTTTTCAACGCTATCTCGTGGGGTTCTAATCAGGCTTTAAAACAAATCCCGAATGGGTGATCCTGGACCGAATTTAGGGGGCAAAAACTCATTTTTTCTGTTTTTTTCCATCGAAATTCATCTTTAAAAGGCATTATTATATATTATTTCTCCGATTTAACAGTTCTTTTTTGGTTTATTTTCATCCCTTATCATCTGAGAACACTTCTAACTAATTAAAATTCCATATTTTTCGTTAAACTTATAAATAAATACCTTTTTTTGCATCGGTGCAGGAAAAATTTTAAAAAGTGCATATATTAAAAGCCGTGCCTTGACAAAACAAATGAAACTGACCCTCTTTACATCGAAATTAAAATATGACCTGTCAAAATGTCATGAAAATAACAGTTTTTGTAGCGATATTGGAAGCTTCCTGGACCGATTTCGGCTTGAAATATACATGGCAAAGGTAAAACGGAGTTTATATTTTTATTTACAATACATTTCATTGGACGATTTAAGCATTAAATACGAATTTTTTTAATTTTTCTCAGACCATGCAAATGCATGTCAAAATCAGTTTCATACGGAGAAATGTATTAAAATATGAAGGGTCGAAATGTCGCAAAAATGTCAGTTTTCCTTGCGAGATTTTAGGGTTTCTGAACCGTTTTCGACTTGAAAAATACTGGGCAATGCCTCTATAGACTTTCCCGTGTGGATTTCGGAACATATAATTTGAAGAATTAGTCATTAAATACCAATTTTAACAATTTTTCGATGACGCGGCGAAGCATCATAGAAAGGCTATTCCATGAGGTAGTATACGGGGTAAATCACAATGACGGGTCTGATTTAAATTTTGCTTAGATTTGTTATTAATTGAGAACGGATTATTCGATTGAAAAGAGTGATGTGGCAATCGAAAGGGGAGGAAGTAAGCTATTTTATTT
Source organism: Philopedon plagiatum (assembly GCA_963971165.1). Classification (NCBI taxonomy): domain Eukaryota; kingdom Metazoa; phylum Arthropoda; class Insecta; order Coleoptera; family Curculionidae; genus Philopedon; species Philopedon plagiatum. The sequence continues at coordinate 53,634,847 of OZ020192.1, read as the reverse complement.
GAAAATAATTTCGACATTTCGTTGGCATGACTACAAAAAATTTGCTATTTCCGATATTTATTGAGTTAGAGAGCTGAAATTTGATATATGGGAAGAATTCGGTCAATCATTCAAAATTATATGTGTAAATTTTGATTCGCATGGTTTCTATAGCAACGATTAAGGATAAAGTTGACAATTTCTAACTCACGTACGGCTGATCTGATTGAAACGAGTGAGGTGGCAATCGAAAGGGAACGAAGTAAGCTAATTTTTTATGTGAAAATAATTTTGACATTTCGTTGCCATGACGACGAACAGTTTGCTATTTCCATTATTTATTGAGCTTTAGAGTTGAAATTTGATATCTGGGTAGAATTCGGTCAATCATTCAAAAATATTTTTATAAATTTTGATTCCGATGATTATCATAGCAACGATTGAGCATAAAGTTGATCATTTTTAACTCGCGAACGGCTTATCTGATTGAAACCAGTAAAGTGACGATCGAAATGTTAGAAAGTACACTACTTTTTTATGTGAAAATAATTTTGACATTTCGTTGCCGGGACGATGAACAATTTGCTATATTCGTTATTTATTGAGTTGGAAAGTTGAAAACTGATATCTCGGAAGAATTCGGTCACTCAGTCAAAAATATATCTGGAAAAATCGATTCCCATGGTTGGCATAGCAACGATTAAGGATAAAGTTGACAATTTATAACTCGCGGACGCCTTCTGCGATTGGAACGAGTGAGGTGGCTATCGAAAGGGATGGAAGTAAACTACTTATTTATTTGAAAATAATTTCGATTTTTGGTAGTCATGACGACGATCAATTTAATTTCTCCGTTATTTATTGAGTTGCAGAGTAGAAATTTCGCATCTAAGTAGAATTCAGTCAATCATTGAAAAATATTTTTGCAATTTTCAATTTTAATGATTGCCATAGCAACGATTAGGGGTAAAGTTAACAACTTACAACTCGCGAACGGCTTCTTAGATTGAAAGAAGCGACGTTCATAATATGTATGCACAATTTTTTTCCATAGAGACATCAGTGGCGTGCCCGAAGGGCTCGCCACCAATCTTCATCCAGCTCGACCATTTCAGGAAGATGATGTTATCTAATGTATGGTTCAAAGCTGATCGAAAGATGACAAGTTTAATTTAGTAGGGTTTCAGCGAAATCGTACATATTGTATTTATATGTAATATGTGTTTGTATGTATATAGCGATACGGTTACGAAGGGCGCTCTATTCTGCATCATCAGTCCGTAGTAGTGTGATATCTTCCTTAATACATGGCCTAGAAACACGAAACTTTCAGGGCATGACAATGATGATATTACCGACCTTATAGAGCCCCCTCGGGGGGCGATTAGGCGCTCTATGCAATCTAGTTATAGACCGCCCGCCGAGCGGTCTATATACCGAGCCGTTGGTCAGAAAATGTGTGTATGTATGTGTGTATGTATGTATGGCCGTATGTCGGTTGTCCGTTTCGACATTTTCACCTTTTCAATTTTTTTCTCGAAAATGGTTAGAGGGGCAGCAACCAAATTTTCTGGGTTAATAGAGGGATAGTGCGACTAGCTTCGGTAAAAAATTCAGTTATACCGGGTGTTCCGTTTCGGAGTTATTAAACGCCAAAGTCGAAATTTCAGCGATTTCCTATGGGATCGATTACAGGTCGCAAAACTTAATTAAATCGATTTAAATTTTTATAGGTTGTAGAGGTCAGGGAGCTTCAGAACCCTATTGAAACTGGCGGTATTCGGAAAATGGGAAGTAATTGTTTTGAATTTTTTTATGTCGAAAAATGCCCTTTGTAGACCCCACTTTGGCACTGAATAAGTCGAAACCGGAACTTCGGACAGAAAAACGTATTTGAACATAAAACTAAAGAATCTCAAATACTTTCTTTTTGCAATACATTTACCTATACCTAAAACGACTGGAAATTGGATAAATTTGGGAAAAACTGGAAATTACGATATTTCATGCAAATTTTTGACGGTTGTCAATTATTTTGGGGGTCAAAATGGATTCAAATCGAAATCCCATCTACCTTATCGGAAAGACCTCGCCGAACTACGTTATACACGTATTTTTTGGTTCCTTCATTCTTAATAGGAAAGGAGCAATCGATAATTAAATTTAGATTTTTTACGATTTTTTTTCATGACATCTCTACAAATGAATCACTCTGTATCTTTTCCTATCTAATTTCTTCCAACTTTTTCAACGCTATCCCGTGGGGTTCTAATCAGGCTTTAAAACAAATCCCGAATGGGTGATCCTGGACCGAATTTAGGGGGCAAAAACTCATTTTTTCTGTTTTTTCCATCGAAATTCATCTTTAAAAGGCATTATTATATATTATTTCTCCGATTTAACAGTTCTTTTTTGGTTTATTTTCATCCCTTATCATCTGAGAATACTTCTAACTAATTAAAATTCCATATTTTTCGATGACGCGGCGAAGCATCATAGAAAGGCTATTCCATGAGGTAGTATACGGGATAAATCACAATGACGGGTCTGATTTAAATTTTGCTTAGATTTGTTATTAATTGAGAACGGATTATTCGATTGAAAAGAGTGATGTGGCAATCGAAAGGGGAGGAAGTAAGCTATTTTATTTGAAAATAATTTCGACATTTCGTTGGCATGACTACGAAAAATTTGCTATTTCCGATATTTATTGAGTTAGAGAGCTGAAATTTGATATATGGGAAGAATTCGGTCAATCATTCAAAATTATATGTGTAAATTTTGATTCGCATGGTTTCTATAGCAACGATTAAGGATAAAGTTGACAATTTCTAACTCACGTACGGCTGATCTGATTGAAACGAGTGAGGTGGCAATCGAAAGAGAACGAAGTAAGCTACTTTTTTATGTGAAAATAATTTTGACATTTCGTTGCCATGACGACGAACAGTTTGCTATTTCCATTATTTATTGAGCTTTAGAGTTGAAATTTGATATCTGGGTAGAATTCGGTCAATCATTCAAAAATATTTTTATAAATTTTGATTCCGATGATTATCATAGCAACGATTGAGCATAAAGTTGATCATTTTTAACTCGCGAACGGCTTATCTGATTGAAACCAGTAAAGTGACGATCGAAATGTTAGAAAGTACACTACTTTTTTATGTGAAAATAATTTTGACATTTCGTTGCAGGGACGATGAACAATTTGCTATATTCGTTATTTATTGAGTTGGAAAGTTGAAAACTGATATCTCGGAAGAATTCGGTCACTCATTCAAAAATATATCTGGAAAAATCGATTCCCATGGTTGGCATAGCAACGATTAAGGATAAAGTTGACAATTTATAACTCGCGGACGCCTTCTGCGATTGGAACGAGTGAGGTGGCTATCGAAAGGGATGGAAGTAAACTACTTATTTATTTGAAAATAATTTCGATTTTTGGTAGTCATGACGACGATCAATTTAATTTCTCCGTTATTTATTGAGTTGCAGAGTAGAAATTTCGCATCTAAGTAGAATTCGGTCAATCATTGAAAAATATTTTTGCAATTTTCAATTTTAATGATTGCCATAGCAACGATTAGGGGTAAAGTTAACAACTTACAACTCGCGAACGGCTTCTTAGATTGAAACAAGCGACGTTCATAATATGTATGCACAATTTTTTTCCATAGAGACATCAGTGGCGTGCCCGAAGGGCTCGCCACCAATCTTCATCCAGCTCGACCATTTCAGGAAGATGATGTTATCTAATGTATGGTTCAAAGCCGATCGAAAGATGACAAGTTTAATTTAGTAGGGTTTCAGCGAAATCGTACATATTGTATTTATATGTAATATGTGTTTGTATGTATATAGCGATACGGTTACGAAGGGCGCTCTATTCTGCATCATCAGTCCGTAGTAGTGTGATATCTTCCTTAATACATGGCCTAGAAACACGAAACTTTCAGGGCATGACAATGATGATATTACCGACCTTATAGAGCCCCCTCGGGGGGCGATTAGGCGCTCTATGCAATCTAGTTTTAGACCGCCCGCCGAGCGGTCTATATACCGAGCCGTTGGTCAGAAAATGTGTGTATGTATGTGTGTATGTATGTATGGCCGTATGTCGGTTATCCGTTTCGACATTTTCACCTTTTCAATTTTTTTCTCGAAAATGGTTAGAGGGGCAGCAACCAAATTTTCTGGGTTAATAGAGGGATAGTGCGACTAGCTTCGGTAAAAAATTCAGTTATACCGGGTGTTCCGTTTCGGAGTTATTAAACGCCAAAGTCGAGATTTCAGCGATTTCCTATGGGATCGATTACAGGTCGCAAAACTTAATTAAATCGATTTAAATTTTTATAGGTTGTAGAGGTCAGGGAGCTTCAGAACCCTATTGAAACTGGCGGTATTCGGAAAATGGGAAGTAATTGTTTTGAATTTTTTTATGTCGAAAAATGCCCTTTGTAGACCCCACTTTGGCACTGAATAAGTCGAAACCGGAACTTCGGACAGAAAAACGTATTTGAACATAAAACTAAAGAATCTCAAATACTTTCTTTTTGCAATACATTTACCTATACCTAAAACTACTGGAAATTGGAAAAATTTGGGAAAAAGTGGAAATTACGATTTTTCATGCAAATTTTTGACGGTTGTCAATTTTTTTGGGGGTCAAAATGGATTCAAATCGAAATCCCATGTGCCTTATCGGAAAGAGCTCGCCGAAATACGTGATTTGCATGTTTTTTGGATCCTTCATTCCTAATAAGAGAGGAGCAAGCGATAATTAAATTTCGATTTTTTACGATTTTTTTTCATGACATCTCGACATTTGAATCACTCTGTATCTTTTCCTATCTAATTTCTTAAAACTTTTTCAACGCTATTCCTTGGGGATATAATCAGGCTTTAAAATGAATCCCGAATGGGTGATCTAGGGCCGGATTTAGGGGGTAAAAACACATTTTTTCTGCTTTTTTCCATCAAAATTCATCTTTAAATGGCATTATTATGTATTATTTCTCTTATTTAACAGCTCTAACACTGCTAACTAATTAAAACTCCATATTTTTGCGTTAAAGTTATAAATAAATAGGTTTTCTTCCTTCGGCGCAGGAAAAATTTTAAAAACTGCGAATATTAAACCATGCCATGAAAAAAAACAATTGAACTGGTGACGCTTTAGATCGAAGTTAAATATGAGCTGTCAAAATATCCAGTTTTCCTAGCGATATTTTAAAGATCCTGAGCCAGTTTCGGCTTGGAATATACATGGAATTGATAGAATGGACGTTTTTTATCTATTCCTGACCATTTCGTAGCACGAGAAGGGCATTAAATATCATTTTTTTGAAATTTTCGTTGACCCTACATTGCATTATAAAAATCAATTTATATACGGGAAAATGTATTAACTTAATTATTATAATGTATGAAATGTCACAATTTGGCTAAAATGTCAGCATTTTGATGCGAAATAGGAACGACTCTCGACCAACTTCGGATTCAAATTTACCGGGCAAGGGATTTAGGGACCTTATACTTTATGTAGAAAAACATTTCATTTGATAAATTTGGCTTTAAAAACCAATTTTATCGATTTTCCGATGACGCTACGAGACATCCATGAAGATTCTAATATTGAGCTCAGTGGCATCGACAAATTTGTTATAATATCTAAAAATATGCATTTTATTTCCTAAGCATGAGCATGAGCGTGTATACCTTTGGGCCAATATATTAATTATTATTAAATAATTGTAATTTAATTTTAGGAAAATGAATTGATTCGGATCGTTTTAAAGTAAACAGAACGATTCGAAAATACATTTTATACCTTGCGGCATGTGCATGATTGTATATATGTCTACAGGGTGTCCAAAAAGTCTTTGTATGCGGAAATATCTTTGCCATTAGTGCGAAGATAAAATTAATTGAGCCGGTTTTCAAGAAAATCGAAAATATTTAAATTACTATGTGTCGTGTTGTGTTGTGTTTTTATATATGTATACAGGGTGTCCGAAAAGTCTTTGACTGGGCAAATACCTTTGCCTTTTGTACAAATAGTAACTCAGTTGTCGGATTTAAAGCAAATCGTAGGTATATATTTGCATTTCTATGTGTACGGATTTATATGTTTGTATACAGGGTGTCCTAAAAGTCTTAGTATGGGCAAATACTTCTACTAGTACCAAGATAAACTTAACTAATTAAGATTTTACGTACACCGACTATATTCCTATTTAAACGTGTTAGTGTTAGTGTGAATGTATACAGGTTGTCCAAAAAGTCTTGGAATGGGCAAATACTCCTGTTAGTACTTAGATAACCTTTATTAGGTCGAATTTCAAGCAAGTCGAATATATTTCTATTAATATGAGTTTATGTTTGTATGTATGTATACAGGGTGGCCGAAAAGTCTTGGTATGGGCAAATACTTCTAATAGTACCGAGATAAACCTACTTAATTCGGATTTTAAGTAAATTCACTATATTCCTATTTAAACGTGTGGGCGTTGGTTTGAATGTATACAGGGTGTCCAAAAAGTCTTGGTATGGGCAAATACTCCTATTATTACTTAGATAAACTTTATTAGGTCGAATTTCACGCAAATCGAATATTATATTTGTATTAATGTCTTTATGTTTGTATGTATGTATACAGGGTGTCCGAAAAGACTTGGTATGGGCAAATACTTCTACTAGTACCGAGATAAACCTACTTAATTCGGATTTTAAGTAAATCGACTATATTCCTATTTAAACGTGTGGGTGTTAGTTTGAATGTATACAGGGTGTCCAAAAAGTCTTGGTATTGACAAATACTCCTATTATTACTTAGATAAACTTTATTAGGTCGGATTTCCCGCAAATCGAATATATTTGTATTAATATGTGTTTATCTTTGTATGTATGTATACAGGTTGTCCGAAAAGTCTTGGTATGGGCAAATACTTCTAGTAGTACCGAGATAAACCTACTTAATTCGGATTTTAAGTAAATGGACTATATTCCTATTTAAACGTGTGGGTGTTAGTTTGAATGTATACAGGGTGTCCGAAAAGTCTTGGTATGGGCAAATTCTCCTATTATTACTTAGATAAACTTTATTAGGTCGGATTTCACACAAATCGAATACATTTGTATTAATATGTGTTTATGTTTGTATGTATGTATACAGGGTGTCCGAAAAGTTTTTTGTTGGCAAAAATAGTTTCTACGTGTGGTGTTTGTATGTGTGTAGCGACACGGTTACGAAGGGCGGTCTATTCTGCATCATCAGTCCGAAGGAGTGTGATATCTTCCTTAATACATGCTGTAGAAACACGAAACTTTCAGGGCATGACAATGATGATATTACCGACATTATGGAGCCCCATTTCAGTGCACGACAATGATGATATTACCGACATTATAGAGCCCCCTCGGAAGGGGCGATAGGGCGGTCTACCCGTACTAGTTATAGGCCGCTATTTATATAGTCAGCTATACAGGTTGTTCCGTTTCGGAGTTATAAAATGTCAAAGTCGAAATTTCCGCGAATTCCTATGATATCGATTACAGGTCGCAAAACTTAATTAAATCGATTTAAATTTTCGGAGGTTGTATAGGACCGGGAGCTTCAGAACCCTATTGAAACTGGCGATATTCGGGAAATGGGAACTAATTTTTTTGAATTTTTTTATGTCGAGAAATGCAGTTTGCAGACCCCTCTTTGGCACCAAATAACTCGGTCGCCGGAACGTTGGACGGAAAAACGTATTTAAACATAAATCTAAAGAATCTCAAATACTTTCTTTTTGCAATACATTTACCTATACCTAAAACGACTGGAAATTGGAAAAATTTGGGAAAAACTGGAAATTACGAATTTTAATGCAAATTTTTGACGGTTGTCAATTTTTTTGGGGGTCAAAATGGATTCAAATCGAAATCCCATGTACCTTATCGGAAAGACCTCGCCGAAATACGTTATAAACGTATTTTTTGGTCCCTTCATTCTTAATAGGAAAGGAGCAATCGATAATTAAATTTAGATTTTTTACGATTTTTTTTCATGACATCTCTACATTTGAATCACTCTGTATCTTTTCCTATCTAATTTCTTCCAACTATTTCAACGCTATCCCTTCGGGATATAATCAGGCTTTAAAATGAATCCCGAATGGGTGATCCAGGGCCTGATTTAGGGGGTAAAAACTCATTTTTTCTGTTTTTGTTTCCATCAAAATTCATCTTTAAATGGCATTATTATGTATTATTTCTCTTATTTAACAGCTCTTTTTTGGTTTATTTTCTTCCTACATCATCTGAGAACACTCCACACTAATTAAAATTACATATTTTTTCGTTAAAGTTGTAAATAAAAAGCTCTTTTAGCATCGGTGCAGGAAAAATTTTAAAAAATGCATATATTAATAGTCTGCCTTGGAAAATCAGTTGAAGCAGCCTATCTTTACGTCGAAATTAAAAAATATGACCTGTCAGAATTATGCAAAAATGTCAATATTTTTAGTGATTTTGGAAAGATCCTGGGCCCATTTCGGCTTGGAATATACATGGAAAAGACAGAATGGACTTTATATTTTTAATTATGGTGCATTTCATTGGGCGATTTAAGCACTAAATACAAATTTTTTTTATCTTTCTGGGACCCAGCAAAAGCATTTCCAAATCAGTTAATATGGAGAAATGTATTAAAATATGAAGGGTCGAAATGTCGCAAAAATGCCAGTTTTTCTTGTGAGATTTTAGGGCTTCTGAACCGTTTTGGGCTTGAAAAATACCGGGCAACGCCTCTACAGACCTTCCCGTGTGGATTACGGAACATATAACTTGAAGAATTGGGCATTCAGAACCATTTTTAACTATTTTTCGATGACGGTCCAAGGCTGCATAGAATGGTTTTATTCCATTAGTTAGTGTACGGGGTAAATCACAATGACTGGTCTGATTTAAAATTTGCTTAGGTTTGTTATTATTTGAGAACGGCTTATCTGATTAAAACGAGTGAGGTGGCAATCGAAAGGGAAGGAATTAAGCAATTTTCTTATTTCAAAATAATTTCGACATTTCGTTGGCATGACGACGAACAACTAGCTATTTTCGTTAATTTTTGAGTTGGACAGTTGAAAGTTGATGTATGGGAAGAATTCGGTCAATTATTCAAAATTCTATATGTAAAATTTTGATTCGCATGGTTTCTATAGCAACGATTAAGGATAAAGTTGCCAATTTCTAACTCACGCACGGCTGATCTGATTGAAACGAGTGAGGGGGCAATCGATTGGCAAGGAAGTAAGCTACTTTTTTATGTGAAAATAATTTTGACATTTCGTTGCCGTGACGACGAACAATTTGCTATTCCCGGTATTTATTGAGTTGGAGATTGGAAATTTGATATATTTGAAGAATTCGGTCAATCATTTAAAATTATATGGGTAAATTTTGATTCGCGTGGTTTCTATAGCAACAATTAATGATAAAGTTGACAATTTCTAACTCACGCACGGCTTATCTGATTGAATCGAGTGAGGTGGCAATCGAAAGGGAAGGGAGTAAGCTACTTTGTCATGTGAAAATAATTTTGATTTTCCGTTGCCGTGACGACGAATAATTTGCTATTTCCGTAATGTATTGAGCTGGATATTTGAAATTTGATGTCTCGGAAGAATTCGGGCACTCATTCAAAAATATATCTGTAAAAATCGATTCCCATGGTTGGCATAGCAACGATTAAGGATAAAGTTAACAATTTCTAACTCACGCACGGCTTATCTGATTGAAACGACTGAAGTGGCAATCGAAAGGGAAGGAAGTAAGCTACTTTTTTATGTGAAAATAATTTTGATTTTCCGTTGCCGTGACGACGAATAATTTGCGATTTCCGTAATGCATTGAGTTGGATAGTTGAAATTTGATATCTGGGAATAATTCGGGCACTCATTCAAAAATATATCTGTAAAAATCGATTCCCATGGTTGGCATAGCAACGATTAAGGATAAAGTTGACAATTTTTAACTCACGCACGGCTTATCTGATTGAACCGACTGAAGTGGCAATCGAAAGGGAAGGAAGTAAGCTACTTTTTTATGTGAAAATAATTTTGATTTTCCGTTGCCGTGACGACGAATAATTTGCGATTTCCGTAATGTATTGATTTGGATAGTTGTGTACTATGTGTCGTGTTTGTTGTGTTTGTATGTATGTATAGTACAGGGTGTCCGAAAAGTCTTTGTATGGACAAATACATTTGCTATTTGTACAAATATAAACTTAATTGTCGGATTGAAAGCAAATCGTATACATTTGCATTTCTATGTGTACGGAGGTATATGTCTGTATTCAAGCGGTCCAAAAAGTCATTGTAGGAGCAAGTACTCCTAGTAGTACCAGGATAAATGTAATTAAACCTGATTTCATGCAAAATCGATTATACTTGTTTTTATATGTGTTGTATATTCGTCTACAGGGTGTTCGAAAAGTCTTGGTATGGGCAAATACTTCTAATAGTACCGAAATAAACCTAATTAATTCGGATTTTAAGTAAATCGAATATATTCCTATTTAAACGTGTGGGTGTTAGTTTGAATGTATACAGGGTGTCCGAAAAGTCTTGGTATGGGATTCCTATTATTACTTAGATAAACTTTATTAGGTCGGATTTCACGCAAATCGAATACATTTGTATTAATATGTGTGTATGTTTGTATGTATGTATATAGGGTGTCCGAAAAGTTTTTAGTTGGCAAAAATAGTTTCTACGTGTAGGCGTTTTTATGTATGTAGCGATACGGTTACGAAGGGCGGTCTATTCTCCATCATCAGTCCGAAGGAGTGTGATATCTTCCTTAATATATGGCCTAGAAACACGAAATTTTCAGGGCATTACAATGATGATATTACCGACCTTATAGAGCCCCCTCGGGGGGCGATTAGGCGGTATATGCACCCTAGTTATAGACCGCCTTTCAGTCTATATACCTAGCCCTTGGTCAGAAAATGTTCGTTGGTTGCCGTCATTTTCGACATTTTCACCTTCTCAATTTTTTTTTCTCGATAACGGTTAGAGGGGAAGCAATAAAATTTTCTGAGTTAATAGAGAGATAGTGCATCTAGCTTCGATAAAAAATTCAGTTGTACACGGTGTATCGTTTCGGAGTTATTAAACGTCAAATTCGACATTTCCGCGATTTCGTATGATATCTATTACAGGTCGCAAAAGTTAATTAAATCGATTTTAATTTTCGGAGGTTGTAGAGGACCGGGGGCTTCCGAACCCTATTGAAATTGGCGATATTCGGAAAATGGGAAGTAATTCTTTTGAATTTTTTTATGTCGAAAAATGCCACTTGCAGACCCATATTCAATTCTACATTGCTCGAAAACGAAGTGTCGGACAAAAAAACGGTTTGACACGTCAAACTTAAGAATCTCAAATACTTTCTTTTTGCAATACATTTACCTATACCTAAAACGACTGGAAATAGAAAAAATTTAGGAAAAACTGGAAATTACGATTTTTCATGCAAATTTTTGACGGTTTTTAATTTCTATCGGGGTCAAAATGGATTCAAATCGAAATCCCATGTGCCTTATCGGAAAGAGCTCGCCGAAATACGTGATAAACGTATTTTTGGTTCCTTCATTCTTAATAGGAAAGGAGCAATCGATAATTAAATTTCGATTTTTAGCCATTTTTTTCATGTCATCTCTACATTCGGAACGCTCTGTATCTTTCCTATCTAATTTCTTCCAAGTTTTTCAACGCTAGCCCATGGGGATATAATCAGGCTTTAAAATAAATCCCGAATGGATGATCCAGGACCGGATTTAGGAGGTAAAAACTCATTTTTTCTATTTTCTTTTCAACCAAAACTCATCTTTAAACGGCATTATTATATATTATCTCGCTTATTTAACAGCTCGTTTTTGGATTATTTCCTTCCCCCATCATCTGAGAACACTCCTAACTAATTAAAATTCCATATTTTTTCCTTAAAGTTATAAATAAACAGCAATTTTAGCATCGGTGCAGGAAAAATTTTAAACAATGCATATTTTAATAGTCTGCCTTGGAAAATCAGTTGAAGCAGCCTATCTTTACGTCGAAATTAAAAAATATGACCTGTCAGAATTATGCAAAAAAGTATTTGTAGTGATTTGTAGTAGTATTTGTAGTGATATTGGAAAGATCCTGGACCGATTTCGGCTTGGAATATACATGGAAAAGACAGAATGGACTTTATATTTTTAATTCCGGTGCATTTCATTGGACGATTTAAGCATTAAATACCAATTTTATTGATCTTTCTGAGACCCTGCAAATGCATTTAAACATCAGTTTATACGGAGAAATGTATTAAAATATGAAGTGTCGAAATGTCGCACAAATGCCAGTTTTTCTTGCGAGATTTTACGGCTTCTGAACCGTTTTGGGCTTGAAAAATACCGGGCAACGCCTCTATAGACCTTCCCGTGTGGATTTCGGAACATATAATTTGAAGAATTAGTCATTAAATGCCAATTTTAACAATTTTTCGATGACGCGGCGAAGCATCATAGAAATGTTATTCCATTAGGTACTATACGGGGTATATCACAATGACGGGTCTGATTTAAATTTTGCTTAGATGTGTTATTAATTGAGAATGGCTTATTCGATTGAAAAGAGTGATGTGGCAATCGAAAGGGGAGGAAGTAAGCTATTTTATTTGAAAATAATTTCGACATTTCGTTGGCATGACGACGAAAAATTTGCTATTTCCGATATTTATTGAGTTAGAGAGCTGAAATTTCATATATGGGAAGAATTCGGTCAATCATTCAAAATTATATGTGTAAATTTTGATTCGCATGGTTTCCATAGCAACGATTAAGGATAAAGTTGACAATTTCAAACTCACGCACGGCTGATCTGATTGAAACGAGTGAGGTGGCAATCGATTGGCAAGGATAATCTACTTTTTTATGTGAAAATAATTTTGACGTTTCGTTGCCGTGACGACGAAAAATTTGCAATTCCCGGTATTTATTGAGTTGGAGAGTTGAAATTTGATATCTGGGAAGAATTCGGTCAATCATTCAAAAATATATCTAGAAAAATCGATTCCCATGGTTGGCATAGCTACGATTAAGGATAAAGTTGACAATTAATAACTCGCGGACGCCTTCTGCGGTTAGAACGAGTAAGGTGGCAATCGAAAGGGATGTAAGTACACGACGTTTTTATTTGAAAATAATTTCGATTTTTGGTAGTCATGATCACGATCAATTTGATTTCTCCGTTATTTATTGAGTTGCAGAGTAGCAATTTCGCATCTAAGTAGAATTCAGTCAATCGTTGAAAAATATTTTTGCAATTTTCAATTTTGATGATTGCCAAAGCAACGATAAGGAGTAAAGTTAACAACTTACAACTCGCGAACGGCTTCTTAGATTGAAATTAGCGACCTTCATAATATGTATGCACAATTTTTTTCATTGACATATCAGTGGCGTGCCCGAAGGGCTCGCCACCAATCTTCATCCAGCTGATACCACCAGAATTATCTATTTTTAGAAATAAACTAATAACTTTTATCGAAATAATAATCACATTGCCGTAAAAGTAAAAAAATCTGAAAATTGACATAGAGTTCAAATTTCACCTTGAATAACTTTTGAAGGAGTGAATTAATCGAAAAATTATAAGAGGCCGTTTTTGTAGAGCGTTCAATTTCCTATAAGAATATCTATGTCTCATTGCACACCCTAATATTTACATTAGTAGTATAACATTCATCTTAAAAGGGATCGCTTCTTAAAAGGATACTCACGTAAATCTTTTATTTATAATTATTTACATACATTTTTAGGACTTCCAATAGTACCGAGGCTACGTATGTATCGGAAATTTTTGAGGGTTTAGGGCTTAAACAGGTGATTCAGGAACTCACCAGAACAACGGGTGCATCGGCTACACTGATTGATTATATTATTACCCCAGAGCAGGGAAATATTCAGGGACAGCAGGGACTGTTTATAAATGTTGAAAATGCCGAACTTCTCTATGGGTGAAAAATTTCCCAGAGTTGGAGCTCGATGGCGATAAAGTGTTCTGCAATGCTTGTGCTAAAATTATTGTTGGTGAAAAAAAGTTCCAGGTAGATCAACACGTAAAACCAGCGTCGTATAAAGCAAAGCTTCAAAAAATAAAATCTGTTAGTCTGTTAAAACATCATTTTACACCAGTGGTGACAAAACGAAAAGTGACAAGGAGGGATTTAATCATGACTTGTGTAGAGCTTTGGTCGCAGCCAATATTCCTTTGCAAAAGCTAGAAAATCGACAACTAAGGGAATTTACATTTTGATGGGGGAAGTAAGTGACCATGATTTAGCTTTCTGTATCGTCGATATTAAAAAAGGGCGTAATAAACCTATAATATTTAAAACAACAAGAAATTTTAAAAATATCAATCCTATACGAGATTCGTCTCAAGTTAGAGACCTACCGAATTACCAGACCATATGCCCCCTGGTTGGGGCATATGGTCTGGGGTTTAGGGCTTAAACAGGTGATTCAGGAACTCACCAGAACAACGGGTGCATCGGCTACACTGATTGATTATCTTATTACCCCAGAGCAGGAAAATATTCAGGGACAGTAGGGACTGAGCTGATGGGGGAGGTAAGTGACCATGATTTAGTTTTCTGTGTCGTCGATATTAAAAAAGGGCGTAATAAGCCTATAATATTTAAAACAACAAGAAATTTTAAAAATATCAATCATATACCAGATTCGTCTCAAGTTAGAGACTTACCGAATTACCAGACCATATGCCCCCTGGTTGACTGATGCGATACGAGCTATAATTTCTGACAGAGACAGAGTGTTGGCAAGATATAAACGAAGGAAAAATCCAGCAGATTGGAATACATATAAAAATCTTGGAAATATGATAGCCAACACAATAAGGCAAGAAAAGAAAGCTTATTTTAACTTCGAGGCGAATAAAATCTCAAATGATACGTGGTATTTATTAAAATTATTAAATCTTTAAAAAATGCATAACAGTGTTACAATACCAGACAGTCTTGGTGATGCAGATAAAATTAACGAACATTTCATTAACTTAGCAGAAAAATTTCCGGTTGATGATAATTTTATAAATTTTTACAAACAGAATATTAAACATGGTATAAATAACATTATTTTATTTTAAACCAGTAAACGAACTAGAAATCCAAAAAATAATTTTGTTTGTAGTTAGCATTTGAGTGTAGGTCTCTTTCAATACTTAACAGTAGAAGTAATAAGAATAAGAATTTATTTTTTGTGTCTCACTTGATTGGAATTAGTTTTTTTGAATGTGTTAATTATTGTAAATCAATCAAATGTGTTAACAGTGAATATTCTTTACTGTTTCATAAGATTTTATTTATTTCATTTTTTCTATAAGTAATATGAAATATGAATGAATCTTATTTTATTATGTATTATATACTTAATGATATATAATATGACCTTCAGGGCGGTCATTCTCAATCTCGTCCATGCTTTATATTGTTAAAAGTTATCCTGTGTTGTAATCCTAATTTTATGAATAAAAGACCTTTATTATTATTATTTCCAAGCATTTTCCGCCATTTCCCACACTCCTCCTGAGTATGCCTATAACACAGGTAAAGTGCAGCGACTATTGCTTTCCGATTGTGTCTGAATCAGGAGGATATAGCGGCCCAAAAGAAAGCTTGCAAAGAACTGCCGCAATAGCAGAACCTGAATAAGAAACACAAAGGCAAGTCATTTTAGTGTCCTCTTTAATTATTTCGCTTTTTGTTAAACTGATTCTATCTGTTTCAGTTTGACGCAATTGGAAAACGACAATTTTTTGTCTTTAATCGTCATTAGCCTTAATTCCATTTTTCTCTCCACAGGTCGCACTGACCTATTGACGCTTAACATGACTTTTAAAATATAAGTAAATCAGTCACTGCCGTCTTTGTTTATGAAAAAACTCCATATAACAGGCGAAAGCTTACTTATTTCCACGTTGAAATTAACTTTCGCGTGTTCTATATCCAAAACTATAAAACTTTGAACATACTGTCACAACGGGGGTTGTTGCGACTGAGACTAAGTAATAGTCTCTGGGATCGTATGGAGGGAATGAAGTTAAAGCAGGTTATAAAAAACAGTATTTAATAATTAATCAACAATAATAACAACAAAATAAAGTTTGGCTTTAAATAAATAAAATGAGACACTTACTAATTTACTTCTCTTACATCTTCTCTGGAATACATACATCTTTTTCTGTTGCTTTTTTCTTTCATATCGCCTATGTGCATAATGTTTAATTGCAAATAAATTACACATCAGAAATAGATGTTTTACGGCACAAAAATTAAAAGTATAAACAAGTAGTATAATTTGGGTTTTGTCTCCCAACGTAAAAAACCAATCGTAGAAAATGCATCAAGAGAGGACTGACAAAATGTATTGTGGACATTAAAAAAATGACAACTTCTGCGTAAAAAAATTGACTTATAGCTAAAATAGTATGCAATGTTAGATAAATAAAAATCAATTTTACACTAAATTTTGAACAAAAGAAAAATCAGTGCAAATAAAAACGAAAATAGGTTTAGAGTTTATATTTTATTTATCTTAGGTGTTAGATAGGTCCTTGAAGTAGGTATCCCCTTACTTGAGACCAAGAAGAAGAATGTATACATAACCTCACTTTCACTGTCAAATGTCACACTCTTGGGCGATAGCTATTTTGGCCTTAGCTACTTGGGCATTAACTACCTAGGCATTAGCTACAGTAACAATATCGGCCCCTCGCGACCTTATCCTCGGAGCCCTACGCACCAGGGCCCCACAAATCAGCGCCCCATATTTGGGACGAGACGCCGCTTCGGGAATCTTCGTATGAGATCATTGAACTTCGCTTACAGGGATATATATGACGCACTGTTGTAGTCATTCGATTTAAACTTTTATTGAATAATTGAAAAAAGGTTTTTGGACCGAATGCGTCTTGAACCGCCAAATGCGTCTTGAACCGCCAACCTTCCGATTACAACTTCAACGCCGTACCCACTGAGCCACCGAAGTATACTAACAATTTAACCTTTCAAGTCCAAGTCACTCGTTATGCTGACGTAACAAACTTATTAGATAATCATACGGTATATGAGAAGATATAAAAATTTAAATATACGAGGGTATTAGATTATTAAAAGAGCTATAAATATTTTCCAGATCGGATTAATATTAAGGGTGGTTCACTACAGGGGGTTTCGAAATGTTTCATAATGGTTTTTATTAGTTGTTTTCAGAAACAGGAGCAGTGTTAGCGGTTGGGAGGTTGAGCGGTTGAGCGGTTGAGTGGTTGAGCGGTTGAGCGGTTGAGTGGTTGAGCGGTTGAGTGGTTGAGCGGTTGAGTGGTTGAGCGGTTGAGTGGTTGAGCGGTTGAGTATAGCACTCGCTTGACATGAACAGGGTGTTTACATAAACAAATTAATTCTATATTTGAAGTTTCTTTATTAATTTCATTTACTTTACAATTTTATATATTTGTTATATCCGAGTTTATTATTTAATTACAGTCTGTTCTTTGCTTCTTATATCCATAGGGCTCAAAGTTACCATCAGGAAGAAACTTTCTCTTTACGGAATTCGGCCTATATAGCTTGGTTTCAGTATTTGTTGTTACAGTATGGTCTTTCGTTCGTCGAATGTTCTTTGATATAATAGGTACTGGGTCTGTCTTGTGGAGAACCATATTTTTTATTGTTTCAAAATTTATTAATTTTGATGCAGCATAATTTAAAGAGATACCTTTTACTTTGCAAACTACTTCTTCTGTGTTGCATTTTGTTGAGTGAACTTTAAATGCGTAATTCTTAGGACCTCCAGAAACGAACTTTGTGATATAACTACCGGAACCATTGCACTCTAATTCATTAGTCAGATCTCCGATAAATTCACCTGTTGGTAAATCAATTTGACCCGGTCTGGACACATAAATTACAGAGTCCGTGTCGTAATAAAGGACCCTGTTTTCGAGTTGTTCAAGATAGCTGTATAACTTCAATCTAGCCTGTGCCGTTACGAAAGCAGCAATAGACACATTAACAGTAGATAGTGGATCAGATGATTCTTCTGTGTGCTCATAACTAACAATCAATGTTTTTTCATTAACGGGGAAAACGCCATTAACATAAATTCCGGAATTAGTAAACAAGGTAAAAAATTCTGATGGTGTGCTTATAATTTTTGTTTTAGGTAGATTTTCCCTCTGACCAAATTTTCCCCAAAAGGAGTTAAGTATTAACTTGGCCAAAGACCTAAGCCCAGGATTCTCGAGTATTTTGGAATACTCAAGTTTAACATCTCCTCGTTCGAAAAATTCTTCAATATATCGGTTTTTTTCTTTTTCCGTAGTACAAACATCAGGCCACCCTGATGCTTCCTGTTTTATCTTTATAAATTTGTTCATCATCGCTGTAAATAAGCCTTCCTCTCCTGCGTCTTTACTGAACCTTTGAATCTTATATCTCCAAATTTCAAAAATTTCTAATATCTGATATCCCTTCTCAACTTCTTTTATGACTTCGTCTATTACCCAAGTACCTTCAAAGGACCTTTCTTCATCGGTATGGGTACAAGAAGTATTTTGGTTCATTTCTTGTCCACACGTTTGACACAATACAAACATAAGTTTATTGTTCATTCTTAGAGGCAATACGGGATGGTAAAGGTCCTTAGGTGGAAGTGTACAACATTTAATAAGTCCATCAGTAGAATTCAAATCTAAACGATTACAATCTGCTCCCACAAAAACTTCAGGGTGACCAATGGGGAATTTGTCGTATTTACAGACGTAGGGATACAAGCTGCAAACATCAGCGTATTTTATCTTTTCTCCTTCTGTTATTTCATAATACTCCCTAACATTACCAGTTCGCCCTCCAAAAAAGGCGTCTCTAGGGTTTAAAGGGATCGTAAGTAGAAGCGGATGTGTCTGAGTATGTTGTCTGATCTCTGGCTTTGATTCTAACTGCTGTCGAAATTTGCACTCCCACATTTCAGTTACTAAATAGCCAAATTCCTTTAATCTTTTAATTTTTATCTGTGTTGTCTCATAGCGCAAACTTAAAGTTGTTGTTGGGTCGTCGTAAAGGGATTCATCTCTGCCAAATTTGTAACACCTAGGACAGCCATGATAATAACATCCTTGAAACTCAAATATTTCATTAAGGTCGGAACAATATCCGTCAACCTTTATACTTCGTAGAACGGCCTCTTGACCTTTGGCTGCATGCATAATATTTATTTTTCTTTGGTTCTCCAACCACAATAACCACTCAATTGCAATACGACTCTGATTATCTTTCCTGCGATAGCCGTTTTTAGGAATAATTCCAATGGTGTTGGGCTTAAGAAAATTCCTTCTAAACACCTTATTACAGCAAGAAGCAATTGTAGTAGCCTCTGTAAAGGGGCATACGCTGGTGGTGTTAAGCATTTGATCTCTAAATTTCAGACATGCCTCAGTTAAAATTTTTACATCGGAAACACAGTAGTCAACAATATCTTTTTGCATCTCAAATACAGTATCTTCGTGCTCTTCATACCATTTAAGAAATTTAGCTCGTTCGTCCTCTTTCATTGTATCTGGAGAATAATATTCGATTGGGGGAAGAGTTCCAATATAGTTTTCGTTAGCCTTGGCATTAAACAGGTGAGGAAAATATCCTTTTTTAAAGGTGTCCGAAGACCGAAAGCTTTGGGCAGTTTTGCTAAAGGCTTGTGAAAATAATTTAGCGAGTCTATATATTTGACATTCCCCAACAACATCATAATGATTTTGGTTCCTCTCATAATAAGTTCAGGTGTTAGATCGGTTTCAGTCAGGATGAAATTTAATATGAATTGGTGATCAAATGCTTGGCCATTGTGCGCAATAACAATTACTTCTTTAAAGTTCTTCCTGATCTGTAGCACGTGTTGCGTAAAGGCCTCTACCGCGTGTAAACCTTTAAGCTTTTGCAATCTGATACCGCACCTCGTACAAATATCAATCGTCCGTGATTTTATGCACACGTCGCAACACTGTTGAAATACACAAAGATTGACGCTATGACGGATCACACAGGGTTCCATCTCCTCTTCTTGCTGCGTCTCCAAATCATAAAACACAAATAAGGTATCTTTAGTTTTGGGTTTTCCTGTATCAGGTTGAATGTGACAGAGATGATTGTCGGTAACGTGAGTATGACAGATCTTGCAAAATATCTCCCCACATATATGGTTTCTGGTACGTCGAATTATTTTAAAACATTGATTACAACTTCGAAGTTCCGCACAGACAGTAGTTTTTTCCCATGAACCAACTTTTAGATGATTTTCATAACAGTCCTTTCCTTTAAAATACCGATGACAAGAATAATATTTAACTTTAATTTGATCATCAGGACAGAGGGGAGCTTGGAGACAAGATCGGCATGTTTTACTACATCTATGTTCATGTTTATGATCATAAGGACTGAAACATTGCTCACAATAATAGTTACACACAAAGGCAGCTGTCAGGGATGTTATTACGTTGTAATGATTATTATGGTGCAATAGATTAAGTCTCTTGTTACTTCCTGATGTTCCCTCAAAGATAACATCTCTACCTTTTGATTCGTAACTGTAAACAACGATTTTATAGTCCGTGAGATATTGTTGAAATTTTTCCAGCTCTATCATTCCAGCACCCCCTTCAGGAATGGTAAGTTCAGCTTCCTCCATCAAAGTTTTAGTTCTCGCTGTCTGAATTTTTCCCACATCTCTCCTAATCTTGTTTAATGCGGGGTCTTTATTAGCACTAGCAATGGCCACTACGAGAGCACGTGGTAGGCATAAATTGTCCTTGTTTGGAATGGTTATAATTCCTCTTCTCATGCCACACTCCTCTTCAAAACTGTTGTATTTTTTACCTCTCCCTCTACCTGATGGCAGACGTACGCTTGTTACCTTCAGGCAAAATGATTCCGTATTCAATTCGGAGGAATTAGATTGATAAACATTACTTATTACACTCCAAACGTCCTCGTAATTTACTTCTTTGGCAGGTTTAAAGCGAATCCATCCTTCACCACGACTAAAGTATTTTGAACAAAAACTAAAACTAACGTAATCCGACGACTGAAGTCCTTCAGTGGCCTTCTGAATATCCTGATTAATAGCCTCTCTCACCCAGCCAACCGGTTCAACTCCTTCAGGCACAGGCTTTAACTTAAATTCCAATGCACGACCAACTACACTGTATCTTCCAACTTTCTGAACGGTATCCTTAATAATAAGAAACTTTTCCATTTTAACTAGACACGTCCGTACACTTCAAGAGACTGATGCGAAATCACTAAACTGCTGTCTGCCACCTCTATTTATAACCTCGGTTTGGTAGAAAGAAGTGCGTTCGGAAAACAGGGGTGCGTTCCGAATACCAACTGAAGTTCTGCAAAAAGAGTTTAAGGTTAAGTATGCAGTAAAATTAAATTATCGAGTACTTACTAGCAATTTTCATAAATACGAAAACAGGACCCATCGTTCGAGAAGAATGTTCTCTGTAATAAATATTTACGCTTTTACTATGCAGCAGAAGAATATTTAAATGTAATGATGTCGGTTCTCACATCTTCAAATATTTTAGTTACCAAGAAAAAGGCTTAATTACGGCAATGCATGTCTGTAACAATTAAACAATTTACCCACCCTTTTTAAGAAAAAGGAAGAGAATATTACCCCCACCAATTATTTTGAGTATTAATCTATCTTATTACATTTAAACGTTCAGTCTTAGTTGATCAGGTGAAGCGAGGACAATGCCTAAAGAGTGCTTTTGGGGAAGGCCTTGCGATTGCAGCGAGTGTCGACCAGAGCTAAAGGAAAAAGTTGAAATATGTTTAGACAAGGATGGATATAAGGTTAGTGGTATACGAAGAAAAGATCGCAAGAGAATCGCATACTACGATTTTAAAAGGTATTGTTTTGAATGTTATCAGGAAGATATCGGACAATGTGAACAGCAAGATATGAATTATTAAAGGCAATAGTTGAGAATCCAGTTCAGCCAGAGCAAAAATATTTTAAATCGCAGACAGAGGAAGATATTCGTGCAACACTTTTAGGCTATTTTCAAGCCGAATTAAAACAGATAAAATTTGCCCTAAGTGGTACACCCGATGTGGTCAAGATAGAGTTTTCCGTCGGTTTTAATTCCGGAAAAGAACGAAAGAACTTTAAAACGCAGGAAATGGTGTTGCCTAAACGAGGAGATTTAGTGGAGTGGTTTACCAAAACTGTCATCGACGCGTTAATTACGCAAATTCAAACATTACAAACGCCTATCTGGTTCCTAAATCTTAATGCACACATTAATCTACAAGGTTCTCGATCTTATACGGAAACGTCTGCTGAGGCGCGAAGAAGGGAGTGGTGCAGACGAAATTTGTAATTTAGGTAGAATAGCTTGTAAGGAATGTTTAGTATACTGTCGACCGTCAAGCGATTAGCATGGCGGAAATATTAAAAATTATTCTTGCCAACATTGAAGAAGTATTTAGTTGGAACCAGTATTATGGGTTCTATTTACCTGCAACTTTAATGGTTTGGGAACTTGCTAAAAAATATAATGTACATGTAGAACCAAAATGTGGAAATATTTTCTATAAGGAAATAGGAGGTAACATTTATTTTTGGAACATGTTTGAAGGATAAATTTACGATCCCACCGTTAAAGTTATAAAACATATGAAGTCATCCGTGGACCTAACGAAGTTTGTGTACAAAGAAGATACTAGTGTTCGAAACTTAAATGATTCTCAACCTCAGGCATTTGACAGAAAAGCTCCTGTTTTCGAAAGAATTCTAACTTTTCTTATGGCGTTTGTCTGCCGTCGGTGTTGATCTCCAGTTAACGCCCCCTGTTGATACCCTATTGCTGTCCGGTTGCTGTCCGGTTACTGTCCGGTTGCTGCCCGGTTACTGTCCGGTTGCTGCCCGGTTGCTGCCCGGTTGCTGTCCTGTTGCTGTCCGGATAGTGTCCGGATGGTGTCCGGATAATGGCCTAAAGACGTCCTAATAGCATCCTAAATACGGCCTAGAAACACCCCTAAATAGCATCCTTCTGATGTTCTAGCGTATACTTAGGATATATTAAATGACATAGTTCCATTTTTATGTTTAGTTCGGGGGTGTAAATATTATGGTGATAAGATGTATCTCATCAAGATAAAGTATCAGCTTCTTGAACCACTAACGTTAAATATGGTGTAAGGAAAGAGGGAACTAAGTTGTTTCTTGGAAATATCCCCGTCGTTATAAAAGATAACGTTCTCATAATAGATAATGATTAATTTCTGTTATTAGAAGGACTGTTTAATTTATTAGCTACAAATCAACCACTAAAATTTAAAGTGAATCCAACCAAGCAAGCCCAAGCAAACCCAACCAAACGAACCTGAGCAAACATGAGCGTTTTTTTTTGCGCCTTTAGCTGTTTTAGCTGTTTCCCGAAACAGGGGGGTCTGTTTATTAGCTGTTTTTCCAGAACAGGGTCTGTTTTTTTAGCTGTTTAATAGCCGTTTTCCAGAAACAGGGTCTAGCTCTATATTATTATTAGTATTATCCGCCTAAAATACATAAAACATACCTACTACGTCACGTCCAAACTCACTGAAGATATCATTTTCCATGTTTATTTATTCAACTAGGTGCCGTGGCGTACTTGGTTCTATAGCTGGGAAACGTATATAATACGAAATTTATACACATGATGTGTGCGGGTTCGATCCGCGCCTTGGACAGAAAACTTTTTTCAGTGCATTACGCGACTTACGAAATAAATACATTTGATTAGGTAGGATTAATGAAAGCGCTTGTGACATCATCGTGAACAAAAACGGCAGAAAGACGAAGAAGAAGAATAGATAGTGCCCAAATAGATAGTGCCCAAAGTAACTAACGCCCAAGAGTGTGACAGATGACATATGACAGTTGACATATGACATATGAGAGATGACACATGGGTTTGAGTGGGTGCGTTCGGTATCGGGTTGGGTTTGATTGGGTGCGTTCGGTATCGAGAGTTGGGTTTGCTGTAGCCACAGTAGTGATACTAGAGGGTTTGACCATCCAAACCACACTGTGTATGCGCATGCGCAAACCCAACTCCGATACCGAGCGAACCCAATCAAACCCCCATCTATCACTACTGTGGCTACAGCAAACCCAACTCTCGATACCGAACGCACCCAATCAAACCCAACCCGATACCGAACGCACCCACTCAAACTCATCTGTCATCTCTCATATGTCATATGTCAACTGTCATATGTCAACTGTCATATGTCATATGTCAACTGTCATATGTCATCTGTCACACTCTTGGGCGTTAGTTATTTTGGTCTTAACTACTTGGGCACTATCTATTTGGGCACTATCTATTCTTCTTCTTCGCCTTTCTGCCGTTTTTGTTCACGATGACGTCACAAGCGTTTTCATTAATCCTACCTAATTAAATGTATTTATTTCGTAAGTCGCATATGCACTGAAAAAAGTTTTCTGTCCAAGGCGCGGATCGAACCCGCACACATCATGTGTATAAATTTCGTATTATATACGTTTCCCAGCTATAGAACCAAGTACGCCACGGTACCTAGTTGAATAAATAAACATGGAAAATGATATCTTCAGTGAGTTTGGACTTGACGTAGTAGGTATGTTTTATGTATTTTAGGCGGATAATACTAATAATAATATAGAGCTAGAGTCTGTAGAATGCCTCTGTGATGCCAAAGTTGATTGTAGACCCGTAAGGCTCAGTGGCGTAGAAATGAAATATTACTGTCACATGTATTGAGAAATGATGTGCTGCTGCTGGAATCCGAGGTTGTCACTCATTGAGTGTAGGCTGAAAAAGTGGGCTAGAGCCTGGGGAATGCCCACGTAATGCCAAAGTTGATTGTAGACCCGTACGGAAGCTCTCAGTGGCGTAGAAATGAAATATTTCAGTTACATGTATTAAAAAATACACTGTTGCTGAGTCTATCCGAGGTTGTCTCTCATTGAGTGTAGGGTGAAAAAGTGGGCTAGAGCCTGGGGAATGCCCACGTAATGCCAAAATTGATTGTAGACCCGTACGGAAGCTCTCAGTGGCGTAGAAATGAAATATTACTGTATCATGTATTGAGAAATGGTGTGCTGCTGAGTCTATCCGAAGTTGTCACTCATTGAGTGTAGGGTGAAAAAGTGGGCTGGAGCCTGGGGAATGCCCACGTAATGCCAAAGTTGATTGTAGACCCGTACGGAAGCTCTCAGTGGCGTAGAAATTACAATATTTCAGTTACATGTATTAAAAAATAAATCAAATTCCAACAGGCAGTAAAAACAGCTAACAAACAGACCCTGTTTCTGGAAAACAGCTAAAAAACAGACCCTGTTATGGAAAACAGCTAAAAAACAGACCCTGTTCTGGAAAAACAGCTAATAAACAGACCCTGTTCTGGAAAAACAGCTAATAAACAGACCCTGTCTCTGGAAAACAGCTATTAAACAGCTAAAAACAGCTAAAAAACAGACCCTGTTCTGGAAAAACAGCTAATAAACAGACCCTGTTCTGGAAAACAGCTAATAAACAGACCCTGTTTCTGGAAAACAGCTAATAAACAGCTAAAAACAGCTAAAAACAGACCCTGTTCAGGTAAAACAGCTAAAAAACAGACCCTGTTCTGGAAAACAGCTAATAAACAGACCCTGTTTCTGGAAAACGGCTATTAAACAGCTAAAAACAGCTAAAAAAACAGACCCTGTTCTGGAAAAACAGCTTATTAACAGACCCCCCTGTTTCGGGAAACAGTTAAAAACAGCTAAAGACGCAAAAAAAAACGCTCATGTTTGCTCAGGTTCGTTTGGTTGGGTTTGCTTCGGCTTGCTTGGTTGGATTCACTTTAAATTTTAGTGGTTGATTTGTAGCTAATAAATTAAACAGTCCTTCTAATAACAGAAATTAATCATTATCTATTATGAGAACGTTATCTTTTATAACGACGGGGATATTTCCAAGAAACAACTTAGTTCCCTCTTTCCTTACACCATATTTAACGTTAGTGGTTCAAGAAGCTGATACTTTATCTTGATGAGATACATCTTATCACCATAATATTTACAACCCCGAACTAAACATAAAAATGGAACTATGTCATTTAATATATCCTAAGTATACGCTAGAACATCAGAAGGATGCTATTTAGGGGTGTTTCTAGGCCGTATTTAGGATGCTATTAGGACGTCTTTAGGCCATTATCCGGACACCATCCGGACACTATCCGGACAGCAACCGGACAGCAACCGGGCAGCAACCGGGCAGCAACCGGACAGTAACCGGACAGCAACCGGACAGCAATAGGGTATCAACAGGGGGCGTTAACTGGAGATCAACACCGACGGCAGACAAACGCCATAAGAAAAGTTAGAATTCTTTCGAAAACAGGATCTTTTCTGTCAAATGCCTGAGGTTGAGAATCATTTAAGTTTCGAATAATTTTGTACCACCTGCAATAGAATATTTGTTGAGGTTAGGTTTGATTGTTTAAGGTAATAAGACATATAAAGGACTTAGTTTAATTCTTTATTTAATACATCTAGATACATTTCTGTGGATAATTTTTCTAATAGTTTTAAGTTTATCTGGAGCGTTGGAAAAGTATTGGTTTGCTGTGTTTGTTCTCTGGAACTGATTAAAAATATCTAACATTACTGTTGCCTCCATATCTGTGCCCATACTAGTATCTTCTTTGTACACAAACTTCGTGAGGTCCACGGATGACTTCATATGTTTTATAACTTTAACGGTGGGATCGTAAATTTCTCCTTCAAACATGTTCCAAAAATGAATGTTACCTCCTATTTCCTTATAGAAAATATTTCCACATTTTGGTTCTACCTGTACATTATATTTTTTAGCAAGTTCCCAAACCATTAAAGTTGCAGGTAAACAGAACCCATAATACTGGTTCCAACTAAATACTTCTTCAATGTTGGCAAGAATAATTTTTAATATTTCCGCCATGCTAATCGCTTGACGGTCGACAGTATACTAAACATTCCTTACAAGCTATTCTACCTAAATTACAAATTTCGTCTGCACCACTCCCTTCTTCGCGCCTCAGCAGACGTTTCCGTATAAGATCGAGAACCTTGTAGATTAATGTGTGCATTAAGATTTAGGAACCAAATAGGTGTTTGTAATGTTTGAATTTGCGTAATTAACGCGTCGATGACAGTTTTGGTAAACCACTCCACTAAATCTCCTCGTTTAGGCAACACCATTTCCTGCGTTTTAAAGTTCTTTCCTTCTTTTCCGGAATTAAAACCGACGGAAAACTCTATCTTGACCACATCGGGTGTACCACTTAGGGCAAATTTTATTTGTTTTAATTCAGCTTGAAAATAGCCTAAAAGTGTTGCACGAATATCTTCCTCTGTCTGCGATTTAAAATAGTTTTGCTCTGGCTGAACTGGATTCTCAACTATTGCCTTTAATAATTCATATCTTGCTTGTTCACATTGTCCGATATCTTCCTGATAACATTTAAAACAATAAGTTTTAAAGTCGTAGTATGCGATTCTCTTGCGATCTTTTCTTCGTATACCACTAACCTTATATCCATCCTTGTCTAAACATATTTCAAATTTTTTCTTTAGCTCTGGTCGACACTCGCTACAATCGCAAGGCCTTCCCCAAAAGCACTCTTTAGGCATTGTCCTCGCTTCACCTGATCAACTAAGACTGAACGTTTAAATGTAATAAGATAGATTAATACTCAAAATAAGTGGTGGGGGTAATATTCTCTTCCTTTTACTTAAAAAGGGTGGGTAAATTGTTTAATTGTTACAGACATGCATTGCCATAATTAAGCCTTTTTCTTGGTAACTAAAATATTTGAAGATGTGAGAAACGACATCATTACATTTCAATATTATTCTGCTGCATAGTAAAACCGTAAATATTTATTACAGAGAACATTCTTCTCGAACGCTGGGTCTTGTTTTCGTATTTATGAAAATTGCTAGTAAGTACTCGATAATTTAATTTTACTGCATACTTAACCTTAAACTCTTTTTGCAGAACTTCAGTTGGTATTCGGAACGCACCCCTGTTTTCCGAACGCACTTCTTTCTACCAAACCGAGGTTATAAATAGAGGTGGCAAACAGCAGTTTAGTCATTTCGCATCAGTCTCTTGAAGTGTACGGACGTGTCTAGTTAAAATGGAAAAGTTTCTTATTATTAAGGATACCGTTCAGAAAGTTGGAAGATACAATGTAGTTGGTCGTGCATTGGAATTTAAGTTAAAGCCTGTGCCTGAAGGAGTTGAACCGGTTGGCTGGGTGAGAGAGGCTATTAATCAGGTTATTCAGAAGGACTTCAGTCGTCGGATTACGTTAGTTTTAGTTTTTGTTCAAAAGACTTTAGTCGTGGTGAAGGATGGATTCGCTTTAAACCTGCCAAAGAAGTAAATTACGAGGACGTTTGGAGTGTAATAAGTAATGTTTATCAATCTAATTCCTCCGGATTGAATACGGAATCATTTTGCCTGAAGGTAACAAGCGTACGTCTGCCATCAGGTAGAGGGAGAGGTAAAAAATACAACAGTTTTGAAGAGGAGTGTAGCATGAGAAGAGGAATTATAACCATTCCAAACAAGGACAATTTATGCCTACCACGTGCTCTCGTAGTGGCCATTGCTAGTGCTAATAAAGACCCCGCATTAAACAAGATTCGGAGAGATGTGGGAAAAATTCAGACAGCGAGAACTAAAACTTTGATGGAGGAAGCTGAACTTACCATTCCTGAAGGGGGTGCTAGAATGATAGAGCTGGAAAAATTTCAACAATATCTCACGGACTATAAAATCGTTGTTTACAGTTATGGACCAAAGGTAGAGATGTTATCTTTGAGGGAACATCAGGAAGTAACAAGAGACTTAATCTATTGCACCATAATAATCATTACAACGTAATAACATCCCTGACAGCTGCCTTTGTGTGTAACTATTATTGTGAGCAATGTTTCAGTCCTTATGATCATAAACATGAACATAGATGTAGTAAAACAGGCCGATCTTGTCTCCAAGCTCCCCTCTGTCCTGATGATCAAATAAAAGTTATGAAAATCATCTAAAAGTTGGCTCATGGGAAAAAACTACTGTCTGTGCGGAACTTCGAAGTTGTAATCAATGTTTTAAAATAATTCGACGTACCAGAAACCATATATGTGGGGAGATATTTTGCAAGATCTGTCGTACTCACGTTACCGACAATCATCTCTGTCACATTCAACCTGATACAGGAAAACCCAAAACTAAAGATACCTTATTTGTGTTTTATGATTTGGAGATGCAGCAAGAAGAGGAGATGGAACCCGGTGTGATCCGTCATAGCGTCAATCTTTGTGTATTTCAACAGTGTTGCGACGTGTGCATAAAATCACGGACGATTGATATTTGTACGAGGTGCGGTATCAGATTGCAAAAGCTTAAAGGTTTACACGCGGTAGAGGCCTTTACGCAACACGTGCTACAGATCAGGAAGAACTTTAAAGAAGTAATTGTTATTGCGCACAATGGCCAAGCATTTGATCACCAATTCATATTAAATTACATCCTGACTGAAACCGATCTAACACCTGAACTCATTATGAGAGGAACCAAAATCATTATGATGTTGGTGGGGAATGTCAAATATATACTCGCTAAATTATTTTGCCATGGCTTTAGCAAAACTGCCCAAAGCTTTCGGTCTTCCAGACACCTTTAAAAAAGGATATTTTCCTCACCTGTTTAATACCAAGGCTAACGAAAACTATGTTGGAACTCTTCCCCCAATCGAATATTATTCTCCAGATACAATGAAAGAGGACGAACGAGCTAAATTTCTAAAATGGTATGAAGAGCACGAAGATACTGTATTTGAGATGCAAAAAGATATTGTTGACTACTCTGTTTCCGATGTAAAAATTTTAACTGAGGCATGTCTGAAATTTACAGATCAAATGCTTAGGTTGGGTTGGGTTGGGGTCAAATGCTTAACACCACCAGTGTATGCCCCTTTACAGAGGCTACTACAATTGCTTCTTGCTGTAATAAGGTGTTTAGAAGGAATTTTCTTAAGCCCAACACCATTGGAATTATTCCTAAAAACGGCTATCGCAGGAAAGATAATCAGAGTCGTATTGCATATTGAGTGGTTATTGTGGTTGGGCAACCAAAGAAAAATAAATATTATGCATGCAGCCAAAGGTCAAGAAGCCGTTCTACGAGGTATAAAGGTTGACGGATATTGTTCCGACCTTAATGAAATATTTGAGTTTCAAAGATGTTATTATCATGGCTGTCCTAGGTGTTACAAATTTGGCAGAGATGAATCCCTTTACGACGACCCAACAACAACTTTAAGTTTGCGCTATGAGACAACACAGATAAAAATTAAAAGATTAAAGGAATTTGGCTATTTAGTAACTGAAATGTGGGAGTGCAAATTTCGACAGCAGTTAGAATCAAAGCCAGAGATCAGACAACTTACTCAGACACATCCGCTTCTACTTACGATCCCTTTAAACCCTAGAGACGCCTTTTTTGGAGGGCGAACTGGTAATGTTAGGGAGTATTATGAAATAACAGAAGGAGAAAAGATAAAATACGCTGATGTTTGCAGCTTGTATCCCTACGTCTGTAAATACGGCAAATTCCCCATTGGTCACCCTGAAGCTTTTGTGGGTGCAGATTGTAATCGTTTGGATTTGAATTCTACTGATGGACTTATTAAATGTTGTATACTTCCACCTAAGGACCTTTACCATCCCGTATTGCCTCTAAGAATGAACAATAAACTTATGTTTGTATTGTGTCAAACGTGTGGACAAGAAATGAACCAAAATACTTCTTGTACCCATACCGATGAAGAAAGGTCCTTTGAAGGTACTTGGGTAATAGACGAAGTCATAAAAGCAGTTGAGAAGGGATATCAGATATTAGAAATTTTTGAAATTTGGAGATATAAGATTCAAAGGTTCAGTAAAGACACAGGAGAGGAAGGCTTATTTACAGCGATGATGAACAAATTTATAAAGATAAAACAGGAAGCATCAGGGTGGCCTGATGTTTGTACTACGGAAAAAGAAAAAAACCGATATATTGAAGGATTTTTCGAACGAGAAAATGTTAAACTTGAGTATTCCAAAATACTCGAGAATCCTGGTCTTAGGTCTTTGGCCAAGTTAATACTTAACTCCTTTTGGGGAAAATTTGGTCACAGGGAAAATCTACCTAAAACAAAAATTATAACCACACCATCAGATTTTTTACCTTGTTTACTAATTCCGGAATTTATGTTAATGGCGTTTTCCCCGTTAATGAAAAAACATTGATTGTTAGTTATGAGCACACAGAAGAATCATCTGATCCACTATCTACTGTTAATGTGTCTATTGCTGCTTTCGTAACGGCACAGGCTAGATTGAAGTTATACAGCTATCTTGAACAACTCGAAGACAGGGTCCTTTATTACGACACGGACTCTGTAATTTATGTGTCCAGACCGGGTCAAATTGATTTACCAACAGGTGAATTTATCGGAGATCTGACTAATGAATTAGAGTGCAATGGTTCCGGTAGTTATATCACAAAGTTCGTTTCTGGAGGTCCTAAGAATTACGCATTTAAAGTTCACTCAACAAAATGCAACACAGAAGAAGTAGTTTGCAAAGTAAAAGGTATCTCTTTAAATTATGCTGCATCAAAATTAATAAATTTTGAAACAATAAAAAATATGGTTCTCCACAAGACAGACCCAGTACCTATTATATCAAAGAACATTCGACGAACGAAAGACCATACTATAACAACAAATACTGAAACCAAGCTATATAGACAGAATTCCGTAGAGAGAAAGTTTCTTCCTGATGGTAACTCTGAGCCCTATGGATATAAGAAGCAAAGAACAGACTGCAACTAAATAATAAACTAGGATATAACAAATTGTAAAGTAAATGAAATTAATAAAGAAACTTCAAATATAGAATTAATTTGTTTATGTAAACACCCTGTTCCTGTCAAGCGAGTGCTATCCTCAACCGCTCAACCACTCAAGCGCTCAACCACTCAACCTCTCAACCGCTCAACCACTCAACCGCTCAACCGCTCAACCTCTCAACCGCTAACACTGCTCCTGTTTCTGAAAACAACTAATAAAAACCATTATGAAACATTTCGAAACCCCCTGTAGTGAACCACCCTTAATATTAATCCGATCTGGAAAATATTTATAGCTCTTTTAATAATCTAATACCCTCGTATATTTAAATTTTTATATCTTCTCATATACCGTATGATTATCTAATAAGTTTGTTACGTCAGCATAACGAGTGACTTGGACTTGAAAGGTTAAATTGTTAGTATACTTCGGTGGCTCAGTGGGTACGGCGTTGAAGTTGTAATCGGAAGGTTGGCGGTTCAAGACGCATTCGGTCCAAAAACCTTTTTTCAATTATTCAATAAAAGGTTAAATCGAATGACTACAACAGTGCGTCATCTATATCCCTGTAAGCGACGTTCAATGATCTCATACGAAGATTCCCGAGGCGGCGTCTCGTCCCAATATGGGGCACTGATTTGTGGGGCCCTGGTGCGTAGGGCTCCGAGGGTAAGGTCGCGAGGGGCCGATATTGTTACTGTAGCTAATGCCTAGGTAGTTAATGCCCAAGTAGCTAAGGCCAAAATAGCTATCGCCCAAGAGTGTGACATTTGACAGTGAAAGTGAGGTTATGTATACATTCTTCTTCTTGGTCTCAAGTAAGGGATACCTACTCCTTGAACTCATAATACTTTGATATGCAACTTTCTTAAAATCTTACATCCAGCTAGAAAAATTATTTAGGTATAAAAGAAGTATTTCCCGGTATAACTAAGCACCTTTTTTTAACATATTTTATATTCTGAAATAAAAGTTTAGTAGAGAAACAAATGTGAAGAAACGTAGATACATATATACGTACATATATGTATATGCACACTTTAACAAATGTTTCGCCTTATTTCTTTATAACTGTAATACAAAAAAAAAATATTTTTACGTCTTGTGAACGTCGGGATACAATAAATAGCATTACTTAAAACAAAATTTTCTGAAAAAAATTCTTTGTGGATATTATTTTATGTAAAAGGAAAGGTATGTAAAAGAATAATTTGTAGGTGTTTCTTTATTTTTTTCCCCATTTCACCTATTTCTTTTTAAACAAATAGACTATGTCGTTAAAGTATTTGGAGGTAATAAAAAGCGTCCTAGAGTCCTGTTTTTAAATATAGTAACTGGTTGGTTCGAATTTGTTGTGAGGTCAATTTTGATTGTATTTCTGTCAATATAAGGCCATTTATGTAATATAATATCCAATTCATTAAAAATATTTGTATTTACAGCAAAATTGTCTTGTAATTGCTTCAAATATCTAATGCCGCGTTCTTTTGTTTTCAAAACAATTGATTTAATTTTGTTTTTAGTCAGTTGATGTTCCTTAGTAGTTTTAGCCGATTTTAAGAATGCTGATTTAGAAATTGTCTCTTGTTTTAAGCTTTGGTGTAAATTTTCATTTATTTGGTCCATAATAGTTTCTGTTTCAGTTGTATTGTAAAGTTGAGTAGGGTGTAATATTAAAACGTTTTGATTAGATTGTACAGGGTCTTCCAACGAGGACTGAACAGGGGCTCATTTTTGAGCTTCCTTGTATTTAAAGAAAAATCTAAAATAGCCAATCGATGTACTTTTTCCTGCAGAATTCAAAAATGAAACCAAAAATTTATTTGAACCAGAAACAAAAGAGTTACGCTATGGATAAGGTGTTTTCTAATGGAACATAGCTTTTTTTATACGATTTTCGGAACGAGTGATTTTTTTTATGTCCGTTCTGATTAAAATATTTAATATTGTGACAGCTATTTTTATTAAATTTTAATGTTTTATCCAGTATAATTTAACTTCAACCTGTTTGAAACATACACTAGGTAATAAAGGTAAAATCACCTTGAAATCCTTCAAAGTCAAAAAATTTGACAAATTTACTATAATATTGGCGAAATGAAATATTCATTAGAAGAGAGATTGCAGATTGTTATCTTGTTCTACAAATGCCAAGAAAATGCAAGAGAAGCAAGGAGAAGATTTATTGCAAATTTTCATTGTCATGTAATGTTTTATTTTCCTCGAATAGGTTCTTTATCCTTAGAATAGTATTGACATTGACGGATATATTTCT
Organism: Philopedon plagiatum; assembly: GCA_963971165.1. NCBI lineage: Eukaryota > Metazoa > Arthropoda > Insecta > Coleoptera > Curculionidae > Philopedon > Philopedon plagiatum. Next base: position 53,600,514 of record OZ020192.1, on the reverse strand, counting down.
GTGAAAATTTGCAATAAATCTTCTCCTTGCTTCTCTTGCATTTTCTTGGCATTTGTAGAACAAGATAACAATCTGCAATCTCTCATCTCATGAATATTTCATTTCGGCAATATTATAGTAAATTAGTCAAATTTTTTGACTTTGAAGGATTTCAAGGTGATTTTACCTATATTACCTAGTGTATGTTTCAAACAGGTTGAAGTTAAATTATACTGGATAAAGCATTAAAATTTAATAAAAATAGCTGTCACAATATTAAATATTTTAATCAGAACGGACATAAAAAAAATCACTCGTTCCGAAAATCGTATAAAAAAATCTATGTTCCATTTAAAAAACACCTTATCCATAGCGTAACTCTTTTGTTTCTGGTTCAAATAAATTTTTGATTACATTTTTGAATTCTGCAGGAAAAAGTACATCGATTGGCTATTTTAGATTTTTCTTTAAATACAAGGAAGCTCAAAAATGAGCCCCTGTTTAGTCCTCGTTGGAAGACCCTGTACATGAGTGCTGGTTAGGTTTTGTAAGTTACATTTTTCATCGATAATAAATCCGCGGTTAACCGTTAGTTCCCATATGTTATGCAGTTTGAGCATAAGCTGATTAAAATCATTTCTTGAAAGATCTGGTTCGTATAGAATGTAGAAATTCATTTGAAAGGAAGGGTGTAAACCGTTTTCAAAGTGTCCTATAATTTTATCTAACGGCATTTTAGGATCAATAATGTCGCATAACACGATTATATCGTAATAATAATTTGAAATACTTTCATTTTGCTGCTTCTTTTCAAATTTTGATATTTCATATTTCCCTCCAAATTCAAATAAAAAATCTCGTGAGACTTCCTCCCAATTTTTCTTTAAGTTTTCCGATTGTTTAATATAATTGCTATACCAAATGTAGGCAACACCCTCTAATGATGATAAAAAATAGTAAATTTTGTCTTTCTCAGACCAGCGGTTTTTTACAAAAATTTTATTAAAATCTCTGAGAAATAAAACACAGCTATTACTTTTAGGACAGAAAATAGGTGCCTGGAAATATGAAGGGTGTACTGGTGTAATACGGGTCTTTAAAGCTTCTCCCCAACTCATTTTTACTTTCCTTTAATGTATGGCAAAACGCTACGGGTAGCGCCATCCCGGCAGATCTAGGCCAAGTAATACACATACCAGCGCCACCACGAAAGACCTATGTCACAATTAGTAGTGGAACGTCACCTGCAAAGACATCAAGTCACAATTGCAGGGTGACCGCTAGGTGGTGCGCATCTCAAAGACGATCCTCGTCAGTAATAATGAAATATAAAATTCCAAATATCGAACACAGTTCGATATTATGGAATATACATTAGTTTTGGTTCCTCTCTGGCGCTTCATCCCCGGACGGGTTTCGCCGTATCACGGCTCATCGGCGGGGCTAGAGACGACAGAGAGAAATCAAGCTCGAAGGTACTAATAGCTGTACCAGCATAAATATATATGTTTATGCTGGTACAGCTATTAGTACCTTCGAGCTTGATTTCTCTCTGTCGTCTCTAGCCCCGCCGATGAGCCGTGATACGGCGAAACGCGTCCGGGGATGAGGCGCCAGAGAGGAATCAAAACTAATCTATATTCCATAATATCGAACTGTGTTCGATATTTGGAATTTTATATTTCCTTTAATGGACAAACTTGTATATTTTGTTTAAAATAAACACTCAACGTGAAAATTTTTATCGTAATATAGTCTTATTTTGAATAAAAGCAAAAATTGTAAATTTTCAAGTTACCATTAAAATTTAAAAAGACTTTTTGAAGAGGCCGAGTTTGGAAAATTAAAATTAACGTGCACCACTTATTCTATAAACGTAAAGTAAAAATTGCCAACTCTTATTTTAGATGATTTAATTAAAATATACTTCATCCCTCAGATTCTAATCAAATATTTATCTATACTTAAAGAATATGTATGCCTACTCTCTACACAGTGGACAGAATTTAATAGATATCTAATTTTTGTACTAAAAAAGTTATAATTTATTGTGTATTGAGAGTAAAAACGGCACCTCCACCAAATGTCACAACGGGGGTTGTTGCGACTGAGACTAAGAAATAGTCTCTGGGATCGTATGGAGGGAATGAAGTTAAAGCAGGTTATAAAAAACAGTATTTAATAATTAATCAACAATAATAACAACAAAATAAAGTTTGGCTTTAAATAAATAAAATGAGACAGTTACTAATTTACTTCTCTTACATCTTCTCTGTAAGGGCGGCTCTTCTCCCGACCAACGGGCACATGTCTTGTCTCGACATCTTAAGAACGACTACCTATCCCTCTATCATACAGTTATCGACGCTATTTAAACGTGTGGGTGTTAGTTTCAATGTATACAGGGTGTCCGAAAAGTCTCGGTATGGGATTCCTATTATTACTTAGATAAACTTTATTAGGTCGGATTTCACGCAAATCGAATACATTTGTATTAATATGTGTTTATGTTTGTATGTATGTATACAGGGTGTCCGAAAAGTTTTTAGTTGGCAAAAATAGTTTCTACGTGTAGGCGCTTTTATGTATGTAGCGATACGGTTACGAAGGGCGGTCTATTCTCCATCATCAGTCCGAAGGAGTGTGATATCTTCCTTAATATATGGCCTAGAAACACGAAATTTTCAGGGCATTACAATGATGATATTACCGACCTTATAGAGCCCCTCGGGGGGCGATTAGGCGGTCTATGCACCCTAGTTATAGACCGCCTTTCAGTCTATATACCTAGCCCTTGGTCAGAAAATGTTCGTTGGTTGCCGTCATTTTCGACATTTTCACCTTCTCAATTTTTTTTTCTCGATAACGGTTAGAGGGGAAGCAATAAAATTGTCTGGGTTAATAGAGGGATAGTGCATCTAGCTTCGATAAAAAATTCAGTTGTACACGGTGTATCGTTTCGGAGTTATTAAACGTCAAATTCGACATTTCCGCGATTTCGTATGATATCTATTACAGGTCGCAAAAGTTAATTAAATCGATTTTAATTTTCGGAGGTTGTAGAGGACCGGGGGCTTCCGAACCCTATTGAAATTGGCGATATTCGGAAAATGGGAAGTAATTCTTTTGAATTTTTTTATGTCGAAAAATGCCACTTGCAGACCCATATTCAATTCTACATTGCTCGAAAACGAAGTGTCGGACTAAAAAACGGTTTGACACGTCAAACTTAAGAATCTCAAATACTTTCTTTTTGCAATACATTTACCTATACCTAAAACGACTGGAAATAGAAAAAATTTGGGAAAAACTGGAAATTACGATTTTTCATGCAAATTTTTGACGGTTTTTAATTTCTATCGGGGTCAAAATGGATTCAAATCGAAATCCCATGTGCCTTATCGGAAAGAGCTCGCCGAAATACGTGATAAACGTATTTTTTGGTTCCTTCATTCTTAATAGGAAAGGAGCAATCGATAATTAAATTTCGATTTTTAGCCATTTTTTTCATGTCATCTCTACATTCGAAACACTCTGTATCTTTCCTATCTAATTTCTTCCAAGTTTTTCAACGCTAGCCCATGGGGATATAATCAGGCTTTAAAATGAATCCCGAATGGATGATCCAGGACCGGATTTAGGAGGTAAAAACTCATTTTTTCTATTTTCTTTTCAACCAAAACTCGTCTTTAAACGGCATTATTATATATTATCTCGCTTATTTAACAGCTCGTTTTTGGATTATTTCCTTCCCCCATCATCTGAGAACACTCCTAACTAATTAAAATTCCATATTTTTTCGTTAAAGTTATAAATAAATAGCAATTTTAGCATCGGTGCAGGAAACATTTTAAACAATGCATATTTTAATAGTCTGCCTTGTATCAGTTGAAGCAGCCTATCTTTACGTCGAAATTAAAAAATATGACCTGTCAGAATTATGCAAAAATGTATTTGTAGTGATTTGTAGTAGTATTTGTAGTGATATTGGAAAAATCCTGGACCGATTTCGGCTTGGAATATACATGGAAAAGACAGAATGGACTTTATATTTTTAATTCCGGTGCATTTCATTGGACGATTTAAGCATTAAATACCAATTTTATTGATCTTTCTGAGACCCTGCAAATGCATTTAAACATCAGTTTATACGGAGAAATGTATTAAAATATGAAGTGTCGAAATGTCGCACAAATGCCAGTTTTTCTTGCGAGATTTTACGGCTTCTGAACCGTTTTGGGCTTGAAAAATACCGGGCAACGCCTCTATAGACCTTCCCGTGTGGATTTCGGAACATATAATTTGAAGAATTAGTCATTAAATGCCAATTTTAACAATTTTTCGATGACGCGGCGAAGCATCATAGAAATGTTATTCCATTAGGTACTATACGGGGTATATCACAATGACGGGTCTGATTTAAATTTTGCTTAGATGTGTTATTAATTGAGAATGGCTTATTCGATTGAAAAGAGTGATGTGGCAATCGAACGGGGAGGAAGTAAGCTATTTTATTTAAAAATAATTTCGACATTTCGTTGGCATGACGACGAAAAATTTGCTATTTCCGATATTTATTGAGTTAGAGAGCTGAAATTTGATATATGGGAGGAATTCGGTCAATCATTCAAAATTATATGTGTAAATTTTGATTCGCATGGTTTCTATAGCAACGATTAAGGATAAAGTTGACAATTTCAAACTCACGCACGGCTGATCTGATTGAAACGAGTGAGGTGGCAATCGATTGGCAAGGAAGTAATCTACTTTTTTATGTGAAAATAATTTTGACATTTCGTTGCCGTGACGACGAAAAATTTGCAATTCCCGGTATTTATTGAGTTGGAGAGTTGAAATTTGATATCTGGGAAGAATTCGGTCAATCATTCAAAAATATATCTAGAAAAATCGATTCCCATGGTTGGCATAGCTACGATTAAGGATAAAGTTGACAATTAATAACTCGCGGACGCCTTCTGCGGTTAGAACGAGTAAGGTGGCAATCGAAAGGGATGTAAGTACACGACGTTTTTATTTGAAAATAATTTCGATTTTTGGTAGTCATGATCACGATCAATTTGATTTCTCCGTTATTTATTGAGTTGCAGAGTAGCAATTTCGCATCTAAGTAGAATTCAGTCAATCGTTGAAAAATATTTTTGCAATTTTCAATTTTGATGATTGCCAAAGCAACGATAAGGAGTAAAGTTAACAACTTACAACTCGCGAACGGCTTCTTAAATTGAAAGAAGCGACCTTCATAATATGTATGCACAATTTTTTTTCATTGACATATCAGTGGCGTGCCCGAAGGGCTCGCCACCAACCTTCATCCAGCTCGACCATTTCAGGAAGACGATGTTATCAAATGTATGGTTCCAAGCCGATCGAAAGACGACAAGCTTAATTTAGTAGGGTTTCTGCGAAATCGTATATATTGTATTTATATGTAATAGGTGTTTGTATGTATGTAGCGATACGGTTACGAAGGGCGGTCTATTCTGCATCATCAGTCCGAAGGAGTGTGATATCTTCTTTAACACATGCTCTAGCAACACGAAATTTTCAGGTGTTAATGTGAATGTATACAGGGTGTCCAAAATGTCTTGGTATGGGCAAATACTCCTATTAGTACTTAGATAAACTTTATTAGGTCGGATTTCACGCAAATCGAATATATTTGTATTAAAATGTGTTTATGTTTGTATGTATATATACAGGGTGTCCGAAAATTCTTTTCGTTGGCAAAAATAGTTTCTACGTGTAGGTGTTTGTATGTATGTAGCGATACGGTTACGAAGGGCGGTCTATTCTGCATCGTCAGTCCGAAGGAGTGTGATATCTTCCTTAATACATGCTCTAGCAACACGAAATTTTCAGGGCATGACAATGATGATATTACCGACCTTATAGAGCCCCTCGGGGGCGATTAGGCGGTCTATGCACCCTAGTTTAGTTCCTACCTATCTTTCAAAACATCGTCAAAAGTGTAACATAAAATTTTAACTTTAATACCCTGTACCTACCTTACCACCAACTTTTCTACTAAGAGTTAGGTTAAATCGACCTAAATTGAGCCAGGGAAGTCAGTGCTAAGGTATTTCCCATTCGTTACGAAACACCCTGTGTTACATTATTAATTAAATGATATGTATTGTGTATATTTTTCCCCGTCCCCGCTTTAAAATTTCCCTAATTTGATTTATTTTCCTGAAAATGTATTGTTTTCAACAATCCATTTTGACCACACAAAATATTTCGTTTTCATGCGTTTTCTCTAATTGCGTTATATTGCGGCCATATTTACTAGGGTGCCCGTTATTTACCAAGTTGGTTTTTTTCTTGCGACGCCCCCTAAATTTTTAGTTTATCGTCTAAAAAAAAATGTCAGACCAAAATAAGCCCTTAATATTCAGAATAAACCTTGCCCCAAAGACGATACATTTCCCATTTAAATTACATGTAATTTTGCCACTTTTTACAAAAAAATTTTCTCGGAGAAGATGACTTATAGCAATGAGATATACATATTCGTATAGGAAATTGAACGCTCTACAAAAAAGATCTCTTGTAATTTTTCGATTAATTCACTCCTTCAAAAGTTATTCAAGGTACTAAATGCGACTTAGCCGCTTGCGTGAATAGAAAATCCGTGTGTTGGCGGGAATGCTTGCAGTGTAATTTTGAGTCACTTACTGTATTGAAGGGAAATTTCATAAAAGTATACAAAAATTTATGAAATTCAATAAAAATTAGTTAACTGCGTGTTATAAATGAATAGTCTCAAAAATGATTCAAACTAGAACCAGCTACCTGTTATGCGGTATATTATTTTCCATGTTTAAAATTTTTTTACCCTGATACCACCAGAATTATCTATTTTTAGAAATAAACTAATAACTTTTATCGAAATAATAATCACTTTGCCGTAAAAGTAAAAAAATCTGAAAATTGACATAGAGTTCAAATTTCACCTTGAATAACTTTTGAAGGAGTGAATTAATTGAAAAATTATAAGAGGTCGTTTTTGTAGAGCGTTCAATTTCCTATAAGAATATCTATGTCTCATTGCTATGGGTCCCCTTGTCCGAGAAAAAAATAATTAATTGTAAAAAGTGGCAAAATCCCATGCAATTTAAATGGCAAATGTATCGTCTTTAGGGCAAGGTTTATTATGAATATTAAGAACTTATTTTGGTCTGACATTTTTTTTAGACGATAAACTAAAAATTTAGGGGGTGTCGCAAGAAAAAAAATCAACTTGGTAAATAACGGCCACCCTAATATTTACATTAGTAGTATAACATTCATCTTAAAAGGGATCGCTTCTTAAAAGGATACTCATGTAAATCTTTTATTTATAATTATTTACATACATTTTTAGGACTTCCAATAGTACCGAGGCTACGTATGTATCGGAAATTTTTGAGGGTTTAGGGCTTAAACAGGTGATTCAGGAACTCACCAGAACAACGGGTGCATCGGCTACACTGATTGATTATATTATTACCCCAGAGCAGCAAAATATTCAGGGACAGCAGGGACTGTTTATAAATGTTGAAAATGCCGAACTTTTCTATGGTGAAAAATTTCCCAGAGTTGGAGCTCGATGGCGATAAAGTGTTCTGCAGTGCTTGTGCTAAAATTATTGTTGGTGAAAAAAAGTTCCAGGTAGATCAACACGTAAAACCAGCGTCGTATAAAGCAAAGCTTCAAAAAATAAAATCTGTTAGTCTGTTAAAACATCATTTTACACCAGTGGTGACAAAACGAAAAGTGACAAGGAGGGATTTAATCATGACTTGTGTAGAGCTTTGGTCGCAGCCAATATTCCTTTGCAAAAGCTAGAAAATCGACAACTAAGGGAATTTACATTTTGTTGGGGGAAGTAAGTGACCATGATTTAGCTTTCTGTATCGTCGATATTAAAAAAGGGCGTAATAAACCTATAATATTTAAAACAACAAGAAATTTTAAAAATATCAATCCTATACGAGATTCGTCTCAAGTTAGAGACCTACCGAATTACCAGACCATATGCCCCCTGGTTGGGGCATATGGTCTGGGGTTTAGGGCTTAAACAGGTGATTCAGGAACTCAGCAGAACAACGGGTGCATCGGCTACACTGATTGATTATCTTATTACCCCAGAGCAGGAAAATATTCAGGGACAGTAGGGACTGAGCTGATGGGGGAGGTAAGTGACCATGATTTAGTTTTCTGTGTCGTCGATATTAAAAAAGGGCGTAATAAGCCTATAATATTTAAAACAACAAGAAATTTTAAAAATATCAATCATATACCAGATTCGTCTCAAGTTAGAGACTTACCGAATTACCAGACCATATGCCCCCTGGTTGACTGATGCGATACGAGCTATAATTTCTGACAGAGACAGAGTGTTGGCAAGATATAAACGAAGGAAAAATCCAGCAGATTGGAATACATATAAAAATCTTGGAAATATGATAGCCAACACAATAAGGCAAGAAAAGAAAGCTTATTTTAACTTCGAGGCGAATAAAATCTCAAATGATACGTGGTATTTATTAAAATTATTAAATCTTTAAAAAATGCATAACAGTGTTACAATACCAGACAGTCTTGGTGATGCAGATAAAATTAACGAACATTTCATTAACTTAGCAGAAAAATTTCCGGTTGATGATAATTTTATAAATTTTTACAAACAGAATATTAAACATGGTATAAATAACATTATTTTATTTTAAATCAGTAAACGAACTAGAAATCCAAAAAATAATTTTGTTTGTAGTTAGCATTTGAGTGTAGGTCTCTTTCAATACTTAACAGTAGAAGTAATAAGAATAAGAATTTATTTTTTGTGTCTCACTTGATTGGAATTAGTTTTTTTGAATGTGTTAATTATTGTAAATCAATCAAATGTGTTAACAGTGAATATTCTGAAGATTTTATTTATTTCATTTTTTCTATAAGTAATATGAAATATGAATGAATCTTATTTTATTATGTATTATATACTTAATGATATATAATATGACCTTCAGGGCGGTCATTCTCAATCTCGTCCATGCTTTATATTGTTAAAAGTTATCCTGTGTTGTAATCCTAATTTTATGAATAAAAGACCTTTATTATTATTATTTCCAAGCATTTTCCGCCATTTCCCACACTCCTCCTGAGTATGCCTATAACACAGGTAAGGTGCAGCGACTATTGCTTTCCGATTGTGTCTGAATCAGGAGGATATAGCGGCCCAAAAGAAAGCTTGCAAAGAACTGCCGCAATAGCAGAACCTGAATAAGAAACACAAAGGCAAGTCATTTTAGTGTCCTCTTTAATTATTTCGCTTTTTGTTAAACTGATTCTATCTGTTTCAGTTTGACGCAATTGGAAAACGACAATTTTTTGTCTTTAATCGTCATTAGCCTTAATTCCATTTTTCTCTCCACAGGTCGCACTGACCTATTGACGCTTAACATGACTTTTAAAATATAAGTAAATCAGTCACTGCCGTCTTTGTTTATGAAAAAACTCCATATAACAGGCGAAAGCTTACTTATTTCCACGTTGACATTAACTTTCGCGTGTTCTATATCCAAAACTATAAAACTTTGAACATACTGTCACAACGGGGGTTGTTGCGACTGAGACTAAGTAATAGTCTCTGGGATCGTATGGAGGGAATGAAGTTAAAGCAGGTTATAAAAAACAGTATTTAATAATTAATCAACAATAATAACAACAAAATAAAGTTTGGCTTTAAATAAATAAAATGAGACACTTACTAATTTACTTCTCTTACATCTTCTCTGGAAGGGCGGCTCTTCTCCCGACCAACGGGCACATGTCCTGTCTCGACATCGTAAGAACGACTACCTATCCCTCTATCATACAATTATCGACGATCGGTGCATTGCTAGGTCAGCATACCTTGACTTACTCAATAAAGTTAAACAAAACCAAGCTGACCTTCAATGTCGTCACGAAGTTCACCGAATAACAGAGTGTCTATTCATCGTTATTGTCAAAATAATCTTTATATAAATACAGTGTGATTTTAAAAATAATTAATAAAATTCGTAAATGCATACCAACTTTTCGAAAAATTTCGTTCTTAATACAATTCGTACTAAGCACTTTTATCTAAAAATGTAAGGTTGAAACATATATTTGAGAAAAATCTATACCGGGCATCAATTTTTCATTAAGACTGTAAAAGCTCACCTAGCTTCAAGTAGAAAAATCAGTATGGACGGAAACCCTCAAATCTAAAAATTTAAAAAACAAACTATTTTCCAACACTGTTTTTTCCTAATCAAAATACCTGCGTATTGGCAAAATATCAGAAATAAATTAAAAATCGACAGCCTCTAAAATTTGCTACTTAACTGCATTATATTATAAAGAGAAATGAAATGACAGACATGTCATCTGCCGAGTTTTTTCCTATTAAAATATTAAAACAATATACTGTGCAATTTTAACTGTAACTATCCTGTATCTTAATACTAACAATGTATGTATGTCGGTAAATAAATAAAACTCTACGGGTATGTATGGAAATATATATTTATATAACAGTTAAAACATTAGCAAACAATAACTAATTATCTGAATTTCCGCAGTGATTTAAAATTATAAATACAGATTAACATATACTACATTCCAATTCTCCACTTTTGGGAACACAATCCAAATACAAAGCGATAGCTCTCGTAAGGTATGTCATGGTTCCATAAGCTCAGCTCTTGGAGCTACAGCTTACTAACTTTAACACACAATAACTAATTATCTGAATTTCTACAGTTATTTAAAATTATGAACACAGTTTAACATATGGTACATTCCAATTCACCACTTTTGGGAACACAATCCAAATACAAAGCGATAGCTCTCGTAAGGTATGTCATGGTTCCATAAGCTCCGCTCGGAGCGCTATCATAAAAATGTTGACAGATGTAGGCGGCACCACCACACAGCAAACTCCCAGCATGGGTGGTTTCACGTTGTTCTCTCGGCTTTGCACAACAGAGAGTTGCATCTCCATCGCAACGCATCTAAAAGAACAGTTTATTGTTGTATTAATTAAGCCATGGCCCATATTTTTAAACCAAATATAAGAAGAACTGTTAAAGTATTTGACGTAATTTCACAGGTTTGTAGAATAACTTATAGAGTATTATAAAAGGCCAACGTAAAAAAATCTGTAAAAGCGGTTGCACCTAATTACTCTAGCGATGTAACATAAAAGTCTGAATATTGCAGAAAAAATATAGTTTAAACTGTTCGTCCTGTATCTAGGAGAAAGGGTGGATGCCTTACTTGGTCACATGTATATACATATTATTATTTTAAAGCAGACAGTTTTCGAATTAAGGCAAGCGAATAAATAGAAATTATTTCTAATAAATTTAACTTTCCAGTTAAACTGGATATACCGTTATATACCTGGTATAGACCGTTTCAAACCAGATTATTGTCTAAACCAAATCTGCAGCTGGGAGATAAGTCAATTTCTTATTTATAATTGTGGTTTTTAGCATTAATGCGTTAGAGAAAGCTGCTCCAGTAAGTGCTTAATAATCTAACGGCTTAAACAAATAATAAACGTGTGACACCATAACTGTTTTGTTACAATGAGAAATATCGAACGAAATGACTAATTATTTTTTAATATATTAATTTTTTTAAGAGTAGAATGGTGTAATAAGTCTAAGCTGATTAAAAACTCGTGGAAACAGAAAGACGGTCAACCATGATTGATTGGAAGGTACATCAGGTTGAGGTTTGTACATTGTACATCCTTCACACCGCGTACAATAAGGTTTATAATGACCCCTACCGGGCCTAATTCAACCGTTTAACTTTGTGAAGATTTGCGACTCTAATTTATATCGCCGTGCAGCAAATGCATAAATTACTTAAGCTTTTTAAAAAGATTTAAACATTGTTTACATAAGTATTTTAGTAGAAACCAAAAAGTTAAGTTGAGCCACAATGTAATTTTCCTATGGTTTTCGATATATTTAGTCCTATTTCAATATGTTTTAAGCCAAATAACAAATAAACTGCATTTGGAATATACCTGGTCTTCCAGAAATAGCTCGTTCGCCTGATGAACTAGATACTCGATTTGTATAATTCCTCCCAAAGATGGCGCCACATTATATTCTGCCACTAAAGTTAATACCATTAACGCTTCCACAATTAGCTGACGGTATTCAGGTTGCGGAATAGTATTCAATACCGTCTCTACAGCCAGTGCAAATTTAAGTTCTCCAGGTGTCATTTCTTGGGTCAAACATTGAGGTAAAACTTTTCCTGCTATATCCATTCCATGACACTATATAAAAAAGATCTTTCAGAGGCGTAAAAACTTATCTTAAAAACCAACGTGTACTAGGGAGTAACAGCAAATTACATTATATAATTTTGGATTCCCGACTGCAACGGTGCACGCGTGTGGCGTAATTACGTCCAATGATAACATTTATTATGAAATCATTAAATGCACTTAACCAGTAACGTGGCGAATACATGTGGGGGGGGGGGGTAGATAAAGGGTTGTCGTCATTTTATCTAACAAGTTTCTGTTTTTGGAAAACTTGTTGCCTAGTTATTCTTTAAAGAGAAAAACTATCAACTATCAACAAGGCAAGGCAACATGCCTAAGCTTGAAAAATACAAACTTTTAGTAAACTGACAGTCTCTAGTGTAATTTGATAATAAATGACAACTAAAAAACTAAAGGAAAAGAAATACTCTTCGGCAAATGAAGGAAGCACTGTGAATTTAAAAGGCAAGTAAATAACGTCTACTTTGATGTTTTTTTAGTCTAAGTACTAACGTACCGTGGGCGTCTGAAGGGAAGGGAAATTGAGTCTATTGACACGGGATTTGAAGAACTGGAGGTTGGGACGGGAATGGAAAACATCTGCAGGCAATTTATTTGTTCCATAATCTGGATACCCTAGGTATGAATGAGCGAGAGAAGTGGTCTGCTCTAGGCTTTTGTAGCTGGACAGTAAAGGGATGCATACACAACTCGCCTCTTGTTGTTCTGTTAGGAACAGTCAAGGGGGGAATAATACCGGCTAGTTCTTCAGAACAAAATCCGTGGAAGTAGCGGTAGAAAAGGGATAAATCCCCAACAGCGCGGCGATGAGCGAGAGAAGGGAGTTTTCTCGTGAGGGCTGGATCATTGATAAGTAATGGCTCTCTTTTGGATAGAATCAAGGATGTTAAGTGTCGAAGGTGATGCCGCTCCCCAGATGTGGGAGCAGTATTCTAGGTTAGGTCTTATTTGGGAAACATAGAGAGTGTATAAGTTAGAAGGGGAGAAGTATTTTCTGACTCGAAAGACAAAACCAAGCTTTTTAGCTGCCGATGTGGCTACTGAAGTAATGTGTTTGTGCCAGCTGAGATCATGTTCAAAAGCGACGCCAACAAGATCCAATGTTTTATTGTTTTGCAGGGCCTGGCCATTCATGTGGATGGGGTCAGCGTTGCCAGATTTTTTGCGTGACAGGGAGCAAGACTGGGTTTTGGAGGCGTTGAACTGAACAAGGTTCTTGGCACCCCAGTCTAAGATTAATTGGAGATCTTGGGAAAGGGATAGGTACATGGATCTGCGTCTATTATCCAACTCTTGATTCGAAACTTGTCTGAAAAATGAATATTGGAGTGAAGAGTACTATCGTCAGCATAACTGTGGATGGGGTTGGTAGTTGAAGAGATCAGATCATTAATGTGAAGAAGAAATAGGGTTGGTGCCAGGACTGCACCTTGGGGGACGCCAGCATTGATAGGATGGAAGTTAGATGAGTGACCGTCAACCACAACAGATATGCGCCGATTAGAGAAGAAGCTACCGATCCAGGTGCATAGTTTGGTAGGAAGACCGTAAGAAGGTAGTTTGTTGAGGAGTGCGGCATGACATACTTGGTCAAAGGCCTTGGAAATATCAAGAGCAACAATCTGAGATTCGCCATAAAATTCGAGAGACGTGTTCCAGTTATGTGTGACAAAGCTAAGGAGATCAGCTGTGGATCTTTGGTGACGAAATCCGTACTGTCTGTCATGAATGATTTTGTGTTTTTCTAGATATTTTAGAATTTGCAAGTTGATCACTTTCTCCATAACTTTGCTGACAATGTTCAGAGGAACAGACAGTGGCGGCTGGTGAAATTTCAAAGTTGTATATCTCTGTTCCTACTTACAGGACCCGTACTAAATTTAGGGGTTTTAATAGTGAGCCCAATGGGAATGTTCTGGTAAAGAGAAAAAACATTTTGTAATTTGCGAAAAAAAGTTAAATTTTTGGTGTGCCCCTCCTAAGAAAAAAATAAACACGTCTAGGTATTTTATTTATTATTTTTTCTAAACAAATTTTACATCATTCTGTCGACAGTTTCTAAATTTTAAGAAAAAGAAATATGTTATTAGAAAGTTATAGTCATTTGAATTTTTTTTTTAATTATATTTTAGGCTTAAAAATATTCAAATGACTATAACTGTCTACTAACACATTTTTTTCCATCAAAATTTAAAAACTGTCGACAAAATGATGTCACATTTGTGTAAAAAAATAATAAATAAGATACCTAGACGTGTTCATTTTTTTTCTGAGGAGGGGCACAACAAAAATTCAACTTTTTTTCGCAAATTACAAAATGTTTTTTTCTTTACCAAAACATTCCCAGTGGGCTCACTATTAAAACCCCTAAATTTGGTACGGGTCCTGTAAGTAGGAACAGAGATATACAACTTAGAAATTTCACCAGCCGCCACTGGGAACAGACGTATTTTTTACATACAAAAAGGTACTTAACTTTCGTTGCTGTCATTGTAGAAAAAATAATTATAATATGTACACTTTTATAGGAGAATAATTATTATCAGAACAAAAAAAACATTAATTTATGTATCTTGCTTACACGTTCAAGAACATGCCAAACTCTTGGGTAAAAATCTCGTGGAACCCTATTAAGAGCGCCATCTAGTCTTCTTCTTCGTAGCCACTGACCTTGCCTGTCAGGTTCAATTATATCTTCAGAAGAGCAATCGGTCGTTAGGCTAATATGACTTTTCTGCAAGAAAATCGAAATTTAATCTTTATTAAATTACCGATAACAAACATCATCATCTAGAGATGCTCATGATTACACAAATATTTTTAATTATAATTATACCACACTAAAAGCGCTACATTAGAGGCAAATCGAAATAAAGTGGAAGAAAATATACACTTGCTGACAAAAAAAAACAGACCAAGAAAATATTGAAAGGTTGGGTTGAATGAATTTTTGGACAACAATACCTTTATTTAACGAATATATATTACCAGATTTCTTAAAAAATTTATTGTAGAATTCTTATGCGATACAAATACTGCTATTTTATCCGTAACTTCTAAACGCGCTGTGAAACAACTCACTAGTGAAATAATTTTCCAGTAGGTTCAATTAAGTCCCGACTATCCTCAATGTCGTCTTTTCTAATTACAATTAGGACCTTGGATGAATTAGAAAGGATTCGGTGTTCCGTATACTGTGAGCGTATCGAACGTGTAGCCTGTTTATTTGGTGTTTGTTATGAAAACATCTTACCCTAGAGGTCCAGTTTACGAACTTTAGGAAATACGTAATTGAATTATGGTAGTAGAGAGATAAAATAGCATTGGAGTGTTGGAGCTCAGAAGTGTTGCTGTCTCTGTTGGTTGCTTAGGAAATACGTCTGAACACTCGGTTACACGTATGTCTTTGTCTAATGAACTAGAAAAGAATAAGTGCGACTTATAGATTTATAAATGACTCGGAGCGACTTTAAATAAGCCTTTAGAAATAATGTATTTAAGAGCTTCCTAACCTAAATTTATTATTATTTAGCAGAAAATAAAATATTTTAGGGCTTTTATTACTTTTAGTAAATCTTGTGATGGTTCTAACGTATTTTTTGTACAAAAATGTAAGGTAAAATAAGATGTGGTCAATGTTTACAAATTGTGTCTACAGTGTCGCTTAGAATGATTTGTTTTGGCTTCAAAGAATGTTAAATCATCCCGTATCCATTCTTAATTCATCCAAGATTAGGACACACAAAATATCTCGATCGGTCGAAGTGTTGGAAGGCCTCGGGCTTAAACGACTGCTTCTGAAACCTACAATCTATATATGGGTCATTTTTTTAAAAATCGTACGCCTAAAATCTTCATGATTTCCAATTGGTTGGATTTCTTTTTAAAATAATATACATAAAATTAGTCAACACGTGCATCGGGATTTAAAAAAAAAATATGTTTCTTCCGAGTTATGTTATTCATGAATTTTAATAGATTGCTTGCTTCTGTCACATCGCAAATTCATTATCTCCGATTCTAATAATAATAATAATAATAATAATAATAATAATAATAATAATAATAATAATAATAATAATAAACTTTATTTCAAATTGAGTTAATCATCGGATTGATACCGTTGTCTCACCGTTGTATTTATTGTTGTATTAGCTTCCCAATTACATGCTTCAAAGGATTTTATAATATTATTTAACGAACATTAATAACAAATTAACTGTTTAAATATATTTTTCATAATCGCACCCACAGCGCATAAAATCGCAAAAAATATCATTATATGCGTTGTGTTTTACTCTAATCATCGATGAAAAAACAATATAAGTGGAGACTTTATTAGGTCCAAAGATATTTATTAATTTCGAGCGTATCACACGTGAGCGGCGCGCGCTGTGTGCCGCATGTTGCGCACGATTAACAGTTTCAGCATTCTTGCACTCGTTGATTCCTTCTAAACATACATGGATTCTTGTACAGGAACTGTTTCGAATGCGAATAAGACACGCATCATAAAAAAGACATGTGAAAAGTGACAATGATTTTTAAAAAAAGTACTACATACAACTCGTGAGAAAGTGTTTGAGCCTCCAGTGAGCGTGATAGTCGTACTTGCCTTGATTGTGTGAGCAGCCTCGCACTTATTCAGAATCGAACGCTTTTTTCACTCGTTGTACAATCTACATATATTGTCATTTTTTATACTGCACTGAGAAAAAACAGCAAAAATTTTCCAAATAGTTGTAAACGCTTGATAAAGGCATCTATGTGGCATGATTTACTCTAAAACGTAGAAAAAATGCTGTAAGTTTGGTAAAAATTTCTTTAAAAATAGTGAATATTACAAAACGTACAGCATTTTTGTTCTCATTTTAAAGTACATGGTGCCACTCAGATACCCTTATTGAACATTTACCGAAGTGAATGATAAGTTTTGTTTGGGTTTGCTTGGGTCGGGTTTTTCTCTGTGTAATCGAAAAATAAGAAACGGAATCATCTAAACATTTAAAATCATCCCAAAGTTTCAGCGAAACAGTCAACCATGTTTGGGGTTAATAGACTACCTACGTCTGACGACACGAATGGGCGGAGCTTAAAGAACCTTTTCAAAAAATCGATAGGCTAGGTGAAAAGTCCATTAGGATTTTTTAACTGCAAGTTTATTCGTTTATTCTTCTTGAATAAGAGTTGTTACGTTTATTTGTCCATAAAGTGTGTGCGTATTTAAAGGATTTTCCACCATAATCTTCAAAGGTAAGGTTTTAACTGTTATTTGAGACTGATTAAAGTTTTGTTAGGTTATGTTATTGTTTTGATTGGTTTTTGCATAATTTTTAATCGGCAAATTGAATGTGGATTGCATTTTAAGTGTTATCTTATGATTTGTCTAGCTTTAAAGACATTCCCAATATGGTTATGTGTTTTGGACCGGACTGTAGGCACTACAGTGAACTGAACATAAATGCAAGGTCTTTGTGGTTCCTGAAGAACCATCCGAAAAAAGAGGTGGATTACTCTGAACAGGTATTAATATTTACAACGTAAATAGTGAATTTTATAACTCATAAACTTTACTTTTTAGGAGGTAAGATAGGGAACCATCACAACAGTCACTGGTTTACAGTTGTCATTTAGTAAACACAGAAAGGAAAAATGGGCAAAACTATATTTTAATTTAACGCTTAAGGAAGTTTACCCTCGAATCTATAACAAAACGGTACGTAAATTTAAAGATGCTTCTCAATAAAACTTTCATAATATAGGGAGAGGTGGGCAAGTTGACATACCTAGGGCTTTAGTAAAAATATTTTGGAACACAACAAGAAATATTTATTTTCTTCTTAAACAAAATAAAGAACATAATGGTTGTCCCTAACCTACATATATTACGAAACAAAATATTAACTCGTTTTATAAGAGATGCACTTTAATAAAACTATGACGAAAAACCATCTTGCCCTACCCTATAGGGCAAGTTGACACACCTATTAAACTTATGTTATTTATTATCAATTATGAAATAGTAGTAAGTAGTACAAGGATTAATTAGAACATAACTCGCAAATAAATTGTTTCGATTTTTGGAGAGACCGGCACATTCCGCGAGAGCCCACCTGTGACACTTCTGGCAACGCAACCAACCTTCATTTGCTTTTGAATTCTTAAACAGTTCGTTGCAATACAAGCATGGACATTCGTCCTCATCGCTATCTGCTGCATCAAAAGATTCGTCGTCTTCTGAATCATCAAATACCTTCTTTTTTACAGTTTTTCGCTGACTTTTTCTTACTTCTTCAGCTTTTTTGATGTTCTCTTTTTCCCGAAGACTTTCCAAATATGGGCTTGCTGTTAAGACATCTTGGTAACAATTTTTCTTCCTTTTCATTGATCGTGCATTTCCCCTTGGCAAAGGTGATATATCCATTAATATTTCTATTGCGCTGTCAGATAGATTAGGCTTGCTTTCTTGAAGTGCGGACCCTGCAATTACCGCAGTGGAAGAATGAGGCTCTTCTATAGCTGAGCATCCACGTTTTGAGGTACGTCCGTAATCGAGCTTGGTAAAAACATGTCTTCCGGAAATATATTTGGATTTAAAGGTGAAATTCCAGTTGTTTTAAAACCACTTAAAGCTATGGCAGCACTTGCTGCTTTGCCATAAGCTTCAGCAAAAAGAAAAGCAACTTGATACAAGGTGACAGTACGGCCTGGATTGGTTTTTAACCAATAAGTCACCGCTACATCGTAATATTTACTTAAGGGTCCAAAAAAACAAACATCTAACGGTTGTAGTCTGTGCGTACAGTGGTATGGTAAGCAGAACAACACCACCGAGTTTCGTTTTGCTAGGTCTAAAGCCTCTAGGTTTTTGTGGCTAACGTGCCCATCTAATATTAGCAAAGCTTTTTTTTTCGGGTGTTGGTCTGACATGGGTAATAAAGCGTTCCATCCACTTCACAAATAATTCCCCTGTCATGTATCCAGATTCATTGTACAACGGTAAGGTTCCGACAGGGGCGCCATCATATAAAGTTGGGTTGTATTTTTTTCTGGGAAAAATTACAGCTGGTGGAATATAACTTCCTGCTGAACTCATGCAAATCACCACCATAGAATGAACACCTCTCTCTCCACTGGTAATCGAACCAACTTGTTTTTTACCTTTTAATGCAAAAACTTTTGGTGGCGTTTGTACTGTGGTTAATGCGGATTCATCCATATTAAATATCATGGTGGCGTCAATATTCTCATTAATAATGGTCTTCTCTAGATTGGAGAAATATTTCCCCACTTGGGGCTTATTAAAAGCTTCAGCTCTCGCGAATGATGTTGGTTCTGGGCGAAGTAATGTTATATTTTGATTTCTTGATCGAAAGGAATGTAGCCATGCTTTACCGGCTATTTTTTTGTCTTTATTAAACTGATGTTTTATTTTCATTTTTTCCGCCAACTCATAGGCCAAAATACGCAAGTCTTTCGTTGTTAATCCGAAAAACCTGGATTCCAAGGCTAGAATATGTTCTACTAAAGCCTTTTCTACATTTGGGTTAAGTACTGGTTCGTGTCGGCCAAGATGTTTTATTTTGTATCAACCGCTATTTTATTTTGGTTCTTTGCGCGCCGGCGAAGAGTTGCTTATGGAACATTAAAATGTTTACTGGCCATTTGCCATCCCTTTTGCTTTTCTGCTACAGCTTTTAAGGCTTGCCGCATGTCCTCTTCTTGCCATGAGCCCCGGTTACTTTTTCTTTTATAGTTAGACACCATCTAAAAACAAGAAGACATCCTTGGTCAACAATTTTGTCAGTGCGGGCAAGATGACTTACTAGGTATGTTATCTTGGCCGACATAGGACCCAATCAAAAATAAAATAAAAAGGTTTTAAAAAAAAATTAGAAAAAGGTGCAATGGCGCAACATATGGATAAAAACCCAATTTATAAACTAACATAAACAATATTAGGATAATAATAAAAATAAATATTTTATGATACTTATGCTGTATACTTACATTGGTAGAAAATCATAGGGTTGAACAAAAACGTAAATATTTTTAAAACCACGACTAGCGTAGGGTCACTTATAACATCCAAGTGCACACTGCCAATATTTGAACTGCTTTAAGCCTATTAAACGTCCTGATAGCGCTTCAATTTTAGTGGAGGGGGTAATATGTCATCTTGCCCACCTATGTCAACTTGCCCACCCCTCCCCTATAAATGAATATTATATTACCTTCTTAAGTTTTGATTGGGTTGTATAATATCAATACTCTAAACATTTATATTTTTTGCAGTAAACGAAGTCTGTAGACAACAGATAGTGGTGAAAAATTCAGTGTGAAACTGAATCAACTGATAGTGTTGAGGTAGCAGGGCCTTTGAAACCAACTATTGCTAAAACCCGCCGTGAAACCCCAAGTACAGTGTGTCCATTTTACGATGGTTTTACGGGGTATCTACGTTATTAGTAAAGAGAGAAGGATGCGGTTTTCGCGGCACTGTGCTACTTTTTTGAGAAACAAAAGATGCCGCACACAGAATTTTCCTATCCCTCTTAGTTTGTAAGAAGTTTTTGAAAATTTTGCATTTTGGGACACTCCTCGTATCTCGGTTACGCTGTAACTTAGCAAAAAGGTAAACAATGAACTTATTGTTTTTTTTTACGTAGAATCAAGTGGCTTAATCAGATTTTTTCTAGGTTCAATTGTTTTCGAGAAACAAAGCAAACTTGCATTTTTTTTAATGGGACGCCCTATATATTTTTAGATATTATGATTCAGTTTATCATAAGCTTTTTAAAAATATATAACACTTTATATTTATTTTTAATATTAAGCTTAAAATTTACATTTTAAAAATATTTATACTTACTTTTTTTTTAGTAGGCCATGACGGGTATTTAAGAAAACAAAAGATGACAGTCTTGTCATCTTAAGAAATTTATGATTTTCTGTCAGAATATTTAGGTTCTCTATTGTCTATTCTTTAATTTTTAATAAAAGTTTGGATCAAAAGGTAAGAAAGCATTTTTATCCTAATTATGGCTGCCAATCCGAAATTCGAGAATTACGAAAAGTACGACATGCTCGTTTATTATGTTCAGTATAAGCATTTTTGTATTTTTCTTTATTTTTCAAAATTTATAAAAACTTATTATTCGTAGATACCCAGAAAGAAGTCAGCCGGATACAAGAATATTTTTAAGGATCAAACTTAATTGGAGGCGAGTCATTTTCTAAACCCCGGCCCAAAATCTACAATAAGGAAAACGAAGTAAACGTTTTGGCTTCAATTCAAACAAATCAAAGTAGTTCTTGTAGAACAGTAGAAGGTTCTGTTGGTGTTATAAAGTCAAGGGTTCAAACTATGCTAAAAAAACACCAGTTTAAGCCATATAAATTACATCTCGTACAAAACTTACATCTTGGTGACTCGCAGCGCCGAATAGAATTTTGTAATTGGTATTTACAAAATTTGAATACAGAAAATAATAATTTTGAAAGAATAATTATATGGTCTGATGAGAGTCATTTTACCAGTGCCGGTATATTTAATCGGCAGAATACTAGGTTTTGGTGCCGGGAAAATCAACATGTAATATTTTCAGGGGAACGGCAAGGCAGGTTTGGCTTTAGCGTTTCATGTTTTATATTGGGAAGAAAAATCGTATATAATATATTCGAAGGCAGCCTTACTGCAAATAAATATTTAGAAATTTTGGAAAACATTGTGCCGGAAATGGTAGAAAATGTGCCCCTGGCGCAACTTAACAACTTGTATTTGCAACAGGACGGAGCTCCCGCTCACAATGCGCAAATTTTAAGGGCCTATTTGTTTCTCAAAAAAGTAGCACAGTGCCGCGAAAACCGCATCCTTCTATCTTTACTAATAACGTAGATACCCCGTAAATCCATCGAAAAATGGACACCCTGTACATCAAGAAGTACAAGAACATCCAATGATGACTTACGTTCTTGTTCGAGAACATCTGGAGCATCGTTGGAAGCTGAAATTTATTTGTTAAAACAAGAACTGGAAGAAGCAACAAACAGATTGAAGAATTTAACTACACGTTTTGATTATGAACATATCAAAAACAATGATTCACAAGTGCTTGTGTATACTAGTATACCCACTAGTGCTTTATTTATGGTGTTACATGAAACAATGGACAGTTTTATATACAGGGTGTTAATAAGGTATGTGGCCAAAATCCAGGGTATTATATTCATTAGTCAATTTTAAGACAAAACGTTCATATAAACATAGGTCATACAAGACTTGGTTTTTAATACACAGGGTGTTAATTTTTTTTTAAAGGTTTTTTCCTAAATAACCAGACGACGCAAATTAGTATCAAGTTGACACTTGCTGACAACTTTTAATGCATAAAAAGAAGTCTTGCTAGTTGTCAAATTTGTTTAAAGAAGTGTTTTTGTTTCCATGGATTTCTTACTGTTTTGTTGTTTTCAATAAGTTACAGTAATAAATAATGTCATGCATTGCTTTACAATTTTTCGTTTTTATCAAAAGTGGCTAGCAATCCGAGCAAAAAAAAATAAGAGATGATTTTTGTGTAGTTTTATTTGCTACATCATAAATCCCATCAGACTGAAAAAAAAAGTTGCGTACTTATTTTTTTTTTATTAAACCTTTGACATTACCCCTGTGCACGCCACTGGCAAAATTAGAAAAACAGTTTTTTGCTTAAGACTCCCCTTTATGCATTAAATATTGTCACCAAGTTTCAACTTGATACTAATTTGCGTCTTCCAATTATTTACGCAAAAACCATTGAAAACAATAAAATTCAACACCCTGTGTATTAAGAACAAAGTCGTTTAGGACCTATGTTTATGCCACATACTTTATTAACAACCTGTATGTGAAAAGGAGTATTGCGCCACTGCGTTAATAAAAAAAAATTGGGTGGAATTGCAAAAAGTATATTATTTGTAGTCTGAACACCAAAGGTGTTTACCTTCGCGAAAATATTAAGGGATAGTTTTTAGCGAAATGTTTAAAAATTGACCTTGCTAATTAGGTTTGTTACACTATCTAAAACTGTTTCGCTGAAAGTATTAAACATATCACTTTTAAACTACCCGCCACGAGAAAACGAACTAAAGCGACATCTGATGGTAGGATACGTACTATTTTATTGATTTTTATTTAAATTTCGTGTTTCCAGATTTTACTTACGAGTTAATATTTCTAACCTATTATATTTTCTTTGCATAACAAACAATTAGGGAATCCAAACCACGTGATCCAATGTGGCGGCTGTAGGCACACAAAAATGACATTGAAAAGTTCCCCATAAGAAGACGTGCAAATTGAAAGTGATCATCGATTTTATTTTGCATAGTTTTCGACAGTTGTGGTTGCTAAAATTCGTGTTGTTTTTCTTTAACGTGACTTGTCAACCCTGAACTTTACGTATTTAGCAATGGCTAGTATTTATCTGCAGAAATTATTGGCAGAAAGTCCTGACGTTGGCGAGAGATAAGTTGAGGTTATTTGTTATTTAAAACTAGCTTAAAATGATTATCTATGTATTCCTCTGAAAATAATCAACTGTTTTATGTTTTCAGGTATCTACAGATGTTAAAACGAATTGGTTCTTTAGATCATTTTACTTTAAAAGATGAAGATTTAGACTTCTTTATTGATAAAGTTCCTCCAGTTTCCAGTATGGGTATTGTTTCATATTTAATCCTGACACACAGTTATTACACCAAATGAAAGCAAAGTAGTGTTATAAATATTTTGAGGCATGATTTGTAACAAAAGTTGGAGTAAAGGTGGTTAAGGATGCGTATATTTTAGTCGACAAGGTATATTTATTTAGTAATTTTCTCAACTTTGTATTTTATGTTTAATTTTCAGTAACTTTAAAATAAAAATTGAAGGATAAATGTTTACAGAGTGTTTTTTTTTCCGGTAAGACATTCTCAAATAGCAAACTTAAGCCCATTAGATGTGTGGGGTATTATAGCACAAGACGAAAGCATATGTACAGTACATTGTTCATATATGGCCATTGGCATCTGATTTGTACAAATAAATAATCTACAGTTTTTGTCATTTTGTATTATTTCTATATTATTGTTTGTATTGTAGTTTGGGAAATAAATAATGCATGTTTTATTTATATGTATGTATTTTTTATTTAATAATATTTTGGTATGCATAGCTACATTTGCTTGAACTAGAAAGACATTTCAGTTCAAAAATAAATTACATCGAGATCAATTTTCTAGTTATTACTAACTTAATAGTTAAAATATTACAAAAACTAAAATAATTCTCAATAGAATAAGCTGAAATTTTTACAAGGGGCCAGGGGGCACCACCAAAAAATATCTAAAGGTTCAGTTTTCCATTGACATTACCGAACACTAAAAAACATTGCTCGGTTGTTGACATCGGGTGGCATATTAAAGTTAAAAGTTATTTGTTAAAAAAAGTAATTATTATTTTTAAACTTTTCTAGGTAGATAACGTAGTTAAGTTAACCGAGATAATAACTTGGAAATGATTAATCTGATATAAAATGCTTGCTGCAAACTCTTTGATTCTTTAACATAGACTCTGTAAGATTGTCCCTTTTGAGAGCAGCCTGCCACGTCTTTTGGACATATCATTTAAATTAGTTAAAAACCTATGCTTTAAGATGGTAGGCACACAATAAAAACTAATCTGGTCTCTGTTGGAGCGACTTCCACAACCGACTGCAAGACAAGTCATCGGCATTATTGTTTGGTCAATACACCCACTAAATTACTATACAAATGTATTTTACTGAAAAAAAAACCTTTTCAGCGCTCACTAGAACAGTAAACAAACAAACTAAAACAACCTGATGATTCCTTAATAAATATAAACAATTTTATCGGGATTTAGGATGCGCACGCTCAAATGTAAACAAACGTGTTCCTTGCAATGTTTGCCAACAGCCGCCACATTGAATTGATTTTGACACATCGTTGGATTGCCTAATTACAAAGCCGTAGCAGAAGCGATACAACAATTATTGAATTCTTCGTTGTCTTTAGCGGAGTCTTGGCAAATTTTAGATCGCGTGCAAAGTTCTACAGTCGTTAAATGACAAGAAAAGTGGTTGTGTTACAGAAAAATTTAATAGGGCATTAAGAAAAAATGTTGGCCTCGCTAAATTGAGACAGATCTATACTGATAGTGTTTCAATAGATCGTTAAGAAGTTTTAAAGTATACCAATCCTAAAGTTATTGGGCTGACCTTGAAAAATCAATTCGGGATCAACGTATACCGAGTTAACTCGATATCAAGCACAGCGCTAAAATCTCATGCACATTGGGTACGTTTTTGTCTTAAACTGACCTCGTAATATTCGTCTTCTGTGATTGGCTGGACGCTCTCTGAAATGACCAATTAGATAGTCTAAATTCCCACCTCTTTCTTGTTTGCCGGCCAACTGAGACATCAATGTCAGGACGGGTGATTTATTAGGTGATTTAGCCAGTGCAGTGGGTCAGTGTTTTAGCACCGAGATTTATGTAAGTAAATATTTACGGTTATAGTTTATATTATTAATATGACTTTTTGGCGACCTTTTGAGATAAATGAAAATGAATCATTGCGGAAAAATGTTGAATTGCCGTCGGTATCGACAACGGAGAGGAGTCCAGAATTTAATTGTATGGATTTACAAATTCAAGGTCAGCGTATGATTTTAAATATTTACAGGAGTTTAAAAAAAGAAAATACGGGACAGACGGATACATTTATTATTAACTCAAATTTCCACTTCTACGATTTATCGCGTTATTAAGGTAGGATACGTGACAGATCATTCAGTAAAGCGGAAAAAATGACTAAAAGTTTTTTATTATTCATCAAACAAATGGATTTACGGTTGATAAATTAATAAATAAGGAAGCACCTTTTGGGAGCGGAGTAAAGCGGTATGTCTCTCATCGGCCTGACTTCAATAGTGTATTTTCGTAACATCGCATTTTGTCTTATAATACCGTTAAGGTCAGGGCTTAAAACTTTACAAATGGGTTTAGAAGTTAAAAATATATTCTAATTTTTTTTCTTGCAAAACTTTTTCCTCTCTAATTGCTATAATAAAGAATAATAATAATAATAATAATAATAATAGATAATAATAATAATAATAATAATTAATAATAATAATAATAAAAGTGCCGTTATTTACAAAAACAAAAGTAATACATATAAATATAACATGCGCTACTCGCAAATTCCGCTATTATGTAGAACCACTACAAAATTATAAGGATTGGCATACCTAATTACTGTAAGGTAAATTAAAAAATATATATTAATTATTAAACATTACGCAGTATAAGTGTAAGCATCTTGAAGGTGAGATGAAACACAGCAAAGAGAACAAAAATACACGAAAAGAAAAAAAAAAGAGGAGAAAACCTAAAAAAGGTAGTTAAGCAATCTATCCATTTATTCTATTTTCCGCAGACCAGGGAGATCCTTTATATCACCCGGGATAGAATTGAACAACTTAGCCGCGTTGAAACTAAATGACCTCTGGAATAGAGCCGTTGTGTGGCGAGGAACACTGAACAAATTACAGTGACGCGTGTTACGTCCATGGATATCAGTACGCTTGTCGATTTTGCTACTCAGGTAGGAGGGACACCGTGATGTATTCAACTTATAAAGAAATCGTGCAAACTGGAGTCGAAATCGCTCATCCAGATTAAGCCAGCCAGAGTTGGAAAAGCTCTCAAAGATATGATCGTACTTTCTTAAATTGTATCCAAATCGAATACAGGCCTTCTGCAGTCTTTGTAAACTTTCCTTGTCCCGATTTAAAATGGCCGGCCAGTAAACTACACTAGAATAGGATATATATGAAATTATTAGAGAGTCGCAGAGCTTTAACTTAACATCGCTACTTAGAATGTCCTCATGTAAGTACAGAGATTTAAGTTTACAGTAAGAAGCCTGAATTGTTTTGCCAATGTGATAGGAACAGCGCAGAGAAACGTCAATCCATAAGCCAAGATTTTTGCAAAAAGCAATGACATGATCATTTAAAACAATTTTAAAATTAGGATGCGACAAAATTTTCTCTCTCTGGCTTCCAAATATTAGCAATTCAGTTTTTGAATGATTAAGCACCAAGCCATGTGCAAGAGACGCATCACGAATAATCTTTAGATCAGTGTTAATCTTCTCCATAGCAGGATACAAATCAGGCATATAAAAAGAAAAATATATTTGCGTGTCGTCCGCGTATTGATGAGATAGACCTGCTTTTATGAAATAGGACAAATCTGCAGTATAGATTAAGAATAGCAGACGACAGCATCAGAGCAAACACTATTAATGAAAACAGTCTGTGATCTACCACACAAATAATCTTTTAAAAAATTTACAGAGTTTTCACCAAACTATTTTAATTTCGTACATAGAATCTGATGGTTTAAAGTGTCAAATGCCTTACTATAATCTAATAAGATAAGGCATGTATTCATTTTTGTATCCAGTGTCCTAAATATGTCATCAGTAATTTTCAGGAGAGCCGTTGTTGTGCTGTGATTCGGACGAAATCCCGACTGTGTCGGTGGCAAGATACTATTGCTCAACAGAAATCTGTTAATCTGCTCCGCAGCACATTTTTCCAGAATTTTTGAAAATGTGGGTAGTAAACTGATTGGGCGAGTCAGAAACAAGGGTGGGGTGAAAACTCTTGGGTACCGGGATAACATACGCTTGTTTCCAAGCGCTAGGAAATCTTCCCGCGGTAAGACACTTATTTATAATGAAAGTAATATAAGGAGCTAAAAAGGGGAGTGCGAACATAATCATTTTAATATTTATTTTGTCGGGCCCCATCTGTAAACCGAAAGGTTTCATTTAAATCAGATTTTAATTTATTATCATAATTTCGGGAAATAAATCAATTATCATTTACACCGGGAGGTATGCCACTCGTAAAGGCCAAGTTAAAATCATTGGGGATGGCAATACTATCTGGGATATCCGAATCGCGTGGAATAACATTCAACCAGTGCAAGAATTTCCAGAAGTTGATAGGGTCAGTTCTAAATTTGTGATTAAGAAATGCTTTCTTTTCAACGCGAAGACACGTATTAACAAAATTACGCCTCCTTATATTCTAACCAGGAGGCCTCCGTTTTAGTTTGCCTATATCTAAGATGTGCTCTCCTTTGAAGCTTAATCATCAATTTGAGGTTGTCAGTTAGCCAGGGAGCGGGGCGCTTCTTTATTCTTACGGTTTCAAATGGAGCATGGGCATCATATAACTGTAGTGAGCTATTTTTCAACAAGCTCACCGCGTCGTCAATATCAACAAAATTAAAAACATTGTCCCAGTTTATAAGCCCAAGATCCAGAAGAAAGTCATTCAAGTCAAAATTAGAAAAATGACGATACGTTTTAAATAAGGTTGGTTGCCGTTCTTTTTTAATTTTTAACGAGCATCCAATCAAGCACTGGTCAGAAATCTCGTCCATTCTATGAACATCTATACTGCCACAGAGATTTTCCAATGAAGTTACAAGAATATCGATTAAAGTGCTTGATGTATCCATGACTCGAGTGGGTTCAGAGATTAATTGATAAAACCCATACCTATTAAATAAACTGTTTGCTTGTAAGTATGCCGGACCGTTTCTGTTAAGAAAATCCACATTAAAGTCACCCCCAAAAGTAAAAAAATCATGCTCAGGTATAATCGAGGAGAGAACATTTTCAAGGTCATGTAAGCAGTCAACTAAATTAGCACTGGGCGGTCTGTAAATTGTTCCCATACATAGCTTCTTACCCGCCACTTTAAAACTAACCCACAACTGCTCCAGTCCACTGACACGGGGTAGCAATTTTATCACTCCGACCTTTAAATAATTTTTAACATAAAAAGCCACTCCACCACCCCTGGTTTGACGGTCACGTAAAATATTATAATCATTAATATGAACAGAACTATTCGGTATATGTCCACTTAACCAGGTCTCTGACAAACCCACGATATCATAGTCCGAGTCCGTGACGAATTCAGCGAAGAGATCGAATTCTGCACACAATGAGCGAATATTAAAATGGCAGAAAGATAATGCTTCATTCACCATGCTCAGACTATCCCGAGCCCCTGCATGCAATCAAAGGCCGAAATATGCAAAAAACACGACAACAAAAAACTTAAAGGAAATAGAATAAAAAGAATTCGAGAAAAATAAATCTAAACAGAATTTTTAAAACAGTTTTATATGAAAACAAAAGGAGCAGACACACAAAAGTCAGACAAAAATATATTTTGCCACTCGCCTCGCTAATTACACAATAAACTTTATATAAATCATTCATTTCAAGAAATTCAATAAATCATTTAGGGTTAATAAAAGTAGGACTTGTAAGTCACATAATATGAATTAATGTCCAATAATTAATTTTTGTAACTAATGATCTAAAAAAAAGAATTGAATAGGTACCCTACATATTTTGATATATTAATAGATGTTAACAATAGATCAAATAGAGAAAGACCGAAACATAGTATGTACTTTACGTTTAAAAATAATACCAAGCTAAAACCCTTTATCGTACATGTGCAATTTGATTAATAAGCTAGTCCAAAAACATTAATTTGGCATAAATGCTTCCATAAAAACGAAAAAACGGCTAGGTACATATCAAGTAGCAACAAAAAAATAACAATACAGTGAACTGATATCATTGTAGTTCTACCAAGTTGATATAGACATACGAATTTATAACTCTTTAGCGCACGAGACAAGACGCTTTTTATTTTTACTCGCGCACCACACGAACACGTTTCCCCCAGTTGACAATGCCTGACCATTCCCATATTTATCCTTAGCAGCAGACAGAAGCTCATACCGTTCCTTTGTTAAGTCTTCATGTAATGAAAAACCAGACCCCTTTAGTAATTTTTTTGCATTAAGTATTTCATTACGGTTAAGGTTACTAATAAATTTGATCAAGGTGGTTCGAGGGCGATTGCCTGTAGATTTTCCAACGCGAAACACGGAATCAAAATCAGGCGGTACACACTTAACTTTCAATTGAGTTTGAAGGACTGATATTACAACATTTAGCAAATTTTCATTATCGGTCTCCCGGGCGTCATTCAACGTGACATTATTTTTCTTATATTATATTTAAATTTTGTACCTTCTTATATTTAACGTTAATTAAAAATAATATTTATGAGTTCGATGGTACGCCCATGGGTATGATGCATTTCCTCCTTACATCGTTTTTTGGCCACTTTTATTCATACTGGGAACACTATACATTTTATCTACGCATAGGTTACATCGCTGGATGTCGAAAGGTCGTTCTCTTTATATACAGGGTGTTTTCTAATTGAATGTCAATATTTAAGGGGGCGATTTTTGGGTCCATTTTAAAAAGAAAACTTCATATGAACGTATGTCCTAAACGTCTTAACTTTTGAGGTACAGGGTGGCAAAGTTTTCAAAAATAAATAGTTTTGTATTAATATCTGTAATACCACTTTAGATATTTTAATTAAATTTGGCATACATGTACTATGTATCAAGAGGCATTATTTAGTGTAGCACAATTTTTTTATTTCTACCAGTGGCGTTCGTACGGAATTTCACCTGCCTATTTTGGCAGACATTGATGGTACACCACTGATTTCTCGTAAAATTAAAATTATTCCTGAAATCCCCAATCATTTCTAAGCAAATTTGATCTCTTGAATTTTTTCAATCCGATGCGCGGTTTCCGCTTAAAGAAATAAAATCCTTTTCTCTGCATGATCATAACAATATCGTTAATATGACAATATCACCATGCAGAGAAATAGATTTCATTTTTTAGATCAAATTTGCTTAGAAATGAATAAGGAAGTTAGTTTTTGAGATCCTTATACATTTCTAAGCAAATTTGATCTAAAAAATAAAATCTATTTCTCTGCATAGTGATATTGTCCTATTAACGATATTGTTATGATCATGCAGAGAAAAGGTTTTTATTTCTTTAAGCGAAAACCGTGCATCGGATTGAAAGAATTCAAGACATCAAATTTGCTTAGAAATGATTGGGGATTTCAGGAATAATTTTAATTTTACGAGAAATCAGTGGCGTACCATCAATGTCTGCCAAAATAGGCAGGTGAAATTCCGTACGAACGCCACTGGTAGAAATAAAAAAATTGTGGTACACTAAATAATGCCTCTTGATACATAATACATGTATGCCAAATTTAATTAAAATATCTAAAGTGGTATTACAGATATTAATAAAAAACTATTTATTTTTGAAAACTTTACCACCCTGTATCTCAAAAGTTAAGACGTTTAGAACATACGTTCATATGAAGTTTTCTTTTTAGAATGGACCCAAAAATCGTCCCCTTAAATATTGACATTCAATTAGGAAACACCCTGTATATCAAAAAAAAATTTCACTGCTGCGGACATCGCTCAAAGAAACGACAGTGGAGACACACGGCATGCTGCAGATGTTTAGACTAGTTCATCCGGATTTCTAATATTCACTGGGTAAGTGTTCCATACTATCATGTAAATAAAATTATAAAATATTCTAACAGAGTTGGTTGTTTATAAAATCGACGCTTATGGAATGTAACCCAGCTGCCGCGCCTTAATGATGAATTTAAAATTTTTTGCAACAAAATAATATTAACGTCTCCTACGGCTTCTAACGGCGCAATCGAAAATAGTGTAAAAAAGGGTAAAAAGTTTTTTTAATTAAGGAGTTAAATATGCATAATAATACCTTAGATTTTAACGGCTCTTTAGACATAATTTTAAAGACATAGAATTACGGAATATTGGTTAACTGGGGAACTCCGTCTTGTTTGTTTTTAGGTTGACAAATTCGATCTAGATTCGATTTAATGAACCCTTGTAGTATCGATGAAAAAAAAATGCTTTTAAAATTTATAAAAATTTACAGCAGGCTCAAAACAAAAATATGAGTGAGAGAGACGTGAACTTTGCAGTTGGACAATGTGTTTATGCTAAAGATTATAGAAACATTGTAAAACCTCCGTGGACAAGTTGGCATGTTACTGAAATTTTAGGTATAAAAGTGAAAATGAATTGCGAAAATGTGAAATTGTTAATTTCAGTGCAAATAATTTAGAACAAGTGAATGATGAAAACGGCCAAGAAATTATCACAGATTCGCCCAGTACAACTAAGGAGGCAGATAATCCATTTAGCTTGCTTCGTGAAAATGAGCAAAGCACTTCATCATCACGCACTTTCTTTTTAATAGAAAACAGACCTAAGCGTAAAAGGAAATCACCAGATCGACTTAAATATTAAATTGTACAGATTAATTTGTCACTATCGTACTTAAAAATAAAAATTATTCAATTTATTAAAAATAAAATTTAATTTTAGTATTTCATGTTAGCGAGATGCATAAAATTAGGGAGGAGAGAGTGGGACATGCAGTCATCAGAGATAGAATATTTAGTATAATCGGTATAGATCACTACACTTTCGCACCTTAATACATGCATCCATATATTCCTTATCAAAGGTTTTTTTCTTCCCACGTCGATAGGAAATGTTAACAGTCAGGTATTAAGCACTACAGATTTGGGTTTTGTATAGGTTGTATGTACGTCTTGTGGGAATCTTATTGAGAAACTTCTTTTATTTTCCTGTAGGACGTTATAACATCAAACTTTATCAAAATTTTCTTTGTTCTTTTTTATTTCTTCTCTATAGCAATACACTTACCAACTTACCTTACTTATGCGGCTTGATTTGTTGCTCACAATTGAAAAATTGCCCCGACCAACTAAAAGAGGAATATTAGAATAAAAAAAACATTAATTTTAAATTAACTTTTGGGAACGCTTTTTCAATGTCACCCACACGAACAAAAGAATTTATTTCAGCTTTCATATATTTGTTTGCAGTTTTAATAACAAAACGTACCTACCGCTACTAATTGCAAACTCCTTTCCACTTATTATGTGATATAACAAATTTTTCATTTCAAAGGGACTTAAATTAAGCAAATATTCGGAAGCTTCGTCTCCGTCACAAATTAGTGTTCTGGAAAGCTCAGTTGCCATAACTTGTATGATTAATCCAATTCGTAATCTCAACATTTCCATGAAAAGTTGAGGTTCTGTTCGAATAAACATTGCAAGATAAACAAGAAGTTCATGTGTTAACATCGCTGTACTATCGTCTTGACCATAAGCTTCATGTATAAGTAATCTAAAAAGAAAATATTGAGACATAATGAGAAGGTACAAAATTATTAAGTACCTAAAACGAAAATTTTCTGAATGAAGTATTGTTGTCAAATTAAAATTTAGTTTAAAGATCTAGATTTATCAACAATTATTGGAATTAGTAAATGAACAATT
This sequence comes from Philopedon plagiatum, assembly GCA_963971165.1. Classification (NCBI taxonomy): domain Eukaryota; kingdom Metazoa; phylum Arthropoda; class Insecta; order Coleoptera; family Curculionidae; genus Philopedon; species Philopedon plagiatum. The sequence continues at coordinate 53,566,790 of OZ020192.1, read as the reverse complement.
TCAACGGCAAAACTCGGAATCCCTTCTTACTAAATATTTATCTTAAAAGATTTACAAATTTTCAATATATAAGACTGTTTTAGTAAAGAATCGAAGATTGTTAGTTTTTGATAAATTATGTACCTTACGAATTTTGTAGAAAAACATAAAATACCATCGCAGATCAGCAATAGATATTATTATTATTATTAGATTAAAAATCTATTCAAGCTAGTAACCCGCAACTAGTTTTTAGTTAGAAATCAGATTACGCCCAGTTAAATGTTATCTGTGACACGATGAACCATTGTGAACCAGAAACATCTAGAGATTATTTCAGATGGCCCGGGTTATAGTAACCGCCAGTGACCGTTTCATTTCAAGTGGCAAGTAATGACGTCATCTATGACCGCGGTTTGTCAATTGATAACCACATCGGGGATATGGTTATAAATGCTGGTTATGATGTTAAACTTCTGATTTATAAAACTTATAAATAACAGAGGCCACAATAGAAGCTGTTAAAGTGAAAATCAATGGTATCTAAATACATATATTTTGAAAATAGAAAGGAAATTTTGATGCAACTCTTGTAAGGTAGGTGCTTTGTTTTGATATATAAAAATGTTAGCACCTTTAAGCTTAAGCCCTTAAGAGAACAGGGTACGGTAGGTTAGTGGGTACCTACAATTACAAAATGAAGTACCTATAAATTATTGAAATTTGTAAAATATCTGCGGTTGAAGCGTTCACTATGCTAAACAGTGATTTAAATTAGCGGTATAACCATGAACCAGGGCCCCTAAGACAGGTACTAGGTCGGTATGATTCAAGTTCATCTTTAGTTGCTTATTAGTTGCCACTGATCTTAGCTCTTTATCATACCCTCTCTGACTACCTTAGCTCAGCTACGACAGGTGGAAAATAAAAAGCCACTATTATTTCATAATTCTAAATTAACGAGGACCACAAGTTCTGTGGTCCCACCACACCCAACTCACACAAGGAAAGGGCTCGACGAAAAAATAAAGTTCCAACCATTAAAAGTGAGGTTAATTTCGTCAAAGCGGTTAACCAGTTAATTTCATATGGCTTCAGGCATGACATCATAGTCTTAGGGCCCGGATTTTGGTTTTTTCCACTCAATTATTTGTGTGAGCTGCCAACAATAACAATAACAAACATCGGTAAATTCTTTAGTATTAATTTTTGGTATTTTTATTCTGGGTGAGTTATACGGCAGTACGAGCTAAGGGAGAACGTTTGTTGCGCCAATAACAATGTAAACTACTATTTTTATATTTGTATTCCATTAGTTTACTGAATCAAAAATACACTTCCTATATATTGAAAACATTTGAGTTATTTAACTGTACTGTTACCAGAGTTATATTTGCCGTAATTAGGAATAATAACCTACACAAATAAACTGCTTTGGTGCAATTAACTCTCTCCAATGCATTGCGAAAAGTCTCCAAGACACCCCAGGAAATATATTCTAGTAAACAAGCGTCCCATAGGCGTCACGGCGTAGCAGGTAAATGATTACCGTACACAGTAAAAAATCCAGTTGATTAACCACAAGAGATGTCTGATTTTATTTGCCGGATTAATTTTTTTGATTTAATTTGTAATTATTTTCTAAATCAGTTTCATAATCTTCGTTATGATTCGTACAAATTACTCATTCTCGATTACTTTAAATCGATACTGATCAAATGCATAAAAAAGACAAACATTTTAAATCATATTTCCTTGTCAAAATAATCAATATCAATCACCTACTGACTAAAAATACTCAAACTTCTAAACCAATCCGCCAACACATGCGCAGTACGCAACCTTTTAATCACAAGGGAGTACCGATATCCATCCACCCCGCTGCAATCTGCAAAAATTCCCTATAATCGGCAGTATGGCGGTGTCTGTGGGTCTGTAATGTAGGTAGTGTGAGTTGTGTGAGGTTACAGAAGTGGTCAACCTGTGGTATCTAAAATTTTTCGAAACCTTTGCAGTCATCATGTTAGTGAAATTATGGTTTAAAAAACAAAAAAAATATGCAAAAATCGCCGATGTGGAATCCAATCGATTGCAGGAACTCACCAACATAGGTAAGTAATTTTCCATGTATTTTCAAAGAAAAGACGTCATGCCAGGTCTTCATTATTAGTGTTTTGTGTATATATTTACAGATGCATAAATAATATTCGTTTTTTTAAATTTAATAATTATTTTCAAGGCAATCCTAGCAATTCGATTCAATCAGAATTTATTTAACTTTTAATTTAACCGCCTCATATTTCTTTGTTCTTTGTTTACTGTGACAGATCTTTCGTCTCTCTCTTTTACCACATAATATCAATAGAAAAAGAGATAGCGATTCTTTGGAATACCGTAGATCAGTCGGAGATCTTTCATCTCTCTCTTTTACCACATAATATCAATAGAAAAAGAGATAGCGATTTTTTGGAATACCGTAGTTCATTCGGACTTTTTCAATGACTTTTTCCTAGTAAGGTCGAGGACTTAACCTCGCTTTTTAAAAACGTTTAGAGTTAAATTATTATTTATCACTATCACTTCTTATCATTAGTTGCTTAAAACTATTTTTAAATAGTAAAATAGTTGTCTATTCTTAAGTAAATTTCATTTGTAATTATTTTTATAGGGTTTGTGCATTCATCCACCATGATTTTTAGGTTTCCGAACTTCAAATTAAAAAGAGCCAGCTTTCTATCCTTCCCTCTCATTTATAATTTATTTGGCTTTTTTTAAATTATACATTGTGCATGTCCAAATGCAATACAATTTATTTATTATTGATTTTTCGAAAAATTTTAGATACCCACCTACCTTAGGTCAATAGGTATCAAAAGTTGCTGAATGTTGATAATTTTTTTTTACTAAAGTTAATTTTTATATGTGCTTTTAGTCAAGATTTACAAAGTTATAATAAAAAATTTAGTTGTCTTATTTTAAATAAAACTGTCATGTTCTCGGTCATGTTTGACTGATTTTAAGTTCTCGATGAGTTGACCGGTTGAGTTTTTAAACTTGAGCAAAATAATAGAGGTGCTTCTTAAACCAAGAAAAAAAGATATGTAGGATTGTTTTCATATGGCTTTGATGCCTAATGTGGAAAAACCAAACTAAAACATAATTTTAAACTTTATCGTTCATATTCATTAAAAAGGTTTAAGTTTTAGTAAGTACTGGTTTCAATCAAGATCTTCTAGTTGAACAATTAGATTTTGATAGATTTTTGTCCTGCCATTGGTTATCAGTTGTCACTAAAAATGTACTAGTTAGTAGTTATTCTAATATTTTAGCGATTTCCTTGGTTTTTAAATGATTTTCATCTTGGAACGTGTTGCTAGAATGAATTTAGTTTTATTATTGTGAAAAGTACACATGTACTTAGTTAGTAAATTTACCTTTTCTTTATAAATTTGCGAAAGAACTCGGAAATATTCATACTTAGTATAAAACTTAGTTGTCTTATTCTTACACTTGTCAGTTTAAAACTTTTGGTTGTCAAATTAGACTGGTTTAGCATTGGAGAATCTGACTGTTAATTTTTTTAAGTGAAAATATTTAAGAATTAATTTTTTTTTCCTGGAAGCACTGATCAATAAGTAGGTAGGTACATCAGAAAATTTTAATTCTAAGGGCTTTTATAATAAGACGTTGTTTTTAATAGGGTGAAGTGGGGTACTTAAATGTAATAATGGGGCAAATGTAATACCGCTGTTTTTATTCGATACACTTGCGGTTTGGAGCATTTAGTGTCCAAATAAATTAATTTTTTAAACACTTTCCTAAGCCTATCGCAAAAATGCCACCATGTTTTTTAAAAGTCTGGATTTGTACTTATTTCACGAGTGGCATTGGTAGTTTTTAAATACTTAGAGTCTACGCTCACAAATACAAAGCTGGAATTTTAACTTTTTGTTTTCCTGTATGCTTTTCCGAGAGGAATCCAATTTTGCCATCAGATTTGAAATATATTTACGCTGAAAAACTATAACGCCCTAGTTACACTTACCCCATCAAAATATATAGAGTACAATACAAGTAAGTGTAATTAGAGGGACGGGGGTAAATGTAATCAGTGATTACATTTACCTCGGTCTTTATGTTTTATGGTCTATATTGTATTCAGAGGCGCAACTTGGGGGGATAGGGGAGACTTAACCCCCCCCCCCCGAAACTCGAATTTAGCCCCACCTAGACCGATTGGTGTTCCATAAAAATAAAAAATTCAAATCAACTTTATCTTAAGGGTCAGGGCTTAAGGCCCCCCAAAAGGCACTGTCTAGTTGCGCCACTGATTGTATTCTAAGCTTGTTTTTTTGACCGAAATATGAAGAACTCTATATTTATTTGGCCTGAACAAATTGACCATCATCCAGTGCCTGTTTCAGATATTGAGTTGACTTTGCCAGACCCAATATTTTGGCGGAGGGGAGAACTTTTTTTCCCAGTATCTTTCGCAACTTATAATGTTTCATAAAAAGAATATTTGTTTAAGGATTTTACTTATACTTTTTGTTAGGAAGACTTTCTGTTTATTAATAATAAATATTTAACAAAAAGCAATAACTTTAATTCTCGTTACCTTATAACTAAAAAGTTAACTACTTGACTTACTAATGAAGCAAGAAAAAAATTTCTTTTTTTGTCGGAATCACAATTTTTTGAACTATATTAAGCATGCCCCAGATGAATTTACAAAGTATGTATATGACAGTTACAGACCACTATTACATTTACCCCAGTTTCTGGGGCAAGTGTACTAAGAGGACATGATTTCAATTTTTGTATTTTTTTTTAATCCAAATCTAATTAACACGGAAAACCTATAAAAACTTAAACTGCGCTTAAAAATACAGCATTTCTACACAAAGTTTAAATTTGTATCTATTTTGGTTCTCTTAGTACTACCGCATAAAGTCAACCTATTGTTTTTTTAATTACACTTACCGCACTTCACCCTACACCCCATACCTACATTTTTAATAAAATTTTACATCACTAAAAGTGGAAATATGCAGCAACTTTTATCAAGAAAATTATTTTGTCAGAAAGACTAAAAAGTTGTCCATATTATTTAGTAAAACTTTATTTTTACCTTTAGCAAAATTTTAATTGACATGGTTGCTTATTACTTGGAATTTATTTTTGAACAATCATATTCATTAAAGTATTGATTCAGATAGATGACTTTTTACTTGAATAATTTTAGCTCATTTAAAGTTTCCAATCACAAAAGATGAAAAAATTTGTTTTCTTGATGAAGACCACACACAATTGGACGATAATGAAGTAATGGAAGAATTTTTAGCTGTTGGCGACAGAACTCTAAAAATAATAATAGTTGATGAAGTGTCAAACCCAGAGAGTAGCAGTTACAAAGGTAATAGGCATATGTATAGGGTGTCCCTGAATGGGGTTACCTATACCACAAATTTAATGGACTTAATCTTTAATTTTTCAACAAAAAGTTATTCTTTATAAAAAAAAATCCTTGTAAAGAAAATGCAATTTACATCAAAGAAATTGGTTTCTGTATACAGGGAGGTCAAAACTTTAAAAATATTAATTTTATCTAGGAGTAAACTACCTTTATTTTTAATTTTAAAAAAATGACACTTTAAAAAGTTGCTTAGGATTGCTTACTTTTTTAGTGATAATCCATAACTTCGGAAAACTTTATTTTTGTAAAACAAAAAACTCTAAGTGTTGATTAAACTAAACCTTTTATTTACAAAGTTTTTATTCAATATGAAAGCCGCCAACTTCTACACACTTATGTAGTGCAGACAAGTTTTTGGTTATAGTATTCCTTACATTCGGAGAAAACCGAGACATGGAAAAAAATCGATTTAAACAAGCCTTTTTTTAAATATTGGATTCTGACTAAGAAAGTAACTCTAAACAACATTTCCTAGTAGCATTTTCCCTAAAAACTAAAAATAACAGTAGTCTACTCGTTGGTAAAATTGATATTTTTGAAGTTTCTAACCTCAGTGTCTACAAAAAGTAATTTTTCTTACCACAAATCGTATTTTTTGTCGAGCAAACATTTTTATAAGGAGTAGGTTTTTGTCGAAAAATTAACAATTAGGTCCATTTGTGGTATAGGTAACCCTATCCAGGGACACCCTGTACATACATATATGTATACAAAAAAGTTGAGATAGCTAAGTTTAAGTCTCATGTCCCGGAACTTTTTTTGAAGAATAAAGTTTTTTTAATAAATCAACATAAACATTTTTCCATTCCCCAAGAACTTTCTGTGGCTTCGTGTTGAGTGTAAATTTTTAATTTTTAAAAATTCATTAAATGTGGTTCTTAATTCATCTTTTAGATTCAACTACTGATACACTAACAGTAAGTTCTCATCATTCTTTTGATGATGAATATTGTTTAAATTATGATTATGAAATGAATCAAGAAATAAATATGATGAATCCAAAATTTGTTGTTCCACAATGTCCCAGAGAGACTATAATGTTGTCCGCTAATGGAAATGGAGAAATAAAACAAACAAAGTATGATTGTCCACAAGAACAAAATAGGCCTTTGGTAAATTTTAATTATATAACTCACCCTCCAATAACCAATGCAGAACCTGTTACTCCATCTCTAACTCTAAATGTTAATACTTCGCCACCAAAACAAGTAGAAATAGTTCCATCCCAGTTAACAAATGATATATCTACTTTGTATGTAGTAGAAACTGAGCAAACTGAATCATATCTAAAGTCAACATGTGATACAGCTAAAGCTTCAACATCCAGGGGAGATGTTGATAAACCACCAGTTATGTTAATTAAAAAGCTTGGCGCGAATGTTACATCAGAGGTAAAAAAAAACTGTTTTTTTCCTTTAAGTTTAATTTACAAAAAGTGTCTTATGGACATGTTTTAATATTTATTATATTTAATTAAAAGACACAACACATCTATTACCTTATATAATATATTTATCAACATAAATTTAAATAATTTCCAAAAAAGTCTTTGAAAAAAATTTTAAAATTTAAACTATTTTAAAAGTAATTATGTACTTACTTACCTACTACACTGAATTATACAAATTGAAAAAAAAACACAGAAATCATTGTAACTTTGTTTTTGGTAATATATTTGCAGGAGCTTAAATCATATATATTAGAGCACAATGGTGAAAATATTTTCGAAGAATATAACAGGTTAAGAAAGCTTACAACAGGGACTCGGCAATTTTTGGTAACATTAGTAACTGATATGATGCTTCAGCGATACGGAACTACTATCCCCGTTCATGTCAGGGAAGATTATGCCATGTGTATAATCAAATTATTTCCTGGATTAAGAGATCCAAAAGCTCCTAAGGGTTGGGTAAGTCTGCCTGATTATTTAACTGCTTTAATACCTACCAAAGGTGATGTGAGTGAAGCACAACAAAATCAGCTTTTATAATATTGTTAACCCTGTCCTTTATTTACTACTTTATTTTTTATATCATTTATAAATATATTTTATTGTAGGAAGCTTACTTTGACTCCACAAATTACTCTGGATTCCTTGCATGGAAACTGAAAAATGAAATTTACAAAATGAAAGGTCAGAAAAGAAAATCAATAGAAAAAACAGTTGCACCAGAGTCAGATGCGAAAAAAAGAAAAGTTGAACTCACAGAGGCAATTAAAGAAGCCATGGAGTTTCTAAAGAACGCGCATCCCATAATAGATAGAAAAGAAATTCTAGAAAAAATGGTTTACACTTTTGAATATAGAAGGACAGTAGGAGACAGAGTTCTGCTGGACTTTCCAAGATACATTGATACTCCTGGCTTGGTAAGATAATTACTTTTAAATATTTTATAATAGTGTTTTAAGCAACCATGTCTATTTTTCTAACCTATTGTATGATATCCAAGAAGTATCACAAAGGGCCTTTATTTTAAGTATTTATTTTAATACTTTATCAAAGAATTTGTATTGAAATATTGATTCCCAATTCACAAAATTTAGTAAATTTTTAATTTTTTTGGCAACTAAAAACCTACAGTTTGCCAGTTTGGTTTTGTCTCAAAATTATTACCTGTCATACCTTTAATTTTATAATCTTTCGTGTTTTCTTTCCTTCGTCAATGATTTCTGGTACGGGCTTGATGCTACGAAAATATAACGAGTTTTTTCTTTATAATTTGGATTAAAACCCAAGACCTTGATTACAAGGCACTAACAAGCTTAGTTATCTTATTTGAATACTTGTCTATTTAAACCGATGATTGTCATCTTAGACCATAATTATTGTCAAAATAGGCGGATTTTAAATGTTTCCGAATCTCCTCAATCCACTAGTTTTCACAATGAGTGAAAAAGGAAGTTAGGGGAATGTCACGCACATAATTTTGGATTCATTTTAGGTTCATTTTTTTGGCTATGCTATTACCCCATTTTAATATGTTGCTCTTTTTTGCAAACCTAGCTAAATGTTAAGCTAGTAGAACCAAAATTTAATAAATACGCCTACTTTTCATGGCAGCATCTTATTTAAGTTGTGATATTTTTGCCTAGTTTATTTGCGCTAATTTACTGTCCCATTGTTTTTCAGTTTCCATTTAAATTAAATTCACAAAATATTTGAACTCCATAACAAACACTCTTTTACTAATGTCTGATACAGTGGTTCTTACTTTTCATGACTATGACAACGACTATATAAATCCACTTATTTTGTTATCTATATGAGCTGATTGATAATAATAGTCAAAATTCTTTCTTTTTTTTAGATTGAGGAGGATTTTGCATTGATGTTTCCATCAAAACCAACTCTTGCTGAATGTTTCCAAGAAAGCAGGGATAAAATTTTCGAAGTGTACAAACAAACAATAAGGAAACCTTTACCAGAAATTATTGATCCGGAAAATCAACAATTAGGTAAAAAATTTATCTTTAGAACCTGGCCTGTGGCCATTCAAAAGTTTAATTTGGAAACAAAGTGAAAGTATTTGTATACAGGGTGTTTGTTAACGAATGGTCCATACCTTAGCAGTGCCCTGGCTTAATTTAGGTCGATTTAACCTAACTTATCTTAGTACAAAAGTTGATAATAAGATAGGTACATGGTGTTAAAGTTAAAATAGTATTTTACATGTTTATCGATATGTTTTGAAAGATTCTAAATAAATTCGCAAAATTGGTAGGCGGGGTTTTTTTGGGATGGCAAAAGCAAATCCGTTCTCAAATTTTGTAGGGGGCGCTACATACGGCACTAAATCCACTTTAAAACGTCCCAACTTTTTTGTGCTTCAGTGTACATAATTTCTGAATAGACATTTTTATTTCCCTACCTTTTTTACTTAAAAAAGGTATACTTTATTAATGTCGCCAGAAGCAACCGTTTTTGAGAAAAATGCATTTGAATTCGGTGTTGCACAGAATAAATAAGAAATAAAAGATTTTAGTATCAGCAAAAAATAACCCGTTTTTTTTTTAAGGAAACGCAAACATCAAGTGAAAATAATAAAACCAAATAAAACATGAATGAACAATGAAAACATGAACTGCTAAAAATTAACTGGTGGCATTTTGAAGACTTGCTTAAAAATAAAATAATTGACATGATGCAAGGTAAATAAATTAAATTATTTTTTTTTTGGCAGATATTCAAAATGCTCACCGTTTGCATCGATACATTTGCGACATCTTTCAGTAAATTTTTTCTAACTGCAAAAAAAGTTGAATGTAAATTCTGTGCCCCACCGAATTCAAATGAATTTTTATCAAAAACAGTTGCTTCTAGTGAGATTAATAAGGTATACCTTTTTTAAGTAAACAGTCGTAGGGGAATAAGAATTTCAACTCAGAAATTGTGTACACTGAAGCACAAAAAAGCTGAGACGTTCTAAACTGGCATTTATTGGCGTATGTGGTGTCCCCTACAACATAAAGCAAATTTGAGGACGGTTTGGTTTTTCCATCCCAAAACACCCCCGCCTACCAAATTTTGCGGATTTATTTAGTATCTTTCAATACATATCGATAAAAATGTAAAATAAAATTATTCTTTAACACCCTGTAGGTGTATCTCTTATTATCAACTTTTGTACTAAGATAAGTTATGTTAAATTGACCTAAATTGAGCCAGGGCAGCCACTGCTAAGATATTCGTTACCAAACACTCTGTATATAAAGTAAGTATTTTTTAATATGGACGATCGATTTATTGCATGTTTTAAAATTTCTTTTAAATACATTCATAAAGAAGTAAATTTGTTTTCATAATAAATGGATTTCTCATCATAATCAATTATAAATTGTAGATTTTGTTGCTAGCCAGTTCATAAAATTAACTATTTAAAAATTTATTTTAGCATGGGATGAGGACACCAGAGCTCTTTTAGCAATATTGCATATGTTGCCGCCAACAGCAAAGGGTCTCAAAACTTCACATAACAGAGATAGTACGATTAGTGCCACTAACAAGTTAATTCTTTTTAAAAAGGTACTTATTCTTTCCCGTTAAATAGTTAACAAACATTGTAGAAATATCTTCTTTTCTTTTGAAGTATTAGAAATGTGGATACAAAAATTGCTGTGCTAAAAACAACTGAAATGACAACATTACAGATCCTCATACTAGTATTTTTTTAGATTAATGTTCCATTTGCTGATCTTGATTTGATAAAGGAGTCTAAGCAGCCTATTCTTATAGCTGAAGGAGAGTCTCGAGCAGAAATTAGCAAATATCATCTGCATATAGATGGTATCCTAATACCTTTACAACAGCACACTCCTCTTGAGGCTTTTGATCTGCTCTTTATGAGTCATTTTACCTTTAACTGTAAGTATGACAAATCATTAGAAGCATTTTGGAACTTCGTTCAAATTTTCTTTTATCAGATAGATGAAAATGTTAATATGACCCCAAAAATGCGAGTTCTAAGAACTAACTTAATGTCCTAACTATGCAGATGGGATACTTGTGGTTTATTTCAAACTAACTTTATTTTGAGTATTTATCACATGAAACAAAATGAATCTTATGTGTTTTGTTTGTAAAACTTTATTCTCAGACATAAATGTCATAATAAAACACCTTAGGGAGTTTCATAAATTTAGGGACGGGCCACACTTAAATTTAAAATGTTGTTCAAGAAATTGTAAATTAAACTTTAAAACATATAGTGGTTTAAGAAAACATATTTTTACCAAACATGTTACCCTGGAAAGCCCGGAAGAAAGTAACACTTCAGCTGCTTTAAACACCAATGACATACAAGTTGATACAGCAATAGAGTCGGACCAATTAAATAAACAAAAAAGTCGTCAGTTGAATGCTGAAAAATGTGACAATCAGTCGACTAGTAAAGAACCTGACATAGATTTGGCACGTATTGAAGAAGTTGGTATTAAATATATTGTTAAAACGTTTATTAATCAAGTAACACCATTAGCTATTCCCAAATCTCATATCCAAAGCATAATTTCTTTTGCGGCCGAGTTAACAGAGTCAATTCTATTAAATTCAGAACAACTAGTTCAAAATACATCAGATTTGGAGGTTTTAAGTAAACTTAGAGAAAATAGATGTAAATTTAACGCTGAAATGAATCGTTTTAATTCTGTTTATAAAATAGACAAAGAATTAAACTCTGACATTGTTCAACCCAAAGAAATAATTATTGGACACCGCACTGATCAAAAATTAGATCTGAAAACTAGAACTTACGTTGAAGTTAATGTTCCTTGCACATTTATGTATGTTCCAATTCTTGAATTTTTAAAACAGCTTTGTAGCGACCATGAAGTTTTGGAGTATATAAAAAGCGAAAATAAGAATGAAAATCCCAATTTCCTTTATGATATATGTGATGGCACGTATGTAAAAAATAATATTTTATTTAGCAATAATAAGTATACCCTTAAGATTCAGATTTATTTTGATGAGTTTGAAACAGTAAATCCGTTGGGTTCGAAGACAGGGAGTCATAAGTTGGGTGCATTTTATTTTACTCTTTTAAATATCCCTTTCCATTTAAATTCTTCTCTTAAGAATATTCATTTAGTGGGTTTATGTTACTCTTCCGATATAAAATTATTGGGTTTTAACAAAATTTTAACTCCTTTAATAAATGATATAAGAAAATTAGAAACTGAAGGTATAGAAATAGAAGGTTTTTCAGAGCCAGTTAAAGGAACAATTGTAAACCTTGCACACGACAATTTGGGTGCAAATATAATGTTTGGTATGGTGGAATCCTTTTCTGCTACAAATTTTTGCAGAATTTGTATAATTAATAAAACAGATATTCAAAATTGTTTTACTGAAGATAAACTGAAGCTAAGAACTAACGAACTGTATGAGCAGCATTGTAATGAGGCAAATTTAAACAAGACTGTTGCCTGTGGCATAAAGTCCAGAAGCATTTTGAATGATCTAGAATATTTTAAACTTTGCGATAGCATTTCAGTTGATATTATGCATGATGTATTGGAAGGAATTGCACAATTAGAAATTAAACATTTTTTAAATGTTCTCATTGAAGAAAAAATAATATCTTTACAACAGATAAATAATAGAATCAGAACTTTTAACTACGGAATTTTACATTCAAGTGAAAAACCCAGTCCCATTAATTTAGAAAAACCCGGAAATCTTATAGGGCAAAGAGCAGTCCAGACATGGGTATTAATAAGGTTTCTTCCATTAATGTTATCGGATGTAATCGTTAAGGACACAGTCTCTTCTAAATGGAGGTTAATTATTTATCTTTTATTGATTATGAATATTATCTTTGCTCCAATTATTAGCCGGGAAATGATAAATAATTTAAAAGAACATATTTACAATCATCATAAACTTTATCGGGAAGAATATAAAAAAAATCTAATACCAAAACATCATTTTTTAGTTCACTATCCTAGAGCTATTGAAATGATGGGACCTCTTGTTCAATTATGGGGTATCAGATATGAAGGAAAGCATTTTCCTTTTAAAAATTTAGCTGTTAAACTACATAACTTTAAAAATTTACCAAAAACATTAGCAGTAAGACATCAGCAGTCATATTGTGGCAAACAATTTTCAAAAATACAGCACACATTTCGGGTAATTTGCACCGAGAAAATTGATGCTTATGAGTATAAAGATATAGTAATCCAAAAATTAGGTAATTTTTTAAAAGATACGGATGTTGTAAAGTATTGTTGGTATAACTGTGGATATTTATATCATAAAGGATTTCTATTATACAGCCATAAAGAAGATCACTTACCTGTATTCAAAGAAATTATTGATATTATATCCATAGATGAAATCTTACTTTTTGTCTGCATAAGTAGAAAAACTTTGAAATTTTGTAAACATCTGCATAGTTACAAAATTTGTAGTAAAAAATATGAATATGATGTCTTGACATTTAACACTATGGTCTATAAAGAGCCATATGAATTTCTTCAAACATATAATACCTTAGAAAAATACATATGTCCAAAGTATAATTTTTGCTAATGAAATATTAAATTCATTACAAAAGTATTCCATTTTTACGCCATTCTGTAATATAGAGCAGAAAATTTGGTTAGCCATTATAATAAAATTATTTTTTTAAGAAGCATAAAGAAACGTCTCTACTTGTTAAAAAAACGATTTGTCGTCTGCCTATCGTGTATGGCTACCGAACTAAGATTTTTAAATCTTAATTTACTATTCTGTTTGTATGTTTAATTAAGATTTAAAAATATTTTTTCTTTATTTAAGTTAATTTAACACAAAATGTTTACTCAAATCACCCTCGCGAATCTCTTATATTTTATTTGAAATGTATGCAAGTATAAAAAACCGTGCAGGTCCTACATTTAGACAAACCGACCTGGACAGTTTATTGATGTTTGCATTAACAGAAGGTTGTAACTTGAAGTTCCTAAAATACCTAAAAGGCTTAATCGTCTGTCGTCCATTTGTTTTTGGATCCACTTGGATCAAAAGCTATACCAAAGCTTAGAAAGTAATATAGTTCTTATGTTTAGAGTTTGTTTAATTTTACGTATTATATTTAACTTATTGTTAGTATATATGCGAAATATTTACATTGGTTTGATGTCTGATAATGTTTTTTATTTCTTAGTTTATGACAGTATCAGGTTGTTATATCGTTTGTAAGCTAGTTTTTCCTCTGGTACATTCTTTGTCGTTAATCTGTACATTTGAAATGTATGCAAGTATAAAAAAACCGTCCAGGTCCTACATTTAGACAAACCGACCTGGACAGTTTATTGATGTTTGCACTAACAGAAGGTTGTAACTTGAAGTTCCTAAAATACCTAAAAGGTTTAATCGTCTGTCGTCCATTTGTTTTTGGATCCACTTGGATCAACAGCTATACCAAAGCTTAGAAAGTAATATAAACTGCTGGCCACTTGAACTTACACACAGAGATTTTTAAGCAAAATTTAAAGTTCAATATTTTCAACAGGAATGCAAATTTTTGAACGCGTCTTGCAGATTTCAAGAGCTAGTTTTTTTCGGATTAAGCTGCATGACGTATATTTATCGTAGGACCATAGGTTTATTATATACGGGGTGATCAATGAAGTCATGCAAAAAATCAAAAAGTTTGCATGAGTGAAATTTCCGCAAAAAATTTTTTTGGTCATTGCAATATATGGTTCGTTACTAAGGTAACATCAATATCTCTAGACGTTTTTGTCACTTTTTGGATTAAGGCCCTTAGGTCTTGTACACACTATTAAACATAAAATTTGGTTAGCAAAATTTTTAAAATGCTATAACCTGACATTGGATTGACGGTTCTTGATGATTTTTACGGATTTGGAATCCTTATTTCACGTAGATTTTCTATAATCTAAGCATTTTATTTCGGGGTTGAAATATACAAGTTGAAATTTATTTTTACAAAAACTTAAATAATGCCAAACCTTAGAGCGCGTCGTACCCTACGTTTTTGTCTATTATCGACCCGGTATAATGGGTAAATTTCAACCCCCAAATAAAATGCTTAGATTATAGAAAATCTACGTGAAATAAGGATTCCAAATCCGTAAAAATCATCAAGAACCGTCAATCCAATGTCGTTATAGCATTTTAAAAATTTTGCTACCCAAATTTTATGTTTAGTAGTGTGTACAAGACCTAAGGGCCTTAATCCAAAAAGTGACAAAAACGTCTAGAGATATTGATGTTAACTTAGTAACGAACCATATTGCAATGACCAAAAAAATTTTTTGCGGAAATTTCACCCATACAAACTTTTTGATTTTTTGCATGACTTCATTGATCACCCCGTATATAATAAACCTCTGGTCCTACGATAAATATACGTCATGCAGCTTAATCCGAAAAAAACTAGCTCTTAAAATCTGCAAGACGCGTTCAAAAATTTGCATTCCTGTTGAAAATATTGAACTTTAAATTTTGCCTAAAAATCTCTATGTGTAAGTTCGAGTGGCCAGCAGTTTAGTTCTTATGTTTAGAGTTTGTTTAATTTTACGTATTATATTTAACTTATTGTTAGTAAATATGCGAAATATTTACATTGGTTTGATGTCTGATAATGTTTTTTATTTCTTAGTTTATGACAGTATCAGGTTGTTATATCGTTTGTAAGCTAGTTTTTCCTCTATGGTACATTCTTTGTTGTTAATCTGTACGCCTGTTGCAGGAAATGTGTTTTTCCTTTAGGGTACCATATATAGATGAGTGTTCTGTAACATTTTTTATAAAATAAAAAGATTTTTGTTATAATTAACGCTTTTCTTTTTCCAATACAGTATTTCTACCACAAATATTAGGGTGTCTTTTATATAAAATGACTATACTAAGAACAAACCTAAGGCATAAAAAATTTAAATGTATAAAAGCTTGCACTTCACTAGTCCTATTTAGAATACATTATTTAAATTGTTAGTTTTATACAGGGTACTACATAAGCAGAGGCTACCATTGAAGTAGCCAAAAGACGTAACGGAGGCCAAGGAAACGTCCAGACGAAGAATGGAGAATGTTTGTACACAATATTTAAAGTATTGTTTGCTAGTCCTCCATGAATCGATTAACCCATTATCCTTTTTTAGTTGCTACTCGTAGAGAAAGATAACGAGTTATCAGCTGATGTCTGAATTAATCAGGGTTAAATAGAATAGTTTTGCCAGGCTCGTGTCATTTATGTCAATGTTTTTATTACTTGTTTTTGTTATCTTGGCGGTGTGTTTCGCTGTTTCGCGCTACCCCTGGCGCATATTTATTAACGGATCGTCTGATTCTAAACAACGTTT
Source organism: Philopedon plagiatum (assembly GCA_963971165.1). Taxonomy (NCBI): domain Eukaryota; kingdom Metazoa; phylum Arthropoda; class Insecta; order Coleoptera; family Curculionidae; genus Philopedon; species Philopedon plagiatum. The sequence continues at coordinate 53,550,520 of OZ020192.1, read as the reverse complement.
ACTCCTTGCCTCACCTCCCCGGATTTTTGATTATGATATGGGACAATCAATTCCCATGCTTTGGGAATTTGCATTACCTATCTTTTATATAATTTCATCTGTTTGTTCTTTAATGTGTTCCCTTTTCTTATGTGTTATAGTATTGTCATTTAATAAAATTGACGCCCTAATCAGGTACTTTATCGGGCGGAGAGGGGAAGGGAGGTGCTACTGATGATTGCATATCAATCACATTGGATTTAAGATTTAATAAAAAATGATTAGAGTATTATGGAAATTTAATCATTATGGAAGAAACTTTTAATAAAAATTGATTTAGATATAATCAGAATTAATTGTTAGGTTAATCAATTTTGAATAAGAAAATTTAATCACAGATCCTTCGGTTTAATCAATGTGCAGTGTTAATTTTTTCAATCAATCTGGCGTGGACCTGGATTTAGTCAAAATTGGGTTGAATTTGATTTAAAATTTAATCATTTTTTTTTACAGTGTAATTTCCCCTAATAATGGTCCAGTTGTTGCACTTTTTACCAATTTTTTCGATAATAGGTGGTAATTTTTGGCTTAATATATTTTTTTACTGCAAGACCAGCATACAGAGAAAAAGTTTTGGTAGAAGTTAGATGAAAAAAAAAATTTCCCAATGTTTTACGAATTTTTTTAGTGGTATATAATTAGTCTTCAAGTTGCCCAACAATGGTCCATGCGTTTATTTGTCATATCTGTCTATATTTGGCGCTTTGACGCCTAACAATGATCCAAATAAAGCACACACATAGTATAAAAAAATTACCCCTAGGTTGTTTATCAATAAACCTAATATTTTGCTTGCAGTTTTACGTAAGCTGTAGCGGGTTATCGTCAAAGGTAAATCTAAACATAACAATAGATTTAAACGTATAGTATGGCTTATATTTCTGTTAATGAAAAACTAAAAAAACATTCTTAGTATAAGTCTACCAAAACGGAAAAAATATAGAGAACATATTATTTTAAAGAAACTTTATGCTAGATCAATCTGACTTTTCACGCGTCTCCAAAAATGATCATTTACTGCGGCAAACGTTCTAATTCTGCTACAGAATATAAAAGCCTAGTTTTGGAAACAATTTTTGGTTCAGTAATTTTCATAATAATATCATCCTGTGAGTATGAGAGAACATATTTTCTTTCGGGCCACTTCCATAGCTTGCCAACGTTTTCCATACAACTAACTACCCATCCATCGTCTAGCACATATTCTACGAGAACTCCTGGCCAATAATGTTCATCGTATTTTACAATTACGAAGTCGCCTAATATTAAATTTAGGTCTCTATTGGCCTCTTGGATTTGTTTAACTGATTCGTCGGCTGACTCGGGTGGTTCTAAATCGCTAAAGGTCTCGGAGTCGGTGTCAGATGCAAGAGGCACATTTAAAGAACTCTCTTCTGAATCACTTTCCCCATTATTCTGAGTTTTCTGCTTATTTTTTCGGCGTCGTCGTGTCTTATTTTGCTTCGGGGGGCTTTAGAGGGCCCTGGAAGATACTCATCAGCATTTTGTGGGTTTATATCTTCCAAGCCAGTGCTCTTTCCAGCTTCAACGTTGACTTTCTTCTTCTTACGTGTTACACGAGTTGTTGTCGCGGAAAGCCTACTGGCCTGCAAAAAGTCTGTAAAAGATTTGTCCACCAAAGTTAAATGAGTCTGAAGTCTGTCACTATTTGGGATTCTATCTAAGACTTGCTGCCGATTTATAGGAAAAATTCCTGCCTTTCTGAAGCCGGATTTTAAATTTGACTCGCTAATGGGTGCTATTTTTTCGTACAATTTCTTCCACAATGAAGGGAATACATCTTTTGGTACTGTGGGTTGTCGTCTGCCAACAGGTGTGCTTTTCCATTCATCAAGTATTATTCGCCAGCTTAGTTTAAATGGCACACAAAATGAAATATCCAAAGGTTGGGTTAAATGCGTTGCATTTGGAGGAAGGGCTACAAATGCAATGATATTTTCCTCACAAAGCTTAAGCACCTTTAAACTAATATGGGAGCTTAAGTTGTCTCCGATGACAACACTTTTTTCGTAACCGCTGAACGAAACGTTTTAAGGCATATACGGTTTGTAATTGTATGAAACTTGTCCGCTTGATGCAAAACATTTCTCTTAAGAAATGCTAAAATTTTGTTATTTTACGTTTTAACTTTTTTGCTTTAGTGCAATATCGGCATGTGGTAAAACATAAACTTTTACGCCTTTGTAAGAAATCCGATATCGCTAAGAGCGCAAATTATTTTTAAAAGTAAAACGAATATTTAATTTGTACAATATAACAAATATTGTTACCGAAACCACAAACCATGGACTTGTCCATCACATTCGCCTACAAACTTTGGTACTGTAATGATTTTAAGCCATTTAAAACAAATAAGTGGAACATGTAGTTGTTATACAGTTCACACTGAAAAACTAATTCTGGAAAATTACAAGAAAGTTACCGCTTTTAGTGCGACCACTGAATTTGTTGTAAAGTTGCAAAACTATTATGACAGTCAATTATATATATATATATATATATATATATATATATATATATATATATATATATATATATATATTTTTTTTTTTGGTGTGTGTTTCTTGGGATTAGGTTCATTGTAAAAACATTTTTTATATTAAAAGTCTATTGACGTTTCGACCCTTTTCCGGGTCATTTTCAAAATATATATTTATTTTTTTTATTAATTCAGTTTGATAAAAGACCTAAAAATACATTATTAGTTAAAACAATTTACAACAACAGTACAATATGACAGTAAACATTAAAATCTGGACACATCTATAATTCTACGTTCTTAACAGTGAACATTTTTCTACAATAATTGCAAGATATTTTTATTATACGCACCTTGAAAACTTTAAGGTCTTTGAAGGATTAATCTGCTATTTCTTATCAGACATATTAAAACATACCAGAGTATTTTATGTGGAAAGAGAAAAAATAGTAGTTTCCACATAAAATACTCTGGTATGTTTTAATATGTCTGATAAGAAATAGCAGATTAATCCTTCAAAGACCTTAAAGTTTTCAAGGTGCGTATAATAAAAATATCTTGCAATTATTGTAGAAAAATGTTCACTGTTAAGAACGTAGAATTATAGATGTGTCCAGATTTTAATGTTTACTGTCATATTGTACTGTTGTTGTTTATTGTTTTAACTAATAATGTATTTTTAGGTCTTTTATCAAACTGAATTAATAAAAAAAATAAATATATATTTTGAAAATGACCCGGAAAAGGGTCGAAACGTCAATAGACTTTTAATATAAAAAACGTTTTTACAATGAACCTAATCCCAAGAAACACAAACCAAAAAAAAATATATTATAAATGGTTCAAGAAAAATAACAAAGTATATATATATATATATATATATATATATATATATATATATATATATATATATATATATATATATATATATATATATATATATATATATATACAGTGACCGGCAAAAAGTTCGCAACATATGGGAAAAATTTTTATTAGGTGAGTATTGGAAAAACTTTTCCGGGGGATCGGTTCTGCATGTCCGATAACCTAAAAATCGATTTTGACATACGTCACGTGACCACTGGTATAGCGTCAAATTAAAAAAAAAATTGTTAATTTACAAAAAGTGAGGTTAGTTGACGAGATATCAAAAAAAGTTATTTGAAAAAATTGCTTAGAATTAAATTCTAGGTCCTTGTGCAAAATTTTAAGATTTTATTTAAAAAAATTGGAAAACTCAATTTTTTTTAAATATTTTTTTATCGATTTACAAATTTCCAGTTTTTTTCGTTTATGCTAATGTAAAGCCCATGTATCTGGATGAAAATAAACGAATGTAGTAGTTTTTTCTACAATTGACAGGACAAAATTAAAAAAAACAGGGTTTCGCCGGACGCTAGCTGTTGCAATGATTTGTATCTAGCAGCATTGTCAAAATTTTAGAGACATTTCAATGAGATTACATTGAGAAAACCTTAATCGTCTTAAATATATCTGAAGTTCGACTTTTTGTAAAGTTAAGGGGAGTAAAATAGATAATAAACAAAAAATTACCTGTTTATTTAATCGAAATTTCATAAACGAAAACCAATGTAAGAAAAACTTAAAAGTAGTCAAATTCTGTACTAACAACATAAAAAATCATTGTTTTTCCTTGGGTGCACAAAATTTAAAACTCAGTATGACCACCATTTCTCTCCATACATACTATTGTTCTCGAGCGCAACTCTCGATTAACATTTCGGAGCATTTGACGATTTATTTGCAATACACAATTTCTAATGACATTCTCTAAATTTTGTATATTCCTAAAGGGTCGATGTTTGTACACAGAGTTCTTTAGGTATCCCCACATAAAGAAATCTAACGGAGTCAGATCTGGTGATCTCGCAGGCCACGGATTTTCAGAAAACCGTCCTATCCACTGGTTTCCAAATTCTTGATCCAGCCATCTCTTCACCTCATTTGTGGAATGAATGCTAGCTCCGTCTTGTTGAAAGTATAAATTTCTTCTTTCGGCTAATGACAAATTGTCTAAAAAGTCAGATATCTCAGTTTGTAGAAATTCTAAATATCGTTCTGAATTTAAATTGTCTCTAAAGAAAAAAGGTCCCACTATTCTGAGGTTGAAAATTCCGCACCACACATTAACCTTAAAACTATATTGGTCTTTACTCTGAATTACAAAGTCTGGGTTTTTGTCCTGTCAATTGTAGAATTGTAGATCTGACTCCGTTAGATTTTTTTATGTGGGGATACCTAAAGAACCCTGTGTACAAACATCGACCCTTTAGGAATATACAAAATTTAGAGAATGTCATTATAAATTGTGTATTGCAAATAAATCGTAAAATGCTCCGAAATGTTAATCGAGAGTTGCGCTCGAGAACAACAGTATGTATGGAGAGAAATGGTGGTCATACTGAGTTTTAAATTTTGTGAACCCAAGGAAAAACAATGATTTTTTGTGTTGTTAGTACAGAATTTGACTACTTTTAAGTTTTTCTTACATTGGTTTTCGTTTATAAAATTTCGATTAAATAAACAGGTAATTTTTTGTTTATTATCAGTAGAGGGATATGATGCTCCCCGAGTCTCCGCATGCGCAGTAGGGTCGACCTTGAACGCCCAGGTGTGCTATTGTTATTTGGCCTTGATATGCGCAGGTGTTATTCCAAGGTCAAGGTCAAGAACTTGGCCTTGAACGCGAGCAGATGTTTCTTTGTTTGGTGATGACCAGGTGTACGATGCTTATTTCAAGGTTACATTTGCGGTGCATATTTTCAATGAATGCGAGCAGCTGTTTCTTTGTTTGGTGATGACCAGGTGTACGACGCTTATTTCAAGGTTACATTTGCTTGGCCTTGAACGCGAGCAGATGTTTCTTTGTTTGGTGATGACCAGGTGGACGACGCTTATTTCAAGGTTACATTTATGATGTTAGTTTACCTTGAGTTATTACTGGGGTGTAACATGTTTTGGTATGACGGTCGAGTGGGTTGGGTCTAAATGTGGATCGGTATATATGAGGGTAGGGGGGGTTAAATTTTAGTATAGAACATTGTGTTGAGTAAAACGGTTCAAGCAAGTTAATTTGAAAGTCATGGCGTACGTGTGTGAAAATTGTGGTAAATCATTTACTCGGAGTTATAATATGTTACGACATAAACGAGAATCGTGCGTAGCACGATTTGAAAATATGCATGGTGGAAAACAGCGAAAAGTTGACGATGGGGCATCAACATCCGAGGTGCGTACTTGCACTTGCTGCAATATAACCATACCAGCAAATCGAATGGCAGGTCATCAAAGAACAATACACCATAAAAGTAATGCATGTTCACCAATATCAGCTGGTGTTGAGCTAGTGTCCAGTGCTTTTAGAAATAGGATTGCCACATACCGTATATCAAGTGATAATGAACATACTGACTATTCATTATTTTTTGATGAAATTAAAGCAAGAGTGTTAGAGGTAGTAAGTGACCTAGTAAGAGTGCGTTGTGCTTTGAAAGTTAATATGGTGGTTGTTGGTCGGTATCTTTTACCAACACAAGATAATATGTACAGTGACAAGTCATTTAATACACGCAATGAAATTGTCACTTCAGGAAGCGATTTGGAAGAAATATATCAATCATTAGTGGAAGCCATGAAGACTCAATCGACTGAGTTTCAGGAAAAAGATTCAGGTATGTTATAAATTAACGACTAAAAATAAAATAAATACTTATGTCATTCTTTTTTGTTTTCGTAGGTTGGGCTCTGGAAAAAATTCTATACCTGGAAGTAAATGTCAACGAGTATAAACCTTTTGGTGGATCTTCATATATAAAGTTACCCCGATTCATCGAATTGAAAAAAGCCATCATCAATGTGTTTAATCAAGATGAGTGTTGTTTTGCGTGGTCAATCGTGTCTGCTTTGTGCCCCACCACTAGAATGGCATCACAGATTCAATCTTATCCACACTATTCAAGAGTGCTGAATTTTACAGGTATAGACTTTCCAGTAAAGTTGCGTGATATATCAAAATTTGAAGAAATGAATAATATTTCAGTTAACGTTTATGGTTTGCAAAAAAATTTCGAAAATAATATGTTAAAGTACGAAGTTGTCGGTCCATTAAGGTATTCGGGTAGAAAACTTAACAGACATGTCAACTTGTTGTTAATAACAAAGGATTGTAGTATTAAAGATGATGATGAACATATTTGTGATACGCGTTGTTCTAAAAGTCATTATTGTTGGATAAAAGACTTATCGAAATTATGTTCCAGTCAAATTACATCACGTAGAGATAAAATGTATTTTTGTGATGGTTGTTTGATATATTTTAGTTCACCATCATCTTTGATATCACACCAAAAAAATGACTGTAACCACAAATATTCATTAACACCATCACTAAATTTAAAAATAGATAAATTTGGAAGGAGTGTAAGTGAAAATATATTAAAATTTGACAACATAGAAAAGCAAATGCGTGTACCGTTTGTCGTTTACGCGGATTTTGAATCGGTGCTTAAACCACTGGATACAGTGGAACCGAATCCCACAAATTCTTACTTAGTCAAAAGCATCAAACATGAACCGTATTCTTTTGCGTATTTAATTAAGTGCTCCTTTGACGATTCGATTTCAAAATTTGAGCTCTACCGGGGAAACGACGCAGCCCAGGTTTTCGTTTCTCGACTTGAAAGTGATTTAAGATCTCTTTACAATACATACTTAAGAGATATAAAAGCAATGGAAACTTTAACGGCTGACCAAATAGCGGAGTTCAATAATGCCACAAAATGTGGTATATGTGAACGACCTTTTGAAAATAATAATTGTAAAGTAAAGGACCACTGTCACATAACTGGGAAAAAAAGACCTGGTGCTGCTCATTCGATTTGCAATTTAAATTATAAGTTACCCAATTTTATTCCAATTATATTTCATAACTTGAGCGGGTACGATTGCCACATGTTTATTAAAGAGTTGTGTCGTCACGGAGACAAGATCGATGTTTTAGCTCAAAGCAAGGAAAAGTATATTTCGTTTACGAAAAGTATTTACGTTCACGATTATGTCGATAATAAAAGTGGGACAATAAAGAAAAAATATTTGAAATTGCGGTTCATCGATAGTTTTAAATTTCTATCAACGTCACTGGAAAATTTGGGTAATGGATTAGCTGTGGGTAGTTTCAGGGAAACAGGAAAATATTTTTCTGATAATGAGCAGTTTAATTTAATGCGTAAAAAAGGTGTTTTTCCCTATAGTTTTGTCGATTCAATAGACAAAATGAACCATCCAACTTTACCCACAAAAAATCAGTTTTATGATAGTTTGTCAGAGGAGCACATTAGCGATGAAGATTATGATAGAGCTAAAAAGGTGTGGGACACATTTAATTGTAAGAATTTGGGGGACTATTCGGATTTATATTTGAAATCTGATGTTTTATTATTAACCGATGTTTTTGAACAGTTTCGCGATACTTGTTTAGAAACGTATAAACTGGATCCAGCACAGTACCATACCCTTCCAAGTTATTCGTTTGATTGTATGTTGCGTATTTCTAAGGTAGAGTTAGAGCTATTGACCGATATCGACACGGTTCATTTTTTCAAAAAAGGTATTCGAGGCGGTATAAGTCAGTGTTCAGAAAGGATGCACGCTGCCAACAACATATATGTACCAAACTACGATCCTAACGAGCCATCATCTTTCATTGTTTATCTTGATGCAACAAATCTGTACGGTCATAGTATGTCGCAAGCATTACCATTTGGCGGCTTTAGATGGTTATCAGAGCATGAAATTTTAAATTTAAATATTATGGATGTGGACGATAATGGTCCAGAAGGATACGTTTTGGAAGTTGACGTTCATTATCCGGATACGCTATATGATGATCATTCCGACTTACCCTTTTTAGTTGAAAATATTGTACCACCCACGGAATCGGCAAAATTTTCAAAGTTAATTCCGAATTTAAACGATAAAAAGAAATACATCATTCATTACCGAACATTAAAACAAGCAATCAATAACGGCCTAATGGTAATGCAAACACACAGAATTTTAAAATTTAATCAATCCCCCTGGTTAAAGACATATATCGACTTAAATACAGATTTGCGCAATAGGGCAACAACAAAGTTTGGTAAAGACACTTTTAAATTAATCATTAATGCTGTTTTCGGCAAGACCATGGAAAATGTGGAGAATCGTAATGATATAAAACTAGTCACCCGATGGGAAAATGACAGGAATAAAATTGGGGCACGAGCATTAATTTCTCGTCCTTATTTTAAAAGTTCAACGGTTTTTAATAAAGAATTCGTTGCCATTCATATGGATCGATTAAAGGTAACTTATAATAAACCAATTTATATCGGATTTTCCATACTGGACATGTCGAAAACAGTAATTTATGATTTTTTCTACTCATTCATTAAAGCAAAATTTGGCAAAAATGCTTCTTTACTGTATACCGACACAGATTCGTTAATATTAAAAGTTTACACCGAAAATTTTTATCGTATAATTGCAGAAAATCCGGATAAATTCGATACATCCAATTATACCGAAGGAAATATTTTTAACATAAAAAAAAGTCAGTCAGTAGTAGGTAGAATGAAGGATGAATTTCCAGGTGATCCAATAATAAGTTTTTATGGTACCGGAGCCAAAGCTTATTACATAAACTCAATCAGTAGCGAAATTAAAAAAGCGAAAGGTATAAAAAAACGTGTAATTGAAAAACAGCTTCACCTGGAAGATTATCGGAATATCGTAGAACGTGGTGGTCAGATATTTCGAAAAATGAAAACCTTTCGAAGTTATAAACACGACGTTTATACCGAAATAATTAATAAAGTTGCTTTATGTCACCACGACGATAAACGTTATATTATACCATCAACAACAAAAACTCTACCTTGGGGGCACCCAGACATAAAGTTTTACGAAACAAACCCTGAAGATAACCTAAATATGTTAATACAAGCTATGCAAAGTTTTTTACCCGAAAATATTAGTTATAATTAGAAAAATGTTGGAAAGTCTATGTTTTAGAAAAATAAAAAAATATTAACTCCAATGTCACGTAGTTTTATTAACCACTATAGTAATAGCAATAGTTGAAATTTTATAACGCAGGATAGGAAAATACATAGATAATTGTTTCAATAATATCTTGTTTTATTTTACAATATAGTAATAAAGTTACAAAAATAAAAATTAATTAATGTCTGGCTTGTAAACTTCTCATAGCATCCATTGTCTTCTCAACATATCAGATCTGCTAATCGGCCCTCGTCGACACATCAGCGTTCCACAGTAATGACACTTAACAATCCTTACTCTCAACAATTCAATGTAACTGTAAGATTGCATGTGGTCAGTCCAAATATATACTTCTCTTTTACAATTATAGCAAACAGCAGAAATTATTATTTGTGCTCCCGAAAAAGTCTCAGCTGGACGACTGTTATCTTGATCTGCGGGCAACATTATAGTTTCTGATAATAGGCATCGAAGGAAAGAGAGTGTCTATAAATATGGGTTGTCTGGGTCATATAACCTTGAGAGCACAAACAATAACAGAAGTAAGGACACACGATTACCTTGAAAATATGTCCTTGAATCGCTGTTTAGCCGTAGAACGCAACCTTGTAAGTTGAAAGCATCAACCGTCAGATAGGGTGGGGGAGTTTATGGTGGGGTGATAAGTATAAATTTGGTTTGCTAGGCAGAGCATTTCATAGTTCGCTAGAACAGTTCGCCAAGTAAATACATTCGTCAGTTAAGTGCAGTGAGTTAGTTAGAAAAATGAATTCCGGTAGTGAGTCGTTGTTAAATGCGTTTAACTTGGATGGAAGTATCCAAGCAGAGTTGATGGGGCAGGACGTTATTGACCTGCTGACCCCGGGTGTGTTTGACGAGTGGCACAATGACGACGTGCTAAACACTGCGTTTGTGGAAGAAGAGAATGTGGGTGAAAAAAAAGTATCTTCGGCGGTTGATTACGTCAACAACTGGACGGAGAAGGACGGCGGGCGCATCAATATCATAAGTGATGTGGTGGTAAAGAAGGCGAGGCGGCAACCCACTACGAAGTTGGAAAAGCTGCTGAAATTGCCAAAGACAGCCGGCAACAATAAAAGTCAATTTTATGCAGCTATGGAGGGTGAACAGAAGAAGAAGAAGAAATTCGTGTTCAAGCGACCAACAGTGCCAGTTCAATACCCCGATTTTTTGGAGACGTCACAACCACCGAAGCCTCTGTCACCGGTCGTCATCATTAATGAAGGCCCAAACTCGACAACGCCCGAGCCGCCGAAGTCCATGCCTCCGATTGTGTTGGTGGCCGACGCTGACGAAAAATCGCCGATCGCGAGTGCGCCGATATCGCCAATAGTTGGGCGTGGAATGTGCCGCAAACCATTAAAGAAGCGGTGCAAGCGGCTATTCGAGGCGGTTAGTCAACCCCGTCAACCTGCTGCTGCTTCTTCTGCAGAAGTGCCGATACCGGACTGGATGGAAGAGTTTTCTCCAAGCCAGAAGTGTGCCTTCTCCGTGGCTTTTAGTGCGAGGCAAAAACTAGTTGATGAACTAAAAAAGAACGATAGTGATGTGGCGCAATACGAGAGACAGATTAAGGAACTGCAGGCGAAAATTGAACAGTGTAAAAGTGAAGGGGAAGTGTGTAGAAAAAGACTTAAGTTATTGGACAATTTTCCATATAATTAATTTTAGAATTTTATTGTAAATATAGAGTTAAGTTATTTTTGTAATAGTGTTGTATATATAAGTAAAATAAAATGTTTTTGTATATATGATAATAAAAAGTTAAATGAAACAATATTTTTTATTTCTAAAATAAGTATGCGAAAGTTACACAAAATAAAATAAAAATGCAAAATAGAAAAAAGAATAGACGAAAAAATGTAGGGCCGTAACTTTAGGTGTGTAATCATTAGATGCACACAACTTAAGTATGCGATAAAGTGTTATGTCTGTGAAGAGAGGCTACCCGTTACAATGCCTGAGAACATGCATCTTATTTGTAATAAAATGTGAATTTTACTGCAAGTAAGATAATAGACCAAACTCTCGGCATTTTCGTAGAGAACTTACTAGAAATTTAGCTAGTTCTAACGTATGGTAAGAACGTACATGTCTTTATAGAGTAACACAATATTTTCCAAAAGAAATTAATTCTTGAGAAATATCATGTTACTTGGGATGTGACATGAATCAACTACAAACTACGATCAAATATTTTGTAGCCCTGAAAAGGGCTGATTTTGTCGGGGTAGGTCGGGGAGGGCATGGTTCCGGGATCAGTTGGTGGAATCAGCTGGACCATCATCATCCTGATGGTCCGTGATCCACCAAGTGGATGAATCGGCCGGACCGTCATGACCTTCCGGCGGCGGTGGTGGCACCCAATCAGTGCTGGAGTCTGGCTCCATGTCTTCAGCCGACAACTCCCCATTTTGCCAATCCATGTTTGGCAATTCCAGACCCACATCTGCTTCTTCGACCGCCCGCTCATCTTCCCAGGCATTAAACATATCTTCTGCCTCGATGTCTAGAAGTCGTTCGATGTCCAAGAGTAGGTCATCCATATCGACATCATTCATGTCAACGGTATCATCGCTAAAAACCGATGAACCGCGACTCAATGGTCTTTCGAAATCCATAGTTATATCTTCGTACTTTAAGATTTAAAAATGAAGTGATTCTGTGACCCGGTCGTAACCGTTTAAATAGAGATAATCTACCCCCTCCACCACTCCATCCCCACCTTTCCACCGCCAACAAACTAGAGTTTATTATACTCTCCTCGCCTCGCCTCGCCCCCGAACCCCGGAATAACAGTCAAGTTGTACAATTCACATTAGTTTGGACCTGACTATCTTTTCATAGTTCCCTGTTTTCCCTAAAATACATACCTACTCCCTAGGTCTTTTTTTGACCGACCTCTTATTACTTTTAATGACTCAAATCACTCGGGTCTTATTTAAAAACGATTATGCCACCCATCCCTCATGCCTTCGCCCTATTCCCCACAGCTTCCCTATACTACCCCTTTGAATTAATTAGAAATCTGAAAAATGTCTTTTTCAATTTTTCCAAATTAAATATTGAAAAGTCATTTCCAATCACAAAAAGTTTACTCTAAAATATTTTCCTATAACTTTTTTCGATCTGAGCTACACTTCTCCCGTTATTCATGAGCAAACCCAATCAAACCCCATAATTCTTGAAATTTTGATTAGTCTGATCATTTTGATCATAAAAAGTTTTATGTCAAATGTTCTGAAATGTCCTTGAACTATCAAATAATAATAATAATATTAATAACAAAATTCTTATTATTTGTATTGGCTAAACAAACCCAAGCAAACCTGAGCAAACCCACAAGTTATGTGCTTGTTGTCATTGCTTTGATCCGAAATAAAAATATTTTTGTTATATAAGGGTTAATGTGGTTGCTTTTTTTGTTAAAAATATACAAAAATAAAAATCTTAGTGGGTCGACAAATATCGATTTTTAGTTTCAAAAATATACGTCTCGGAAATAACTAAATGGATACAATTTTTAAGTTAGAAAAATAACAATTTTAACGGATCTTGGACCTTTAACTTAAAATAAGTTTTAGACACTTCTAGGTAAATTATCGAAAAGAGTTATGCAAAAATGCCAACGTCTATTTTTAAACGTCCTGAAAATGTCATCCTTGGTCATCTTTGCATTTTTCACCGATTCAGTGTCAAACACAAAGTGACTAAGAATATCTAAACTACGATCAAATCTTTTGTGGCCCTGAAAAGGGCCGTTTTCACGGTGGGTTGGAGAGGGAAACCTAGAGTGGTTGTTCCCCTCTCGCGATCTGCACCGATCGCGGTGCAGCTCGCCGTCTTCGCACCTCCAGCCGAGTGCTGCGACGGCTCCGGCGACGCTCCGTGAGCTCTTCTAACAGAGCCGCCCTTTCTTCAGGACCCAGCAGCATCTGTGGTCCTTCCACCACTTCCACGGGCTCTGTTGGAGCCGGCTCCGGTGGTGGTTGCGGTCTTGGGATCGGCTGTACGATAGCCGTTGGCTTATTCGCGTTTCTTAAACGCCAAGCCTCCCAAAACTCGCTTATTTTGGACTCCCTTGTCGTCCTTAACATCAGCCTGTCCCACTTCATGGCTGGTTGAGAAATGAAAATTGTGATGGCTGCTCCCGCTTTTAAAAGCATTTAGGATGGTGGGGGGTGAGAGTGGGGGTGAGAGTGGGGGTGAGAGTGGGGCTAAACAGTTGTAACATATCCTTTCAGAGTAACAAAATATTTCCTATAGAATAGATTTCTTGTTCGAAATATTTTGTTACACTGAAAGGATACGTCTGTTTTTGTCATACTTAAGAGCAGGTTTGCCAACGTTCTATGTGAAACGACACAAATTCAGATGTATCTTTTTGAGCGTATCAACCCAGAGTGAATTTATTGTTTAAAATATGTTTCTTGATAGAAAGTTATGTCACTTTGAATAACTAGAGGCATATGCGTTCTTATCATACATAAAAACTACAAGCTAAATCTTGCAAATGCTCTTTCTCTCGCCATCTATGTATGATTTAAACACATAATGCATCTCTCACCCAAACTAACACAATTTTTCCTTCGAGAAATATCTTCCTTAGGAAACATAGTGTTTAACTACAAACTACGATCAAATATTCTGTAGTCCTGAAAAGGACTGATTTTGTCAGGGGACAGGCAGGGTTGTCGTATGAGGAGCTTTATTTGTAATAGAATTTACATTCTATTGCAAATAAGGCAAGACTGCTGATGAACGACGGTAAACAGTCTCTCCCTACACAAAGCACACCTCGAGTGGTTCCGCCTTTGATCACCTCGCGAACCCACTGTAAAATGGGTTGTGACGAAATGAACATCCATAATCGCAGCTCCAAATCCTCTCGTGTAGCAGTTCATACACAAATCTCTAGATCCCCATGAGACGTAGGATTGCATGATGCAATACCTAGGTCTAAGCCTACGCGGTCTGCGTACGAGCCTATGTTGCACATTTGGTGCGACTGCCTGCTCGTCGTCACTAGAATAACCATTATCCGAGCTTGACGACATTGTGGCTTCGAGTGAATTTAATTTTCTAAATCCCGTCTTATATACTTTCTTTTCCCCACCCCTCTCCTAAATTTCTCTCTATTTTTCGCCTCATAACCTTATTTACCAAAGCCCCACATTTGAAGTATTAAAATAAGGCAATAGTAAAAATAAAACGCAAATATGTCCTTTATAAGTTTATTTTAAATATGTAAAAATATATAATTTGGAGAATTACATAACTTCAAACTAATGTATTGATTTGTTAGTAACAGAACCATTAAGTATATTGTAGCTAAAAAATGCATCGTGAATAACTAACGCGTACACTTTAATGTCTTTAGGAAATTTACTTTTGCGTGTTTCAAACTCCAATTTCACGTCCACTGTGGACGTCCTCACGGCTTCTGGTTGGTGACTGCAATCGATTACGAATAACGGATTTTTCAGATAGTCGGCAAAACTCATCATAGGATCGCTCAGTTCTCGCTGGTAGTAGCTAGCTTGAAAATTCTCATAATTATAATAGGCTGCGGCATACAGTTTCTTTGAAAAATCTAAATTCCATCTTTCGTACGGAAATACGGCAGAGTTCAGATAGAGCCTAATATCACTTATATCGGCCGTTGTAAATTGTGTGCTATCTTTTGCTCTGTTGTCGGACGAGCTAGTTGGTTGAAAACCGATAATCAAATATCTCGGTTTTTCGAGACTCGTGCTAGTTCTTAAGGCCCAAACGTCTGACGATGTTTCTCTCAAAGAAGGTAGCTCGTAAAGATCCCATTTACGGTAAGCCATTGGAACGTTTGCGTTACTGCCACCTTTATTCATGCGTGATAATATCTTTAACTTCTGTCGATCGTCTGGAATAATGTGACGAATTTTCCATTCAATTTTTTCAATTGAAATGTCTGCATCTACTTCGCCGATATAGCAATTGTTGAAAGTGCGGGCGATAATTAAAATCAACTCTTGCTTGACGTTAAAAATACCCTTTGAATAATCCTCTGCGAAACCCATGAGATATTTTAGAGGAAGCTTGCCGGAGAACATGTTACTTGTGGAATCTAGTATCCCTTGATTTGCTTCGTCTAGACCCCATCCGCATGCCATGAGAGCTCTATTTTGTGCGGCACCCAATGACACCATAGTTTTCATCGTTGTGGTAATTCCGGGTTTCCGAACGACGGCAACTTGCTCCCCTCCCATTTCATAACGACATTCGTCGAATAGAAAGGCGATGGCATTATTTGATAGATAACATTTTTTACTAACATCTTTGGGTTTAAATGTTCCTTCGATGTAAATGTAACTATCCGATATATCCAAAATGATATCTTGAAAGTGTACAGGTATACGAATTTCATCGGAATTGCGGAATGTTGGAGAACCGTAAGGTTTATATGTGTGTTCTTGAAAACTAATAATGGAGTTATCAAAAATGGGTTCGGTAAAAACTTCGATTTTGTCACTGCTAGCGGCCATCATTTTCTAATTTTTCTCACTTTCAAACCGATCGATTGTAGAAATTTGCAATCTTTCGCGGAGAGCTGGCGATTGCTGTGCGGATGTGTTTTCGATCGTCCGTCTGACTTGCGAATGAACCTTGACTGTGTTGTCTGCTTACTTTTATGTCGTTTAACTGAATCTTGAATTGTTGACAGCTTATGCAGTTGACGGTTAAAGCAAAAACCCATTATACGATTTTTTTCAACTCTAGTTTAACTATTATTTTCTCACCTCGAAAATCGATCAAATCACCGCTATCGTCCAAGATGCGTAGAGTAATGTTGTCGATAAACTGACGACCATCCGGCATTATCGGCATATAAATATTATTTTGCGGTTCTTTAGAGATTTTGTAACCGGGTTCGACGTCAATATCAAATTCAAATAACGTATGACTTTCCAAAGAATTCAGGTATGCTCC
Organism: Philopedon plagiatum; assembly: GCA_963971165.1. NCBI lineage: Eukaryota > Metazoa > Arthropoda > Insecta > Coleoptera > Curculionidae > Philopedon > Philopedon plagiatum. Next base: position 53,533,929 of record OZ020192.1, on the reverse strand, counting down.
GGAAATTATATTACAATCCACACGTACGATGCGCACTTTCATTATGTCCACGATGGTACTTGATTCGTGTCGTTGTCCACCTTGCAGCAGCACAGAGCCAAATCCGAGCACTTTGCCGATACTATTGCTACCTCGAAAATCGATGCTATATTTTGACTTTAGCTCACATTTTAACGTATTATTATTGGCTGTTAATGAAAATAAATCGGTACCAACTTCATTGCATGACTCTTTTAAAGCGGTGTACATGGCTTTTGCTATTTCATTAATTTCGTAAGCTCCTGGTGGAATCCTTACATACTTTGGTATCGCTGTTTTCAAATGGCTGAATGAATTATTGCTTTCGTCGATATTAAAAATCGAATTATATGTGTAAAATCCCAGCAGTGCAACTCCATATTTGTCTGTTGTATTTAACTCGATGGGTGGGTAAAAATCCGCACTTAAGACACTTGTATGTCCTGTTAGAGTGAATGTGTAAGACATGACTGACCACGAAACTATTTGTGTAGCTATTTTATTGCTGTTTGCAACAGTTAAATGGATTTAAGCTGAAGCGTTGCTTTATTCCTTTGGACGTTTTTAAACTGTTTTCTGCCTTTATATTCACATCGTTAATTTTGCAATAACAACAAAATATTTTTTTTGGTATCGGTCCATCGCCCTCGTCCGAATCTGAATTATTGCTATTATAATGTTCGAAACAGTATTGATATTTCAATATATCGACGTCACTTTTTAGGTGATTAGGTAACCTATCCCAAACTAGTGCTATTTCATTTGGAGCTAATGCGATCAACACTTCTTTGGGCGTATTTTCTAACTGTTCGGCAGTCATTTTTTGTAATCCTCCGACTTCACGATATGCTTTAAGTGATAGCAACATTTTGGTGTAGTTGTCACGTTCCATTTGGGGTGTCAAAGACATACTTTTTACGATTGTAAAAGAAACTTCAAACACAAATGTCCACACCAGACTGTTCCGAATTCTTGTTGACGGTCGTATGTATAGTAAATTTTCTTCGTCGCTTCGGAACCCATCTGCAGATATCGTACCAATTCCATAGGTGGGGGTAAATCACCGAAACTATCGTAGTATGTTACATCAGAATTGCTTTTTCTATATGCTACCCAATGAGTTCCTACACCCGACATACTATCCAAATTTATAATGGCGGCCTCATAACGTTTGGGACCGCGTACAGGTAATGAATCTCTCATATATACGCCTCGAAAGTGTGGTATTTTCATTTTTAAGGCGTACTTTTCTATATCAATATTGGATAGTGGTCTTTGAGGTAGGGATTCTATTAGTTTTTTGATTTCTTATTTTTGCCGTTGTTTATATATAATCCCAAACCTGTGCGATATGGTTTCAAGTATAATCCATTTCCTCTTGAACTTAGATGTAAGCCGGTACCTATTTTTTCTGCAGTCGACTTTTTTACTGCTTTTACGGCACGCACGATGCCTGCTGCACCACCTGCTAATGAACCTAAGGCCGATAGTCCTGCAAATATTGGTATTAACGGTAATATCCCCCCAGTCTTCGGAATTGGAATGATTCTAGGCGTGCGAATTTTTCGTTTGCCACCGGCTATTCTTAGGGATTTACGTGCAGCTACTGCAGCTATTTTCGATGCTTTCATGATATTTTTCTCGACAAGTTTTTTCCCACCAGCTTTTAACAATTCTGATCGAACGGGTCGTCTAATAGATGATCCAAAAGCTACTTTGTGTAGTCGCTTATGTTTACCAACGCCTTTACCTTTAGTGTGGCGGCGGCGGCGCTGGAAGCGACGTTTACCTCTAGTGGATGCTTTTCTCGATTTTGATGATGATGATACACCCATACCAAAACGTTGTTTCGCTTTCATAATGTTGGTTACCAACCAAGCTGCAGCTTTTTCACCAGCGCTAGAGTCTTTAGATTTTACTCTTTTCCACGCGCTTTGCTCGAGTTCCTGATCTGCTTGGTGGCGAGCACTTAAATTTTCACTATTACGCAAATAGGCTAAATCGTGTTTTTTGCATGCGACATCCAAAGAATTAATTCCTTGATCTCCTCTTGCCACACGTTTTACTACTTTCGTCCAGGGCCCGCAATACTGATAGCCGGGAATGTGTAACTCAAACGGTAGCCTATTAATTACTGAATTAACAATACCGCTTCCAGTCTTACTTGATAAACGAGACCGTCTACTTCGTCTGACGAGCGACATCTGAATGATAGTTTACGTGAAAGTTCAGTATAAAATATAGATTTTGTTAAGATGCGTGTCGTCAATCTTAAACAAAAACTTCCCGTCGATAATCTCGATGTAAAGGTCGGATCTGGACTAGAACAAAAATTATTTAAAAGACATGGTCCTTTGCTACCGTCATCTATTCGTGGATTATTAATAGGACCTTCAAACTGTGGAAAAACAAATGTTATGATTTCGCTGCTTACTCACCCCTCGGGACTGCGTTTCGAAAATGTTTATATCTACTCAAAGTCGCTCTATCAACCGAAATATGAATATTTAAAGAAAATTTTATCACCAATCAAAGGTCTTGGCTACTACGCTTTTAGCGACGCAAATAACATTGTGGAACCGTCAGATGCTAAACCTAATTCAATATTTATTTTTGATGACGTTATGTGTGAGAAACAGGACGTTATAAGATCGTATTTTAGCATGGGACGTCACAAAAATGTGGATGCCTTTTACTTGGCGCAAACGTATTCTCGTGTTCCTAAGCAGCTCGTCCGGGATAATGCCAACTTCATTATTATGTTTAAACAAGATGAGATGAATATGAAACATATATTTTCCGATCACGTTTCACCCGACCTGACGTTTACACAATTTCAAGAGATGTGTGCTAAATGTTGGGATAATAAATATGGTTTTTTAGTTATTGACAAGGACAGTGATGTAAATTCGGGCAGATACCGCAAGGGATTCGATAGTTATATATTCCTATAATAATAACTTGGATAATCATTTCATCGTTGAACGGTGCTTTGAAAGCATCATGAATGAAGAAATCGAATTAAAACGAAAGCTACTGGAAACTACAAATGCGGTTAGAAAAAAATTTAAACAAATTAAAGCAGCTAAAGTGCAGAATGAACATGATTTGGAAAAGTTTTATGAACCAGTTTCTAAACCACTAGAATCTATATCTAAAGCCGTAAAGCAGCAGCAGCAACAGTACGCAACTAAAAAATCAAGTACTACGACTAAACCACAAAGTCGGAGTAGCAGCAGCAGCTCGGTGGGAATGGCGAAAATGTTTGAAGAACATCCAACAGAAGCGGATTTTGAAACATCTACACCGATTTCGCAAAAAACACAAATTCCTACACCAAAACGTGGAAATCGTGAGTCACTGTTCGAAACCCCTTCCCCATCAACGATAACATCATCTTACACATCACCACACACATCAAGTGGTAGCAGTTCAGCCGCAAAAACTATTCAAGATTATTTAAATGGATTAAAATTCGAACCGTCCCGTTATGATACCGTGTATGGTGTACGCTTTGGTAAAAAAGACAATAAATCAACAAAATATATTGGCAACTTGGTGGTTCGTTTTCTAACAAACGGAAAGATGGTGTTATACAAGAACAAAACAAACATTGCTGAATTCGATGGAACGGCTGAGCTTTACGATTTGATTTTTCTAAAAAATCCAGCATGCTTAGATAATGAAGACGAAATTAGTCTAGATGTACTTCGAAAATACCAAACCATTTTGAAATTGACGGATGCGGCCTACGACGGTTATGACAAGAAACGTGGTTTAAGGGAAACCCGATGGAGAAAATATTTACGAATCATAAAACCGCTAATTATGGGAACCAAACTGGGTGGTGGTGGTGTAGGAAGAAAAAAAGGCGACAACAAAATCCAACTACCAGCAAAAAAGCGCCTATCGTCGAAATCATCTGAATATGTTTATTGGAATAAACCTAAGGAGTTAGTGGATAGATTACGATTATTGTGGGGGTCAAAAGTAGCTGGACATACCGGACATGATAATGAGATTATGTCAATTATGGAAGAGCTTCGAGAAGAAGGAATAATATATTAAGTTTTGCACGTAGTTGCCATCCTCAGTGTCTGATAAGACGTGGAACCTTATAATATGGATCCTAGCCGAGAAAAAATTAAAGTCGTAAATGAATTACATAGGACAGCAAGGAAAAATTTTGTTAGAAGACGTACAGTCATAAAAGGATATCGAGATTTGTGGCAAATTGATTTGGCGGAAATGCAGCAATATGCTACTGACAATGATGGTTACCGTTACATTGTTGTATGTATAAACTGTTACTCCAAATTCGTGTACACCAAAGCAGTTAAGAATAAGACCGGTGTTGAAGTTACGAATGCCATGAAAAGCATCATTGAAGAAGCATCATATGCACCAAACAATTTACAGAGTGATCAAGGAAAGGAATTTTATAATAGCACCTTTCAAGCCCTCATGAAAAAATATAATATAAACCATTATTCCACATATAGCACGAAAAAAGCGGCAATTGTTGAGCGTGTTATAAGAACTTTGAAAAATAAGTTATATAAACAATTCTCGGCTAGAGGTTCTTACAGATGGTTACAAATATTACCAGCTATAACGAAGACCTATAATAACACTAAACACCGCACCATTGGAATGAAGCCTAACAGTGTAAAAGAGGATACCCCTATTAAAGCATATGACTATTTGAAAATTGCTCCGAAGAAAAAAAAATTTCATTTGGGTGACGTTGTTCGCATTAGCAAGTACAAAGGTGTATTTGACAAAGGATATACGCCTTCCTGGTCCACGGAACTGTTTGAAATAGCAAAAGTTAATATTACAAATCCACCCACCTACTTGCTGCAATCATTGGAAGGTCAACCTATTAAAGGATGTTTTTACGAAGCAGAACTGCAAAAGACAGCTAGCCCTGGTGTTTATTTAGTTGAGAAAATTCTTAGAAAACGCAAGAACAATCAAAACGATCAATTGTTTGTAAAATGGTTAGGTTTTCCAAATCAATTTAATTCTTGGATAGACAAATCAGATATTGTATAAATATTATCAAATAGGTTTTACGTTACGTATGTATGCATTATAAATAATAAAAATAAATATTGCTTTTCATAATTATTCGTTTTATTTTCAATTTAACAGTATAATTATGTTTTTAAATAGAACTTTATCTAGGTTGGTTTCCATTTTGGTTTTTTTGGATCCTTTATCTTCGTTGTAGTATACCGTGCAGCATGTGAGTGAATTTGATACATTTTTTCCTTAAGGTACGTAATTTTGGTCTCATCATCTTCAAACATTTTTTGAAAAACCGGTACTAGCACATTACTAAGTATGGTATTTATCTGCGAACCAAGTTGATGAACTTCCGTAAGGACATATTCTTTGGTAGCAGCATCATTATCATTTATCGGTTGGGCAACATTCCTTAATAATTTTCCCTCTATATCAAAATGTCCATCTGAAGTAAGTTTAAATCCGATTCCGGGCAACCCTCGCGATAAGTTGTTACAAACAGGAGTTTTCTGTCGACCAAATTTATCAATTGTGTTGTTAACACGACCCATTTTAAAGTAAAACTAATTCACTCTCTTTATGTTCAGTCTATATATAAATGACATAACTAATAAAAATTCATTTTACAATACACCATGAAGCAAGTAAGATTTGACGAAGAAAGAAATATTATCCACCGTATGTCTGTTTGGTGTTTTGCATATAGACAAGCCAGACAAAGTAATTTTCAGCAACTAATACTTGATAGATATCGTTTTCAAAGGAGAATTGGAAAAATGGATGTAATGCTAGCGAGGATTTTAGAACGGAACCACAGAAATAATATATATCAAGAGCGATTTGTTAATTCAAATGTATGGTGAATAATAAACATATTTAGTACAAAAAGATTTTTATTAAGATTTAAATAATACATACACACTATCATTAGAAAAACGCACTTTTTCACATAAATTTAAAATTACATGACTATCATAAGAAACTTTTACACTATATCTAAATTGTCTCTATTTTTCGGAATTACCAGCGCTGCCCTTCTTGGTCGAATTCCATGGTCTCACTATTATTACGTTCTGATGAACCTCCTCCCCCTACTCCTCCTCCTCCTCCTTCTAAGAAAACAGGACTTTGCGGTGATTCGTTAATTATTTCGAGATCTTCAAAATTGCTTGAAGAAGTCCAGCGCTGCCCTTCTTGACTGAATTCCGGCGTATCGTGATTATTATGTTCTGATGAACCTCCCACTGAGACAGCGAGACTTTGCAGAGATTCACTAGAATTTTCACGAGATATTTGTTGCGGTGATTTCATCCCATGTTTCTTATGGTACTCATTTTGACACCATTCACAGAAACCCATTATTCCACTAATAAATTCCCAATTTTCGCAATTGGCACACATCTGACGACCGTTTACAGAGAATGGGCGAACAACTGCAATTTGACGTTCACTTTTTGGTGACTGCATTTTGAGAAAATAAATTACTATGTAGTATTCTGGAAGTACTGAAATGCAGACTGAAACAAGAAAGTTTTGTGCCTCTATTTGTATCTGTTAGGTGACCTTCAAACCCCTCCACTCTCATATCCCATGTAAAATCGAGGTCACCATACACAGAATAGACTTGTTTCTTTATCTACATGCGCGTAATACGTATACGCTGAATAGCTTTTTCTTGATTCAACAATTTTGAATCGATTTCCTTAAGTCTTTTTGTAACAGATTGCAAAAAATCTTCATTCGCCTCTTCAGCAAGCTTTTTATTCATTTCATTAAGTTCTTTTCTAACATATTCCAAAACATCATTATTCACTAATTCACTAAGTTTTTTAATAATTTCACGCCTTTGTTCAAGAACATATTCCTGATTAGCGGCATCCCCAGGATTCTTTGGTGGTGCTACATTAGTTAAAGATTTCCCTTGTATATCATATTGACCATCATCGGTCAATCTAAATCCAACTCCTGGTTGTCCAACAAGAACAATGTGATTTTGGTCATTAAACTTTTGGCGCCCAAATTTATCAATTGTGTTGTTAACACGACCCATTTTTAGCTTAAACTGATGTGATTTTTGTGAAGGTTGCCTATTTATAAAAAATTAAACAATAATTTAGGTACATAATCATTTATTTAACATCTCATGTTATTATATTATACAATGAATTAAAGATTTTCTTCATCTTCTTGAACACACTCCATTTCGTCATCGCTAACAGTAGCCAATGCTTTACTATCAACTTCATTGGTGACTGCTTTATTTCCAAGGTCATCAAGAATAGTGGTATCATCTGCGGGAGCCAAACCATATTTTGTAGCTAATTCATCGGGTAAATGGGGCACTTCGAATAGGTAGCTTCCCAATTCTTCATTTATCATTCCAGCGCAAAATTCGTCCAGATCAATGGTTCCATATAGGTATTTCTCGCAAGTATGTGCTCCAGCCGTGAAATTTACGGCGTCTTTCATATACTTCCTATACTGACTTTCACTAAAACCCACATCGGATTTACCATAATTTGCAAAGTGTACTATTTCTTCAGCCAGCTCTCTTAATTTACATGATAACCAATTAATGTACATATCTCGATTTTCAATGACAGTAGGGCAGTCACACATCTTAAATAGAAAATAATGGATATGTGATTGTGTGTGACTGTGTGTTTTTCGATATATACTTAACAAGAACTATTTTATTACATTTTAAATCAACATTAAAATAGCCTAATCAACAATATATTACAAACAACCAAAATTTAACAACGCTCTAGTATTACCTCCAGAGAATACATGTGAGCTTTGCCCCAAATAAGTTAAGGTGTACTGATCACCGGAGTTATTCATCATTTCAATAGTATCCTCTGTCAGAATTTCAGCTACGCGTGATGGTAAAAATGTTTCAAATGTTGCTTGATGTGTTGGATCAAACAATGTGACGATAATGGCTTTTCCAAAACGTGAAGTCAAAGAATTAATTTTTTTTATCATATAAATTTTGCCCACCGTTAATGTAGAGAATTTTCTACGTTCCAGAAATTGAATATCTTGGTTTATCATATTATTAATTTCGGCTATGGTCTGCTTTGAAATGCTCATGATTTAAAATACAATAAAAACAATTACTGTCAAGTACCTTGAATAAACACTTGTAGAACACACCACAAACACAATACTTTATATGCCAAAGCAACAGTTAACGCATACGATGTATGAGTGACAATGAAAGCTATTTTCGAAATGAGCCATATTTATTAGGAAGTAATCCAAGGTCAAGTATTTATTTATGGTGGGAGGAATACATCCGACGACCTCGAAAAATACAAAACAAATGTAACCTTGAAATAAGCGTCGTCCACCTGGTCATCACCAAACAAAGAAACATCTGCTCGCGTTCAAGGCCAAGCAAATGTAACCTTGAAATAAGCGTCGTACACCTGGTCATCACCAAACAAAGAAACAGCTGCTCGCATTCATTGAAAATATGCACCGCAAATGTAACCTTGAAATAAGCATCGTACACCTGGTCATCACCAAACAAAGAAACATCTGCTCGCGTTCAAGGCCAAGTTCTTGACCTTGACCTTGGAATAACACCTGCGCATATCAAGGCCAAATAACAATAGCACACCTGGGCGTTCAAGGTCGACCCTACTGCGCATGCGGAGACTCGGGGAGCATCATATCCCTCTACTATTATCTATTTTAATCCCCTTAACTTTACAAAAAGTCGAACTTCAGATATATTTAAGACGATTAAGGTTTTCTCAATGTAATCTCATTGAAATGTCTCTAAAATTTTGACACTGCTGCTAGATACAAATCATTGCAACAGCTAGCGTCCGGCGAAACCCTGTTTTTTTTAATTTTGTCCTGTCAATTGTAGAAAAAACTACTACATTCGTTTATTTTCATCCAGATACATGGGCTTTACATTAGCCAAGCTATCTAAACGAAAAAAACTGGAAATTTGTAAATCGATAAAAAAATATTTAAAAAAAATTGAGTTTTCCAATTTTTTTAAATAAAATCTTAAAATTTTGCACAAGGACCTAGAATTTAATTCTAAGCAATTTTTTCAAATAACTTTTTTTGATATCTCGTCAACTAACCTCACTTTTTGTAAATTAACAATTTTTTTTTTAATTTGACGCTATACCAGTGGTCACGTGACGTATGTCAAAATCGATTTTTAGGTTATCGGACATGCAGAACCGATCCCCTGGGAAAGTTTTTCCGATACTCTCCTAATAAAAAATTTTCCCATATGTTGCGAACTTTTTGCCGGTCACTGTATATATATATATATTCTTGTAAAATTACTTTAGAAAGCCTTTGTGAACTTAATTTAATATAGCATTACTTTAGGAAAAACACATTGTCACAGTACACATTTCTTGTAAGAGAACATGGCATTTTCACCGATTTTGCATAAAATTACGTTCTAAATTTACTTAAACTTTTGGTACATTTACATACTTTTGTAATATTACAACGGAAGGTTAGAGTAATGTATGAATTTTACAATGTAGAAAACTTTTAATAATTAAGATATTTTGTAATATCGCATTGTAAAACTGCTAAAATATATATTTAAAAATACACATACATTGTAATTAACAAACCATTTCTATGTTTATTATGTTATGTAATAGACACATAAATACATGCCATAAAAAGTGAACATGTTTTAGTATTATTATCCTTTTTATACACTATATATAATATGTGGCCTCGCAACGAAACAGTTTTTGTGATGGCCACATATTCCCATTATTTTAAACATAGAAAAATTAATTTTACACATTTTGTCACATTACCTGATTTGGTGAATACACAGTTAAACCAATATACACATTCTAACAATAACATAACAACTCTAAATCAGGACATCTTTGGTAGTTCAGTCTTAACCTGCTTAGAACACACACACACACACACACACACACACACACACACACACACACACACACACACACACACACACACACACACACACACACACACACACACACACACACACACACACACACACACACACACACACACACACACACACACACACACACACACACACACACACACACACACACACACACACACACACACACACACACACACACACACACACACACACACACACACACACACACACACACACACACACACACACACACACACACACACACACACACACACACACACACACACACACACACACACACACACACACACACACACACACACACACACACACACACACACACACACACACACACACACACACACACACACACACACACACACACACACACACACACACACACACACACACACACACACACACACACACACACACACACACACACACACACACACACACACACACACACACACACACACACACACACACACACACACACACACACACACACACACACACACACACACACACACACACACACACACACACACACACACACACACACACACACACACACACACACACACACACACACACACACACACACACACACACACACACACACACACACACACACACACACACACACACACACACACACACACACACACACACACACACACACACACACACACACACACACACACACACACACACACACACACACACACACACACACACACACACACACACACACACACACACACACACACACACACACACACACACACACACACACACACACACACACACACACACACACACACACACACACACACACACACACACACACACACACACACACACACACACACACACACACACACACACACACACACACACACACACACACACACACACACACACACACACACACACACACACACACACACACACACACACACACACACACACACACACACACACACACACACACACACACACACACACACACACACACACACACACACACACACACACACACACACACACACACACACACACACACACACACACACACACACACACACACACACACACACACACACACACACACACACACACACACACACACACACACACACACACACACACACACACACACACACACACACACACACACACACACACACACACACACACACACACACACACACACACACACACACACACACACACACACACACACACACACACACACACACACACACACACACACACACACACACACACACACACACACACACACACACACACACACACACACACACACACACACACACACACACACACACACACACACACACACACACACACACACACACACACACACACACACACACACACACACACACACACACACACACACACACACACACACACACACACACACACACACACACACACACACACACACACACACACACACACACACACACACACACACACACACACACACACACACACACACACACACACACACACACACACACACACACACACACACACACACACACACACACACACACACACACACACACACACACACACACACACACACACACACACACACACACACACACACACACACACACACACACACACACACACACACACACACACACACACACACACACACACACACACACACACACACACACACACACACACACACACACACACACACACACACACACACACACACACACACACACACACACACACACACACACACACACACACACACACACACACACACACACACACACACACACACACACACACACACACACACACACACACACACACACACACACACACACACACACACACACACACACACACACACACACACACACACACACACACACACACACACACACACACACACACACACACACACACACACACACACACACACACACACACACACACACACACACACACACACACACACACACACACACACACACACACACACACACACACACACACACACACACACACACACACACACACACACACACACACACACACACACACACACACACACACACACACACACACACACACACACACACACACACACACACACACACACACACACACACACACACACACACACACACACACACACACACACACACACACACACACACACACACACACACACACACACACACACACACACACACACACACACACACACACACACACACACACACACACACACACACACACACACACACACACACACACACACACACACACACACACACACACACACACACACACACACACACACACACACACACACACACACACACACACACACACACACACACACACACACACACACACACACACACACACACACACACACACACACACACACACACACACACACACACACACACACACACACACACACACACACACACACACACACACACACACACACACACACACACACACACACACACACACACACACACACACACACACACACACACACACACACACACACACACACACACACACACACACACACACACACACACACACACACACACACACACACACACACACACACACACACACACACACACACACACACACACACACACACACACACACACACACACACACACACACACACACACACACACACACACACACACACACACACACACACACACACACACACACACACACACACACACACACACACACACACACACACACACACACACACACACACACACACACACACACACACACACACACACACACACACACACACACACACACACACACACACACACACACACACACACACACACACACACACACACACACACACACACACACACACACACACACACACACACACACACACACACACACACACACACACACACACACACACACACACACACACACACACACACACACACACACACACACACACACACACACACACACACACACACACACACACACACACACACACACACACACACACACACACACACACACACACACACACACACACACACACACACACACACACACACACACACACACACACACACACACACACACACACACACACACACACACACACACACACACACACACACACACACACACACACACACACACACACACACACACACACACACACACACACACACACACACACACACACACACACACACACACACACACACACACACACACACACACACACACACACACACACACACACACACACACACACACACACACACACACACACACACACACACACACACACACACACACACACACACACACACACACACACACACACACACACACACACACACACACACACACACACACACACACACACACACACACACACACACACACACACACACACACACACACACACACACACACACACACACACACACACACCTACACACACACACCTACACACACACACACACACCTACACACACACACACACACACACCTACACACACACACACACACACCTACACACACACACACACACACACCTACACACACACACACACACACACCTACACACACACACACACACCTACACACACACACACACACCTACACACACACACACACACACCTACACACACACACACACACAGCTACACACACACACACACACACCTACACACACACACACACACACCTACACACACACACACACACACCTACATACACACACACACACACACACACACCTACACACACACACACACACACCTACACACACACACACACACACCTACACACACACACACACACACCTACACACACACACACACACACCTACACACACACACACACACCTACACACACACACACACACATACACACACACACACCTACACACACACACACACCTACAAACACACACACACACCTACACACACACACACACACACACCTACACACACACACACACACACCTACACACACACACACACACACCTACACACACACACACACACCTACACACACACACACACCTACACACACACACACACACCTACACACACACACACACACCTACACACACACACACACACCTACACACACACACACACACCTACACACACACACACACACCTACACACACACACACACCTACACACACACACACACACCTACACACACACACACACACCTACACACACACACACACACCTACACACACACACACACACCTACACACACACACACACCTACACACACACACACACACCTACACACACACACACACACACCTACACACACACACACACCTACACACACACACACACCTACACACACACACACACCTACACACACACACACACACCTACACACACACACACACCTACACACACACACACACCTACACACACACACACCTACACACACACACACACCTACACACACACACACACCTACACACACACACACACCTACACACACACACACACCTACACACACACACGTTTAAATAGGAATATAGTCGATTTACTTAAAATCCGAATTAAGTAGGTTTATCTCGGTACTACTAGAAGTATTTGCCTATACCAAGACTTTTCGGACACCCTGTATACATACATACAAACATAAACACATATTAATACAAATATAATATTCGATTTGTGTCAAATCCGACCTAATAAAGTTTATCTAAGTAATAATAGGAGTATTTGCCCATACCAAGACTTTTCGGACACCCTGTATACATTCAAACTAACACCCACACGTTTAAATAGGAATATAGTCGATTTACTTAAAATCCGAATTAAGTAGGTTTATCTCGGTACTACTAGAAGTATTTGCCCATACCAAGACTTTTCGGACACCCTGTATACATACATACAAAGATAAACACATATTAATACAAATATATTCGATTTGCGTGAAATCCGACCTAATAAAGTTTATCTAAGTAATAATAGGAGTATTTGCCCATACCAAGACTTTTTGGACACCCTGTATACATTCAAACTAATACCCACACGTTTAAATAGGAATATAGTCGATATACTTAAAATCCGAATTAAGTAGGTTTATCTCGGTACTAGTAGAAGTATTTGCCCATCCCAAGTCTTTTCGGACACCCTGTATACATACATACAAACATAAACACATATTAATACAAATATATTCGATTTGCGTGAAATCCGACCTAATAAAGTTTTTCTAAGTACTAATAGGAGTATTTGGCGATACCAAGATTTTTGGACACCCTGTATACATTCACACTAAGACCCACAGGTTTAAATAGGAATATAGTCGATTTACGTAAAATCCCACCTAATTAAATTTATCTTGGTACCTACTAGTAGAAGTATTTGCCCATACTAAGACTTTTCGGACACCCTGTATACGTATATACAACACAAATAAAAACAAATATAATCGATTTGCCTGAAATTCGGTTTAATTACATTTATCCTGGTGCTACTAGGAGTATTTGCTCCAACCAAGACTTTTTGGACATCCTGTATACAGACATACATATGTAAATCCGTACACATGGAAATGGAAATATATACGATTTGCTATAAAATCCGACAATTAAGTTTATATTTGTACAAATAGCAAAGGTATTTGCCCATACAAACTTTTGTACTTTTCGGACACCCTGTAGACATATATACAATCACGCACATGCTGGAAGATATAAAATGTATTTTCGAATTGTTCTGGTTACTTTAAAACGATCCGAATCAATTCATTTCCCTAAAATTAAATTAAAATGATTTAATAATAATTAATATATTGCCCCAAAGGTATACCCGCTCATGCTTAGGAATTATTTTATATATTATAACTTTATAACAAATATTTGGATGCCACTGAGCGCAATATTAGAATCTTCAATGATGTCTTGTAGCGTCATCGGAAAATCGATAAAATTTGTATTTAAAGCCAAATTTATCCAATGAAATGTCTTTCTACTGAAAGTATAAGGTCCCTAATTCCCTTGCCCGATAAATTTCAAGCCGAAGTTGGTCCAGACTGTTTCCAATCTCCCAAGAAAAACTGGCATTTTTGCGACATTTAGACACATATTTTAATACGTTTTTCCGTATAAAACTGATTTTGACATGCATTTGCATGGTCTGAGAAAAATTTAAAAAATTCGTATTTAATGCTTAAATCGTCCAATGAAATGTATTGTAAATAAAAATATAAAATCCGTTTTACCTTTGCCATGTATATTTCAAGCCGAAATCGGTCCAGGAAGCTTCCAATATCGCTACAAAAACTGTTATTTTCATGACATTTTGACAGGTCATATTTTAATTTCGATGTAAAGAGGGTCAGTTTCATTTGTTTTGTCAAGGCACGGCTTTTCATATATGCACTTTTTAAAATTTCTCCTGCAGCGATGCGAAAAAGGGTATTTATTTATAACTTTAACGAAAAAATATGGAAATTTAATTAGTTAGAAGTGTTCTGCGATGATAAGGGATGAAAATAAACCAAAAAAGAATCGTTAAATAAGAGAAATAATATATAATAATGCCTTTTAAAGATGAATTTTGATGGAAAAAAACAGAAAAAATGAGTTTTTACCCCCTAAATTCGGCCCTAGATCACCCATTCGGGATTCATTTTAAAGCATGATTATATCCCCAAGGGATAGCGTTGAAAAAGTTGGAAGGAATTAGATAGGAAAAGATACAGAGTGATTCGAATGTAGAGATGTCATGAAAAAAAATCGTAAAAAATCGAAATTTAATTATCGATTGCTCCTTTCCTATTAGGAATAAAAGAACTAAAAAATACGTTTCTAACGTATTTCGGCGAGCTCTTTATGATAGGGCACATGGAATTTCGATTTGAATCCATTTTGACCCGCAAAAAGTTAAATTCCGTCAAAAAATTTCATGAAAAAACGTAATTTCCAGTTTTTCCCAAATTTTTCCAATTTCCAGTCGTTTTAGGTATGGGTAAATGTATTGCAAAAAGAAAGTATTTGAGATTCTTTATTCAGTGCCAAATTGGGGTCTACAAACAGCATTTTTCGACATAAAAAAATTCAAAAAAATTACTTCCCATTTTCCGAATACCGCCAGTTTCAATAGGGTTCTGAAGCTCCCGGTCCTCCACAACCTCCAAAAATTTAAATCGATTTAATTCACTTTTGCGACCTGTACCCGATTTCAACGGAAATCGCTGAAATTTCGACTTTGACGTTTTATAACTCCGAAACGGAACACCCTGTATAACTGAATTTTTTACCGAAGCTAGTCGCACTATCCCTCTATTAACCCAGAAAATTTGATTGCCCCACCTCCAACCGTTTTCGAGAAAAAAAAAATTGAAAATGTGAAAATGTCGAAACGGACGACAACATACATACGCACATACACACATTTTTCTGACCAAGCAGGGGGTATAGAGACCGAGCCTGAAAGGCGGTCTCTAACTAGTACGGGTAGACCGCCTAATCGCTCCCTGAGGGGGCTCTATAAGGTCGGTAATATCATCATTGTCATGCCCTGAAAGTTTCGTGTTTCTAGGCCATGTATTAAGGAAGATATCACACTCCTACGGACTGATGATGCAGAATAGAGCGCCCTTCGTAACCGTGTCGCTACACACATACAAACACCACAGGTAAAAACTATTGTTGCCAACAAAAAACTTTTCGGACACCCTGTATACATATATACAAACAAAAACACATATTAATACAAATGTATTCGATTTGCGTGAAATCCGACCTAATACAGTTTATCTAAGCAATAATAGGAGTATTTGCCCATACCAAGACTTTTTGAACACCCTGTATACATTCACACTAACACCCACACGTTTAAATAGGAATATAGTCGATTTACTTAAAATCCGGATTAAGTAGGTTTATTTCGGTACTAGTACAAGGATTTGCCCATACCAAGACTTTTCGGACACCCTGTATACACACATACAAACATAAACACATATTAATACAAATATATTCGATTGGCGTGAAATCCGACCTAATAAAGTTCATCTAAGTAATAATAGGAGTATTTGCCCATACCAAGACTTTTTGGACACCCTGTATACATTCAAACTAACCCAAAAGTTTACATAGGAATATAGTCGATTTACTTAAAATCTGAATTAAGTAGGTTTATCTCGGTACTAGTAGAAGTATTTGCCCATACCAAGACTTTTCGGATACCCTGTATACATACATACAAACATAAACACATATTAATACAAATATATTCGATTTGTTTGAAATTCGACCTAATAAAATTTATCTAAATAATAATAGGAGTATTTGTCATACAAGACACGTTTAAATAGGAATATAGTCGATTTACTTAAAATCCGAATTAATTAGGTTTATCTCGGTTGTAGTAGAAGTATTTGCCCATACCAAGACTTTTCGGACACCCTGTATACGTATATACAACACATATAAAAACAAATATATCCGATTTGCATGAAATCCGGTTTAATTACATTTATCCAGGTACTACTAGGAGTATTTGCTCAAACCAACACTTATTGGACAGCCTGTATACAGACATATATTTCCGTACACAGAAATGTAAATATATACGATTTGCTTTAAATCCGACAATTAAGTTTATAGTTGTACAAATAGCAAAGGAATTTGTCCATACAAAAACTTTTCGGACATCCTGTACTGTACATACATACAAACACAACAAACACGACACAGTAATTTAAATATTTTATATTTTTATATTCTTGCGATTGAAAACCGGCTCAATTACGTTTATATTCGTACTAATTGCAAAGATGTTTGCGCATACAAAGACATTTTGGACATTCTGTATACATACCAACATATAAACAGCCACACAAAGGAATAAAAAATTTACGTTTTCCTTGAAATAAGACTCATTTAAGTTTTTCTTCGTTCTAATGACAAAGATATTTGCGCATACAAAGACTTTTTGGACATTCTGTATACATACAAACATAAACAACCACACAAAGGAATAAGAAATTTACGATTTAATTCAAATAAGGCTCAATTATTCTTCTCTTCTTGCTAATGACAAAGATATTTGATATGATATTATACGCCCCCGAGGGGGCTCTATAAGGTCGGTAATATCATCATTGTCATGCCCTGAAAGTTTCGTGTTTCTAGGCCATGTATTAAGGAAGATATCACACTCCTACGGACTGATGATGCAGAATAGAGCGCCCTTCGTAACCGTATCGCTATATACATACAAACACATATTACATATAAATACAATATGTACGATTTCGCTGAAACCCTACTAAATTAAACTTGTCATCTTTCGATCGGCTTTGAACCATACATTAGATAACATCATCTTCCTGAAATGGTCGAGCTGGATGAAGATTGGTGGCGAGCCCTTCGGGCACGCCACTGATGTCTCTATGGAAAAAAATTGTGCATACATATTATGAACGTCGCTTTTTTCAATCTAAGAAGCCGTTCGCGAGTTGTAAGTTGTTAACTTTACCCCTAATCGTTGCTATGGCAATCATTAAAATTGAAAATTGCAAAAATATTTTTCAATGATTGACCGAATTCTACTTAGATGCGAAATTTCTACTCTGCAACTCAATAAATAACGGAGAAATCAAATTGATCGTCGTCATGACTACCAAAAATCGAAATTATTTTCAAATAAAAAAGTAGTTTACTTCCATCCCTTTCGATAGCCACCTCACTCGTTCCAATCGCAGAAGGCGTCCGCGAGTTATAAATTGTCAACTTTATCCTTAATCGTTGCTATGCCAACCATGGGAATCGATTTTTCCAGATATATTTTTGAATGAGTGACCGAATTCTTCCGAGATATCAGTTTTCAACTTTCCAACTCAATAAATAACGAAAATAGCAAATTGTTCATCGTCCCGGCAACGAAATGTCAAAATTATTTTCACATAAAAAAGTAGTGTACTTTCTAACATTTCGATCGTCACTTTACTGGTTTCAATCAGATAAGCCGTTCGCGAGTTAAAAATGATCAACTTTATGCTCAATCGTTGCTATGGTAATCATCGGAATCAAAATTTATAAAAAAAATTTTGAATGATTGACCGAATTCTACCCAGATATCAAATTTCAACTCTAAAACTCAATAAATAATGGAAATAGCAAACTGTTCGTCGTCATGGCAACGAAATGTCAAAATTATTTTCACATAAAAAAGTAGCTTACTTCGTTCCCTTTCGATTGCCACCTCACTCGTTTCAATCAGATCAGCCGTACGTGAGTTAGAAATTGTCAACTTTATCCTTAATCGCTGCTATAGAAACCATGCGAATCAAAATTTACACATATAATTTTGAATGATTGACCGAATTCTTCCCATATATCAAATTTCAGCTCTCTAACTCAATAAATGTCGGAAATAGCAAATTTTTCGTCGTCATGCCAACGAAATGTCGAAATTATTTTCAAATAAAATAGCTTACTTCCTCCCCTTTCGATTGCCACATCACTCTTTTCAATCGAATAATCCGTTCTCAATTAATAACAAATCTAAGCAAAATTTAAATCAGACCCGTAATTGTGATTTACCCCGTATACTACCTCATGGAATAGCCTTTCTATGATGCTTCGCCGCGTTATCGAAAAATTGTTAAAATTGGTATTTAATGACTAATTCTTCAAATTATATGTTCCGAAATCCACACGGGAAGGTCTATAGAGGCCTTGCCCAGTATTTTTCAAGTCGAAAACGGTTCAGAAACCCTAAAATCTCGCAAGGAAAACTGACATTTTTGCGACATTTCGACCCTTCATATTTTAATACATTTCTCCGTATGAAACTGATTTTGACATGCATTTGCATGGTCTGAGAAAAATTAAAAAAATTCGTATTTAATGCTTAAATCGTCCAATGAAATGTATTGTAAATAAAAATATAAAGTCTGTTTTACCTTTGCCATGTATATTTCAAGCCGAAATCGGTCCAGGAAGCTCCCAATATCGCTACAAAAACTGTTATTTTCATGACATTTTGACAGGTCATATTTTAATTTCGATGTAAAGAGGGTCAGTTTCATTTGTTTTGTCAAGGCACGGCTTTTAATATATGCACTTTTTAAAATTTTTCCTGCACCGATGCAAAAAAAGGTATTTATTTATAACTTAAACGAAAAAATATGTGATTTTAATTAGTGTGGAGTATTCTCAGATGATGTAGGAAGAAAATAAACCAAAAAAGAGCTGTTAAATAAGAGAAATAATACATAATAATGCCATTTAAAAATTAATTTTGATGGAAAAAAACAGAAAAAATGAGTTTTTACCCCCTAAATCAGGCCCTGGATCACCCATTCGGGATTCATTTTAAAGCCTGATTATATCCCCAACGGATAGCGTTGAAAAAGTTAGAAGAAATTAGATAGGAAAAAATACAGAGTGATTCGAATGTAGAGATGTCATGAAAAAAATGGTCAAAAATCGAAATTTCATTTTCAATTGCTCCTTTCCTATTACGAATGAAGGAACCAAAAAATACGTTTATAACGTAGTTCGGCGAGGTCTTTCCGATAAGGTACATGGGATTTCGATTTGAATCCATTTTGACCCCCAAAAAAATTGACAACCGTCAAAAATTTGCATGAAAAATCGTAATTTACACTTTTTCCCAAATTTTTCCAATTTGCAGTCGTTTTAGGTATAGGTAAATGTATTGCAAAAAGAAAGCATTTAAGATTCTTTAGTTTTAAGTTCAAATAAGTTTTTCTGTCCGAGGTTCCGGCGACCGAGTTATTTGGTGCCAAAGAGGAGTCTGCAAACTGCATTTTTCGACATAAAAGAAATCAAAAGAATTACTTCCCATTTTCCGAATATCGCCAGTTTCAATAGGGTTCTGAAGCTCCCGGTCCTCTACAACCTCTGAGAATTTAAATCGATTTAATTAAGTTTTGCGACCTGTAATCGATCCCATAGGAATTCGCAGAAATTTCGACTTTGACGTTTTATAACTCCGAAACGCAACACCCTGTATAGCTGAATTTTTTATCGAAGCTAGTCGCACTATCCCTCTATTAACCCAGGATATTTGAACGTCCCACCTGCATCCATCTCGGAGAAAAAAAATTGAGATTGTCGAAAAACACGATTAGCCAACCGGCGAACATTTTCCTCACGGACGGCTCGGTATATAGACCGCTGTTGCCGGTCTATAACTAGATTGCGTAGAGCGCCTAATCGCCCCCCGAGGGGGCTCTATAAGGTCGGTAATATCATCATTGTCATGCCCTGAAAGTTTCGTGTTTCTAGGCCATGTATTAAGGAAGATATCACACTCCTACGGACTGATGATGCAGAATAGAGCGCCCTTCGTAACCGTATCGCTATATACATACAAACACCTATTACATATAAATACAATATGTACGATTTCGCTGAAACCCTACTAAATTAAGCTTGTCATCTTTCGATCGGCTTTGAACCATACATTAGATAACATCATCTTCCTGAAATGGTCGAGCTGGATGAAGATTGATGGCGAGCCCTTCGGGCACGCCACTGATGTCTCTATGGAAAAAAATTGTGCATACATATTATGAACGTCGCTTCTTTCAATCTAAGAAACCGTTCGCGAGTTGTAAGTTGTTAACTTTACCCCTAATCGTTGCTATGGCAATCATTAAAATTTAAAATTGCAAAAATATTTTTCAATGATTGACCGAATTCTACTTAGATGCGAAACTCAATAAATAACGGAGAAATCAAATTGATCGCCGTCATGACTACCAAAAATCGAAATTATTTTCAAATAAAAAAGTAGTTTACTTCCATCCCTTTCGCAAGCCACCTCACTCGTTCCAATCACAGAAGGCGTCCGCGAGTTATAAATTGTCAACTTTATCCTTAATCGTTGCTATGCCAACCATGGGAATCGATTTTTCCAGATATATTTTTGAATGATTGACCGAATTCTTCCGAGATATCAGTTTTCAACTTTCCAACTCAATAAATAATGAAAATAGCAAATTGTTCATCGTCCCGGCAACGAAATGTCAAAATTATTATCACATAAAATAGTAGTGTACTTTCTAACATTTTGATCGTCACTTTACTCGTTTCAATCAGATAGGCCGTTCGCGAGTTAAAAATGATCAACTTTATACTCAATCGTTGCTATGGTTATCATCGGAATCAAAATTTATAAAAATATTTTTGAATGATTGACCGAATTCTACCCAGATATCAAATTTCAACTCTAAACCTCAATAAATAATGGAAATAGCAAACTGTTCGTCGTCATGGCAACGAAATGTCAAAATTATTTTCACATAAAAAAGTAGCTTACTTCGTTCCCTTTCGATTGCCACCTCACTCGTTTCAATCAGATCAGCCGTACGTGAGTTAGAAATTGTCAACTTTATCCTTAATCGTTGCTATAGAAACCATGCGAATCAAAATTTACACATATAATTTTGAATGATTGACCGAAATCTTCCCATATATCAACTTTCAACTCTCTAACTCAATAAATATCGGAAATAGCAAACTTTTCGTCGTCATGCCAACGAAATGTCGAAATTATTTTCAAATAAAATAGCTTACTTCCTCCCCTTTCGATTGCCACATCACTCTTTTCAATCGAATAATCCGTTCTCAATTAATAACAAATCTAAGCAAAATTTAAATCAGACCCGTCATTGTGATTTACCCCGTATACTACCTAATGGAATAGCCTTTCTATGATGCTTCGCCGCGTCATCGAAAACGTGTTAAAATTGGTATTTGATGACTAATTCTTCAAATTATATGTTCCGAAATCCACACGGGAAGGTCTATAGAGGCCTTGCTCAGTATTTTTCAAGTCGAAAACGGTTCAGAAACCCTAAAATCTCGCAAGGAAAACTGGCATTTTTGCGACATTTTGACACTTCATATTTTAATTCATTTCTCCATATAAAACTGATTTTGAAAAGCATTTGCATGACCTCAGCAAAATTAATAAATTTGGTATTTAATGCTTAAATCGTCCAATGAAATGTGCCGTAATTAAAAATATAAAGTCCGTTTTACCTTTGCCATGTATATTTCAAGCCGAAATCGGTTCAGGAAGCTTCCAATATCGCTACAAAAACTGGTATTTTCGTGACAGTTTGAGAGGTCATATTTTAATTTCGATGTAAAGAGAGTCCGTTTCATTTGTTTCTCCAAGGCAAGGCATTTAAAATATGTACTTTTTAAAAATTTTCCTGCAGCGATGCGAAAAAAGGTATTTATTTATAACTTTAACGAAAAAATATGATATTTTAATTAGTTAGAAGTGTTCTCAGATGATAAGGGATGAAAATAAACCAAAAAAGATTAACGATTCTTTTTTGGTTTATTTTCATCCCTTATCATAAGAGAAATAATATATAATAATGCCTTTTAAAGATTAATTTTGGTTGAAAAAAAAATAGAAAAAATGAGTTCTTACCCCCTAAATCCAGTCCTGCATCACCCGTTCGGGATTTATTTTAAAGCCTGATTATATCCTCAAGGGACAGCGTTGAAAAAGTTGAAAGAAATTAGACAGGAAAAGATACAGAGTGATTCGAATGTAGAGATGTCATGAAAAAAATGGTTAAAAACTGAAATTTAATTATCGATTGCTCCTTTCCTATTAAGAATGAAGGAACCAAAAAATATGTTTATTACGTAGTTCGGCGAGGTCTTTCCGATAAGGTACATGGGATTTCGATTTGAATCCATTTTGACCCCAAAAAAAATTGACAACCGTCAAAAATTTGCATGAAAAATCGTAATTTCCAGTTTTTCCCAAATTTTTCCAATTTCCAGTCGTTTTAGGTATAGGTAAATGTATTGCAAAAAGAAAGTATTTGAGATTCTTTAGTTTTATGTTTCAACCGTTTTTCTGTCCGACACTTCGTTTTCGAGCAATGTAGAATTGAATATGGGTCTGCAAGTGCCATTTTTCGACCTAAAAAAATTCAAAAGAATTACTTCCCATTTTCCGAATACCGCCAATTTCAATAGGGTTCGGAACACCCCGGTCTTCTACAACCTCCGAAAATTTAAATCGGTTTAATTAACTTTTGCGACCTGTATCGTGTATCATACGAAATCGCGGAAATTTCGACTTTGACGTTTAATAACTCCGGAACGGTACACCCTGTATAACTGAATTTTTTTATCGAAGCTAGATCCACTATCCCTCTATTAACCCAGAAAATTTGGTAGCTCCACTTCGAACCGTTTTCGAGAAAAAAAATGATAATGGGAAAATACCGAATCTAACGACAACCAACGCACATTTTTTCACTGACGGGGCGTTATATAGAGCGCCTTTGGCGCTCTATAACTAGGGTGCATAGACCGCCTAATCGCCCCCGCGGGGGCTCTATAAGGTCGGTAATATCGTCATTGTCACGCCCTGAAAATTTCGTGTTGCTAGGCCATGTATTAAGGAAGATATCACACTCCTTCGGACTGATGATGGAGAATAGACCGCCCTTCGTAACCGCATCGCTACATACATACAAACGCCTACACGTAGAAGCTATTTTTGCCAATAAAGAGACTTTTCGGACACCCTGTATACATACATACAAACACAACCAGCACGACACATAATAATTTAAATATCTTCGATTTTCTTGAAAGCCGACTGAATGAAGTTTATATTCGTATTAATGGCAAAGATATTTGGGCATACAAAGACTTTTTGGACATTCTGTATACATAAAAACATATAAAGAACCACACAAAGGAATAAAAACTCTAGGATTTCCTTGATCTAAGGAAATTGTAAAAATTTGGGAAAAAGTGGAAATTACGATATTTTATGCAAATTTTTGACGGTTTTAAATTTTTTAGGGGTCAAAATGCAACAAATTAGATAGACAATAAAATTGTCAAACTTTTCTATAATAAACAATTTTTCGATAGGACTTATAGTTTTCGAAATATATGGGTTTAAACTAGGTAATTTTTATACATAATTTATTAAAAATATCTCCTGGAATATCAGGTTTAAAAGAAAATCAAATAGAAAAAATTATAGACCTTAACAAACTGTCACTTTTTACTAATAACCATTTTTTCAATAAATCTAACCGTTCTCGAGATACGACCGATTTAATAGCAGAATTCAAAATTTTATGGGTAAACCCTTATGAAAATTTTCAAAAATTTTATTTTTCCAAAAATTAAAAAATAGTGACATATTACGGTTTCCTATGTTAAAATTACGAGAGGAAACGAAAAAAAGGCAAGGAATTCTTAAAATAAACTATATTTTTATTTTTTAAATTTTTCACAAAAAACGGCAAAAAAACCAAAAAAATTTGACACTGTTTTATTCTTTTATTTTTATTTCGGTTATTAAAGACTTTCGCAAAAAATGTATACAACAAATTAGATAGACAATAAAATTGTCAAACTTTTCTGTAATATACAATTTTTCGATAGGACTTATAGTTTTCAAAATATAGAGGTTTAAACTTGGTAATTATTATACGTAATTTTTTAAAAATATATCCGAAACTACCCGGTATAAAGGAAAATCATATAGAAAAAATTATACATCTTAGTAAACTGCAACTTTTTACTAATAACCATTTTTCCAATAAATCTAACCGTTCTCGAGATACGACCGATGAAATTACAGAATTGAAAATTTTATGGGTAAAGAAACCCCTATGTAAATTTTCAAAATTTTTATTTTTTCAAAAATTAAAAAAAATGACATATTACGATTTCCTATGTTAAAATTATAAGAGGAAACGAAAAAATGGCAAAGAATTCTTATAATAAACTACGTTTTTACTTCTTTTATTATTTTTTTATAAATAACAACTTTATAATCTATATTAAAAAACAATTTAATTCGCTCCTCTCCAAAGACAAACTTAATTAAATGACGTTTCAAGCAAATCAAAAATAAATAGCAACCTATACAATCCAAATTAAATAACAGTGCCGTCCCTTAAGGGCTCGCCACCAATCACTATTTAACTCGCTCCTCTCAAAAGACAAACTTAATTAAATAATATTTCAAGCAAATAAGAAATAAATAATAAATTATATAATTAAAATTAAATAAGAATTTAATTCGCTCCTCTCAAAAGACAAACTTAATTAAATGACGTTTCAAGGAAATCAAAAATAAACAGCAACCCATACAATCAAAATTAAATAACAAATTACTATTTAACTCGCTCCTCTTAAAAACACAATTATTTAATTGAATGGCGTTCCTAGCAAATCGAAGATAAAAATTAAAATTTTACACACTCTCGCAAAATAATAACGATTTTCGCCACTCGGATCTTTTCTAGCGTAAAAATCACGATATTATCGAATAAAAAAAACAAAAATCGATTCCTGAAGAAAGCGTCGAGAGGGACGAAAATGTATGTGCTTTTGTGGAAGAAAATGAGCCATGCTCCAGCATCCAAATTTCTCAAGAAATTGGCATTCCAGACCGCACAGTTAGACATGAAAAACGGATTTGAACATAAAACTAAAGAATCTCAAATACTTTCTTTTTGCAATACATTTACATATACCTGAAATAACCGGAAATTGGAAAAATTTGGGAAAAACTAAAAATTACGATTTTTCATGCAAATTTTTGACCGTTTTTAATTTTTTTCGGTGTCAAAATGGATTCAAATCGAAATCCCATGTGCTTTATCGGAAAGAGCTCGCCGACATATGTGATAAACGAATTTTTTGGTTCCTTCATTCTTAATAGGAAATAGCAAATTGTCAGTCGTCACGGCAACGAAAAATCAAATTATTTTCACATAAAAAAGTAGCTTACTTCCTTCCCTTTTGATTGCCACTGCAGTCGTTTCGATCAGATAAGCCGGGCGTGAGTTAGAAATTGTCAACTTTATCCTTAATCGTTGCTATAGAAACCATATGGAATCGATTTTTAGATATATTTTTGAATGATTGACCGAATTCTTCCCAGATATCAAATTTCAACTCTCCAACTCAATAAATAACGGAAATCGCAAATTATTCGTCGTCACGGCAACGAAATATCAAAATTATTTTCACATAACAAAGTAGCTTACTCCATTCCCTTTCGATTGCCACTTCAGTCGCTTCAATCAGATAAGCCGAGCGTGAGTTAGAAATTGTCAACTTTATCCTTAATCGTTGCTATGCCAACCATGGGAATCGATTTTTACAGATATATGTATTTTGAATGATTGACCGAATTATTCCCAGATATCAAATTTCAACTCTCCAACTCAATAAATAACGGAAATCTCTAATTATTCGTCGTCACGGCAACGGAAAATCAAAATTATTTTCACATAAAAAAGTAGCTTACTTCCTTCCCTTTCGATTGCCACTTCAGTCGTTTCAATCAGATAAGCCGTGCGTGAGTTAGAAATTGTCAACTTTATCCTTAATCGTTGCTATGCCAACCATGGGAATCGATTTTTCCAGATATATTTTTGAATGATTTACCGAATTCTTTCCAGATATCAAATTTCAGCTCTCCAACTCAATAAGTACCGGAAATAGCAAATTGTTCGTCGCCACGGCAACGAAATATCAAAATTATTTGCACATAAAAAAGGAGCTTAATTCCTTGCCTTTCGATTGCCACCTCACTCGTTACAATCAGATAAGTCATGCGTGAGTTAGACATTGTCAACTTTATCCTTAATCGTTGCTATAGAAACCACGCGAATCAAAATTTTACATATATAATTTTGAATGATTGACCGAATTCTTCGCAGATATTAAATTTCAACTCTCCAACTCAATTAATAATGAAAATAGCTAGTTGTTCGTCGTCATGCCAACGAAATGTGAAATTATTTTCAAATAAGAAAATTGCTTACTTCCTCCCCTTTCGATTGCCACATCACTCTTTTCAATCGACTAAGCCGTTCTCAGTTAACAACAAATCTAAGCAAAATTTAAATCGGACCCGTCATTGTGATTTACACCGTATACGGCGGTCCTGGATCATCCATTCTGGATTCATTTTAAAGCCTGGTTATATCCCCAAGGGATAGCGTTGAAAAAGGTGGAATAAATTAGATAGGAAAAGATACAGAGTGATTCGAATGTAGAGATGTCATGAAAAAAAATCGTAAAAAATCTAAATTTAATTATCGATTGCTCCTTTCCTATTAAGAATGAAGGAACCAAAAAATACGTTCATGACGTAGTTCGGCGAGGTCTTTCCGATAAGGTACATGGGATTTCGATTTGAATCCATTTTGAACCCCAAAAAAATTGACAACCGTCAAAAATTTGCATTAAAATTCGTAATTTCCAGTTTTTCCCAAATTTTTCCAATTTCCAGTCGTTCTAGGTATAGGTAAATGTATTGCAAAAAGAAAGTATTTGAGATTCTTTAGTTTTATGTTCAAATCCGTTTTTCTGGCCGACGTTCCGGCGACCGAGTTATTTGGTGCCAAAGAGGGGTCTGCAAACTGCATTTTTCGACCTAAAAAGTTCAAAAGAATTACTTCCCATTTTCCGAATACCGCCAGTTTCAATAGGGTTCTGAAGCTCCCGGTCCTCTACAACCTCCGAAAATTTAAATCGATTTAATTAAGTTTTGCGACCTGTAATCGATTTCATACGATATCGCGGAAATTTCGAATTTGACGTTTAATAACTCCGAAACAATACTCCCTGTGTAACTGAATTTTTTATCGAAGCTAGATGCACTATCCCTCTATTAACCCAGAACGTTCCACTTGCAACCATCTCGGAGAAAAAAAATTGAGATTGTCGCAAAACACGATTAATCAACCGACGAACATTTTTCTCACTCATATGGCGGTATAGAGACCGGCTGAAAGGCGGTCTCTAACTAGCACGCGTAGAGCGCCTAATAGCCCCCCGAGGGGGCTCTATAAGGTCGGTAATATCATCATTGTCATGCCCTGAAAGTTTCGTGTTTCTAGGCCATGTATTAAGGAAGATATCACACTCCTACGGACTGATGATGCAGAATAGAGCGCCCTTCGTAACCGTATCGCTACATACATACAAACACCACACGTAGAAACTATTTTTGCCAACAAAAAACTTTTCGGACACCCTGTATACATACATACAAACATAAACACATATTAATACAAATGTATTCGATTTGCGTGAAATCCGACCTAATAAATTTTATCTAAGTAATAATAGGAGTATTTGCCCATACCAAGACTTTTTGAACACCCTGTATACATTCAAACCAACACCCGCACGTTTAAATAGGAATACAGTCAATTTACTTAAAATCCGAATTAAGTAGGTTTATCTCGGTACCTACTAGTAGAAGTATTTGCTCATACCAAGACTTTTCGGGCACCCTGTATACATACATACAAACATAAACACATATTAATACAAATATATTTGATTTGCGTGAAATCCGACCTAATAAAGTTTATCTAAGTATTAATAGGAGTCCCATACCAAGACTTTTCGGACACCCTGTATACATTCAAACTAACACCCACACGTTTAAATAGGAATATAGTCGATTTAAATAAAATCCGAATTAATTAGGTTTATCTCGGTACTAGTAGAAGTATTTGCCCATACCAAGACTTTTCGGACACTCTGTATACACATACACAACACATATAAAAACAAATATAATCGATTTGCATGAAATCCGGTTTAATTACATTTATCCTGGTATTACTAGGAGTATTTGCTCCAACCAAGACTTTTTGGACAGCCTGTATACAGACATATATCTCCGTACACAGAGAAATGCAAATATATACGATTTGCTTTAAATTCGACAATTAAG
The DNA here is from genome assembly GCA_963971165.1 of Philopedon plagiatum. Lineage (NCBI taxonomy): Eukaryota > Metazoa > Arthropoda > Insecta > Coleoptera > Curculionidae > Philopedon > Philopedon plagiatum. Next base: position 53,503,125 of record OZ020192.1, on the reverse strand, counting down.
TTTATATTGGTACAAATAGCAAAGGTATTTGTCCATATAAAGACTTTTCGGACACGGTATTTGTCCATACAAAGACTTTTCGGACACCCTGTACTATACATACATACAAACACAACAAACACGGCACACAGTAATTTAAATATTTTCGATTTTCTTGAAAACCTGCTCAATAAGTTTATCTTCGTACCAATGGCAAAGATATTTCCGCATACAAAGACTTTTTGGACATTCTGTATACATACCAATATATAAACAATCACACAAAGGAATAAAAAATTTACGATTTCCTTGAAATAAGATTCATTTAAGTTTTTCTTAGGGCTAATGACTAAGATATTTGCGCTTACAAAGACTTTTCGGACACCCTGTAGACATGTATACAATCACCGACTTGCCCAAGGGTATAAAATGTATTTTCGAATCGTTCTGTTTACTTTAAAACGATCCGAATCAATTCATTTCCCTAAAATTAAATTAAAATTATTTAATAATAATTAATTTATTGGCCCAAAGGTATACACGCTCATGCTTAGGAAATAAAATGCATATTTTTTAATATTATAACAAATTTTTCGATGCCACTGAGCGCAATATTAGAATCTTCAATGATATCTTGTAGCGTCATCGGAAAATCGAAAAAATTTGTATTTAAAGCCAAATTTGTCAAATGAAATGTCTTTCTACCGAAAGTATAAGGTCCCTAATTCCCTTGCCCGGTAAATTTCAAGTCGAAGTTGGTCCAGACTGCTTCCAATCTCCCAAGAAAAACTGGCATTTTTGCGACATTTTGACAAGACATTTTAATTTCAATGTAAAGAGAGTCCGATTCATTTGTTTCTCCAAGGCAAGCCATTTAAAATATGTACTTTTAAAAAATTTTCCTGCACCGATACAAACAAAGCTCTTTATTTATAACTTTAACGAAAAATATGCAATTTTACTTAGTGTAGAGTGTTCTCAGATGATAAGGGAAGAAAATAAACAAAAAAAGAGCTGTTAAAAGAGATAAATAATATATAATAATGCCATTTAAAGATGAATTTTGATGGAAAAAACAGAAAAAATGAGTTTTTACCCCCTAAATCCGGTCCGGGATCACCCATTCGGGAATCATTTTAAAGCCTGATTATATCCCCAAGGGATAGCGTTGAAAAAGTTGGAAGAAATTAGATAGGAAAAGATACAGAGTGATTTAAATGTACAGATGTCATGAAAAAAAATGGTTAATAACCAAAATTTAATTATCGATTGCTCATTTCCTATTAAGAATGAAGGAACCAAAAACTACGTCAACAACGTAGTTCGGTGAGCTCTTTCCGATAAGGTACATGGGATTTCGATTTGGATCCATTTTGACCCGAAAAAAATTAACAACTGTCAAAAATTTGCATGAAAAGGCGTAATTTCCAGTTTTTCCCAAATTTTTACAATTTCCAGTCGTTTTAGGTATAGGTAAATGTATTGTAAAAAGAAAGTATTTGAGATTCTTTAGTTTTATGTTCAAATACGTTTTTCTGTACGATGTTTCGTTTTCGAGTTATTCAGTGCCAAAGTGGGGTCTGCAAACCGCATTTTTTGACCTAAAAAAATTCAAAAGAATTACTTCCCATTTTTCGAATACCGCCAATTTCAATAGGGTTCGGAAGACTCCGGTCTTCTACAACCTCCGAAAATTTAAATCGTTTTAATTAAGTTTTGCGACCTGTAATCGATATCATAGGAAATCGCGGAAATTTCGACTTTGACGTTTAATAACTCCGAAACGAAACACCCTGTATAACTGAATTTTTTATCGAAGCTAGACGCACTATCCCTCTATTAACCCAGAAAATTTAAATGTTTCAGGCGCAACCATCTCGGAGAAAGAAAATCGAGATTGTCGAAAAACACGATTAATCAACAAACGAACATTTTTCTTACTCACGGGGCGTTATATAGAGCGGCCTGAAAGGCGCTCTATAACTAGCATACATAGAGCGCCTAATGGCCCCCCGAGGCGGCTCTATAAGGTCGGTAATATCATCATTGTCATGCCCTGAAACTTTCGTGTTTCTAGGCCATGTATTAAGGAAGATATCACACTCCTACGGACTGATGATGCAGAATAGAGCGCCCTTCGTAACCGTATCGCTACATACATACAAACACCTATTACATATAAATACAATATATACGATTTCGCTGAAACCCTACTAAATTAAGCTTGTCATCTTTCGATCGGCTTGGAACCATACATTTGATAACATCATCTTCCTGAAATGGTCGAGCTGGATGAAGATTGGTGGCGAGCCCTTCGGGCACGCCACTGATGTCTCAATGGAAAAAAATTGTGCATACATATTATGAACGTCGCTTCTTTCCATCTAAGAAGCCGTCCGCGAGTTGTAAGTTGTTAACTTTACCCCTAATCGTTGCTATGGCAATCATCAAAATTGAAAATTGCAAAAATTGTTTTCAATGATTGACCGAATTCTACTAAGATGCGAAATTTCTACTCTGCAACTCAATAAATAACGGAGAAATCAAATTGATCGTCGTCATGACTACCGAAAATCGAAATTATTTTCAAATAAAAAAGTAGTTAACTTCCATCCCTTTCGATAGCCACCTCACTCGTTCCAATCGCAGAAGGCGTCCGCGAGTTATAAATTGTCAACTTTATCCTTAACCGTTGCTATGCCAACCATGGGAATCGATTTTTCCAGATATATTTTTGAAAGATTGACCGAATTCTTCCCAGATATCAGTTTTCAACTCTTCAACTCAATAAATAATGGAAATAGCAAACTGTTCGTCGTCATGGCAACGAAATGTCATAATTATTTTCACATAAAAAAGTAGCTTACTTCGTTCCCTTTCGATTGCCACCTCACTCGTTTCAATCAGATCAGCCGTACGTGAGTTAGAAATTGTCAACGTTATCCTTAATCGTTGCTATAGAAACCATGCGAATCAAAATTTACACATATAATTTTGAAAGATTGACCGAATTCTTCCCATACGTCAAATTTCAACTCTCTAACTCAATAAATATCGGAAATAGCAAATTTTTCGTCGTCATGCCAACGAAATGTCGAAATTATTTTCAAATACAATAGCTTACTTCCTCCCCTTTCGATTGCCACATCACTCTTTTCAATCGAATAAGTCATTCCCAATTAATAACAAATCTACGCAAAATTTAAATCAGACCCGTCATTGTGATTTACCCCCCATATTACCTAATGGAATAAAGCCTTTCTATGATGCTTTGCCGCGTCATCGAAAAATTGTTAAAATTGGTATTTAATGACTAATTGTTCAAATTATTTGTTCCGGAATCCACACGGGAAGGTCTACAGAGGCATTGCCCGGTATTTGTCAAGTCGGAAACGGTTCAGAAACCATAAAATCTCGCAAGAGAAACTGACATTTTTGCCACATTTCGACTCTTCATATTTTAATACATTTCTCCATATGAAAGTGATTTTGACATGCATTTGCAGCGTCTCAGAAAGATAAAAAAAATGTTTTTTTAATGCTTAAATCGTCCAATGAAATGTATTGTAACTAAAAATATTAAGTCCGTTTTACCTTTGCCATGTATATTTCAAGCCGAAATCGGTCCAGGAACCTTCCAATATCGCTACAAAAACTGGTATTTTCATGACATTTTGACAGCTCATATTTAACTTCGATGTAAAGCGTCATCAGTTCAATTGTTTTTTTCCATGGCATGGTTTAAACTTCGCAGTTTTTAAAATTTTTCCTGCACCGAAGGAAAAAAAAATATTTATTTATAACTTTAACAAAAAATATGGAGTTTTAATTAGTTAGGAGGGTTCTTAGATGATGAGGGAAGAAAATAAACCAAAAAAGAGCTGTTAAATAAGCTAAATAATATATAATAATGCCATTTAACGATGAATTTTGGTTGAAAAAAATAGAAAAAATGAGTTTTTACCTCCTAAATTCGGTCCTGGATCACCCGTTCGGGATTTATTTTAAAGCCTGATTATACCCCCAAGGGATAGCGTTGAAAAAGTTGGAAGGAATTAGATAGGAAAAGATACAGAGTGATTCGAATGTAGAGATGTCATGAAAAAAAATGGTTAAAAACTGAAATTTAATTATCGATTCCTCCTTTCCTATTAAGAATGAAGGAACCAAAACATACGTGTATAACGTAGTTCGGCGAGGTCTTTCCGATAAGGTACATGGGATTTCGATTTGAATCCATTTTGACCCCCAAAATAATTGACAACCGTCAAAAATTTGCATGAAATATCGTAATTTCCAGTTTTTCCCAAATTTTTCCAATTTCCAGTCGTTTTAGGTATAGGTAAATGTATTGCAAAAAGAAAGTATTTGAGATTCTTTAGTTTTATGTTCAAATCCGTTTTTCTGTCCGACGCTTCGTTTTCGAGCCATGTAGAATTGAATATGGGTCTGCAAGTGCCATTTTTCGACCTAAAAAAATTCAAAAGAATAACTTCCCATTTTCCGAATACCACCAATTTCAATAGGGTTCGGAAGACCCCGGTCTTCTACAACCTCCGAAAATTTAAATCGATTTAATTAACTTTTGCGACCTGTATCGTGTATCATACGAAATCGCGGAAATTTCGACTTTGGCGTTTAATAACTCCGAAACGGTACACCCTGTATAACTGAATTTTTTATCGAAGCTAGATGCACTATCCCTCTATTAACTCAGAAAATTGGGTTGCTCTCCCTCTAACCGTTTTCGAGAAAAAAAATTGAGAATGGGAAAAAACCGAATCTGACAACAACCAACGAACATTTTCTGAGTGACGGCTCGTTATATAGAGCGCTGTTGGCGCTCTATAATAAAACTATCCTTGGTGGACATCACATCATCATCATCAGTCTCAACTGCAATAAATTCCTTTATGGTTCGATATGTATGGTTCGAAAACTTTTATGTCTACGTCTTTGTCCACAATATCTGTTGTCACATTGTCAATCTTACTACTACTTTGAAAAGTGATTCGTGTATTCTCAACGACCTTGTGACGCACATTATATGCCAAAAATATATTTAGACTAAACCATTACCAAAATTATTAAAATTTACGTTAAAATCCCCACAAACAACAGTATTACTTTTCTTTAAAGAAAGATTATCCAATACAGAAGCAATGCTAGACAAAAAAAAACATGTAATTCCCCAACAGACAACCTATAGGTACACAGAATATTAATGCCATTCTTGGTTAACCTAATACAAGCAAATTCTGCCTGTCGTTCTATACAAAACTGCTTGCAAGACATTTCCCTTATTTGAATATTCTGCTCTGTGTACACAGACACACCACCATGCTTAAAAGTGCTTCTGCAAAAAAAGCTCGACAATTTATAATTAGGACAATTTATTAGTTTATTTTCGTCTTCGGTGGTCAAGATCTCAACAAGACACAAAACAAAGGTCTCAACAAGACACAAAACATCGACCAGGTAGTTTACAAGAAAAGCCTCTAGTATTGAAACTTTATTCTTTAAACATTGAATATTAATGTAAAAAATCTTAATGTCACTTATACCTGAGCAACTCGGTTCTGCGACGTTAAATGTAGTGGTTCCTGTCAGTGCAGAGTTCAGGGTCCTAACTGAAGGATCCTGAGCGTGGTCCATCTTGATTTCGCCTTCGAAAAAATCTAAATTTCTTGACTATTACCCTACTTGGCCTTTTTTCGGGGTCATAAATTTGTTTTACCAAATCCATATTTATAGAACTGATCCTAAAAGATTCCATGCTACCTTTTCAGTTAAAATTTTCGATCTCGAAGTTTTCGTTTGGAAACTTTTTATTTAGGTGTTGTTGTTCATTTGTTACAGTTTCCAAATTTTGCGGTCGGGAGCAGCAAATGGCGTATTAGAATTTGATGAAGCACCGGTACCGATGATTTTGGTATGCTGGGTACGATTTTCAAAAGGTCTTCTTTTTTGTTGCCTTGGTTCGAGCTTTGACCATTTTATATTATAGGTCCGTGTATCTAAGACAAGTCTTTCTTAGTCGATGGTGCCGACAGAGTGAAAAGACTTTCGAAGAATTGAAATCGGTATTACCCATAAGTATTTTTTGCTTTTTTGAGCAATTGTTTGCTCCTTTGAGCAATAGTTTGAATTCCATATTTTTATTTCTTGTTGTTAATAAGTTAACCAGTTCTCTTTACTACTACTTTACTATACGCGTCACTTTACCGCAGTATAATAACTTCTTTTTTCAAATCCTCTATCTGTTCGATGAAAGTCGCTAGAAGTATCGACACCTTTTAATCATTATATCTTTGTAGGTCTTCATTGTTTCCAACTTTGTCACGAATATTTGAACGCGTCCGAGTCACGGCTGTGATGACTAAGTTTACTGCACTATAACGCACCGCGGACAGAGAACCTGGTAGGATCAATCGCTTCGAGGGCTGACACCGATATCTTATTATTAGAACACATGTATTACATTTGTAGTAAATCATCGTTTAGGAATCTTAACGTATCCTTTATTTTCCCCTTCTCAAAAAACAAAAATAAAGGTCTATAAACTACACAATAACTACGAAAATAACTAAAGTAGAAAAAAGGCCTTGCCCAAGGACGTTGGAGGAGGTAATGGGAGGTCATTGGTTGATAATGAATTTGGCACTGCATGCGTGCTAAGGGCGGTTAACGGGGATATCATGTTGCGGTACACGCAACATATGCACAGTGGAGAACAATATTTGACAATAAAGTAGGTATATTTTGATTTCAGTCCGTACTTAGAATCAGGTTTGCTAACTGTGCCTATTCTTTTGAGACGGTTAAGAGATCACTTTGTGTTCTTTTATACACCACCGTTAAATAGACAATTGGTTAAATGATCATGATCAGTTGAAAGTTCTAATTTTACAAAAATATACTGTGTCGACTAACTATTTTACACCACACTGCTTCTAGCGTTTTGGTAATTTTGTCACACTTTTAGAGTCAAATTAATGGTTGATTTATTAGATTTCTATTTATTAGATTTCTATTAATCTAAACACCATGTGTTTATCTTAAAAAAAGTTTTTACCAAAACACGCCGTTACCATGGCCGCAGGAGGGGGGGGGGGGGGAGGTGTCAGTTGACCCCCTGAATTTAACAGCTTATGTTGTTGTCTTTGCAGAGAGCACTTAATCAAGCAATATTTTTAACTGACCTTTAGTGTGACGTTACATAATCGGTGTTGTCACATGTCCTCTAATTAGCTAATTCTTTGTAAAATTGTTTTATGTAACCAAACATAAGTTTATTTATTTGACTTGACCCCCACCGAGTTTTTTTCAGCGGGCGGCTATGGCCGCTGCCACTGTAGAATCTTAAACGTCCTCCTTAAAGGTCGGGTGTTTGGTGATTTGCACTGCCAATATTTTCCATTAAAACAAGATCGTGTAAAACTGTTTTACTACTTCAAAGAGCAGATCTTGTTCAATAGCAAAGTTCCATTTTTTTAAATTACAAGTCATATCGTCGTTGATCGCTAATCCATAAAAAAGTTTTCTGACATACGACATTGCAATATCAACAACGATATGTCCGTTTGCGAAGGGGATTTAGAAAAATACGTGATTAAGTAAAAAATCGTTCTATTTTGCTTTTTCTAATGTATGCCGCTAGCTATTTAGACATAAACAGAACTTTACTATTAAACTAGGTCTACTCTTTTAAAGGATGGCAAATTTGTATAAGTATAATCTTGTTGCCTTTACTGTAACAAGGCGTTGATACACTTAAAAAACGGTGCTTAACCCATGAGTATGAGTAACTGAAAATTATTTTGAATCCCAAGGAACTGAAACTCGTAATTTGTTTTAATTGTAAAAAAGGTAATGAGCATCATTACAACTATTTTTCTGATATTCTTGTAAGAATTCGTAAGTAAATAAAGGACAATTCCTGAAACAGAGATCCTGATGTTGGCAATATAATAAAAAGGTAAACAGTCTCCTACTTTTGCTAGCAAATTTATTGGAGATAAACTTTGTTTGTGGCGCACTCTTTGTTTTAATTTATTAATAAATTTTAACACATCTTTCAAAGGTATATTATTAGTTATTACTTGTTTTCAAACATCATGGAAAAATTGTTAGTTTCCATTTTATGAAATTTTCCAGGAAAAATGTTGTTCCGTCGATTCAAAAGTCCTAAAAAAGTGACAAAATTATTACAGTTTTAGGACTGAAACTTCGTGTAAGCTTACATTGTGCTGGTAGCTCAGTACCGCTGTCTAAGAACGTGAAAAAAATTTTAGAAGCATTTTGACTATTCTAGGTTGTAGGGGGCATGTTTGAGGATATCTGCTATCCCAGTAACAGCTGAAATTGCTGCTATGATTTTTAATTATTTTTTGAATCTGCTAAAACTAGTTCTTCGTCTGTAGCCCTTTTCTTTTGCACTGTAGGTAAAAGTGGTCAACAGGAAAGGTGTAGGTATTGAAAAATCCTTTTATTTGAGTCTTCGATCGTCCAGATCCGTTGAATACTTAACGAGATAATTGCAAAAAAAAAACATTCAAAATGGCCACTTTTTTTAACAATAAATACCGCTGGAAAAAATTAGTTTTGGGCTTCCCAAAGTACACCAGAAGATGACTTTTTATATGCTTAATGTGCCTTATTCGTTTCTGCCTTATCGCATTTTTAGGTCAAAAGTTCTATTTGTTTATCCGGTTTAGGCTCCATAGGAGCAATATTTAAAATTCTTTTCCGGCTTTTTGGGGAAGGTTACAGACCCCAGCTTGGGCGCAAATAATTCTTTGAGACTTTTATTATCCTGTGGTGTAATAGGCAAACCAGTTTTATGTTATTCTGCATTGTTACTGTGTCAAAAACAAAACCTCAAAAATTGGTCTGTTTTTTTTTTTATAAACATTTAACAATATCTCGGGAATGACCCATCGGATCTTCGTCGGACTTGATGCTTTGATTAACTGGTATTCTCATGCAGCCTTCAATACAAAGTTCATCACTGTAAGTCCTTTAGGAACGAAGATAGAATTTTCTTTTCAATAAATCCCTGCGACGTTAATTATTAATATTAAAATTTGAAATTTACACCGAAGGAAGAAGAAGAGTTATAGTTTATGAAAATATATTCGCTGTACTAAAAAAGCGATTCAATGTTATTTATAATTAATAGTGCTCATAGTAAATGCAGTGCTGCTTACGCCGCCGCACTGTAGTACAAACTGAATTTTTACGGCGACATTAACACCAAAATAGAAAAATTCAAATTTAAACATTTGTTATGTTGTTCCCTAATGAACAATAAGTTGGGAATTCATTGGCTAGTGGGTAGGGTCACCTATTAACCAGGTAGCGAAATCGGAATCCGAGCTTATCCTGGCCGTCCTATAATTTGAGTTTGTACTTCCTTGCAAGTGGTCGGGTTTTCAAGTGTTTATCTGTGCTTTGTGCTTTCGTTTTGATTACTATTTGGTGTAAACATGTCAAGTGGTTCTTCAGGTAAATAAAAACACTAAATATGTATAGTTTAAATTCAGTTGTCTGTATCTAATATCATACAAAACAAATTCTGCATAAACTGTAAACATTTTCTTCGATATTAGTTTTTCTTCAGTTGCAAAAAAATGTACCCTTTTTTCCGTCTCAAAATTTTTATTTTGTTTTTCATTCAACCCTTATATTTACTTTAAGAACTATTTCAATATGCGTGGGTTTGCGGAAATACTAAATAAACATTATTTTCTTTTTAGTTGCAACAACGCAGGCGACTTGCCTGCAGCTATTTGAAGATCTAAAAAGCGAGAACCTTCTTACTAAGGTCACAATGGCAAAGACTAGAAGACAACTCACTGATTATGTGCTTTCTAAAATGCTAGATTACTCTGAAGAGACAGTACAAACCAAAATACCTTTATTTTGTCAAAAAAAATTGATCGGTGGAGGGAAAGTGGCAGAAATATAAAAAGTTTTCTAAAGCGCAATCGAGATTGGCTTGAAAAGGCACTTAACAGAATAATTTAATTTAGATTGGCTTGAAAAGGCACTTAACAGAATAATTTAATTAAATTTTATCAAAAAGGATGTTCATAGAACTGAAGACACGGAACATACTCCTACTACCACACCCAAACCAACAACATCTTATGGCCGACGTAAAAAAGCTTCACTACTTTAAGTACACGATCAAAGCAAAGACAGTGCGGAAAATTAATTATGTCCCATTCACACGAAGAACTAGCCTTCGCAACATGAATGAGTTTCTCCAGAAAGGGTCAAAGAAATGTGGTCAAGGAATGCCGATATTATCGTGAACACAAACTTAAAAGAAAAAAAATTTGGAAGACCTGTTGTACATTCGGCTAGAATCCTCAGATCCTTTAATTTTAAGCATGAGAAAACTCAGCAAGAAAAAGGTCAGGAAATTACCCAGAGAAGTGCTTCAAATTATTCAGCTACCTAAATTGAGCTCCGGGATGAGGGAAAATTTATCTGAGAGCGAGGAAGAATCCGATTTTGATAAAGACATTGTTGCACCGTGTGCGCGGGAGTGGTGAGTCGACGCTCCACGCTCTCGCGGCCGTCCGTGTCGCGCGGAACTCGACTCAGCCGCTTCAAATTCACAAATTTTTCATATCTCCGTGAGAAATTATCTTATTGCAACGTTTTTTTTTGCATTTGGGGTAGCTCGTCGGGATACATAAGAAGTCGTTATCGTTTTACTTGTAGAATTATATGCTTGTACTTAATTTTACACTTAACTTTTTTTAAGATATTGTTTTTTCAATAAAATGTTATTGTGAATATCTGAAAATGTTCTCTTACACTTTATAAAGAAGAGAATAATTCACATAAAGCAGGTATTGACTTATTTATATGTATTTGATATTATTACTCTGCAATTGTTGACTTGCTGTATGTACTTTTACGTACCAACAATGATTTTAGTGACTTTTACAACACAATTATTGGATTATTCAGTAATGCACTCAGATATAATATATGAATGAATAAATGTGTATCGTGTTTGGGTTGACATCAAGAACCTGTCTCCAGCGCGCCTTATACTGCTGCCGCCAGCTGCGTCTACGCTACTCGCACAAAGAAATCGACACGGAAGACATGAAATAAAAATCGTAAGAATTGACGGCCAAAATTCGTGAAAAATCGTGAGACCGTAATGATTGCTGCGAAAGTAAGTAGAGGTGGATGACCGTTCTCGAGTCTCCGCATGCGCAGTAGGGTCGACCTTGAACGCCCAGCTGTGCTATTGTTATTTGGCCTTGATACGTGCTGGTGTTATTCCAAGGTCATGGCCAAGAACTTGGCCTCGAATGAGAGCAGCTGTTTCTTTGTTTGGTGATGACCAGGTGTACGAGACTTATTTCAAGGTTACATTTGCGGTGCATATTTTCGATGAACGCGAGCAGCTGTTTCTTTGTTTGGTGATAACCAGGTGTACGACGCTTATTTCAAGGTTACATTTGTGGTGTTCTTTGTTTGGTGATGACCAACTGAACGACGCGTATTTCAAGGTTACATTTGAATGTTAATTTACCTTGAGTTATTATTGGGGTGTAATATGTTTTGGTATGAAGATCGAGTGGGTTGGGTCTAAATGTGGTTCGGTATATATGAGGGTAGGGGGGGTTAAATTTTAGTATAGAACATTGTGCTGAGTAAAACGGTTCAAGCAAGTTAATTTGAAAGTCATGACGTACGCGTGTGAAGTTGGTGGTAAATCATTTAGTCGGAGTTATAATATATCACGACACAAGGGAATCGTGCGTAGCACGATTTGCAAACATACATGGTGGAAAACAGCGAAAGGTTGACGATGGGGCATCAACATCTGAGGTGGGTACTTGCGCTTCCTGCATTATATCCATACCAGCAAATTGAATGGCAGTGCATCAAAGAACAATACACCATAAAACTAATGCATTTTCACCAATATCAGCTGGTGTTGACCTTGTGTCCAGTGCTTCTAGAAATAGGATTGCCACATACCGTATATCCAGTGATAATGAACATACTCATATATTCATATATATTCATTATTTTTTGATGAAATTAAAGCAGAAGTGTTAGAGGTAGTAAGTGACCTAGTAAGAGTGCGTTGTGCTTTGAAAGTTAATATAGTGGTTGTTGGTCGGTATCTTTTACCATCACAAGATAATATATGCATGTACAGTGACAAGTCATTTAATACACGAAATTAAATTGTTATTTCAGGAAGCGATTTGGAAGAAATATATCAATCATTAGTGGAAGCCATGAAGACTCAATCGAGTTTCAGGAAAAAGATTCAGGTATGTTATAAATTAACGACTAAAAATAAATACTTATGTCATTCTTTTTTGTTTTCGTAGGTTGGGCTCTGGAAAAAATTCTATACCTGGAAGTGAATGTCAACGAGTATAAACCATTTGGTGGATCTTCATATATAAAGTTACCCCGTTTCATCGAATTGAAAAAAGCCATCATCAATGTGATTAATCAAGATGAGTGTTGTCTTGCGTGGTCAGTCGAATCTGCTTTGTGTCCTGCCACTAGAATGGCATCACAGATTCTATTTTATCCACACTATTCACAAGTGCTGAATTTTACAGGTATAGACTTTCCAGTAAAGTTGCGCGATATATCAAAATTTGAAAAAAATGAATAATATTTCAGTTAGCGTTTATGGTTTGCAAACATTTTTTGAAAATAATATGTTAAAGTATGAAGTTGTCGGTCCATTAAGGTATTCGGGTAGAAAACTTAACAGACATGTAAATTTGTTGTTAATAACAAAGGATTGTAGTATTAAAGATGATGATGAGCATTTTGTGATACGCGTTGTTCTAAAAGTCATTACTGTTGGATAAAAGACTTTAATTATGTTCCCGTCAAATTACATCGCGTGCAGATAAAATGTATTTTTGTGATGGTTGCTTGATATATTTTAGTTCACCATCATCTTTGATATCACACCAAAAAAAAAATGACTGTAACCACAAATATTCATTAACACCATCACTAAATTTCAAAATAGATTAATTTGGAAGGAGTGTAAGTGAAAATAGATTAAAATTTGAAAACATAAAAAAGCAAATGCGTGTACCGTTTGTTGTTTATGCGGATTTTGAATCGGTGCTTAAACCATTGGATACAGTGGAACCAAATCCCACAAATTCTTACTTAGTCAAAAGCATTAAATATGAACCCTATTCTTCCGCGTATTTAATAGTGTTCCTTTGACAATTCGATTTCAAAATTTGAGCTCTACCGGGGAAACGACGCAGCCCAGGTTTTCGTTTCTCGACTTGAAAGTGATTTAAAATCGCTTTACAATACACACTTAAGATATAAAAGCAATGGAACTTTAACGGTGGAGCAAATAGTGGAGTTCAATAATGCCACAAAATGTGGTATATTGTGAACGACCTTTTGAAAATAATAATTGTCAAGTAAAGGACCACTGTCACATAACTGGGAAAAAAAGACCTGGTGCTGCTCATTCGATTTGCAATTTAAATTATAAGTTACCCAATTTTATTCCAATTATTTTTCATAACTTGAGCGGGTACGATTGTCACATGTTTATTAAAGAGTTGTGTCATCATGGAGACAAGATCGATGTTTTAGCTCAAAGCAAGGAAAAGTATATTTCGTTTACGAAAAGTATTTACGTTCACGATTACGTCAATAATAAAAGTGGGACAATAAAGAAAAAATATTTAAAATTGCGGTTCATCGATAGTTTTAAATTTCTATCAACTTCACTGGAAAATTTGGGTAATAGGTTAGCTGTGGGTAGTTTCAGGGAAACAGGAAAATATTTTTCTCCGTGGCGTTCAGTGCGAGACAAAAAATAGTGGACGAACTAAAAAAGAACGATAGTGATGTGGCGCAATATGAGAGACAGATTAAGGAACTGCATGCGAAAATTGAACAGTGTAAAAGTCAAGGGGAAGTGTGTAGAAAAAGACTTAAGATATTGGACAATTTTCAATATAATTAATTTTAGAATTTTATTGTAAATATAGAGTTAAGTTATTTTTGTAATAGTAATGTATATATAAGTAAAATAATATGTTTTTGTATATACAGGGTGTCCGGTAAGTATATGGTATACTTTCGGCAGCGTATAGGGGAGGTCAAAATAACCCTAATTTGTCAGAAAAAAATTCCTAAAGTGCCCCTTAACGGAGATACAGAGACCTAAAGGGGTACTCAGCGATTTACTTTTTTTGTGTCTAACTTTTGAACCGACTTGTATAATTTAATGAAATTTTAATATTTTATGTTGACCATAAAGACTCATAAAACCATACTACAGTAGATGTTTGACATCGTCAGGGAAGTCAGGAACGGACTTGCAACCACACTCGATGGACCAAATTTTTGACAGGTATCATTTTACAGAGCTGAAAACTGATTTTTTAAATACTTTGGTCATTCCTCTTTAAAAAAGGTACTCTACATGTGTTTCGATAAAAGTAGCGGTTTTCGAGACAATTAAGTTTTTGTATAACACGTTATTGAAACAATTTTATCAGAATACTACAATAAAACACCAGTCGTTTTTATTTCGTTAACAATGTGTTATTGGCAGATAAAAGTTAAATCATAAAAATTACTTAAAACTGAATCTTTTTGGTATTTCAGAAATCACTTAAACAGAACAATATTCAAAATGAGGAAGCTCTACTTCTTCTTGTTTACTTGAGCACATTTTCGAAGTGGGCGCCCTGTAACTCTACACATTTTCTTTTCCGACGGATGTTTTGTTGTTGTACTTGAAACAACATTCCAGGATTGTCTCGAATTTCGTTGCAATGGTGTGTTATTCTTTCTATCAGGTTTTCCCTGGTGTGAACTGGCGTCGAATATACAAGCCTTTTTAAATTTCCCCATAAGAAGAAATCTAAAGGAGTCATGTGGGGCGACGTAGGTGGCCATACAATAGACCCACCTCAACCTATCCATCTGTCACCAAAAGTATTTGATAAGTGCTGACGAACTAAATTGCTAAAATGGGGCGGTGCACCGTCGTGCATAAACCACATCTGATTTCTAATTTCTAAGATCACATTTTCTAATAAACCGTTTAAGTTTTGTTGCAAGAATTGTAAATGCATTGCACCATTTAATCTGTCTTCAATAAAGAGCGGCCCAATGAGATGATTCCCAATAATCCCCGCCCACGCGTCAACCATGAATCTTTGTTGGTGCTTTGTCTGTTCTATTGCATGGAGATTTTCTTCATGCCAGATATGTAACTTATGGCAATTTATTACACCGTCTCGGGTGAAACCGGCTTCGTCCGTGAACAAAACAATACTAGTAAAATTTGGATTTTGCCTAAATCGTTGAGAAAACCAATTTGCGTAATTGACTCTTGCAGGATAATCAGTGGGAGACATGGCATGTACCTTTTGGACGTGATACGGATGCAGCAGTTGTTCTCGAAGGGTCTCATGAACAACCCACTTTGTCGCACGAACTTGGACCGACAGCTTTCTTACACTATTAGAGGAATTTTCAGCAAGCTCATGCAACTGTGGGTGTCTTGCTCTTCTTGGAGGTCCTTCTCCACCACGGCGCGGCAAAAACTTCCTAAAATGGATTAGCAAAAGATTCGCTATTTTTAGCATTTTTTTTATTTCACTTGCCTTTTTACCTGTTCCTCTTAAGCTACGATCAACCCTTCCAAAAGTTCTTCGGTGCGGTAACGTCGATTTGGAAATGTATCAGAATAAATTCTTGCCTCCACACAATTGCCGAGTGCTTGTCCATAAATGTCAGCATATTCACTATAGGAATAATGCTCTATTACTTAGTTCTTGTATAATCAGTCAGGCAATTTGAAAAGTGTTGTCAATAACACATTGTTAATGAAATAAAAACGACTGACGTTTTATTGTAGTAGTCTGATAAACTTATTTCAATAACGTGTTATACAAAAACTTAATTTTCTCGAAAACGGCTACTTTTATCGAAACAAATGTAGAGGACCTTTTTAAAGAGGAATG
The DNA here is from genome assembly GCA_963971165.1 of Philopedon plagiatum. NCBI lineage: Eukaryota > Metazoa > Arthropoda > Insecta > Coleoptera > Curculionidae > Philopedon > Philopedon plagiatum. Next base: position 53,487,121 of record OZ020192.1, on the reverse strand, counting down.
ACCAGTGTTTAAAAAATCAGTTTTCAGCTCTGTAAAATGATACCTGTCAAAAATTTGGTCAATCGAGTGTGGTAGCACGTCCGTTCCTGACTTCCCTGACGATTTCAAACATCTACTCTAGTATGGTTTTATGAGTCTTTATGGCCAACATAAAATATTAAAATTTCAGTAAATTATACAAGTCGGTTCAAAAGTGAGAGCTAAAAAAGTAAATCGCTGAGTACCCCTTTAGGGCTCTGTATCTCCGTTAAGGGGCACTTTAGGAATTTCTTTTCTATGACAAATTACGGTTATTTTGACCTCTCCTATATGCTCCCGAGAGCATGCCATATACTTACCGGACACCCTGTATGATAATAAAAAAAGTTAAATGAAACAATATTTTTTAATTTCTAAAATAAGTATGCGGAAGTTACACAAAAAAAATAATGTAAAAATGCAAAATAGAAAAAAGAATAGACAAAAAATGTAGGGCCGTAACTTTAGGCGCGTAATCGTTAGATGCACAGACATTGTGTAGTGTATTCCTACGTACGCTTAAGAAATACACACACACAACTTAAGTATGCGATAAAGCGTTATGTCTGTGAAGAGAGGCTATCCGTTACAATGCCTGAGAATATGCATCTTATTGGTAATAAAATGTGAATTTTACTACAAGTAAGATAATGTACCAAACACGCTGATACAACATCCGCCTATTATCAGTATTTATTTAAGAATGAATTACTTTAATGAGAAATTGCGTTACTCTGTATGAGACGTCTGAGTTCCCAGCATTTTCGTAAAGAACTCACTAGAAATTTAGCTAGTTCTAACGTATGCTAAGAGCGTACATGGCTTTACAGAGTAACACAATATTTTCCAAAAGAAATTAATTATTGAGAAATATCATGTTACTTGGGATGTGACATGAATGAACTACAAAACTACGATCTGATATTTTGTAGCCCTGAAAAGGGCTGATTTTGCCCTCCCAGGTTAGGGAGGGCATGGTTCCGGGGACAAACGAATCAGTTGGTGGAATCAGCTGGACCATCTTCATCCTGATGGTCCGTGATCCACCAAGTGGATGAATCAGCCGGACCGTCATGATCTTCTGGCGGCGGTGGTGGCACCCAATCAGTGCTGGAATCCGGTTCCACCGCTTCAACCGGCAACTCTGCATCATCGTTGGGCAGTTCGACTCCCCAATCGAACTCGGGTTCTTCGGGTGGTCGCAGATCATCCTCGTCCCACTCGATAGCACCCAATATGATCTGCTGTATGTCGTCAAAGTCATCAAATCCTTGGTCATTGACTTCGTTCATATCGACCGTCTCGTCCCTCCAAACCGACGAACCACGATTTAATGGTCTTTCTTGATTCATTATTAGATCTGGTTACTATCAGATTTAAAAATGAAGTGATTCTGTGACTCGCTCGCAGCCGTTTAAATAGAGATAATCTACCGCCTCCATCACTCCATCCCCACCTTTTCACCTCTAACAAACTAAAGTTTATTATACAAATGCACTCGATCTAAAATGACACCAGCGGACTTCGCTGTCGAAAACTGCTTTTAGAGCGCCCCCCCCCCCCAAAGAAGTGGTGTAAAATTATACTCGATCCGTCTGGACTTTTATAATTTTCTATCTAATGCCACATATACTATGGCATTAGGTAACTACAACTACGATCAAAATATTCTGTCGCCCTGAAAAGGACGGATTTTTATCAGGGTCGGGTCAGCGGTGGGTATATCTTATTTGTAATCAGACTCGATTACAAATAAGACACACACTCTTGTGCTGAAGAGTACCAAGCTGTACTCCACAAGCTTTACAGGTCGGTATGTGCGGGCGACTACCGAAATCCTGTGTTATAACTGGTGAATTGGTCACCAGCCGACTTATTTGCAAAGTCTGCATAGCAGCCAACACACCAGTCATCAATTCCGGGTTTTCGAAGGACAGCAACTTGCTCCCCTCCCATTTCATAACGACATTCGTCGAATAGAAAGGCGATGGCATTATTTGATAGACACCATTTTTTGGTACCTTCTTTGGGTTTAAATGTTCCTTCGATGTAAATGTAACTATCCGATATTTCAATCTCTACAGGGGCGTTCGACTTTAGGAAAAATACACGTCTGTTCTGTTTAAAACTAGCTTAATATTGTAATTTTTGTAAAATAAAAGAAATGTTAAAGTAGTATGCGACTACACCAATCTTTTCGGTCATATGTACTTTCCAAGTTAAATCGCTTGAAATACTTTACTAAATGTCTGAAATGAGATTGACACGGACATCATCAAACCACAGAAGCAGCTTACAAGAAGCATATATCTTATTCGCTTCTGGGGATTGGAGGACCTTGGGAAAAACTCGTCTGAGGGGTGGACGACCTTAAGATCCTACACATAGGTGCAGGCGCAAATAAATAAATAAATATATTATTATTATTATTATTATTATTATAAAATTGTATGTTAAATGTTCTGAAATGTTGTTAAGAAAAGGTCTGTTTTTGTCACTTCCTTGGCCTATGTATTTGTATCGTTTAAGCTAGACTCCATCTTTCACAAGGAAAGATGACGACTATGCATCCCATCCCTAGCCATCACTGCATTTTGCACTCATATAGTGTTAAACACAAAGTGGCATAACTAAACTACGATAAAATATTTTGTAGCCCTGAAAAGAACTGTTTTTGTTTCGGTATAACACAGAAATCTTCAAAACATACATTAAAAATAATTCGTAAACGCCCACGCAGTGTTAAACTCGCTTAATTTAGTGATTTTTGTAAAAACGCCTACACAGTCTCAAACTCGGTTAATAATGCAATTTTTGTAAAATAATAAAATGTACTGAAGTAGTATGTGACTAGACCAAACTCTTCGGTCATATGCACTCTACACGTTAAATGGCTAGAAATACTTTTCTAAATGTTTGAAATGGGATTTCGGTCTGACACATAAATGTTCAAACCACAAAGGTAGCTTACAAGAAGCATATGTCTTTGCCAATGACTCACAATTTTCAACACCAAGAAATTTATTCTCGAAGAAGTATTGTGTGTCACCGTTGATATATGACCAACTAACTACGATCAAATATTTTGTGGCCCTGAAAAAGGCCGTTTTCGCGGTGGGGTATCAGGGAAACCTAGAGTGGTTGTTCCCCTCTAGCGATCTGCACCAATCGTGGTGCAGCTCGCCGTCTTCGAGCCTCCAGTCGAGTGCTGCGACGGTTCCGGCGACGCTCCGTTAGCTCATCTAACAGAGCCGCCCTTTCCTCAGGACCCAGCAGCATTTCTGTTCCGTCCACCAGTTCCACTGGCTCTGTTGGAGCCGGCTACGGTGTGGCGGGTGGTGGCTGCGGTCTTAGTACCGCCAGTATGGTTGCCGTTGGCTTATTTGCGTTTTTCAAACGCCAAGCCTCCCAATATGCACTAATTTTCGACCCCTTTGTCGTCTTCAACATAAGTCTATCCCAGTTCATGTTTGGATGAGAAATGAAAAATGTGACCGGTGCTCTCGGTTTTAAAAGAATTTTACTGTGGTGGGGGTGAGAGTGGGTGTAAACAGTTCTAACATATCCTTTAAGAGTAACAAAATATTTCCTCAAGAATAGATTTCTTGGTCGAAATATTTTCTTACTATGAATGGATACGTGTGTTCTTGTCATACGTTAGAGCCGATTTAATTTTAGCCAACGTTCTATGCGAAACGACGAGAAGACCAATGTATCTTTTTGAGCGTAACAACCCAGAGTGACTTTATTTTCAAAAATATGTTTCTTGATAGAAAGTCACTCTGAATTAATAGACGCATATGCGTTCTTATCATACATAAAAACTACAAGCTAAATCTTGCAAATGCTCTTTCTCTCGCTATCTAAGTATGATTTAAACACATAATGCGTCTCTCACCCAAAGTAACACAATTTTGCCATCAAGAAATTTTTTCTTTAGGAAACATTGTGTTTAAGTACAAAACTACTCTTTTTTGTGCCCTAAAAAATGCAGGTTGTCAGGGAGCAGGTAGGGTTATCGTATGAGGAGCTTTATTTGTAATAGAATTTACATCCTAATGCAAATAAGGCATGAGCACCGGTGCCGATGAAAGACTGTAAACAGTCTCTCCCGACACAAAGCACACCTCGAGTGGTTCCGCATTTGATCACCTCGTGAACCCACTGTAAAATGGGATGTGATGAAATTAACATCCATCACAGCCCGAAATACTCTTGTGTAGCAGTGCATACACATACCTCTAGACCCCCATGAGACGTAGGATTGCACGATGCAATACCTTGGCTTCGAGTGAATTTAATTTTCTAAATCACGTCTTATATACACTCTTTTCCCCACCCCTATCCTAAATTTCTGTCTATTCATCGTCTCTTAACCGTATTTACCAAAGCAATGAAAGAAGTCTACTTGTCAGGGGTACATATAAATAAATACGTAAAATTGAGAATAATTTCTCTAAACCACCTGAAAATTCCGGAGGGCCATATAGCCCGGAGAATAGCTGTTTTACCATGATTTGTTCAAACCCTTATAGTATAAGGAATTTTCAGGTGGTTTAGAGAAATTATTCTCAATTTTACGTATTTATTTATATGTACCCCTGACAAGTAGACTTCTTTCATTGCTTTAATAATTTTACCTCACGGTAAATTCTACTGCGACTGCTTGAAACTGCTAATGGATGGCGCTGCCTGTGATATACTGCTTATGCAGTTCGACAGAGTTAGCTATAAGGATATGCTGTTTCGGAAGGTAGGTATGTTCGTTTATCCTGTACTGATGAGAACTAAGAGTTCGAAACCGGTATGCAGGTAACGACATCCTAACTAAAGAAAAAGCTTCCTTCTTCCTGGTAGTTTCTTGCAGTCAAACCAAGTATTTTGTTGTCTAACAGTGTTAGTCAAAATACGGCAAATTTTGGTATGTAATCCAGCGCTCGGAGGGGCATATAGCCCGGAGAATAGCTGTTTTACCATGATTTGTTCAAACCCTTATAGTATAAGGAATTTTCAGGTGGTTTAGAGAAATTATTCTCAATTTTATGTATTTACTTATTTACCAAAGTATTTGAAGTATCAAAATAAGCCAATAGTCAAAACAAAACGCAAATATGTCGTTTATAAGTTTATTTTCAATATGTAAAGTACATAATTTGGAGAATTACATTACTAATGTATTGATTTGTTAGTAACAGAACCATTAAGTATATTGTAGCTAAAAAATGCATCGTGAATAACTAACGCGTACACTTTAATGTCTTTAGGAAATTTACTCTTGCGTGTTTCAAACTCCAATTTCACGTCCACTGTGGACGATTTAACGGCTTCTGGCTGGTGACTACAATCGATTACGAATAACGGGTTTTTCAGATAGTCGGCAAAACTCATCATAGGATCGCTAAATTCTCGCTGGTAGTAGCTAGCTTGAAAATTCTCATAATTATAATAGGCGGCGGCTTACAGTTTCTTTGAAATATCCAAATTCCATCTTTCATAGAGAAATACGGCAGAGTTAAGATAGAGCCTAATATCACTTATATCGGCCGTTGTAAATTGTGTGCTATCTTTTTCTCTGTTGTCGGAAAAGGTGTCTGAATGATTTCTGAAAACCGATAATCAAATATCTCGGTTTTTCGAGACTAGTGCTCGTTCTTAAGGCCCATACGTCTGACGATGTTTGTCTCAAAGCAGGTAGCTCGTAAAGATCCCATTTACGGTAAGCCATTGGAACGTTTGCATTACTTCCACCTTTATTCATACGTGACACTACCTCGGAAATCGATGCTATATTTTGACTTTAGCTCACATTTTAACGTATTATTATTGACTGTTAATGAAAATAAATCAGTACCATCTTCATTGCATGACTCTTTTAAAGCAGTGTGCATGGCTATTGCAACAACCTTTAAGAGTTCTTTTTGTTTTTTAAATTTTTTTTTAGGTTTCCGCTCACTTTAGCTAAAAGTCCTTACAATGGAGCAATCGGGGAGAATCCTCTATGAAGCAAAAATAAAATCCATCGAAATCGGTAAATCCGTTCGAGAAATATACGGGAACATACAGAAAAAATATTTAAAAAAATAAACAAAAATCATACAATCGGGTCGAATTCATAACCGCCTGTTGTGAAGTCGGTTAAAAAGAAGCCAAGTTCTCGTGAGTTTTCGGCGGTAAAAAATAGTGTTACCCCCACTTTTGGGGATAAAAGGTAGAAAATCAAAAAAAAAATCCTTACCATCCAATTCATTATTCATTTCACAAATTAAAAATATGCAACAAAGGAGGGCGAGAAGAAGGTGGAGGGTGCCGCCAAAAAGAGGCCGCATCCCGACACCAGAATCTCACCTTCTAGCAAACAGCCGGAGAGGAAGGCCAGGAGTCAATCGGGACAGGGTGGCAATTCTTCTTCTTACAACAAGGCTGCTAGCGGACTAAGGATGGCGGCTATACAAAGACGCCACCCGGATACGACCCTGACTCAGGAGCAAGCTGACCTGATTCAGGCAAGACTGGTTGCGGTCTTGGACGAAACTCCCCCTTGGAGTGCGAGTCCACCGCAATTTGAAGGGAGTAGATACACGGGAGGTATTATCTGGATCACGTGTAAAAACCCCTCCACTAAGACCTGGCTGCAACAAACAGTTACAACCATGGGAAGTTTATGGGAAGGAGCAGACTTGACAGTGGTTGAGTCTAAGGACCTTCCCAAAAGGCCCAAAGTCCTCGTCTGGATTCCAGAGACAGTCGAGGCACAAGCAGTCAGGACCCCAGGACCCAGGACGACAAAACCCTGGCCTCAACACGGGAGACTGGCTGATGGTAAGTCGGAAGGTAGAAGGAAAGGGAAAAACCCTGGCCTTCTCTATAGACGCGGCGTCGCTTGGATGCCTTGAACATGCTCAATTCAAGGCATACTATGGACTTGGAAGGGTAACCTTCAGGGTTATAGCGAGCGTCGCGACTCAAAGTGAGGGTCGTGCAGGTTAACCTACACCACAACAGGGCAGCCTCGGCTGTCCTGTGTAGGGCGATGGACAACTGCGACATCGACCTGATTCAAGAACCTTGGGTCAACCAAGGTACAATAAAAGGTCTCTCGGGAGTAGGTGGTGAATTGGTTTACAATAGAACCAGCATTTTAATTAAAAAGAACATAAGGATGCTGCTACTGACTAATTTCTGTTTTAGGGATCTCGTGGCAGTAAGACTAACAACAACGGAGGGAGGTGGGCCGAAGAATCTCACTATTGGATCGGCTTACTTCCCATACGATGACCCGGGAGCGCCAACACCCAGCGCTGTGGAGGAACTGGTGAGAGACTGCGGCTGAAGTGGATCGCAGCTGATCATCGGGTGTGACGCAAACGCACACCACATCATCTGGGGCAGCACTAACACCAATCAAAGAGGTGAGTACATTTTTCAATTCTTAATGGCAAATAACTTAGACATAATGAGTAGAGGTAATAATCCTACTTTTGTAACGGGGCAAAGGCAGGAGGTTTTAGATAGAACTATATCAACGGCTTACGTCAGCAATTATATTAAAAACAGGCATGTGTCTGAGGAAGAGAGTTGTTCGGACCACAGACACATACGGTTCGAAATAACGTGTATAAAACGGGGATCTAACACTTATCGTGACCCTAGCAGAACGAACTGGGGTAACTATCGGGTAGACCTAGAACGTAACTTGGGGGGGGGGGGGGGTTAAGGATGTAATAAATAACGTGACGGACCTCGAACTGGTAGCAGATCAATTGACGGACGCGGCCATTTCGGCATTCGAAGCAAACTGTCCTCAAACCACATCAAATTCCTCCCGGAAGGTCCCCTGGTAGGGGCCAGACCTGGAGGCCAAAAAAGGACAAGTAAGAAAGAACTGGAATCAGGCAAAATGATCAGGCAACTGGGAAGCATACAGGGCAACCCTTACTGAATATAACAAAGCGCTGAGAAAGGGCAAGAGAGCATCCTAGAGAAGGCACTGCGAGGCTATTGAAAGCACTCCAGAATGTGCCAGACTCGCAAAGATACTGTCAAAGAACACTCAGCCTGCAATCAACTCTCTTGTTACTGAGAGCAAACATTAACGAGGAAGGATACAATGACCGAACGTTTCGGGTTCACTTCCCTGGCTCTAAAATCATAAAGGAATCACCTGAAGCCTGGAGATTTGGAGGACCTAATGAAGTTCCCAACAGAGCTCATAGGGACAACTGGTCTCTAAGTCGCTAAGAAGGTGATATCCCCTGAAAAAATAAAATGGGCTATAAACTCATTTGAATCCTACAAATCTCCGGGTCCCGACAGAGTTTGTCCAGCATTGCTACAGCAGGGATCAGACCTGCTTATCAGCAAGCTTGGTCACATACTAAGGGCCAGTCTGGCCCTAGGTCACATACCGAGGATCTTGAGACTGACCAAAGTGGTATTCGTACCAAAACATAGGCGTCCCAAGACCCATCAGTCTAATGTCCTTTATTGTAAAAATACTAGAAAAACTGTTAGATAGGCATATAAGGGATGCAATAATGGGGGACGGACCATTTCATCAAGACCAGCATGCCTACAGAATAGGAAGATCGACCGAATCAGCACTCCACCAGCTAGATAGCAGAGTGGAGAACGCGATAGGTAACGGAGAAGTGCTTCTCGGAGTATTTCTGGACATTGAAGGAGAGTAGGGTATTTATAGGCAAGCTGGACTAGGAAGCTCCAAAGGAGCTTCCAAATCCACCCACTCTTCACCCCACCAAATCCCCCCACTCTTCACCCTACCACTTCCTCCCACTCTTCACCCTACCACTTCCCCCACTCTTCACCCTACCACTTCCTCCCACTCTTCACCCTACCAAATCCTACCACTCTTATATCAAATCCAGCTCCAAAGGAGCTTCCAAATGCGCTTTCAAAACCATTCCTCCTACCAGCTTTTCCCACACCTCTTTTATTGCTATAAATTCTCAATATTTACAGTATTTAACCCAATTCAGATCATGTCTGTAGCAGTCCCTATTGATTATTCATGGGACACAGAACATTGCGAAAGCTATATTCCACAAGAGTACATAGGGAACAATTTAATAATAAATCCACCTCCCAATCTATCTAAAAGTGCTAAAAAAGTTTCGAACTGAACAGATAAAGAAAGTTCAAGAATTGGACGCAGAAAAGAAAAACTATGTCTTGCCCAACAGCAAATGTAATGTTTAGTCATGTAAGCGGAAAGAAAACGTTGCAAGATTTTACGACAGATGAACTAAACATGTTACCTTTGGAATATCTAATTAATTATGCAGATCCTTTGGAGCTCTTGGATGTATGGGGAAAATTACCAATGTCTTATAAATCAAGTTTTAATCTTCAAATTAAATTGCCATGTTTTTTTCATTATAATTGTCCTGACTGGAGCACACACTTTGATGAGCCCCCTGTATCTCAGAAATCATGTTTCGTGTGCAATAGAAACATAAAGTAGACTAATGTAGATAAATATATTGTTCTTTTTTTTTCAAAAATAAACCTGTATTTTAATAAATGTATTTTTTTCATAAATGTCAAACAAATAATTAGAAGTATTATTCATTAATCCATGGATTCTCTTTACAGCATCCCACCACTCTTCACTCCACCAAATCCCCCCCACTCTTCACCCTACCACTTTACCCCACTCCTCTCCCCGCTCCAAAAAAAAACAATGACCTTGACTTTTAATATATAAAAGGAGGGAATAAAGGTTGTTATTTTAGAGAAGCAATATGAAGAAGGTAACATTTAACGAAAATATGAATAAAACCAATATATTGTTTGCATGGAAGTTTGCTTACAAAAAATCACGTGAGAGTGATTATGACCAGTATGTATTGAATCGCTACCGCTTTCAAAATAGACTTCAATATGCTGAGAACCTCCTAAAGGATGTTTTGGATGAAAATTTACGAAAATCGTTTTAAATAATTTTTGTTTTATTACAACCAATTCAAGCTCATATCCTCTCACCTCGCCCATGTGGGCTTGACTTGCAGTACTGAGTGGGGAATATCTATAAATTTATACGCACACGGTTTCTAAAACATTATTTGCTAGAAATAATACATAAATATGATTCAAAAACGAAAGCTGGTTGATTGCAGAAAATCGGTGAAAAAACTTAAACAAGAAGACAGAAGCAGATGCCGTTTGTTTATATTCCATGAGAAGAGAAGAAATTTGCACACCCAATTCGTGAACACACAAATTTTGTATAAAGTGTTTACCAGAGTGGTCGAAAACAAACGCACATTGTCCTCTTTGCAGAAGATTCTATTTCTCAATTGTTTTAAAAGAGACTAAGGAAAAGATTCTTGTGAAGAAAAATGACAGTACTGATCAAGCTCTAGTGATATTGTTGTACATAAGTGACATGAATTTAATATAGATATATCAGAAGTAAATAAAACCATGTTGTTAAATATAAAGTTTTTTATTTTATTATTTTACATCTTTTTTTAATATCCAGGAATTGTGTGATTTATCCATTCCCAACTATTTGACATAAACTTTATTTCCTTTTCTTCTTAGCACCTTTTCCACGAGGTACACGTTTGAATGTTTGACTTTCTGCAACTCCGGTTCATAAAAACTACCTAAAATTATTTCATTTTTGTCATCTGTCAGCAAATATGTTCTTGGGTTGGTTAATTTAATTTCTTTAGTTTGAAAAATTTCATTTGACCAGTTTGGTGTATATCCCTTTTGGAAAGCCTCCCTGTATTTACTAAGTCTAACATAATCCCCTTGTTTAAATTTTGATTTTCTGGGGTCAATTGTTTTTATATTATTATAAGTTGATTTTAGAACATCTTTTTCATTTTCTTCATTTATATCTATAGGTTTTAATCCTGTTGTTCTATGTTTAGTCGTATTATACTTAAAAACGATATTATTTAGGATATCCAACCATTTATAATTGCCTTGCAAGCTAAACTGTTTCCACATGAGAGTTTTTAAAGTTCTGTTGACCCTTTCAACAAACCCCGCTTTGATAGTGGAAAATGTACTGTAGTGATTAATGTTATATTTTTCCATTAATTTATTAAAGTTTTTGTTGAAAAATGCTCTTCCTTGATCCGTATGTATGTTAGTTGGAGGAGTTTTCGCAAGCTTTAAAATTTTTTCCATAGCTAAAGTTACTTCCTCAGCAGTTTTTCTTTTAACAGGTTGAACCCAAACATATTTGGAAAATGTGTTTATAACAACTAAAATATATCTATATCCTTTATTAAATTTGGCATAGGGAATCATTTTCACCAAATCTGCTTGCCATAAATCGTTTAAATTTTTAATAATAACCCGTCGTCGTATAAAATTTTTTCTAGCAGGTTTATGTAACTCGTTGACAAGATCTTCCTTGATGTTAGGTTGTGCAGACATGATAATTAAATGGTTAGTTTGTTACTTCTACAGGACAATTTATTAACAATTCGCCATAAAAATCTTCTAAATGACTACCTTCAGGACGATGAAAAGAATGAACATCCCCTTTCTTTAACCGAATACCTACAGGATCGATGATCTTTTTTCCATTAATTTTTAAGAAAACATATTTTTTGGGATATTCTCCAGAAATTACAGTAGCAGATTCCATAGGAAAAACATATTTAATTCGTTTATCTTGTAATAAATGGTAAACTCCATCGGACAGAGAGTAAATGCCCATGACGGGCACCACCAAATTATAACAAAGTTTAACTGCACTAAGATCAACAAGTTTTATAATGTTATGTTCTTCAGATGAAAATTTATTATCCTTGCCAAAGATGTGGGAACCAAACTTGTCAAAAGACATGGTAGCGGTAGAATAAGGAATAAACATGTGAGAATTAGTATTTATTTAATTATTTTTGCTTCTCTTAGTTCTTCTAAAATCGATACTATTTCATTTTGATGACCAACCATTTGTGATGCTATCAATAATTTTAATCTATCAATTATCTCATTTATATCGTCATAATATACATAATCTAATTTCTTTTTTGATAAATTTAACATAGCTAACCCCCTTCCACTTTTCGTAGACAGATTTCTTGTAGAGCTGGAGGTAACAAACGTGAAGTACTTGGTAGTACTGTACGATAACCTGTCTCTGTAATAAGTAAGGTTTAATTATTGTCAAGTATTTAATGTCGGTCGAACCTTGAATTTGACTATTAGGACCAAAATTTCGTCTATATGCATTTGTCCTTTTCAAAACATCCATATAATTTTCCATATCATTTGATGTATAACCAACAGGTTCTTTTTTAAAAAGAAGCTCATACAATCCAGGTGTTCCCTCATACCTAACTCCTTCAACTTTAAAATCTTTTCCTATGAAATCCACCACAGAATTAGCAATCTTATATTTTTCTGCATCAACATCATGACTAAAACCATATTTGTTATCAAATTTGCCTTCCGTGTCTTTTATTAGCCCAGCCACGAAAGGTCTTAGAAGTGAATGATATGCTTCCAAATATTCTTCATAAGCAGGTGTTCTTGTCAATTCTAAAACATCTTGTCGCAACTCACCTATAGTTGGTCCAATTGTTGTTTCAGGGCTTGATTCTCCTGTACGAGACTGTTCCGAATCTTCCCAAATTACTTCATCATCTCCTAAAATTGAGGGCATGTGCGTTGGAAGATATTTACTATATGCATTTGATTTCCTTTGATTGACCTCTGGCGTAGGAAATTGAAATTTTGGGGTCGAAACTATTTGTGGTGAATATACTTCTTTTTTAATGAACGGTTCTGTTTTAATTGTCTGAATTAACTCATGCAAAGGTTGAGTTATTGGTTTAAATTCTTTTTCCCTACGAATTTCTTTACCAAATTTTAAAGCTTTATACTTTTGTCTAACGGCTTTTCTAGTTTTTACCAACTCTTTCGCTGTTTTTTCGTCCATCTTTACAAAAGGTAGGTTGTATACTAGAAAATTATCGTTGTGTCAGAGAGTTATATAGTGGAAATAAAATTATCAAATCCTTTTCTATAGCGGCCATCATTAAATTGGCAGTCTTTGTCAATAACGACAAAGTCATATTTATGTTTCAAACACATCGAACACAAGTTTTTAAACTTTTGAAAGCCCATGCCACCATTTACATGATCATCATATATATGTTTCAAGTGTGTAGCATCCTGTTGAAAAATTGGTTGGCATTATCACGTATAAGTTGTTTAGGGATTGATGAATATGTTTGACACAAATAAAAACAATCTGTATTTTTATGACGTCCAAAACAAAAATAATCCCTCATAAGACTTTGATCAGTGCATACTATATCATCAAATATAATCAGTGAGTTTGGTTTTATTTCAGTGGCCGAAACAATATCCTCAGCGTTCGATGATTCAAAATAGCCAATAAACTTTAGTGGAGCAAAAAGCCTTTTTACATATTCATATTTTGATTGATATAAGGATTTTGAGTACACATATATATTTTCAAATCTTAATCCATTAGCATGTGTTATCAGAGAAATCATAACATTTGTCTTCCCACAACCCGATGGTCCTACCATTAAACATCTTTTACAGTTTCCACCAAATAATTGTCCATGTTTTCGATAATTATCATGATATAAATCAAAATTTTTTATCGGTAAAGAAAAATCTTGTTTTTTGATCTTCATTGTTTGAACATCGCTATTTAAGTAAGGTTATTTGCGTTTTTAAATCATTTATATACAGGGTGTCTGAAAAAGGTCTGTACAAAATGCTACCACGTATTCGCGAGACTAAAATAAGACGATTTAACCCAACTTACCTATATCCAAAAGTGTTTCGATAGGGAGATACAGAGCCCCAAAGGGGTACTTAACGATTTACTTTTTTGACTCTAACGTTTGAACCGACTTGTATAATTTAATGAAATTTTAATATTTTATGTTGGCCATAAAGACTCATAAAACCATACTACAGTCAGGAACGGACTTGCCCCCACACTCTTTGGGCCAAATTTTTTACAGGTATCATTTTACAGGGCTGAAAACTGATTTTTTAAATACTTTGGTCATTCCTCTTTGAAAAAGGTACTCTACATTTGTTTCGATAAAATTAGCCGTTTTCGAAAAAATTAAGTTTTTGTATAACACGTTATTGAAATAATTTTATCAGAATACTACAATAAAACACCAGTCGTTTTTATTTCGTTAACAATGTGTTATTGACAACACTTTTCAAAATTGTCTGACTGATTATACAAGAATTAAGTAATGGAGCATTATTCCTACAGCGAATATGCTGACATGCATCTAATTTATGGACAAGCACTTGGCAATTGTGTGGAGGCAAGAAGAATTTATTCTGGTACATTTCCAAATCGACGTTTACCGCACCGAAGAACTTTTGAAAGGGTGGATCGTAGCTTAAGAGAAACAGGTAAAAAGTCAAGTGAAATAAAAATATGCTAAAAATAGCGAATCTTTTGCTAATCCATTTTAGGAAGTTTTTTGCCGCGCCGTGATGGAGAAGGGCCTCCAAGAAGAGCAAGACACTCTCAGTTAGAGGAGGAAATTCTGGATGAGATTGCTGAAAATCCCTCTAATAGTTAAGAAGTTAGAAAGTTGTCAGTTCAAGTTCAGGCGACAAAGTGGGTTGTTCATGACGCCCTTCGAGAACAACTGCTACATCTGTATCACGTCCAAAAGGTACATGCCATGTCTCCCGCTGATTATCCGCAAGAGTCAATTACGCAAATTGGATTTCTCAACGATCTAGGCAAAATCCAGATTTTACTGGTATTGTTTTGTTCACGGACGAAGCCGGTTTCACCCGAGACGGTGTAATAAATTGCCATAATTTGCATATCTGGCATGAAGAAAATCCCCATGCAATAGAACAGACAAAGCAGCAACAAAATTGACTGGTGCCGCATACGACGGTTATGACAAAAAACGCGGTTTAAGGGAAACTCGATGGAGAATATTTACGAATCATAAAACCGCTAATTATGGGGACTAAACTGGGTGGTGGTGGTGTAGGAAGGAAAAATGTCACCAACAAAATCCAACTACCAGTAAACAAGAATCTATCTTCGAAATCATCTGAATATGTTTATTGGAATGAACTTACGGAGTTAGTGGATAGATTACGACTATTGTGGGGGGTCAAAAGTAGCTAGACATACCGGACATCATAATGAGATTATGTCAATTATGGAAGAGCTTCGAGAGGAAGGAATAATATATTAAGTTTTGCACGTGATTACCATCATTAGTGTCTGGGAAGACGTGCAATCTTATAATATGGATCCTAGCCAAGAAAACATTAAAGTCGTCAATGAATTACATAGGGCAGCAAAAAAAAAATTTGTTAGAAGACGTACAGTTATAAAAGTATATAGAGATTTGTGGCAAAATGATCTAGCGGAAATGCAGCAATATGCTACTGACAATGATGGTTATCGTTACATTGTTGTATGCATAAACTGTTACTCCAAATTCGTGTACACCAAAGCAGTTAAGAATAAGACTGGTGTTGAAGTTACGAATGCAGTGAAAAGCATCATTGAAGAAGCATCATATGCACCAAACAATTTGCAGAGTGGTCAATATGCTACTGACAATGATGGTTATCGTTACATTGTTGTATGCATAAACTGTTACTCCAAATTCGTGTACACCAAAGCAGTTAAGAATAAGACTGGTGTTGAAGTTACGAATGCAGTGAAAAGCATCATTGAAGAAGCATCATATGCACCAAACAATTTGCAGAGTGGTCAAGGAAAGGAATTTTACAAAGCACCTTTCAATCACTCATGAAAAAATATAATATAAACCATTATTCCACATATAGCACGAAAAAAGCGGCAATTGTAGAGCGTGTTATAAGAACTTTGAAAAGTAACTTATATAAACAATAGGGAAAATGCATGTAATCCAAAAAGACCTGAAATATTTTTTTTTGTATTCTCTACATAAATTAAATGTTTATGGTAGTTGCTGTTTTCCATTTATTTTGGGTTTTATTAACAAAAAACAAGGTTTTATTTTGCAAATTTTCCTGCAAGATCCAACATCTCGTAAAACGCACTTCTTTTGTTTGTGACGTCACTTTTTTATTAAGTAAAGATTTTATAATTGTTAGCGTAATGCAAATTCAAGTGTAAAACCATTTTTTTTTATTGTTGCCCGAAGACTATGACTTTCAGTGGGTAGAAAACCTTTTATTTCATTAAACAGACTATTTATAAATGAGCAAAATGGGATTGGTGCAGAGAAAATCGGATAATTTGGTGAAAGTTAATGCTGTTGAATAGCCGTTCAGAATTTCCTTCGGAATTTCGTTACAAAAACTTATTATTTATTATACTATAGAAATAAATGTACAGTCACATATGCTTAATTGAATTTAGCGATACTGACCTTTATAGATACCTCTTTATGTAAAATTTTTGATTAATTTTGCAGTACGTACACTTTCGGCGGTTTTGGCCACGTAAAAAATGAGTGTTTTCAGACTATTTACAGGGGAATTTTTTGACACTGGCACAATATAATCATTCTAGGATAGTTGTTTAACAGATCTCATTGTTTAACAAACATAATTACAAACGTACAGTACTATATAGTACGATATAATCGTAAAAAAAACACCAAAACCAAGTTGACGGAAATAAACTCTGAAAATAAAGCGGCACTTACACATAAAAAGCCAGCGTTGCCAATCCTACAAACAGCTGATTTCAGCGATTTCTATCGGTAAAGTAGGGCTTGTCGGTTACAGACTTTGCTAACATGACTGTGGGTACAGGGGCGTCTTTCAACTATTGGGAAATAAAATTGGGATCCGATTTGAAAATAAAATACAAACATAATATATTTACCCAGATTGTGTAATTTGAAAATGCGAAATACGAAACGCCTTCGATTAAAGTAATACAAAAATATTCTACTCACTCAATGTATGGATACAACAATATACCCGAAGGCCTAAAGCGTGTAATCTAGTTTTGAGCCCGTGTAACTGTAGCATTAAAATACCCTCTACAGTAGACCATTCTTGTACGCTTTGAAGTAAATAACCTGTTTACTACATGCTTTTCACCGAGTGGCAGAAACAATTCGAAGCAATTATCCAGATGTTGACAAGCTAATTGGCAGAACTAAAAAGGTTTTTAAAAAATCTCCACAACGAATTAAAATATTGTTGTCACAATAAAGCTAAAAATGTCAGGGAATAGCCAAATGTCACTGTCTCCTGGTAAACACAGGTAAAAAACAAGAAAACGCGGGGGTTAAAAAGTGTTTTTCATCAATAACAAAAATGCATTTTTAAGTAGTTCTCGGAATCTATTATTGTAGTTGCCCAGGTTAAGAGTAACCCTGGAATCTGACTGCTCTAAAATGTAGATAATGGTATCTCCTCTCTGTTTCTAAATCTATGATTACTGGTGTAATCTCTTTTCCTGATTCTTCTTAGCTATTTCCACACTTAATATTTCATTACGAAACTTGTCTATCCTCCTTACCCCACACATCCACCTTAATATTCTCATTTCTGTCACATCTAACCTCCTTTCGTTTACTTTCTTTTTTGGCCATGTCATTGTAGTTCTAACTACAGAATTTATAAACCACGCAGAAGTGAAAGAGTGTGTCGGTTCCTTTGATCTCAAGGGGACCGTGTTCAGTGACAGTATTGTCACTTGTATTACACGGAGGAAAAAACATCAAAAATTGAAATATTTATTTCTACCTTTAATACACTGACAAAGCATACATTTACATGATGCAAGACGTACAAGCATGTATTGTATATACCTAGTAACAATATCAAAATTACGTCAGGTTATACGAGAAGTGCCGAAAATACGAAAATGTGCCTAACTTTTGGAAAATAACAAAATTTAAATCTTATTAATCAAACAGCAAGCCAACACTGCAACTGCAACACTGCAGTTACAATCGAACTAACTATAGTCAACCGCTGGCGTCATTGACCATGTGCTTCTGACTAATTTGTCACTTAAAAGATGGCCGTTTTGGACATGCGCCCTCGAAATCGGGTCCTATCAAAATATGTTTTTTTCGCTTCTGTGTAGATCGAAATTGTGTGGTTCTAACCACTATTTATCGAATCACCTCTTCTTTTTCGCATTCAACTGGGCAGAGTACACCAAAGACTTTCTTCTAATTCTTCCATTCCGCTTGTACTCAAGTTATTTACAAATTCAGTGTGCTATTATCCGTGCAATCATCCGATTATGCCAGAATGATTACAAATTTTCTCTAGTGTAATTTGTATCGCAGATATTCTATCAATATTCCACAGCCCGTATTAAGAAGATGAGAAACGTGACTGAATGCAGCATTTTATTACAATCAACATTTTCACACTGTTAAATATGTATTTTCTTAGTTCGACCCAAAAACTGTCATGTGCATTAGAGAGAGTCAACAGCACTTTATTAACCCTAAAATTGATCAGATGTGCGCATTACAGACGCAAATTATCGTGTATTAGTAGTTGCTATTGACTGAGTTCAACATAGTTGTCTGTCTCTGGTCACTTCCTGACTCGTTGCGCGTAGTTGATAATATTAATACAGCCCTACAAGCTTTAAAAGATGGCCCTGGTGTTGATGCTGCGAAATACTATAAACGCAAATTATCGTGTATTAGTATATAGATGCTATTGACTGCCTTCAACATAGTTATCTGTCACTTCTCAGTTCCTGACTCGTTGCACATAGTTGTTGATGTAAATACAGTTCCACAAAGTTTAAAAGATGGACCTGGTGTTGAAGCTGCGACCAAGTTTAAGTCTTTATTATACAAAAATCCAGATTTCGCGCAACTACGTGATATTGGGCAGTGTGAATTGCTGACAATTGCGGCAGCAACTTGCAGTGTTTTAGATACGCAAGAATTACATGTTTGGATGTAGAGCATTCATTTTCAAAATACAATGCAATCTACTCCAAAGTGTGCAAAATTAAAAGGGGCTACTGTAGAAGGTATTTTAATGCTACAGGGTATTGGTATTGGCCTCAGGGTATATTGTGGTATGCATACTAAGGTTGCCACCTTCCGGCGAGGACAAGACTATTGACGACTCAATTAGCTGATTTTTAACGGGGAAGCAGGGTCCACTAGACGACAAAATTGGCAAAGATGCCAAATAACACGATAATGAGTATTAAAACAAGGATAGTCCTCGCGAAACGAGGACGAGTGGCAACCCTAATCCATAGATTGAGCGAATAAAATATTTTTCTGGTAATTATTCGGAATATTCGAATTTTTTGATAAAATTTTGCAAATACTCTAATTTTGGGTCGTAGAACACGAATCTGAAATCAGTTTTCGGCGGTCTCTTATGGTTTCCCCAAAAAAAATTTTTAGCTTTTATGTAAGGTTTTTCTATGGATATCTTTAAATTTTGACAGTTTCACTTAAACACGTCCGTAAACTTGTAATTTATCTTTTTTTCGTAGCAAAAAACATCGCATATTATAGGCAAAAATAGCTAACAAAATTCCTTTTTTCTCTAGAAAATTCCATTTTAGTCGCCAGTATTTACCCACCTGTCAATACTATTGTTTTGTGCGATGCTGCCGCGTATACTTATTTTTTCTGAAAAAATTGTAAATTAGGATTAAGAAATAAAAGCTAACCACAACGAACTAAAATTACAATTCTTTCCAACCTAGTCAACAACATTTTTTATGTTTAACCCACATCAAACGTCAAATCCGGTAATTATTCGGAATAATGGAAACGCCGACCTTTTGATAAAATTTTGCTCGAGTTTGCTCAGGTTTGTTATTTTGCATAGACACTTTGAATGTCATTTGCTCGAGATTCTGAGTAATACATTATATTAGATTAGCAATAATTATATATAAAACTTAACACACTAACTGGCGCTAACCTGTGTGAATGCGCCTTTTATTGTCAGTTTTATCTGCGAAAATAATTCAGAGAATTACAGTTCAGCTTTTAAAGCCTTACTGGTGTACGTGTGTATAGTGCTAGACATTTTGTACCAGAAGTCCCGGGTTCAAGCCCGATTAAATTCCAATTGGTTTTGCTTTCTAAATTTTTTTATTTTGTGAACTGACAATAAAAGGCGCATTCATGTGGGATAGCGCTAGTGCGTGAAGTTTTATATATAATGCAATGCTAATCTCATATGTACTACTCAAAATCTGGAACAAACCTGAGCAAACCCGAGCAAAATTTAATCAAAAACAGAAACTTAAAAGTTGTGGAAAAACAATTTATACATCTGGCAAATTTCTCATGTCTTCCCATGAGAAATATGGACCATGTGTGTTACGGGTTGCGTTTTTATTTCTATTTAGTTTTTTAATGTTTTTTGTATGTTTGCTTAAAAATGTTTCAGAATAATAGTGTTATGACTTGTATACTAGATGTGTTTAAGTAAAACTGTCGAAATTTAAAGAAATCCATAGAAAAGTCTAACCTAAAATCAAAAATTAATATATTTTTTTTGAAAACCACCAGACCGCCGAAAACTGATTTCAGATTCGTGTTCTACGACCCACCATTAGGGTCTACGCAAAATTGCATCAAAACATTCGGTGTTTTCATTATTGCGAATATACCATTGTTCTATTACTTTAACCGAAGACTTTTCGCATTTCCAAATTACACAATGTAGGTAAATAAATATTTGTATTTTATTTTTGAATCGGATCAAAGTTTTATCAAAGAGTAGCCCGACCCACTTCCGCCCTGTTCAAATTTCTAGGCGCATGTGCGAAATCGCCACTTTGCTAGGTTATGGAAATTTGCAATCTGTCAAATCTTGATGACGTTTCGTGTTTGTAAACAAGTAAATCAAGAAAGTTTAATTGTTTTTCTTTAGTTTTTGGGTGGTTTATTACCGTTTATTGTGTTTAAACAGTTTAAAAGTGACTTTATTGTGTGTGTGTGTGTTTGATTACAATGATGATGTCTGAAGGAAAGAAGCAAAAAGGTGGAACATCGTCTGCTTACCGTGGATACACATCAAAAGATATAGCTACGTAGGTATGAAAATAAGTTGTTACTAAAGATGTGTTTGTTCTGAAGTTTATGTAAAATTTACTGGCTGTTTATAAAAAGCTGTCATTTTAAATATAACCATCCTTTCAATGCTTGGACAGATACATAACAAATATATATAAATAAAGAAAATAGGAGGGAAAATGGGCTATACAATACAATTTTTTAATTAAAACTGGGTTTATGCAGCAGTAAAGCCCTGTATCTTTAGTTGAACAAATAATTTTTGCCTCCTATCAGTAGTTCTAATTTTTAGAACTAACACAAAAGAACTTGTCGCCTGTAATAGGGAAGATTTGTGACAAAAGGTGGGACACAAAAATTTGTTCGCTCAACCTGTTCCAACAATTTTCTACCATACTACCAAGCATACGACCACTCTGATGCCAGCACATCTGAAAAAGCCTCGTCAAAAATTATAGTTTTAGGTAAGCCTTTTTTTCTCCAGAAAAAATACTTTGATTTTTAAGAATATGCCCTAAGCAAGTAGGTATTTAACTATTATTAAATTTAATTTCGTGGGTAGGTACTTATTACTTAATAGTTTTACTTTTTTATAACTTCTCCATTCTTTTTTGTTAACTTTTATATACCCACTTTAATAACATATACCAGGGCAGTACAATATTTCTTTGCTTGAGCTTGATCATTTTCTCTGTCCATGTAAACATCACCACATACATTTTATATAATCTAATACTGGTGAATTGAGGCCTGGTTGTGCAAGGACTCTCGAACTTAGTTTGGCTGATACTTAAACTTTCCCATATAAAATATATTCGACTCAAATTTAGTGAGAAACAAGCATGATCTTCAATTTGACAGTAGTGCATTTTGCACGCTAATCAAGTTTCAGTTAAGCTGAGTGAGTATAGGGCATCCTTGTGCTTTAACCTTAAATTTTCTGCATTATATTACATACTATATACATAGGTATGTCTAAGTTTAAATTTTTCTGAGATATCTACCTACCGATCGTAGGTTTTGATAAACTTTCAAATTTTGGACCTTAGCTCTGGCTTGCCTACAATTTTACGTTGTTTAAATACTAGAGAAGGAAACACTTTAGCGTTAATAGGTTGAAATAACTTTTACTAACAGCAGTATTTATTGTCTTTACTATTTTAACATAATAACATAGAAGATGATTGTAACTAGGTGAATAATAGAATTAAACCAAATAAATAAACTCTTTTAAAGGGTAAATATTTTAGGTAATTCCAAGACAACCTTTGATAGAACCAGGAACAGGTACAGCTAATCAAGGACATTCACTGTTTGATGTTACGAGTAAGTATAATCTGAGTTACATATTAATTTTCTCCTAAGAAACATAAAAAAAACATGTTATAACTAATATTTTATTCGGTTATGACATTTTAAGATTTTACAAGCAAGCTTAAAACGGGACAGCTAATCAAAATGTTACAATCAAGACATAATAATATTAATAATAATAATACATATTTTGCTATTGACCCTAAGTTATGTAAATAGATGATTGTAACAAAGTGATTAATAGAATTAAACCAAATAAATAATCTCTAACTAAACGGTAAATATTTTAGGTCTTTCCAAGACACAACCTTTGATAGAATCAGGAACAAGCACAATTAAACAAGGCTATTCACTGTTTGATGTTACGAGTAAGTATACATATTAGTTTTATTACATATTAATTTTCTTGTAAGAAGCATAAAAAGCATAAAAAATAAAGGTGTTATAATTATCTTATTCGGTTATCAGACATTTTAGGATTTTACAAGTAAACTTAAAACGGGACAGCTAATTACAATGTTACAATCAAGAAAATATTTTGCTATTGACCCTAAGTAATGTAAAAAAATGTATTGTTAAAATGCAAATAAAATTTATTAAACTCTGGC
Source organism: Philopedon plagiatum (assembly GCA_963971165.1). Classification (NCBI taxonomy): domain Eukaryota; kingdom Metazoa; phylum Arthropoda; class Insecta; order Coleoptera; family Curculionidae; genus Philopedon; species Philopedon plagiatum. The sequence continues at coordinate 53,464,176 of OZ020192.1, read as the reverse complement.
AACCTAGAAAAGTGTGTTAACATTCATTTACTTTCTGATGTATAAATCCAATGACTAAACTACCTACTATTTTCAGTTAATAATGTGATTTAAAAAAAAACATAATTTTTAGCTCCATGTGTGTTTGAAGATCAAACAGAGCGGTAGAAAAGGTACAGATCCCCAACAGCGCGACGATGAGCGAGAGAAGAGAGCCTTCCCTTGAGGACTGGGTCACTGATGAGTCGAATGACTCCCTTTTAGATACAATCCAGGATGTTAAGTGGCGAAGGTGTTGCCAGTGGCGGCGGGTAAAATTTCAGAGTTGTATATCTCTGTTCCTACTTACAGAACCCATACCAAATTTTGGGGGTTTAATATTGAGCCACTGGAAACATTTTAGTAAAGAAAAAAAAACATTTTGTAATTTGCGAAAAATATTGAATTTTTGCTATGCCCCCCTCCCCTGGGAAAAAAAGTAACACGTTTAGGTATTTTATTTATTATTTTTTCTAAACAAATTTTACATCACTTTGTCGAAAATGTTTAAATCTTAAGAGAAAAAAAAATGTGTTAGTAGAAAGTTATAGTCATTTGATTTTTTTTAAATTATATTTTAGGTTTAAACAGTTCAAATGACTGACTTTCTACTAACACAGTTTTTCCCTTAAAATTTAAAAATTTTCGAAAAAAATGATGTAAAATTTGTTTGGAAAAAATTATAAATAAAATACCTAAACGTTAATTTTTTCCCAGGACGGAGCAAAAATTAAACTTCTTTCGCGAATTACGAAATGTTTTTTCTTTACCCAAACATTCCCAGTGGGCTCACTATTAAAACCCCTGAATTTGGTACGGGTCCTGCAAGAAAGAACAGAGACATATAACTTTAAAAATTTACCAACCGCCACTGGGTGGTGCCGCTCCCTAAATGTGGGAACAGTACTGTAGGTTAGCTCTTATTCGGGAAACATAAAGACTGTGTGCGTTTAATATCGCTGTGGCCGCTAGCCCCTAGCTTCAGCTTCATATTTATACTAATCTTATTAAGTAGATTAAAAACATTTTTTTATTATAAAATGTTTGTATTTTGTTGAATAGTTGTATAATGCATTTACAAAAATAAATGTTTTGATATGAATATTTGATTTTTTATAACATTAAAAAAATATGCAAGAAACATACATTAGAGAGGCGCAAAATATGAGAAAAGTGAAAAAAGATTATAAAAAAGTAACATAAAGTTATTAAGGTAAGTTAATCTTGTTTTAAAAAAATTTGTATAGGGGGCGGGGGCTTCAAATAATGTATGGCAGTTTCATCTGGCACTTTTGGACATTCGTCAGTCCTCAGTTTCAGGAACTAAGAATCTGTTGGTGTTAGCTATGTCCTAGGCACTCTTCAAATCTGTAAATAATTACAAGAAACTGTTACTTTGTTTAAATTTTCTAATACTTTTAGCTTGCCATTTTTCTTTAACAAGGGTGAGGTTACTTTGAACTTAAAGTTCTACTACTGCTTATATAAAATTTATAATATATACACGGTCATCCAAAAGTAACGGTACACAGAGAAATAGCAGATTCCTTATGTCGAAATAATGCGATTTATTTAAATTTTCCTAATTCAAAAGTTGATAATAACCAAGATACAGGGTATTTTAATTTTGTTTTCGATTTTTTTCCAATAATTTCTCAACAAAACGACATAACGGCGCGAAATTAGGGATTCGGTGGCTTCTTGGGGCGAAGTATATCAGCTAATTTCCACACAAGGTAAATGTTTTAACAAGGATAACAATTTCCAAAAAAATGCAATGATATTTTAATTAAGAGAAATATCTTAAACTTGGTTTAATCATACATTTTTTGTCATTTCTATTTTTTTTAAACAAATCTAAATAATAATGTGGCTTTAAAAACTTTAACTATTGGGACTTTAAGTTATGATTTAATAAAATAAGCAGGATAAACAAATGCATTTCTGGAAATTCTCTGATTGCTTTCAAGTTGTCAATCTTCTACTTGACCATTGCATAATATACAGGGTGTTTTGCAGGTCGATGCAAACCTTTTAGAAGGTAATATAGTAAGTCATTAAGAACCTATTTAGCAACATTTAAGTTAGTACAAAGATTTACGGTTTTCCAGATATTGGCCAATTGCAGTTTTTTTTTTAAATCTCAAATTCTTGGTTATGATCTAATTATGCAATAACCAGAAGTATATCCTTATTATTTTTGTTTGTTATCTTAACATATTGTGTATTACTTGTGTCAAATGCGTTAACAATGATATAAAGATAAAATAAATAATAATAACGCCATTTTGTAGTCGCAAAAAGTATACTTTATCATTGCAAGTTAAGTTTTTTCAGGAAACATTAGGATAAAAATAAAGCCAACTAAGGTGTTCAAATACTTTTAAAAACTTTAAATTATATTTGTTTTCTCCAAGTATCGACTTCAGTTATTTTTTGTTTTTGTTACACCTGATTATTATTAATTGTACAATTTTTACTGTTTAAAAGAGCGCAACTACCAGAAGTTTTTTAAAGTACTTGAACACCTTAGTGCCTTTACTTTTATCCTAATGTTGCTTGAAAAAACATAACTTTCAATGGAGTTAATACTTTTTGCGACTATAAAATGGCGCTATTATTAATTCCTGTTAGGTCATTTGCTGTGGGAAAATTTCCCAACTGTCTCAAGCTTTCCAAAATTGCCCCTGTCTTTAAGGGTAAGGGGTCAATTTTGAGTTAGGAGTCTTATCGTCCGATCTCTCTTCAAAGTCAATTTTCAAAAATATTGAAGTATTGCTTCAGTCTGAGACTTTACAACTTCTTTGAAATGTTTGAAACCTTAAGTAAAAGCCAGCACGCTTTTCAACAGAAAAAATCTACTCGTACAGCAATAGACAAGATTATAAGGATTATACACGAATCACTGAAAAAAAGTCTCACTCTGGGGCTCTTCTTTGACGTGAGCAAGGCCTTTGATCTAGTTGATCACAGGATCTTGCTCGGGAGACTGGAGAGCTACGGAGCCAGAGCTCAATCATACTCATGGATAGGGTCCTATTTGGAATCTAGTACCCAGCAAGTGGTCGTCGAGGGGATTAGATCGGACGTAAGGGGCTGCGAGAGGGGTGTACCGCAGGGTCAACCCTGGGACCCCTTCTGTTTTTGGTGAAATCCCTATGGATGTGTGAGTCGGATTTCCCCAATACACTCACGCTACATAGTACTTAGACTTCGGTCTTCGTGGGTTGTCACAAAATAAAAAATTGTTCTAAGGGAATTCTACAGGTCTTTATGATTTTCGAGGCCGGAACTCTTACCAAAAAGAAATTATTACATGTTTTGTGCTTTTTGGAAAGTAAAACATTCAACAACAAAATGTCATCATCTTGATGTAGAACTATAAAACTATGGCAGCACCAACGGGAACTCGTGAGTTTTAAACCAGAACTTTTGTTAAAAAATATTTCATGGGGACCAACCTTATACTTTTTTAACAGTAAAAAATTTAAGTTGTAAACCCTTTTTTAAAAAGTGTGAAGTTGCCCCCCCCCCCATGAAATACTTTTTAACAAGAGTTCTGATTTAAACTCATGAGTTCCCGTTAGTGCTGCTATAGTTCTACAGTTCTGTAGAATTAGAATGATATTTTGTTGTTTACAACTGGAATTTTTGACTATTAAAAAAGTGTGAAGTTGGCCGCCATGAAATATTTTTCAACAAGAGTTCTGGTTTACAATTCATGAGTTCCCGTTAGTGCTGCAATAGTTCTATAGTTTTGTAGAATTATAATGATATTTTGTTGTTTACAACTTACATTTTTGAGTGTTAACAAAGTGTGAAATTGGCACCCTATGAAATGTTTTTTAACAAGAGTTCTGGTTTACAACTCATGAGTTCCCGTTAATGTTGCCATAGTTCTACAGTTCTGCATCAAGATAATGATATTTTGTTGTTGAATATTTTACTTTCCAAAGAGCACAAAACGAAATAATTTTTTTTTGTAAGAGTTCTGACCTCGAAAAACATCAAGAACTGTGGACCTCCTTTAGAACTATTAAGCACTGTTGTGGCCATACTTTTGTTTTTGCAATAATGGGGGTGCTTGAAGTTAGCGCCCCATTTTTAAAATATTGTTTTTACTTTTATTTTAAAGGAACTATTAATAGAAGGTAAAAAGAACTCTAGAATTCTTCATACAAAACTCGGAACTCCATTAATTTTTAATAAATTTTGCATCTTGGCTATATTGGGAGGGAAACACCAAACATGATCAAATATGATTTTGTGAAAAGGAGTTGCAATTGTGGTAAGTGCTGCAAAAAATTTCTTTCTTTCCTGTGCAACTTTCTGAGTGCACGAGGCTTGAGGAAAACCCATATTAACTTGAGCATATCCTACCAAGTAGTTACTTTTCATAATCAAATTTGGTACCTACTTACTTATGTTTAAGTTCTGCTACGGTCATGCTGAGATTACAATAACAAATTCTGGGAGGAACCCTTTTAATCTTGTATGCCTGGCATAATTACCTAAAATATACAAAACAATTTGAAAATATTACAAAACTTTTCTACATGTAAAACAAGGCGGCTTAAAAATTCGAAATGCCAAACAAGAAAAACCTACATGAATTTAGTTTATTAAAGAAAAATATAATTATTTAATAATAAATAACACGTACTACCCAAATTTTACAATATCCTATTAGTTATTATTGTTAGCTTGAACAACAGTAACTCCAATACTCCAATATCATAACCCCTATGTAGGGACATTTTTACATTATTAAAGCAGTTTATGCAATTTATAAAAGTATCTAGGTACTATCGGCTAAGTACCTATATAACAGAAACTTAAAAAAAAATGCAGAAGTCGAATTCTCTATAATTATAATAACAACAATTCTTTCATCCATGTCATCCAAAAATGAACAATAGCAATATCATTCTACTGTAAGTTTGCCTAACATTATTTTATACCTATTAAATTATAATAAGTAATGTGTGTATAAAACACAGAACATTTAATACTTTGAACTCAACGTTGCCTTTCAAAACGAGAAAAAGTTATTTAAAAGTTTTTAAATAGCTAAAAATAAAAGTGTATATGTACCTACCTGCATCAAATGAAATGTTTGTGTCTCCAGCTTCTCATAGGGTTTCATCTAATTAGACCACGCAATTTGTACAGCCTCTTTTCTTAAGCAGCGATGTGAACTTACACTTTCTTAAGTTTCATTTAACTTTTATTATATCCAACAGACGATCTTTTTAGGCTTATAAAAACATAACCACAGCTTACAATAACACAACATAACCTTGGATGAATAAAGACAGTCCTTGAGGTAATCAGGTTATTAAACTTCACTTTAAAAATGTTGTAATAGTCCAGATTCATACCAAAATATTTCCAAATACAATTATTTAGCTACAATTGTCTAAACTAATTATTATTTAATTCAACTGTCTAAAAAGTTCTTAAATAAATAAAGACAAAATGTCAACTACAGTTACAGAAGTGGCCGGTAGGGGAGCAGAAGGCGTCGACCATGGCGGTGTTGCCGTATCCCCTTTTAAGTCGTTACTTTAATTTGAGTCGCCAACACGTTCAATGTAGATTGCCACTTAAGTTTCGTGACGTAACTTTTTTGCCGGGCAAATGGCTCCTTTTGAAATTGTAATAAATTATACCGAAAAGTAAAAATTTTTTTTAGCTAAATTAACGCAGTAATTTTCCTCAAAATAGCAGTTTTGGGGTTGTAATGACTTCCTTAAACGATTTATGCAATAAAAAAAAATGTGCATATTCCTTATTCTCGATTAGAGGTTCATACAGATGGTTACAAATATTACCAGCTATAACGAAGACCTATAATAACACTAAACGCCGCACCATTGGAATGAAGCCCAACAGTGTGAAAGAGGATACCCCAATTAAAGCATATGACTATTTGAAAATTGTTCCGAAGAAAAAAAATCGTTTGGGTGACATTGTTCGCATTAGCAAAAAGGTGTATTTGACAAAGGATATACGCCTTCATGGTCAACGGAACTGGTTGAAATAGCAAAAGTTAATATTACAAATCCACTTACATACTTGCTGCAATCATTAGAAGGTCAACCTCTTAAAGGATGTTTTTACGAAACAGAACTGCAAAAGACAGCTAGCCCAGGTGTTTATTTAGTTGAGAAAATTCTTATAAAACGCAAGAAAAATCAAAACGATCAATTGTTTGTAAAATGGTTGGGTTTTCCAAATCAATTTAATTCTTGGATAGACAAATCAGACATTGTATAAATATTATCAAATAGTTTTTACGTTAAGTATGTATGCGACATTATAAATAATAATAAACATTGCTTTTCATAATTATGTGTTTTATTTTTTAATTTATTACGTGTAACAGTATAATTATGTTTCTAAATAGAACATTATCTAGGTTGGTTTCCATTTTTTTTTTTTGGATCCTTTATCTTCGTTGTGGTATATCGTTCAGCATGCGGCTGAATTTGATAAATTTTTTCCTTAAGGTAGGTAATTTTGGCATCATCATCGGCAAACATTTTTTGAAAAACTGGTACTAGCACATTACTAAGTATGGTATTTATCTGCGAACCAAGTTGATGAACTTCCATAAGGACATATTCTTTGGTGGCAGCATCATTATCATTTATCGGTTGGGCAACATTCCTCAATAATTTTCCCTCTATATCAAAATGTCCATCTGAAGTAAGTTTAAATCCGATTCCGGGCAACCCTCGCGATACTTTGTTATAAATAAGAGTTTTTTGTCGACCAAATTTATCATTTGTTTTGTTAATACGACCCATTTTAAAGTAAAACTAATTTACTCTCTTTATGTTCAGCCTATATATAAATAAAACAACTAATAAAATTCATTTATACAATAACCATGAAGAAAGTAAGATTTGATGAAGAAAGAAATGCTATCCACAGTATGTCTGTTTGGCGTTTTACATATAGACAAGCCCGACAAAGTAACTTTCAACAACTAATACTCGATAGATACCGTTTTCAAAGAACTGGAAAAATGGAAGTGATCCTAGCAAGGTTTCTAGAACGGAACCACAGGAATAATATATATATATATATATATATATATATATATATATATATATATATATATATATATATATATATATATATATATATATATATATATATGTATAAAAACAATGGAATAACGGGAATATAGGTCACAGGAAAGACTATTATTATTTTTTATTGATAATAATAAAAAAGAATTTTTACAAAATAATAACAATAATTTAGATATTCTTTAATCCTTATAATGTTTTCCTCATTACACTTTTACTATGATGATTCCTAACCATATTAAAAATAAAAATAAATAAAACACCAAATCAACAATACTCACCTTTTTTTTATATGTCAATCATTCAATTTTACAAAAAGATAAAACGTCAAATATTTTTATATACATAATTTATACATATAATAATTAACAAAAAAACCATACAGCATCCACATTGTAACATAATTATTTCACAAAAAAACAAAGTAAGTTTAAATTATTTTTCGATATAATAAATGTTATATAGTTATAATGTTATAATATTGTAGCCCTGAAGAAGCTGAAAAATTCAGCGAAAGCTTGGTTTATGTTAAAATTGTGAAATAAATAGTCTTTCCTGTGACCTATATTCCCGTTATTCCATTGTTTTTATTACAATTATACAAGGTCGTGAATTAGAAGTCACTATATATGTATATATATATATATATATATATATATATATATATATATATATATATATATATATATATATATATTAACATGCATTTAAATTAACAAATCGCTCTTGATATATATATATATATATATATATGTATATATATATATATATATATATATATATATATATATATATATATATATATATATATATATATATATATATCAAGAGCGATTTGTTAATTTAAATGCATGTTAATAATAAACATATTTAGTACAAGAAGATTTTTATTATTTCATAAACAAGCTAAAAATATATGAAATTACATTTATGGACTATATCCAAATTGTATAAGTTTATTTCTCCTTAAACCTATGGCTCGAAAGCCCTGTTCCGCATCGTAATCATCTTCATCATCGCCACTTATTTCACCACTTATTTCGCGCATATACTCTTCATCCGAAGAGTCGAATGGGGCATCCGGTATCGACGTTCTACCTGGTGACCACTCTGACGGTAATGACGACGACAACGGCGATGATGAACCATCTCCGTTGACTTCTTCTTTTGTAGAAGAGTTGGAATTTTGCTGACGCTGCTGCTGCTTTAACAAATCTCCTTCTCCGCTTAAGATGATTGGGGTTTGAGCGGGTTGGGTGACATGCGATGATAATGATAACTGTTCTTCCTGCTCCTTTCTATGCTCATTTTGACACCATTCACAGAAACCCATTTGTTCCACGAGCAATTCCCAATTTTCGCAATTGGCACACATCTGACGGCCGTTTGCAGAGACTGGATATACAACTACAATTTGACGTTCACTTTTTGGTGATTGCATTTTGAGCACATAAATTACTATGTAGTATTCTGGAAGTACTGTATACAGACTAAAACAAGAAATTTTTGTGCCTCTATTTGTATGTGTTAGATGACCTTCAGACCCCCCTCCACTCTCATATTTGATGTAAAATCGAGGTCACCATACACAGAATAGACTTTTTCTTTCTCTAGATGCGCGTAATGCGTCCATTATTCAGACGCTGAATAGCTTTTTCTTGATTAAATAATTTTGAATCAATTTCCTTCAGTTTTTTTGTAACAAATTGCAAAAAATCTGCATTCACCTTTTCAGCAAATTTTTTATTCATTTCTTTAAGTTCCTTTTTAACAAATTGCAGAGCATCATTATTCACTATTTCACTAAATTGTTTATTTATTTCACGCCTTTGTTCAAGAACGTATCCCAGATTAGCGGCATCCCCAGGATGCTTTGGTGATGCTACATTAGTTAGAGATTTCCCTTGTATATCATACTGACCATGATCGGTCAATCTAAATCCAACTCCTGGTTGTTCACGAAGAACAATTTGATTTTGCCCATTAGTTGTTAACACGACCCATTTTTAACTTAAACTAATGTGATTTTTGTAATGGTTGTCTATTTATAAAAAATAAAACAATAATTTAGGTACATAATCATTTATTTATCACCTCATGTTATTATATTATACAATGAATTAAAGATTTTCTTCATCTTATTGAACACACTCCATTTTGTCATCGCTAACAGTAGCCAACGCTTTACTATCAACTTCATTGGTATTGACTGATTTATTTCCAAGGTCATCAAGAAGGGTGGTATCATTTGTGGGAGCCAAACCATATTTTGTAGCTAATTCATCGGGTAAATGAGGCACTTCGAATAGGTAGCTTCCCAATTCTTCATTTATCATTCCAGCACAAAATTCGTCCAGATCAATGGTCCCATATAGGTATTTCTGGCACATATGTGCTCCAGCCGTGAAATTTACAGCGTCTTTCATATACTTCCTATACTGACTTTCACTAAAATCCACATCGGATTGACCATAATTTGCAAAGTGTAGTATATCTTCAGCCAGCTCTCTTAATTTACATGATAACCAATTAACGTACATATCTCGATTTTCAATGACAGTGGGGCAGTCACACATCTTGAATAGAAAATAATTGGAATGTGAGTGTGTGGTGTGTGTGTGTGTGTGTGTGTGTGTTTTTCGATATATATACCTAACAAGAAGTATTTTATCACATTTTTAATAAACATTAAAATAGCCTAACCAACAAATATTACAAACAACCAAAATTTAATAATGCTCTAGTATTACCGCCAGAGAAAACATGTGAACTTTGCCCAAAATAAGTTAAGGTGTACTGATCACCGGACCTATTCATCATTTCAATAGTATCCTCTGTCAGGATTTCAGCTACACGTGATGGTAAAAATGTTTCAAATGTTAGTTTATGTGTTGAATCAAACAATGTAACGACAATAGCTTTTCCAAAACGTGCGGTCAACAAATTAATTTTTTTATCATATAAATTTTGCCCACCGTTAATGTAGAGAATTTTCTACGTTCCAGAAATTGAACATCGTGGTTTATCATATTGTTAATTTCGGCTAACGTCTGGTTTGACATGCTCATGATTTAAAATGTGATGAAAACAATTACCGTCAAGTACCTTTAATAAACACTTGTAGAACACACCACAAACACAATACTTTATATGTCAAAGCAACAGTTAACGCATACGATGTATGTGTGACTATGAAAGCTACTTTCGAAATGAGCCATATTTATAAGAAATCAATCCAAGATCAAGTACTTATTTAGGGTGGGGGGAATACATCCGGCGACCTCGAAAATATGCACCACCAATGTAACCTTGAAATAAGCGTCGTACACTAGGCCATCACCAAACAAAGAACACCACAAATGTAACCTTGAAATAAGAGTCGTACACCTGGTCATCACCAAACAAAGAAACAGCTGCTCGCGTTCATCGAAAATATGCACCGCAAATGTAACCTTGAAATAAGTCTCGTACACCTGGTCATCACCAAACAAAGAAACAGCATATCGCATTCAAGGCCAAGTTCTTGACCATGACCTTGGAATAACACCTGCACATATCAAGGCCAAATAACAATAGCACAGCTGGGCGTTCAAGGTCGACCCTACCGCGCATGGGGAGACTCGGGAACGGTCATCCACCTCTACTAAAGTAAAAATAATAATAGGATGAAATAATTTTATTGTACTATCATTTATTTTAATAAAACTCAAAAAATTTTAACACATAAAAATATTAATGTTATTGAAAAAAATTACAAACTTAAAACAAATACCTATTAATTTGTACTATAAAGAACGCCATTGATTTTGCTTATTATTGATATGCATTATTTTTTTATTGTAATTAAAATATTCAAACCTTAATTTTTAAATTGCAATTTTGGTTCAATGAAGATCAAATTCATGCGATACGCTGATTAATATTTCTACAAAAGTAAAAATCGTGAGATTTTGTACTTGAATTGTGAGATCGTGAGAAATTAACTGAAATCGTAAGATCTCACGAAAAATCGTGAGTTCTGGCAATACCGCACGGGCGGTTGCGAGAGCGTGGAGCGTCACCCCCCCCCCCCCCCCCACTCTCGCGCTCTCGGCGGCGTCAGCAGCACAGCATCACTTTTAACACTATTATCAATAACATCGAATCACTTTTTTCGACCAACAAATATATTTTCTTAAACTATAACTCTTCTTCTCCCTTCAGTGTAAATTTCGAATTTTAATATTAATAATTAAAGTAGCAATAAAAAAAATCTATCTCCGTTTCTAAAGGAGAGCGATGAACTTAGTCTTAAAAGCTGCATGAGAATACCACTTAACCCAAGCATCAAGTCCGAAGAAGATCCGATGGGTCATTCCCGAGATATTGTTAAATGTTTATAAAAAAAACAGGCCAATTTTTGAGGTTTTGTTGACGACACAGTAACAATGCAAAATAACATAAAACCGGTTTGCCCACTACACCACAGGATAATAAAAGTATCAAACAGTGGCGCAGCCACGGGGGGGGGGGCTTTGGCGTTAACACCCCCCCCCCTAAAAGCCTAAAGATTATACAATACCCATTTCCCAAATTAACGAAAATAAAGCAATATTTGTCAAATTTTTTTGTCAACCACCCCCCTCCCCGAGCGTATTCCTGGCTGCGCCACTGGTATCAAATAATTGTTTGCGCCCACGCTGGAGTCTGTAGATGTGCCCAAAAAGTCGGAAAATAATTTTAAATATTGCTCTTCTGGAGCCTAAACCGGATAAACAAATAGAATAACTTTTGAACTAAAATGCGATCGGGCATAAACGAATAGGGCACATTAAGCAAATGAAAAGTCATCTTCTGATGTACTTTGAGAAGCCCAAAACTCTTTTTTGCAAAAGTTATTTATTGTTGAAAAAAATGGTCATTTTTAATGATTTTTCGCAATTATCTCGTTAAATATTAAAATGATTTGGACGATCAAAGACTCAAATGAAAGGTGTTTTCAATACTTCAAAAAATAATTAAAAATCGTAGCAGCAATTTCAAGTGTTACTGGGAAAGCAGCTATCCTCAGATACGCCCCCCCTCCTACAACCTAGAACAGTCAAAATGGTTCTAATTTTTTTCTCTCGAAATCAACCATTTTGCAACAGTCTGGGCTATGGTAAGTTGTTGCGAAAACGCTTTAAAATGATTGTGACTCATAAGTGATCTTTTAATAGAGTAATTTTCTTATTAGTTACTATTGAAATTAATTTTCATAGCCCCTAGGTTCTTTGGAATTCATTTTCGTCTTACCTTAATTCACTCTCTGGCAGCGGTGCTGTTATAGTGTGTTCATTATTTGGGGGCATACCAACAGTTATCTGTTTTTGTCTTACTAATAAGTCTGTTACAGATTTTGCTAAATCTTCTACTCTTTTACCTAACATGCCAGCCGTATGTCTAACAAGACCCCACATTTTTTGTTGACAAGCTTTTTCATAAAGTCCTACAAAATAATTCTGGTCAGATCTGGAATAATGTAGTTTCAATTTAAGAAACTAACTCGCAAAATGTTTTGTTCATTTTTTTAATTCGCCTCTATCTTGTCCTACATACAAAATCAAATTAATACCACATTTCAGCGATGCAATTATGAATATTTGATATTTCAATTTGTCGCGTAATTTTAGATGTCAAGTAGTTTGGTATAACCCGTAACTGATGTTAAATATTAGCTAATAATTTCACCCCCAAAACATGGACTGTCATAGCAATTTTTACTTTTAAATGGTTAAACCAGAGAAAAACAAGACAGAGAGAATAATATCTCTTCTTCCTGTCAGCTCGACAACGCGATGGCCTTCAAACGGCAACACCCCGAGATTGGCGCGTACGATTCTCACAATACACCCCGACATTAGCCAGTGCGGTAGCAACACGACAAACAGAGAGAGTTTTCTGCGGCGCGTCTCAATCAGAGGAAAACAAGACAGAGAGAATAATATCTCGTACTGATTTCATTCATAAATACGATTTGCTTTCGATGACCTCCAAACCGACGTTGAAATAGCCTGCCACGGGCCTGCGCTGCTGATTTTGGGTTATTATCAAAAAAATGCTGCAAAATAAAAAATACAATATGAGTAATACTACAGCAGTATAAAAATGTATTATTAAATATTTAATAACTAATCTAGGAAGAATTAAGTAGGTACCTTATTTACAGCAATTTTACTTCTACAAGAAAACCTATAAAAAATGTAGAGTAATATAAAAAAAACTGTGAATACTTAACTCGTGAATTAGTAAAAATGAAAAGCATTGCATGAAATTACAGAACTACAGGCTTTTTACAATAATTTAAGCCCTTTATAGTATTATGTAACAAAACATACCTAACTAAATGAAATATAGTTTTAACAAAGTGTAAATTCTTAGACAAAATACCGATCATTCTCTATTTCGTGTATTATGTCCGTTGTTGTGGAGATTTCTGATGTACGGTGTTATTCTTTAACATATATTTTGCATCGAATCTAAAGCTTTTATCAATTGGAATATAAAAAACTTTTACTGCAAAAATAAAATTATTTGTAAGGAACGGAAAAACAAAAATGGGGAAGTCGAAAAAAAAGTTGGAAAAAAGTTGGGGAGAAAAGTTAAAAAGCTAAATACGTAGTTGTACCTTTCCTGTTGGCGATAATATATTCTTAAAAGTGAATGGGTTTCAGTGTAGACTAGGGCTCGGAATTTTTAAAATTGCACTATTGGAATACTTACTTCATTTATTATTCAAATATTCGAATTATTCAATGTTCGAATAGTCTCCACGAATATTCGAATAGTCGATTCGACTAGTAGAATTTTCGAATAGTCGAGTCGACTATTCGAATACTCGAATCGACTATTCAGATAGTTTATTCGACTATTCGAATAGTGTATACGACTATTCGAATAGTCGATTCGACTATTCGAATAGTTTAATCGGCTATTCGAGTAGTCAATTCGACTATTCGAATAGTTTATTCGACTATTCGAATAGTCGATTCGACTATTCGAATGGTTGAATCGACTATTCGAATAGCTGATTCGACTATTCGAATAGTTGATTAAATTATTCGAATAGTTTATTTGACTATTCGAATAGTCGAATAATTAAAATTCAAGCGGAATCGACCTTTAGTCTAACTAATACTTTTAATTGACATTCATTACTGACTGTTACTTCTTTTTTGAAACTGAAAACTTTTTCTAAACTTAACTAAACAATTGAGTGAAGTGCATACGTATTTTTAACCATTTCATATGGGTATTAGACTAATCAAATATCACAATATTCACAAAATCGAAAACTCAAATATTTGAATACTCGAATACTGAATTACTTATTTGAATATTCGAACATATAAATAATTTTGAAGGGAAAATATTCGCTATTCCAATATTCGAATATTGTCTAGCACGCTCGGTTTGCGCGTGGTTCGCATTTTGGTTTACTGCGCAATGTCAAAAACCGAAAAATATAAAAAACAAAAAATAAAAAAAAGTAAAGAAAGTTGCGAAAAATAGTTTCCCACCAAAACAAAAAAATGCGTAGGCTGGTACTGTATGGCACCAGAGGTCGGCTATCGGTTGTTGACTTATGTCTCGCCCGGACGGGTAAATTGGGTTGGGTGACATTTTGACCTTTTTTTATATATGTTGCAACACTACTCCATACTTGAAAGGAGCTTTTCTAGACTTACAGATATTCTTAATTATAAATGATCTCGTTTTACTGAAACGAACTTTGAAAAAATGTTAATTATGTTATGTATGCCAATAAATTGTAATATAGTCTAAAGTCTATTTATTTCCAAGATAGACCGATGTACCTTGATGAATTCCTAAAAGAAAATCCAAAAACATCAGACTTTTTAACTCTAATTTTATTTTGATTGTGAAATTTATTAAATCATGTAACCTACAAACAATCATGTCTGAATTGCAAACTAAACTTGGCGCATTTTAATTTTTAATGTAATTTTAATCTAGTTTTAGTATTGTTGTAAAAGCTGTGTTATGTATTGAGTATCAGGTTGTTACCTGTAATTTTGTGAATAGAGGCAAGACATTTCATATTGTCGCTTTGACGACTGTAAATATTTTTAATTTGTCACATGAATAAAGAATTTTGAATTTTGAAACAGTTTTCAGTTTCAAAAAAGAAGTAACAGTCAGTAATGAATGTCAATTCAAGTATTAGTTAGACTAAAGGCCGATTCCGCTTGAATTGTAATTATTCGACTATTCGAATAGTCGAATCAACTATTCGAATAATCGAATCAACTATTCGAATAGTCGATTCAACTATTCGAAAAGTAGATTAAACTATTCGAATAGTCGAACCGACTGTTCGAATAGTGGAATAAACAATTCGGATAGTCGAATCGGCTATTCGAATAGTCGAATAAACTATTCGAATAGTCGAATCGACTATTCGAATAGTCGAACCGATTATTTGAATAGTCGATTCAACTATTCGAACCGACTGTTCGAATGGTCCAATAAACTATTGGAATAGTCGATTAGATTATTCGAATAGTCGAGTCGACCATTCGAAAATTCTACTAGTCGAATCGACTATTCGAATATTCGTGGAGATTATTCGAACATTGAATAATTCGAATATGTGAATAATAAATGAAGTATTCCAATACTTCAATCTTAAAAATTCCGTGCCCTGGTCTACAATGAAACCCATTCACTCTTAAGAATATATTATCGCCAACAATAAAGGTACAACTACGTATTTAACTTTTTAACTTTTCTCCCCAACTTTTTTCCAACTTTTTTTTCGACCTCTATTTTTGTTCTTCCGTTCCTTACAAATAATTTTACTTTTGCCGTAAAAGCTTTTTTTATATTCCAATTGATAAAAGCTTTAGATTCGATGCAAAATATAAAGGATAACACCGTACATCAGAAATATCCATAACAACGGACATATAATAAAGACACGAAATAGAGAATGATTGGTATTTTCTCTAAGAATTTACACTTTGTTAAAACTATATTTCATTTAGTTAGGTATGTTTTGTTACGTAATACTATAAAGGGCTTAAATTATTGTAAAAAGCCAGTAGTTTTGTAATTTCATGCAATGCTTTTCATTTTTACTAATTCACGAGTTAAGTATTCATAGTTTTTTATTTTACTCTACATTTTTTATAGGTTTTCTTGTAGAAGTAAAATTGCTGTAAATAAGGTACCTACGTAATTCTTCCTAGATTAGTTATTAAATATTTAATAATACATTTTTATACTACTATAGTATTTTTTTTATACTACTATATAGTACTCATATTGTATTTTTTATTTTTCATCATTTTTTTGTAATAACCCAAAATCTGCAGCGCACGCCCCTGGCAGGTTATTTCAACGTCGGTTTGGAGGTCATCGAAAGCAAAACGTATTTATGAATGAAATCAGTACGAGATATTATTCTCTCTGTCTTGTTTTTCTCTGGTTAACTGCTCGAAATGAATAGTGTATTTATACCTTGTTAACATACAGCGTGACAATTTGAAAACGATCAATGGGCTATAAGTTTAGAACCAAGAAAGAAATTTCAAAACGCTTAAAACCGTTCTCGTAGGGGAAAGTAAAATTATGTTATTTTCATTGTGGAAGAATTATCCCCTAAGGCGTCACATCCGCCCCCTTAAAAATCTTAAATGGGAAGATAGGTTAAGTAATACCTTGTTTGAAAGGCCTCTCAATTATGTACCTTGTGACGCTTCGGTTCTTTAATTGAATAACTTATTCATGAGTTATGATCATTGAAATATTTTGATTTGGAATGTAATTATTTAGGATCGCATGGCGATTGTACACATACAGTAACGAAACATATCGAAATTAAATAAAGACCTCTTAGATACGATAAAACAGGAGTGAAGTAATATTATTTTCATTGTGGTAGAATTATCCCCTAAGCGGTCACGTCCACCCCCATAACAATCTTAAATTGAAAGATAGGTTAAGTGACACCTTGTCTGAAAGGCATTTCAATTATGTACACTGTGACGCTTCGGTTTTTCAAATTGAGAAGCTTTTCTAACAAGGTGTCACGTAACCTTTCGTCCCATTTAAGATTTTCAAGGGGGTGGATGTGACAGCTTACAACCATTCTACCACAATGAAAATAACATTACTTCACTCCTGTTTTATCGTATCTAAGAGGTCTTTATTCAATCTCGATATTTTTCGTTACTTTAGGTGTAAAATCGCCATGCGATCTTAAATAACTACGTTCCAAATCTCACTATTTCAATAAGCATAATGGGTTAATCAATTTGAAAAACCGAAGAGTCACAATGTACATAATTGAGACGCCTTTCAAACAAGGTGTCACTTAACCTATCTTCCCATTTAAGATTTTTAAGGGGCTGGATGTAACGGCTTGGGAGATAATTCTACCACAATGAAAATAACATAATTTTACTTCCCCCCTCATACTACGAGAAGAGTTTTAAGCGTTTTGAAATTTCTTTCTTGGTTCTAAACTCTACAAACGTTTTCAAATTGCCACATATCAGGGTGGTTGAATGTCGATAAAACCATAATTTTGCAAACAAATTATAAGCCTCTTTTGAAAATTAGATTAGACTTAAGATCTAAGAGAACTTCCGCAAAAATATAAGAAAGTTTTCACGTTTTTAGCACACTGAATGGCTCCAATTTCTCAACAATGTTTCATTCGGCCTATAAGATATCACTGATCAGCACTTTGTTAATTTTTCACTCAAAACAAAAATTATTTGCATATTTCAGTAAAGCTATCTTCTCAGTTATAACATGAGTCTTACAAAGAAAGATAGCATTGCTTTTTGACATCATAATTAATCAATTGACAGCGTTTACCCGTTAATAATTCCCTAATATTGCATCTTTTGTTACTTATAACGAACATAAGCGTCTATTTGTATTTATGTTTTAAATTATACACACTGGAGCAGCGGAAATACTATTTAGGCGTAGCAGTCTAGCGATCTCATAATAATGTTTAAGTCGTCACAGTAGAGCCCGTTATTAAATTCAGTGAAAACGATGCATTCTCTACTGGTGAGTTTGCTCAACCTAAGACGTAAAAATAAGGTAAAAATACACATAAGAAGCAAGAATACAAAATTATTATCCTATGTAAAAAAGTAAGAATATATTACCTTTAAGTAAATCTCTAACTGTCACAACTTTTCCATTTTCTAACATATCTGTATTGAAGTCTAAACCTCTCGAAGCCACTAAATATTGCAATATGTCCCCTTGATCATCTAATGAGTCAGATTCCCTTAGCATTGCGAAGAGTTCCTCAACCTTGAACACAGAAAGTTCCAAATTGGGTAATAAAAACTTATACATAAACGAGATCAAAAATATTATTTTATTTATAGGCGAAGAGCCAACCGCACTGAACCCGCCATCATAAAACACCTTCATAGTTTTAGGTAAAATTGAAAGTTCTTTTGCTAAATATTAAAGAACCGTTGGCCAGCCTAAGTGCAACTATTGAAAAATATCTGTAATTAAGCTAATTGAGCACCTTATGAAGTATATCTGTTCCATCATGGAACACCCGGATGAAATTTATATTTTATAAAAATACCTACTTTTAAGAAATATCTACTTGTAAGAAAACTTGGTCGGCCTAAGCCCATCTATTGCAAAACCCCCGGACGCCCACCCTAAAGGAGTGATAATTTAATATGTTACTTCTGTCATCGTTTTTTTTTTTTAATTTTTTGGCCTCATTTGCTCATTTATTGTTCATTTAGTCATGTAATAATACTAAACATAATCTTTAAAGGGAGGCCAGACAAAGACACACACTTCACCCCACTAGGGTATATCAGGGTTGACTTTGTACAAAGACGAGACAGCAAAGACCACTAAAATGGGATAAAACATTTAAAGAAAAATAAATAAAGAAGGGAATATATCAAATGAAAATTAAGACTCGTAGATATTTAAATTCACTAAATTCTAGTTCTACTATTTTTTAAATAATAAACACAGTTTCAATGTTAGGTTTTAAGGACACTAAGGTCATGAGAGATACCGAGTTTAAAGGTAATATATGCATTTTGCTAAGCTCTGTTGGTAGGAAAATTATTACCTGTTAAAACTGTAATAAAATAATCGATGATTCCAATCATCTGTAGATTGATCGTCACACGAACAGTTTGATGAACCACTACGTTTAAGGCAAAACGGGCGTTTATTAAAACTGTCATGACCAAATCCAAATAGGTGTCGATCATGGTGTCGATGATACGAAATGACAATATAACGTGACACATGAAGTCTAAATATAACAGGGTTTTTTGTAGGGTAGCAAATATTGAGGTGTAGTAGTTCCGCATGTTTGTTGCGAAACAAGATCTTTTAAAAGTTGAGTAAAGATCTAACGGCATGGTACCCTCGACTATCTCACCCTCTGTGACAGCGCTCTTCGCCGCCTCATCTCATTTCCAACCAGTCCAGAATGACCTTTTACCCATATAAGAACAACATTTTTGTCTAATGCGTGTAACATGGATATATAACCCAATATATTGGTTATAATTGGATGTCTACATTCTGTAGAATTATTCAGAACTTTTAAGACATATTAAGAATCAGAAAGAATAACAATATTAGCTAAAACTGGGTCATTTAGACGACATTCTAATCCTTTTAGAATAGACCAAGCTTCTGAAGTAAATATGGACGAATTGCATTTAAATTTTTTAATGATATCCAGTTCTGGAATAGAATAGGCACAATCAACACCTTGATTAGTTTTAGAACTATCTATGTAAATTTTGTAAAAATGTTGGTATTTTTGAAGTTCATTATTTGGTATAAGTACATCGATTTACTGAAACAAACTGGGTAAAAGAGGCAAGATAATATTAATATTTATAAAATTAATATTATAAGGATAATTAAGTATACTATACCGGGGGTCAACGGAATAATTTTGCATACCCTAATTTTGTTCATATTAGAAATAGAAATTTCATTTTTGGGTTAAAGCTTTAGTTGACAAAATGACAAAATCACATTTTTTTGCCATAAAAACAACTGAATATCAATTGTGTTTTCTCCGGAGGCGAGTTTAATTTTTTTTTGTTTTAAATGGAAACCTACCAATTTTTTTTGAACCATTATTATCACAAGTGGTAGTTTGCTTTCAAAATGGCGGCACTGGAGGCATTTTTGTCAGTTTGAGTAAGTCGCTATTTTGAAGTCCCTGGTTCTTATTTTTATAAAATAACTCAGTAGTTTAGTCAAGAAGATGTTTAACTTTTATTTTTTTAAATTATTTTTTAAAACTCTTATTAAATAATAATTTGTATATTAATATGGCCCATTTTAAAGCAAATTTTCACCAATACATTAAATAGAAAGTACCAAATGTAAAATATCTGTCATGTAGTACATGTTACTAATTACCAAAAATGATCAACAACACACATTTTAACGGTTTTCTTCTAAAAAAGTATCAAATAAATAATACAAAGTACGTTAAAAAGAACATTTATTTAACATAAAATTGGCTATGCATTTACCTATGTTGGCGTTGAAAAACAGCTGACGTTAGTAAAATAATAATTGTCAGACAAATTCTATTTTCAAGCTTTTATTTGCTAAAAAATATTTACTGTAAAACTCTTTGTATAAATTGCCGTTGTTTAATTGTTGTTAATATGTTAATGATTTATGGCGAATATCGAAAAAATTCCAGGGCTGACGATGACGGTTGGAAATAAAACCCATTATTTTTATTAACTTCAAATGTTTTTTCAAGCCAACTTAGCTAAATGCATATGTGTTTTATGTGTAATAAATATTCTTTTTAATGTACTCTGTCTTGTTTGATATTTTTCAGAAGAAAACCGGTAAAATGTGTCTTTTTGATAATTTTAGGTAATTAATAACAGGTACTACACGACGGCAATTTTCCTTTTAGTACTTTCTATTTAAATGTCTTGGTGAAAATTTGTACTACGATAGTTGTGGCCACGTAAGAAACTCCAACAACATACAGAACTTCAAGACATCAAACCACAACGGTCATCATCATCGTCATCATCATCATCATCATCATCATCATCATCATCATCATCATCTCCTCCTCCTCCTCCTCCTCCTCCTCCAGCTGTTTCAACCATTTCTAATTGTGGTGTAGCCTCCCAGGCATTCCCTTTCGATTGCACTGTAGCGTCTTTCTGCATCATTCAGCGTATGGCTTGAAAAGCATATTGGAAGTTCTGTTCCATCGTGAACTTGGGTCTAAATTGCAGCAACTGCTGAGACGCTTGTATCCGTATTTACTATAAAAGGTTTACTGAAATCCAGATATCGTAAAATTAGAGGTGAAATAAGAGCTTCTTTCAGGTGTACAAAAGCTTCTTTTTGTTCTGGTCTCCAGTGGTATTTTATGTTTTTCTTTGTAAGCAATGTTAATGGCTGGCTTATTTTCGTAAAGTTTGCAACAAACTTTCTATAAAATCCACATAGTCCAAGAAATGCTCTAATTTCCCTAACATTTCTAGGAATGGGGTAGTTTTCAATTAATTCAGTCTTTTTAGGATGCGTGGTAAACCCTCCTTTTTTATAGGTGTCCAAAGTATTCTATTTCTTTTTGCATAAAATGACACTTAGTGGGTTTAAATTTTAAATTACTTTCTCTCATCTTATCAAACACATGCCTCAGACGTTCCAGATGCGTATCTACGTCCTTGCAAATACTATTATATCATCCAAATAAACAAGACATTCACTATATGCCAACTTTCCAAAAATATGATGCATCATCCTGCTCCAGGTAGCTGGTACATTCTTAAGTCCCATGGCAATTCGTAAAAATTCATAATGATTATCGGGAGTTGAAAAATCTGTATTTTCTTAGTCATCAGGATATACGGGCACTGGAATTATCCTGACGCTAAGTCCATGGTTGAAAACAGAGATGCTCCATAAAGTTTATCTATAGTTTCTTGTATATGAGGTAATGGGAAAAATCTGTCTTTGAAATGGCATTCAAATATCTATAATCAATGACTAATCTAAACTATACATCTTCTCCATGATGTCTTTTCTTTTCTACTAAAATCGCTAGAAAACTCCAGGGAGGCTGACTTTCTTTGATAATTCCATTGTTCAGTAATTTTTGAATTTCCTTTTTCAAAATCTCTTGTTGGTAATACGGCACCCTATATGGCCGTTTTAATATAGGAGGAACATCTTCCGTTATAATCCTATGTGTAACATGCGACGTACAACTAAGTTTCTGTTCAGGGCTTTTAAAAATATCAATAAACTTCACAATTAAATCTCGAAATTTTATTTCACTTATTGCAGTAACATTGTCTAAAGGAAGTGTTTTCAAAATATCTTTTGTATCTTTTTCATTTACCTTTCGTATCATAAAGCCCATTATTCTTCTCACTAGCTTCTACGACTTCTATCTCGTAACCTCTTGCTACAACCATTCTTCGTTTTAATTTAATTTCACTTTCTGTTACAATTGATAACCTCAAAGGAATGGAGTTCCTTGTTTTACACAACACTCTAGCAATGATGAGTCCTTTCGGAGCTTCAGTGCTTGGTTCTAAATCCATGAATTGGCTATACGGTGGCTAGGCTACGCACCAAAAGCGATCGTAAAGCCGTCAACCCGGGTTGTGGAAGGCTAGGTAAGGGTGCTAGCCAGAATAGCCATAGTTCGCCCAGTACCAAAGCAGTACTGTCCTCGAACTGGAGGCGGTGAGTCAGCTGTGGTGGGATTAGAAAATTCTTATTCTTTACAAAACCGTTGTCAAAAAATCTGCGCAACAATCTGTCAAATCCGTTGCTCAAAATAAATTTCGCGTTAATAAAGCGTGGGAGTTTGTGCGACCACTTAGGAAAATACATGCTCCCAGAGACCCTTCGGGACCTGGGAAACCGCAACTGGGGAATGGACGATTTTATCTGGAAACTAAAAGTTAACCGAGCTGCTATGTTCTTGTCACAACGTTGGGAAAAAAGGGCGGTTTCAAGATTCGTAAATGAGAAAATACTTAGTCTAAGGACTCTGCTCTTGTTGTACGTCGGTGGGGAAAGGCTTTAATAACCTATTTTCGTTTGTGCACAATGAAACTTCTTAGTATGGCGGTTCTTCGTAACCAGATGAAGGAACTTAATCTCCGGCAAATTCATCGCTAATTATCAATGACGACAAAAAATCATCTTTAACTCAATTTCAGCTAATAAACATTGGGAGGACGCACGCAAGGGCGCACCTTACTTCAATAATCATGGAAATTCTTAGTTCTTCGGCATTGCCCGGCTAAGATAAGAAGTTCTTAGTTCTTCGGCATTGCCCGGCTGAGATGGGAAATTGTTAGTCCTTCGGCGTTGCCCGGCTGAGATACATTATGGACACATAAAGCCCTCAGGCCTTCACGAATCAGTGAAGATCGAGTTTTCATCATAAACTCCGCTTTGGGAAAAGACTTACTTAGTGCTCTTCGATATAAGTACAGGAAAATTCTTTGTCAGACGGCACTGTCCTTGCTAATTTTCGAGAGAAGCAGTTCGTTCTAAGTACGCATCTTGGGAAATGGATGACAATCCGGGAAAGTTGAAAATGGTTTCTTAGACAGGTAGTAACTCCGGCTAAGTTATAATTCCAGGGACAACAAAAATACTCAAATATGGAAAACTAAACTTCTGGTCCAGCGGCGTCGCTCTGGTCAGCGACAATAAAAATAGAGACAGGCATAATGCATCCAGACGATGTTGTGTGTCTAGGAAAAAGGACAAATTTAGTCCGTGGTCATTAGCCAAGTCGCTAATCTTAATTCCTAAAGGTATGCCCATAAGTGCGCGCCTGGGAAGCGGACGACATCGACAGTGTAAATATTATTCTAGGAATTCGGACGTCTCCAACAAAATACAGCGACTATTTAGGTTAGCGGAATACGTACGTACGTAGGTAGAAATAGGGTTAGCGTTGACTACGTAAAGTCAGAAAAAAATAAGCGTTACGCGATCAGCGATTAGATTAGTCGTTACAGTGTAATATAAGGTGGTGTTAGGGAATAACGGTGACTACGTCATAGTCCGTAAAGACGCTCTACAAGTGATTAAATTAGTAACGGGGACGACGTCATAAAATACTTAATTAGAGAAGTACTTTCAGTAGCGGCTTTTGTTCCGGCCATAGCACTAGTAAAGTTTTATTTATTTATTTTTTTTATTTATCATTTATTGGTGTCAACATACAACTTTGTACTTACACAAGTCAATACAATCCATAAAATCTTGATACAATTAGACATTTACATATCTGGAAATAAACACAAATATACTAATATTAGACATTGAAGACTATACTAAAGTTCATTTAAAAACAAATAAATACTAAATACATTTAAAAAAGGGTATCGAAGTTAAAATTCAAAAATTCATCGACACCAAAAAATGCCTGACTGGTGAGGAAATCCTTTAATTTTCCCTTAAAATCAGTTCGAGATAAGTTTTTATGAAAGCAGGCACCTCATTATAGAATTTAATACAGAGACAGCCAGGGCCATCTCGGCATCTCTGCAATCTCCTGTATGCAGGCACTAGATTGTCCCTTCCGCGCAAGGGCGTCGCCAGCCATGGGCCTAGAGGGGGGCAAGATGAGCGAGAGGATGAGGATATGAATTGTAGGTACAAACGATTAAAATTTTTCTAGAAAGGTTTTTAATTGAAGAAAAATTCATAAAAAAATGAAAAGAAATTAAAGAAATTTAAAGGGAATTAACTAAAACATAATCTTCCCGTTTTTTTTTGAAAATTTGTCGACTACTAATTCCAGCTAAGTCTTGATTATGTCGATGCGCGTTTGCCGAGGAGTAAATTCATGGATTTATTAAGAAAGGATTCGATGTCCGTATACTGTGAGCGTATCGAACGTGAAGCCTTATATTTGTTGTTTGTTATGAAAACATTTCCCCTAGAGGTACAGTTTACGAACTTTAAGGAAATACGTAATTGAATCAAGAATGGTAGTAGAAAGAGATAAAATAGCATTGGAGTGTTGGAGCTCAGAAGTATTCCTGTCTCTGCTGGTTGCTTAGGAAAACCGTCTGAACACTCGGTTACACGTACGTCTTTGTCTAATGAACTAGGAAAGAAAAAGTGCGATTTATAGATTTATAAATGACTCGGAGCGACTTTAAATAAACCTTTAGAAATAATATAACCTATAAATAATAAAACCTTTTTAACTTAAATTTATTATTATTTAGCAGAAAAATAAAATATTTTGGGTCATTTATTACTTTTAGTAAATCTTGTGATGCTTCTAAAGTATGTTTTTGTACAAAAATACAAGGTAAAATAAGTGTGGTCAATGTTTACAAATTGTGTTTACAGTGTCGTTTAGAATGATTTGTTTTGGCTTTAAAGAATGTTAAATCAACCCGTATCCATTCTTAATAAATCCATGAGTAAATTGTTGGGAAGCGCAAATTCCACGGCTCTGCTCTCCTCAGTCAGTCAGCCTTGGAGGGCAATCCAGAGTTAACGAGTACTCGTATACGTTTATTTCCGGAATGAAGATTCAGTATAATCGGGATGTTTTTTGGATGAGTTTTGCATCCCTCATCTAATTGGCTGAAGAAAGATGGCGGCCTTTTTGCCTTTAAGTTTTACACACTGACGCACTTAGACATACAATGTTACAAATAATAACAGTTTCGTAAATCGATTGATACATTGTACGAGAAAAGGTTCACTTATCAGACTATAACACAATTAGGGTTGCTAGACCGTTCCGATTTTAAAAGGTATAGGTATTCCGCGTTCCGACACACTTCAAATCGGGACGCGATTTTTAAAATTTTCTAAAAACATAGTTTTTAGAGCATATACCATATTTTTTACGTTTGAATTTCATAAAAAGTTGATATTTTTGCTTATTGTACGCTTTTTCTGTTCATTTCCTAAATACTAGTGCAAAAAATAGCTTCCCGATTTTTTGCCCCAAGTCCCGATTTCTAAGCAGCTTTTAAACGCTGATACCCGATTTTAAAGATGTTGGATCTGGCAACACTAGATGGATATACGTTTGTATGTAGCACCACTACGTTAAGCTTCGGAAATAAACGTATACGTCTTGACGAGTACAAGTTAACTCTGGATGGCCTTCCAGATGAGGCAGCAGTGTTGTCAACTACAGTGTGCTATGTTTTTAGCGCCATTTTCAAACGACGCCGTTTTCATTTCATTTTCATTCCTATCTATCTACAGTTTTTCGAACC
This sequence comes from Philopedon plagiatum, assembly GCA_963971165.1. Classification (NCBI taxonomy): domain Eukaryota; kingdom Metazoa; phylum Arthropoda; class Insecta; order Coleoptera; family Curculionidae; genus Philopedon; species Philopedon plagiatum. Next base: position 53,437,772 of record OZ020192.1, on the reverse strand, counting down.
TCTAGGGGGGGGGCAGCAGCCCTCCCCTGTCCCCCCTTGGCGACGCCCCTGCTTCCGCGAGTCTCGTAGGTGTGAATATCTCCATGCCTACGATGTTGATGGAGGCGATCCCTCACAAACAGCAAGCACTCCAAAATAAACAAAGATGGCAGCGTCAAGACTCCCAGAGAGACAAAGGCATGCCGACATTCTGCCCGATAAGATAGCCCACCAACTATTCTTATAGCCCTCCGTTGCATCCTAAACACATCCCCAGTCCCGGTGCTGTGACCCCAAGCTAAGACTGCGTAACTAATATATGAGTGACATAAGGCAAAGTAGGCGTGTCTTAGGGTTGGTTTTGAGACACTATCTGACAGTCTGCGCAGTAGAAATATATTTGGACCAAGCCTGTTCACGATTGAATTTGTGTGGGGGTTCCAGTGGAGTCTGGGATCCATATGTACTCCCAAGAACTTCACAGTCTTAGATACTTCCTCAGGAGGAAGTTGTCTAGTTGAAAAGACAATATCCTGCGTTTTGTCAGCATTCAGGAAGAGTTTATTTGCTGCAAACCAGGCCTTTCCCGTGCCACAGCCGACGCTGCCACCACCTCATCAATCTCCCTTCCAACGCATGATATTGTGGTGTCATCCACGAAGAGCGTGTACTTACTTATAGGATCAACATTCGGCAAGTCGTTGATGTATATTAAAAACAACAGCGGGCCAAGTATCGATCCCTGTGGCACCCCCACTGATAGCACTCTCCTCACCGACTCCACCCCACATACTGTCTGTGATCTATTAGAGAGGTAGCTAGAGATCATTTCAATGCTGTTATTACTAAAATTGTATTTTTTTAATTTATCGAGAAGCAGCCGGTGTGAGACACAATCAAAGGCCTTACTCAGGTCACAGAAGGCACTAGATAGCTATTCTCTGTTCTCGAAGGCCTCATAAATCCGCTCAACGAGACTCAAGATACCAAGGGAGGTGCTACGACCCCTCCTAAACCCGAACTGACTGTCCGCCAGAATATTCTTACTTTCAAAGAAATGGGAAACCCTTACAGCCAAGCACTTCTCAAAAACTTTTGAGAGCATGGGCAACAGTGATATCGGCCTATAATTGGAGGGATCCCCTGCATCCCCCCCCCTTATATATCGGTACCACTGCAGCTTGTTTCAGAATAGTAGGAAAGACATTCTCCCTAAGACATTGGTTCAGAAGCTTGGTCAGGGGTCCCACGATAAGATTTTTAATAATTTTGATAATCTCCACAGTAAAACCAAATGGATCCCTGTTTTTTTTGTTTTTGAGATTTGTGATTATATCCCGAACCTCTATTTGTGTGATTTCTCTGAGCATAAAAAGCTCCGGGGGTGTTACTATGTATTGCAATGGACCAAGATTTGAGGGACCCAATTGGCCCTGTATATCAGTGGCGATGCTGACAAAAAATTGATTAAACTGATCTGGAGTAACCCTCGTATCCTCCACTTCCCCCCTAATCACACCCCTGTGCTCATTTATAATGCTCCACATGCATTTAATAGGATTGGATGCATTTCTAATTATGTTATCATTTGCATCTCTTTTTACATTCTTAATAGCTGCCTTATACAGTTTTTTATAATTTTTTATTTCATCTTTCAATTTATTAGATGGTGCCAAGTTATACATTTCTTTAAGGAGATGTATGACCTCTCTCATAGAACGTAGGTCATCATTAAACCAATTATTAATGCGGTTTTGATCTTTACGTCTTATATTTTTTTAGAGGAAAAGCATTTATATATATCTGCATCAAAGTGCAATGAAACAAAGTAAATTTAGTATCGGCTGTTAGTTCATTGTTATTCAAAAAATCCCAGCTTGCCCCTCTACACCTCTAAAAAAAGATATCTTACCTGCCCCGGTCAATGGCCTACCGATGGTGTCAACCACATTTGGGTCATTTGTTATTGTAGGCAGTGAGAACTCAATGAGTTGACCCCGATGGTCAGACAGTGCAGTATCTAGTACGCCCACAATACATTCATCTCTATTCAGGCTCGAGAACACATTGTCCAGGCAGTTCACACCCCGTGTTGGTTCCGTGACCAGCTGTACAAGTCCAAAGGACTGAAGCAAACTGCATAGGTCAATGCACTCCTGCTCCTCAGTGCCAAAATGCACATTAAAGTCACCTGCTATCATAATGTTGCCAACGCTACCCAAAATGTTTAGTGCCCGCTCAATAGTATCCAAGAATGTTTGAAAGGAGCCCGCCTCAGATCTGTAGACTGAAATGACATAGTTTTAATTTTTTTACATAAATACAACAGATTTCAATAGACATCTCAACAGTCAGGGCATTTATCTGAGTCATTACTTTAAAATCAAACGCGGAATTCAGTAATATTACAGATCCTCCACCTTTATGGCTTCTACGATATATTGCTATAGTCAAGTTGTACCCTGAGTAATGAAGTACAGCTGCTTCAGGTTCAGTCAGCCAATGTTCGGTCAAACATATAACATCCACATGTTTATCAGTCAAGTAAGCCTCCAGCTCGTTTACCTTATTTCTCACTGATTGCATATTTTTATGAAACAATCGAACTGCATGCTTTTTGTTTGCTCCTTGTTTCACCGTAGTCGCAGAACGCTGGCTTTGGATATTTCCAGACGTTGTGGCATCATTTGACGGCTCTGAAGATTCATAAAAGAATTGACAATAATTCCCATAGGCCACATATTCCCATCATTTATTCCGTTTAGCAAGTCTTTTGGTACACCAAGTCTGAATGAGCTTTTTTCTCTATAATTCTTCGTTCGCATCTTCTCGCAGATGCATCTCTTACTTATTCCTTGTTTACTAAGATGTCCAATGATGTCGTTTTCCTTAGTATCTGTGTGGAATCCAGACACAAAAAGCCAGTCATAGCTTTCTGCCACCCGAAGACCCGTCACGTTTTCAGTAATTCCCTTGTTAGGAGCGGGACGTTGCATTTTATTATTTTTTCTTTTGTTCGCGACAAATTTCCAGTCGTTTTCTATGATTTCAGCAGCATTTTCGTTTTTAGATTCCAGTACATCCGATGCTTTGTTTGGTACGTCATTATTTATTTCTGGTTTATTTTTAGCTGTAGTTACGCAACTCATGTAAATAGATAGCAATAAGGGGTTCGCGTGACTATACGGACAGGACTGGACTTTTCCCTGATAAAAAGTAGAATCAAACAACTGACCAAAGACAAAGAAAGAAATTTTCCCTCCGTGCAAAATTTCAGACTCGGGTAGTCACAACTACCCAAGTTCACAAATTGCTGGGCATGCCCGTGCCAGCTTCATCAATTCATAGAGTCTCCAGGACGTTCCGGGCTTTGTACCATCTTGAAGATACTTTCTAATTCAATATTCTTTTGGAAATCTTAAACATTATCGTCACCTCTTCCTTGGTGGACTGTTAGCAACTTCCAGCTAGCGGGGAAGGATGGCGGGTTCACCCATGATAAAGACAGACGTGTGGTCTGTTCTTTGTCCAATCGGTACCATGCGTACCTGGCATCCCTCGACATGGACAAACCGGTACAAACAACTGATAGTCTTAAGGAAACTTAGAAATAAGGCGCCACGGATGGCTCTGTTTCAGGTGACCTTCATTCTGAGGTGTTGAAACTTAATGAACATCACTTAGTAGTCCAGGAGACAAGGCTGTTTGCACCTTGAAGAACAAATTGCAAACAATTGGACGTACGCATCTGAGGAGCGTACCAAGTTAAACCCTGGGAAGGGATGTAGGATCCTTGTGGAAAGAAAAAATCCAATGGGGACAAAATTAAATCTTTTCTGAAAAACGAATCAGGGGAAATCGGTGACCACGTTCAGGGAATTCTCTGCAGAGGTTTTTTGGTCGCGGAAATTAATTATTCGGAATCGTAGCCGTCTCGAAATTTATTTTTCCGAAACGAACTAAGGGTCGAATTTGTGCGACAGTATCACGAACAGAAGAAATTATTATTTTGTATATTTTTGTATATTTGTACGTTTACATTATTGCAGTTTGTGTTTTAAATCATGGACGCCCGCAGACTTTTTCTCAGGGGGGAGGGGGGCTAAAAATATATATTACTAAAGATTTTATTTGTAGGGATTTATACATTTAATTCATTAAAAACAGAAAAAAAATATTAATAATTAAGAACAGACAAAATTCGTGCAAGCTATACTTGCACAATTAGTGTTCCGTACCATCAGCCCCCCACTTAACCTGAGCAAACCTTGGCCGCCCAATCTTCGCCCATCTACCCCGCTACCCGCCGCCGACGGCACCAATCACATCGCGTATGCTCGGACCTGAGTGGGGAGCGTTTCGACTGAGACCAATTAAAAATTTTCAAAAACCTGTAAGGACAAAAGTTGTTTGTTACGTCGTGACAAATATTTTTTGTCGGAAAACTTTTTCTCTAAAACCAATGGTTCAGCAGGAAATAACAATTAAATTGTTTATAACTGATCGTGCTAAAATTTTTCAATCCTAATAATCTTGGCTCAATCTACACCTAATTCTCAATGTTCATGATATTTTTCAGATTTTTCTGAGCGATTCTTTTGGTGATGAGTAAGGAAAGGAAAATCATACGAGCTCGTTTCAAGATCATGGGCGGCGTGAAAATATTTTGGTGTAATAAATGTAAAATGAAAACAAATCTAGACTATTTCAATTTATTCGCATTACATGATTTAATTAACATTTTTTCAAAACTCGCTCCAGTAAAACGCGTTCGTTTATAATTAAGAATATCTATAAGTCTAGAAAAGCTTCTTTCGACATCACAGCTTGTAACAGGAGCGAAACGGAAATGATTATACAAGTCAGTATTTTTAGTTTTCAATGTTTCAAAAATATCTGTTATCTCTGAAAATCGTGGATTTCTTCCTAAGATTTTTGGTATATACAATTTTAATTTTTCACCAGTTTCGGTAGGACATGCTTTGAGCTTGTCTATGGTTGTCTGAAGGATTTGTGTTTCCAACTGTTCACGTACACCTGGAAGATACCGAAAATTTTCAGAAATAAACTTTAAATCATTTTTAAGCGTCAGTGCACTTATAACTTCCTTACTTTTTGTTACACTCAAAGCACAATATTTTAGACTGTCAATAACATTTTTAACTAAGTCGTAATTTGTATGGTAAAATATAACCATGTTCCCCACCTTGTAATAACAGGTTGTGGGGGCAATGGGATATTAGGACACATTTCTTTAAATTTGTTTATTCGCGCTTGAGATTTAAGAAAAACTTTTTTTACCTCACTAACCAAAGGATCAGTAACTGGATAGAAGTCACGTGTCAGTTCACATACTCTATGCAAGGCATGAGCTAGACATGTAAAGTGAATCAAATTTGGAAAATGTTCTTTTAACTGTCTTCCTGCTTTTAGCATATATGCCGCACTATCCGAAAGCAGCAAAACAACGTTTTCAGTAATATTCGGATCTGGAAAGAGCGACCTGATCCTTTCTACTGCAGCTTGAGTTATTGTCTCACTATTGGTTTTAGCCAGAAATTTACTGTTGACTACATATGAGCTTTCCCCTTCTATAGGATTTAAAGGCCCAACTATAATATTAGCAATGTATCGGCCCTTGATCTCGGTGGTTTCATCGATGCTAAACCACAACTTTTTCCTTCAATATTATGACGTATTTTGTCAATAGTTTCTGAGTATACCTTATCCACATAAATTTTACGAAGAGTAGATTCGTCTGGTACTCTGTGGTGGCAGTATTTTTGTAAAATTTTTTTCATTTATGGATTATTTATTTTATGGGGAGGAATGTCAGCTGCAACAAAGGCTTCACACAAATCCATGCAAAACTCTGCGTGTATTACATCAGGTTCTCTAGATGTTGATGGCCCGGATGAGATTGCATCTTCTCTAAATGCTTTGAACTTTTGACATGTCGCTCGATGTGACTTCGTTGTGTACAAATAAATTCAGAGTTACACACTGTACACCAAACACCTTGTTCCCGTTCAAATCAGATAGTGGAATTTGGAAGCAGCCACTCCAACTTAAGTTTTTTACTTGTACTCATTGCGGCTATTGTAAATGGTAACAGATAATATAGGACAAAATAAGTTCAGCACACCACTAACTTGTTTACACTCAAACTGAACACACAAAGAAGTGATATCTCTATTTTAATCTCAAAAACTAATTAAATTTACAAGAAATAAACTCCACTTCAGAGTAACAAAGAATAATTGTATGGGAATGTCAATTAGGCATTTATTATTTATTGACCCTCATGCCAAAATTTGTAGGCAACCTTGTACCTGTGCAAAACACGCCTCTTTTTCCTCAGCTATTGTATAGGATCAGCCTTTTGGTCCCACAAGTAGGTACTACATAATTAAGAGATTACCAACAGGTATAGTGACCTAATTTGCAGAGAACTGTGGTTGTGCTGTGTTAAGTATATTTTCATTTCAAATACCATAATGGCGTACCTTTACTTATAGGTACCTAGTTAATAATAGGTATGTTTGAAAAATTATTTAATCTACCAGCAAACATTCTAGCCGAGTGAGGATAACCTCTACAAAGAAATTTTCGGAGAGGACTGAGGACACATTTTCATATATTCTGTCAACATAGAAATATTGATAATTTATGTACACCTGTCAAGGTGGGTGTATTAGAACAACATTCTCAGAACATAAAAATTAACTTGTGCCGATATTGTGTAAATCTAAAAAAAAAATTAAAAAATTTTGTCAGTAAAAAGATCTCCACACAAAACATAGTTGGTATGCACCGAGGGCACGTAGGGGATAGAACAGCCATATGTATGCAAATAAGCGCAAAATTCTTTTTTCTGCAAAGTAAGACAAACAACTAATTTTCCCACTACGTGGAACGACTATGGGTCTAGATCAGGGATCGGCAACTGGCGGACCGCGGTAGGTAGAAAACTGGACCGCCAAAAAAATTTTAATTAATTTGTAAGAACAAATACCTATTATCTATCTTATATTATTTTTAAGAGTAAAAATAAAAGTTGAAAACAAATAATATGACTTTTTATGAGCTACCTACTTTTTTGAGGAGCAACCATTAGGTAGGTACCTGCGGTCCATTTAAAGTTCTTCTTCTTTTTTTTCTCCGGACTTCGATACAATTTTTCAAATTATCCGAACCCTACTAGAAATTATTTGCCGACTCTTGGTCTAGATGTGTACTTAAAGTTATTTGCTAAAGGAAAAAACAAAATTCCGTTCTTTACTCAGTATCACTTTGCAATAAAACATCAGAATGCGGTATGAACCATTCTAAGTTCAGGTTTTTTTCGCACTCAGTTTACTACCTTCTTTACTTTTTTACAAATTTAAACAAACACTACAGTCAGTCTACACACGAACTAAACGGCATCCTGCAGGAGATCTTTACCTCACGACACACCAAACGACTTTAACAATTGTGTGATACTTTTAAACCCGCTACGATCTTTTCTCAGTATTTGCGCCGTTAGATCAAACGCCGCTGACGACGCGGCTTGTATTCGTGTACTTTGACGACAGACGTTAAATTCCTTTTCCAATTTTTATTTCGTATTTACTATAGCGGCGTTCGGCAATTCAATTTTTTTCATCGTTTTGCTCGGAATTTTTGACAGGCACATGACTTATTGTTCTAAACAATACGACTGATCACGTATCTGTCAAAAATTACGAGCACAACGATGAAAAAGATTGAATTATCGAACTCCGCTTATGTACTATTTTATTGTTTAATTTACTATTACCTGCATTTTTGTAAATTTACTAATATTTTTGTCTGAAGTGAGCCAGATTTAATGTATAAGCTTGGCTAAAAAGTTGTAAGGCCAGTAAAACGATTTACTTTAAAAGTAGAATTTTTTATCATTACAAACGCCGCAACCGTTACCAATTTTCTCCGATATAATCATTTACCTGCTACCCCGTGACATTTATGGGTTCACATGTTTACTACAACTTACTTGCTTTTGAAAAAACATTGTCAAATAATTAATTATTAATTATGCAGTGTTTGCACATAAGAAATTATTTTTGCAAAAATATACGTCTTCCCTATGTAACGCAACTGACAACTGGCCCTGGGTTCTCTTGGAGAGTTTTCGCACTGCACTTGAAGAGAGAGTTAGTAGCACCAAAGCTTTATATTTGTGTAGGTAATTATTCTTAATTACGGCAAATATGAACTCCAGTACTAGTACAATTACATAAATTAAATTTTTCTAAATATATATGAAGTTTAAGTCTATTTTTGGTTTATTAAACTAATGGAACAGGAATATAAAAAATAGTAGTTTATATTATTATTGGTGCAAGAAACGTGATCCTAGAATAAAAGCTATCCTAGAACAAAAATACTAAAAATAAATACGAAATGGCAAGGCATTTCTTACTGATGCTTGTTATTTTTATTGCTGGTATTTCACACGATTAAGTGAGCGGAAAAAAACAAAATCCTATCCTTAGTGATGAGGGTGGGGGACAGACATTTTTAAGCGTTTCTCCCGAAAAATCTTTAAAAAAATGCATAAAAAAATACATCATATATTTTGTCGAATCCGTGCTTCAATAAGCTTTCATTTAACACTCTACGCGATGTCCTTTAATTTTTTTTCCATTTCCCAAGTTACCCCCTAAAATTAACCCCCAGAATCAAAATTCAACTTTTTATATATACTTCACGTCTATAATTAGGTCACCACACTCTAGCTCTGTGCCAGATTTCAAATTTTTACGTCCAATAGTTTCAGAGAAAATCACCTGTGACAGATGGACGGACGGACGGACGGACGCCGAAGTGATTCCGTTTTGCTAATTTTAGCACGGAACACTAAACAACCTGTTAAAAACTTCTTCATAAAATAAACATGCAGGCTGCAGAAAATTCATAGTAATTTGGTTGCCGGTTGCCGGAGTTAAGACTGGGTTTAAATAATATTCCTAATCCTAATTGAATTTTTTGTAAGTGGCTTTATAAAGATGTTCAAACATCGGAAAAATAGACAACATTTATCATAAAAAAGATTTATTATAAAAATAATAGGTATCTGGCAATTCGTCTAACAAAAAGTACGAAGTATGACATTCTTACAATCTCAGGGGGGTCCACGGCCCCCTGGCCCTCCCCTGCGGGCGCCCATGTTTTAAATTATAGTTTATTTTGGTATTTAACTTATTGGTATTGGAGAGCTATGTTGGGACTCTAGAACCTTTGGCGTACTAGCACTGATTACACACATTAACATAAACCTAAATCTTTCATTTTCCCCTATTTAGTGCTCTTTTTTTACAAAAAAAAATAATTATTATTATTATGAAAATTACTCATCTACATGTTTTTACAATAAAGTTTTTATGTAAAACTTTAAAAACTAATATACATATTCACTATTACAAGACTGGTCTAATTGGGCAATAAAGGGTTTAAATTGAAATGTGAGAATAAGGCAACTAACTTTTGTACTATGAACTTATGTATGATGAGTTTTCTGGGAAATGGTAAATGGTAATGGAAATGTTTTTTATTGATAAAGCCTACGGCGTTTACTATTATTAAAACTGGTCTGCAAGACCAACCATTAATTTTTCTCTAAATTCTTAAAACTAAAATCCTTATATACTAAAGTTCACCCAATGGAGTCCCAAAGGTTTATCTGTTGTGACTCATGGCCATGGCACTTAGCACTCACACACTTGCGCACTGTACTCTGTTTTCAAAAGTCTATACTAGTTCAAAGGGCTTGGTCCTCTTCAGCCTTCTAACTAGGTCCTGGCTGTCAAGATGTTAACGTGTTCATGGAGTCGAGACTCGTGCTTGATGGCAAATCTTTTAATTTCACTAGCGACATACGGGATACCAAGATCGCGATATAGGTCACTGTTACGTATGTACCACGGTGCATTAACTATGTTCCGTCGTACTTTATTTTTGAAGGTTTGGATGCGTTTGATGTGGCTCTCCTTGGCACAGCCCCATAACTGGATGCCATAAACCCAGACTGGTTATAAAATCTGGTTGTATATCATGATTTTACAGTGTATTGACAGCTTAGATTTTCGTCCCAAGAGCCAATACAACTGTCTATATTTGAGCCCTAGTTCAGTACGCTTAGTTCTGATATGTTCCTTCCATCTCAGTTTCGCATCTAAGGTCATCCCCAGGTATTTGGCAGTATTTTCATAGGGAACTATGATACCATTTATGTTGACTAGTTGATGATTGCCTATTCTTTTGTTGTTAAAGTTGACACAAATAGATTTCTGCTCATTAAGCTTAATCTTCCAATCTGTGGTCCAATTGTAAATCTGGTCGCTAGCTTGTTGGAGTTGTCTGGTTACTGCATCTAAGTCTGTTCCTACTGCTAATACAGCAGCGTCATCAGCGAATGTAGCCACAGTTGCATTTTCTGTTTCTGGGAGATCACAAGTGTACAGTAAATAAAGGACGGGACCCAAGACGCTTCCTTGAGGCACACCTGCTTTAACTTTTTCAGTTTGGAGTATTCATCCTCCTGTTTAATTCTGAACACTATATCTGTAATGTAGGAGGTTAGCAACTCTACATATTGTTTTGGTAACTGTTATGTCTTGCGTTATTATTAAGTTTCAATAATTAACACGGAGTAAATAAGGACACTAATCTGAGTGAACATCAATTTATTACTATTTAAATTATTCTCTTTATGCAGACAATCTGCGTGTATATCAATGAATATAAAAAACTAACAATGATAAGGCACAGGTAGGATTAGAGACCTATCGCAAGTTAACCCAAATTAAAGTATTTCAAGTTCAAAGTCAGAGCAGTTGTCACATTTTTAAAATCAAAATTACGAAGTTCCCATTAAAGAAAAAATGCGTTAAATATTATCAGACAAAATTTAAAGTGATAAAGATTCTAAAATAATAGAAGTAGGAGCCTTTCAGTAAAATTTAATCGTAAAAATGGGTAACAAAAAACGAAGAAAAACATCACTGTCAAAGTCAGTCAATCCGGATACAGAAATGGACGAAAATAATGAAAAATAAAAATTTCATTATTAATTCTCAAGACCAAAGAGAAGCAGAGTCTTCATCAGACAAAAATGAGAAATGCTCAAAATGTTCTTTGTCATTCAACAAAAAATTAGTGTTTGTTGGATGTTCTTATTGTATTAAATGGTTTTGTTTAAACTGCTCTATGCTAACAAAAAAAGAAGTTTCAGATTTAAAAAAGAAGAAAAAAGAATGGCAATGTATGGATTGCTCAAATAATGGAAATGGAAAATCAGATACTAGTTTGCAAGAATTGAAAGAAGAAAATACTTTATTGAAGAAATATATTTATGAAATATACAGCAAAGTAGAATATTTAGTAAAGAAGATCGAAAATTTTGAGAATTGCCAGGTAATAAATAAAATTAGCCAAATTGAAACAAACATTGAAAAACTATTTAAAATTTTTGAGGGAAACAATATAAACCAGCTAGATACTGGCAAATTATACTCTGCAGTACTAAAAGAGCCTAAGAATAATTTAATTGAAAAAGAAAAAATACCCGTTATTATTATTAAACCAAAAAATAATCAAAATAGTAAGCAGACAAGAGAAGACTTACAAAGGAATGTTAATCTGAGTGGTGTTAAGGCAGCAGTAAAAGAAGTTAAAGATATTAGAAATGGTGGCATCATCATAAAAGCAAATACCAGAGAAGAAATTCAGAGACTAAAAAAAATATCTGAAGAAAAATTAAATAGAAATTATACAGTTCAAACTTCAAAAATAAAATTACCAAGATTGGTTTTAATTGGTTCAGGAAAGGAGTACAAGCAGGAAGAACTTACTGATGAACTGAAAACATTAGGATATTTGAATGACGAAGATATATTGAACATAACATACACAAGACAATCAAAATATACAAAAAAATTTATAATTTATATAGAATGTAATGGAAAATGTTTCAGAAAATTGGTTAATAAGGAGATCTTTTTGGGATGGAAGAGATGCAAAATAAAAAAAGAATTTAATATACAAGTTTGCTACAAATGTTACAGCTACGGACACAAAGCTGCACACTGTGAGAAAAACCAAATTTGCTCTTTTTGTGCTGGTAACCATAATTTGTGGAAATGTCAAGAAAAAAGCCCTTTATGTATTAACTGTAAAAATTATAATGAAAAATATAATTCTAACATATCCTATAAGCACGAGGCACTTAGCGCAGATTGTCCATTACATCAAAAAAAAATTGAGAAATGTAAAGAAAATATTAATTACTCTTAATCATGAACAATTTAAATAATAATAGGAATATTAGTAAACAGAGAAATACATTTAGAATTCTTTATGTAAACTCGAGATCAATGAAAAATAAAATGGATGAACTGGAAATAATAATTAATAACGAAAATGCTGAAATTATAGTGATTACTGAAACATGGGTAAAAACAGAAGAACAAAAATATTATAATTTCGTAGACTTTAATTCATTTTATGCAACAAGAAGAAAGACAGGTGGAGGGCTGGGAATTTTTGTTAGAAGTAATCTTAGTGTTGAAATTATCAAAAAAATTGAAAATGAGATTTCATATATTGCGCTTAAAATAAAACCGTTAAATTGTATTTTTTGTGCAGTTTATAAACCGCCATCTACAAAAAATAAAGACTTTATGACATTTCTAGACCAAGAGCTTGAAAAAGTAACAACAGTAAATTCGGAATGTTTTTTAATTGGAGACGTAAATATTAATATTTTAGATGAAAACAATGATACAAAATTTCTGATGGATGTATACAATACAAATAACTTCAAGTTATGCAACACAAATATTGCAACAAGAGAAACAGACAACACTAGTACTTTAAAAGACCATGTAGCATCGAATTCACAGAAGGAAATCAAAATAAAATTTATAGACAGCTCTTTGAGTGATCACAAAATTCAAGTGATTGATATTTTTATAAAATCAAAAAAGCCAAATTCAAGACACGAACATATGGCTATTAATAAATTTAATGCACAACAACTAAAAAATGAACTGTTTATTTTGAATCAGAACAAATTTTCGTTTCACAATGTAAATGAATTTTATAATTTAATAGTTAACATCTTTAAGAACTGCTTCTATACGAAAACAGTTACTCTAAAAAGAAATTCCAAGCCATGGTTTAATGAAGAATTACCCAATCTTATTAAGATACGAGACGCCTATTATCGAAAAATGAAAAAAAATTTAGAGAACGTAGAGTTTCCAAATTCATTTAATATTTACAACAAATTGGTTAAAGAAAAAATTAGACTAACAAAGAGCAAATATTTCGAAGAACAATTTAAAAACAGCAGTCAGAAAAAGATATGGGAAAACATAAATATGCTATTAACAGGAAACGTAAAAAGCCATAGCCCTAATATAGACTATCTGTTAATTGACAACTACAAAATTGAGAGTGAAGAAGCAATATGTGAAGAAATCAACAGCCATTTTATAAATGTTGGTCAAAAATTGTCAGATCAAATTCCTTTTAAAAACAGACCAGATGAAGAGCAAAATCAAAACTCTATGTTTTTAGATGAAAGTGATATTACCGATGAAGAAATTAAAGAAATAATTGATAATTTAGATCCAAAAAAAGTTTGTGGATTTGATAACATCACAGTTAAAATTATTAAAACAGTCAAAATTGAATTAGTTCCTATTTTAAAATTTTTAGTTAAATTATCTATTCAAAATTCTACTTTTCCAGACCAAATGAAATTAGGAAGAATATCACCTATATTTAAAAATGATAAAACAAGCAATCCAAATAACTATAGACCCATTTCTGTTTTGCCAGTTCTTTCAAAAATTTTGGAGAGGATAATGAATAACAAATTAGTTAACTTTCTAGAAAAACAAAAAATAATTTCTGATTTTCAATATGGCTTTCGCAAATCCAGAGACACTGAGGCAGCAGCTATTGATCTTATTACAAGTATTCGTTCACATATCGATCAAAATAAAAAATGTGCCATATTGTCTTTGGATTTGTGTAAAGCTTTTGACACGGTAAATCATGATATACTACTTGATAAATTATTTAATATAGGCATTAGAGGAAAAGCTCATAACTGGTTTAAAAGCTACTTAAAAGAAAGAAAACAGTACGTCAAAATTGGAAGTAATATAAGTTCTTCAAAAATAATAACTTGTGGAGTCCCACAAGGATCAATTTTAGGTCCTGTTTTATTTTTAATTTACATAAATTCTATATCTACATTAAAATTAAGGGGAAATTTAAAATTGTTTGCCGACGATACAACAATCCTTTATTTTGCAGATAGTATTTCTGAAATTCATTGTAATATTAAATATGATTTATAAATACTATTTCACTGGCTACATTCGCATAAATTAACGTTAAATTTAAATAAATCAGCATATATACTTATTAATAAACAAAAAATACATGAAAAAACAGCTTGTATAACAATAAATAATAAAAATATTCTTTACTCCAATACAATAAAATTTTTGGGCTTATATATAGATGAAAATTTAAATTGGCGAAAACACTTTGAAAATCTTAGAAGTTGCATATCACCATTAATTGGAATATTATTCAAGATTCGCAATAATGTACCTATACAATATTTACAAAATATTTATTATTGTTTAGTGCATTCAAAATTGCAATATTTAATTTCAATTTGGGGCTCAGCAAATAAGATAAATCTAAAACCATTAAAAATACTTGAAAACAAAATTATTAAGTGTATTTACAGACTACCATACCTTGAACCAACAATAAACTTATATAAACCATTAGGATATTTAAACATTGATAATTTGTATAAATTAAAAACATGTATATTCATTCAATCTTTAATATTAAGTCAAAAACAAACAAATGTACAGATTTATCCCACTAATGATTTACATAATCATAACACGAGAAAAACTAAATTATTGCAAACAGTACCTGTAAAAAACAATTTTGGTATGCAATCTTTATTATATAATGGCATAAAAATTTATAATGACCTTCCAATAAACATAAAGAAAATCAAGAAATTACAGTTATTTAAAATACATTTGAAGAAGCATTATTTAAAAATTTGATTTTTTTTTTAAGTTTTTTAACTAATTAAATTAAATTAAATTAAAATACACCTTAAAAAGATTTTTAAAAGAATTGACTGTTTTAATAATTTTTCTTTAGGATTTTATTAGTTTATTAGTTTTTCTTAATACTGTTATATTTTTTAATGTTATATATTTTAATGTTCCCTGTAATAAACTTTAAGTTGGTTGGGAATAGAGAATTAAAAAAATATATATAACTTGTGGGAATATATAACACCTTTCCCCCAAATTTGAAAACTTCGGATTAACTACCTTACTATACATTATGCTCAAATATACATTAATTTAAACCGACAACCAATCGTTCAGGTGGTTTAATTTGACTACGTCTTCTTAACACTTTAACATGGGCACTGCTTGATTGAACTTCACTATTTTGTGTTATGTTTAAATCATCAGCATTCACATACCCATAACCAGGTTTAATCTCTTTATCTAATTCCGAGCGTGGAAGAATTGAAACATCATTTTTTTTTATTTCACAAAAATTATGTTTAATTTGATTAGCATGACGCTTCCATTGCACTCCACAATCGGTTTTAATGAAGTAGGTTCTTCTACCAAGCACTTCAGATACTTCTCCCTGGCACCAAGGATTTTTGTTTGCTCTAAAATCGCGAACCCATACCCGATCGCCGTTTTTGAAAACAACATTTTTATGAGCCCGGAAATATTTTTATTGTAAATTTTGTTTATTTTCAACAACGGTGGAAACCGAAGGTAATAAAAGGTCAAATTTATTGCTTAGATTTCGACCCATTAAGATTTTTTCGGGAGTTTCTCCCGTTGTGGTATGTGGGGTATTTCTATAATGAAATAAGTATCTAGAATTAAATGAATATCCATACTTGGATTATCATGTTTAGCTTTTAAAATTGCTTTTTTCATAATTTTTACCGCGCTTTCGGCTAAACCGTTAGTCGCAGGATGATATGGAGCCCCTGTCAAATGTTTGACACCGCTTTCTGAAAGAAAATTTTTAAATTCTTCTGAAACAAAAGTTGTTGCATTATCAGTACATATTTGTAAAGGCAAACCATATCTTGCAAAAATCTCACGGAAAACTTGTATAGTTGAACTAGCTGTAATATTATGCATTTCAAAACATTCAAGCCATTTGGATGTTGCATCTATAATAACAAGAAAATGTTTATTAAACAGTGGTCCAAAAAAATCTGCATGTAGGCGTGTCCAGGGTCTTTTTGGCCACTACCACACTTCTAAAGCAGTGTTTGAAGCATTACTAGCAAAAATTGCGCAAGACTGACATCTTCTTGCTAAATTTTCAATATCACTATCTATTGAAGGCCACCACACGTAAGACCTTGCAAGAGACTTAGTAGTCATACCGTCACTTGGGCCACCCCCACCACTTTCCCTCTACGTCATAAGCCCCGCCCACTTTTCCCTCATTACTAATTTATCTCCTCACACTTATATAATATATTATTTAATAAATCTATGTACGTCATTAAATTAAATACAAATGATTTTCCTTAGCTGAAGTTCTGTGTTTTAAGAGACCACATTTGTTTAGGGTTCTAATCTTCTGATTTAGATATATCTCTCAACATAACAACCACAGATCCAAGGGCTTTCATTATGAGCTGTAGCGGATAATTTACAATAGAATTGGTAGTAAATAGTCGTAATTTAAAGAAAGCTTAATGAATAGGTGTGTCGCTGATGAATAGTGGTTAAGGTGCATCAGTTTATAAGTCGACTTAACTTTTTAGAGCGGAAAGCATTTTTATTAAAAAAAAAAAACAAAATTATGCATATTTTTAAACTAATTTTATTACTTAATAAACTTTACAATTTTCCATGCAAAATATCTTTTGTATAATTACATAGCAATAAACTACATTTCAATATGCTTTTGGTTTCTTATATCCATACGGTTCAGAATTGCCATCGGGTAAAAATTTTCTTTTTGTGGAATTTGGTTTATAAATTTTGACTCCAGTACATGTTGTTACAATATGATCCTTGCTGCATCGGATGTTTTTTGATATTATCGGTATAGGGTCTAACTCTTGGAGAACCATGTCCTTGATGGTCTCAAAATTTATTAATTTTGATGTAGCGTAGTTTAAAGATATACCTTTAACTTTACAAACTACTTCTTCAGAATTATTTTTGGTAGCATGAATTTTAAAGGCATAATTCTTCGGACCCCCTGAAACAAACTTTGTTATATACGAATTAAGTCCATAACCTTCCAATTCATTAGTCAAATCCCCTATAAATTTTCCCGTTGGTGAGTCAGCTTCACCGGGTCTTGAAATGTAAATAACAGAATCTGTGTCATAGTATAAAACTCTGTCACCAAGTTGTTCAAGATATGAATATAATTTTAGTCGAGCTTGAGCAGTTACAAATGAAGCAACGACTACATTGACAGTAGTTAGTGGATCATAGGCTTCATCTCTATGCTCATAACCTACAATTAATGTTTTCTCGTTGACAGGGAAAACTCCATTTATATAAATTGATGGATTGGTAAACATAGAAAACAATTCTGATGGTTCGTTTATAATCTTTGCCTTTGGTTGATTTTCTCGTTGTCCGAATTTCCCCCAGAAGCTGTTTAAAATTAACTTTGCCAAAGACCTTAGCCCCGGGTTATCAGTTATTTTACCATACTCAAGAATAACATCTTCCCTTTCGAAAAAGTTGTTAATATAATTTTTCTTGTCTTCGTCAGTCAGCCAATCAGCTGACCAACCTGTTGCTTCCTGTTTAATTTTAATGAATCTATTAATCATGCTGGTAAATAGTCCTTCCTCTCCAGTTTCTTTATTAAACTTATGAATGTTGTATTTCCAAATTTCGTGGATTGTTACTATTTCATACCCTGTCTCAACTGCTTTGAGTACTTCATCCAGTACCCAGGTCCCTTCAAGTATCCTTTCTTCACTGGTATGATTACACTCATTAGGGGCCATTTTCTGTCCACATGTTCTACAGAGAACAAACATTAGTTTTTTGTTAATTTTAATGGGAAGAGCTGGATGGTACAGGTCTATTGGAGGAAGTATTGTACATTTTATAAGACCATTTATATTATGTAGGTTTAATTGCTTACATTCTTCTCCCACAAAAACTTCGGGGTGACCAACTGGAAACTTTCCATATTTACAAACATAAGGATAGAGGGAGCAGACATCAACATACTTAATTTTTTCTGTATCCTTTACTTCATAATATTTCCGAACATTTCCAGTTCGGCCTCCATAAAAAGCATCTCTTGGATTTAAGGGCGTTAAAGTCATAAGCGGATGTTTTTTAGTGTATTCCTCGATCTCTGGATTATCTTCTAATAATTTTCTAAACTTGCACTCCCACATTTCATTCACGACAAATCCAAAATCTTGTAGTTTTGTCATTTTTGCTTGTGTCGCTTCATAACGTAAATTTAAAGTTGCAGAAGGGTCTTCTTGAAGAGGGTCATTTCTACCGAACTTGTAACATTTAGTATATCCATGGTAATAACAACCTTGAAACTCAAAAACCTCATTTGTATCCGGACAATAACCATCAACCTTACTACCACGTACACTAACTTCCTGACATTTGGCAGCTTGTAAAATATTAATTTGTTTTTGATTTTCTTCCCACAGTAACCACTGAATTGCAGTTTTACTCTGATGATCTTTCCAACGATATCCATTTTTCGGAATTATTCCTATACTGTTAGGCTTAAGAAAATTTCTTCGAAATATTTTATTACAGGCTGACGCAATAGTTGTTGCTTCAGTAAATGGGCATACATTTGTATTTGTTATAAGTTGTTCTCTAAATTGCAAACAGGCACGTGAAAGGATTTCTACGTCTGATACACAGTAATCAACTAGATCTCTTTGCATACAAAATTGTTCGTTTTTGTGTTCCTCATACCACTTAATAAATTTGGCACATTCGTCTTCTTTCATGGTATCTGAAGAGTAATATTCAATAGCCGGAAGAGCACCGGTATAGCGTTCATTTGCTGTGGTATTAAATAAATGAGGAAAATATCCTTTTTTAAAATTATCTTGAAGACCAAATGCTGCGGGTAGTTTTGATAAAGGCATAGGAAAATAGTTGAGTGAGTCAATAAATTTAATATTTTTTACTTTCATCATAATTATTTTTGTTCCCCTCATTATTAGTTCTGGGGATAAATCGGTCTCTGTCATCAATTAATTTAAAATAAACTGATGATCAAAAGCCTGCCCGTTGTGTGCTATTACAACCAAGTCTTTAAAGTTTTTCCTTAGCTGTAACAAGTGTTGAGTGAATGATTCAACCGGATTTGAACCATTAAGTTTTTGTAACCTGACGCCACATTTTTTACAAATAACGTCTTCTGAATTTATACACACATCGCAACACTGTTTGAAAATACAAAGATTAGCTTGGTGGAGAAAGGATCCGTTTGCTAATTTCTGTTCTTGCCGAGTTTCCAAATCATAGAACACAAAGAGTACATCTTCTGTTTTAGGACTGCCAGTGTCTCTTTGGATATAACAAAGGTGATTATCAGGTACATGAGTCTTACAAATTTTACAAAATATTTCTCCACACGTGTGTACTCTTTTTCCTTTAATAGTTTTAAAACAATGACTGCAACTTCTTATTTCAGCACAAACAGTGTTCTTCTCCCATGATCCGGGCTTTAGATGATTGTTGTAACAGATTTCTCCTCTAAAATATCGATGACAAGTATCACATTTAATATTAACATACCCCTTTGCACACTTTGGTGATTGGAAACATCCAGCACACATTCCATCACATCTATGTTCATTTTTATGATCAAAAGGCATATGACAATCCTCACAAAAATAAACACAGCTGCTGTAACCGAACTGATCACATTAAAATGGTTTTTGTGATGTAGGAGATTTAATCTTTTAATGCTTTCGGTTAACCCCTCAAAAATTACATCTCTCCCCTTAGATCCGTACCTATACACAATAATTTTGTATTCTTTTAAGTGTTCTTGAAATTTTTGTAATTCCAAAATTCCCGCTCCTTCTACAGGAATAATAACACCAGCCATGTCTAAGAGTTCCATGGCTTTTTTGGTCTGAATTTTTCCAGTGTCTTTTCTAATTTTGTTAAATTCAGGATCCTTGTGACATTAGCAATGGCTACTGTCAGAGCACGAGGTAAACATAGATTACCTGTATTTTTAATTGTTATTATTCCCCTTCTCGCACCACATTCCTCATCGAAAGTATTATATTTATTTCCTCTTCCCTGGCCAGTTGGAAGCCGCACAGTTGTTACTTTCAGACAAAATGACTCTGTATTTAGACTTGTTGAGTTAGACTGGTAAACGTTACTTATAGCGTCCCAAACGTCCTCATCAGTTATTTCTTCCGCTGGTCTAAACGAGTCCACCCTTCACCACGGTTAAAATCTTTGGAGCAGAAACTAAAACCTACATAATCGGAGGGTTGCAGTTCTTCTGTAGCCTTCTGAATTACTTGATTTATGGCCCCTTTTACCCATGTGACTGGCTCAGCTCCCTCTGGTATAGGCTTCAACTTAAACTCCAAGGAGCGACCTGCCAGGTTGTATCTTGGAACCTTCTTGATCGAGTCTTTGATGATAATGAACTTTTCCATTCTGTAGAGTTCACGTCTACACTTCTAGCGTATCTAATGTAAAATAATCAGACCTGTCTTCCACTTTTCTATTTATACCACCGATAAACTGCAAAAATAAAACAAAGAGTGCGTTCAGTAATGTAGAGAACGTTCCGAAAACAACTTATGGATTTGTGTGGTTAAGTTTTGCAATTCCCAAGAATATGCCCTATTTGAAAATATTTCAAACGTAAAAATAATTTTGCGATATGGGTTAGGCTAAACTGATAATAGTTATTTTCAATTATATGAATCTGCAACAATAGTAATTTATTATACAGGAGATTAATAAGCTGGAGCTCACACGTCCTTAGTCTTGGACGTACGAAGTAAGAATGAGCTTTAGCCCGTAATACTCCTATATTTAGAACCTCCGTTTGCTTGGGTGACAGTAAAAATAAAACAAGTCAAACTTTAAGTTCGTTGATTCTTTTACAAATAGGAGACAAGAATTTTCTCTAATCATGCCTAACATACGGAAAACGCTATCTATTAATAACCCTATGTTTAGCCCCATACCACCTTACAAAGTCTTGCAGCTCACATGTAAGTTTCATACCCCTACCGGATGGCCGAAAGACAGTTCTTTGATACCCTGCAGGCAACAATTTACCCTGATCAGTCTTTAAGACATGAAAAACACTGTATATACTTAGCTCTTATAAGATGCCAACCTCCTTTGCAGAGAGGGATTACCGGACATCAGAGTAAGTACATCTCCCCTCGTAAGGGTACCTGTCGTGTTTCCATACGGAAAAAAGTCAACTATCCCTTTATACCTGTAGGAGCCAACATAAAATATAACCGATAAGAATAGTGCAATTTATGTTTTTTGTCTTGCATGCACTAGAGAAACAAGCCTAAATTACCAAAAAATGTAAATTCAGTCAGTTAATTTTTATAAAAAATATTTAAAAATTGTCCCACTGCTTAGCCCCATATCGCCTTGCATCGTCTTGCAGCTCACATGTAAGTTTTAAACCCCTACCGGGTGGCCGAAAGACAGTTCTTTGATAGCCAGCAGGCAACAATTCCCTGATCAGTCTTTGAGACATGAAAAACACTGTATATACTTAGCTCTTATAAGATGCCTACCTCCTTTGCAGAGAGGGATTACCGGACACCAGAGTAAGTACATCTCCCCTCGTAAGGGTACCTGTCGTGTTTCCATGCGGAAAAAAGTCAACTATCCCTTTATACCTGCGGGAGCCAACACCGGTTAATTAAAATATAACCGATAAAGAATATTGCAATTTATTTTCTGTCTTGCATGCACATGCACAATATGGCATATTTTAAAAAAATAAACGGAAAATAAATACCATGCGCATGCGCGCTCCTGTCAGTACAAACAGTCCCCTAACATATATAAAAGTTTTACCCATATTCCGCTCTGTCGTTTTCATACCACCAAAGAATTATTATTATGCCAAAAAAAAGCGTCGTAATAAGTTCAGACTCTTTTATTTTTAAGCAACATTCATTATGCAATATTTATGACCTACTAAAAAACTCCTTTTTATATCATCATAACACCATGTGCATGCGCGCTCGTTATATCGCCAATTCAAAAACAGTTGGCTATTTTAAGTACCAAATGATCAAAAATTAATTTCTATTGAATAAAAATGTATGCATATAGATTTTATATACTTATGGACGTATTATTTAAGATATACCTGTAGCTTTAACAAAAGTTTTCTAAGTTTGAAAAACAACAACAAAACCGCAGATATCTCAAAAACGAAGCATTCTCATACCGCAGTTCTGTAACACATATGTAAGTTTTAACCCCGTACCCCGCTCCCCATCCCACCCTATTCCCACCTTTGAGTATATCTATAAATGCATGAAAAAATTTTCCAAGTCCCTAAATACAATAAAACCTAAAAACGACTTCTAACATATAATATATGCAGGTTTCAACCCCCTACAACTACCCCTTGTTACTGAAAAATGTGTAAATTATATGCAAAAACTCACCCCGATAGTCCGAACTGCCGTAGAACTAAAAACTTAAGATAATATCACTCTTTTTACCCGCTGCATAATTTTTAACCAAAAACCCTATGAACAGCCCATGCGCATCCTTGATATCCCAATATTAAAAAAAACATTATGTGGGAATAAAATTAAATCCATTTTTTAGTACCGCAAATATTTTTCAGCACCTTATACAAATTTAACATTTTTGCTAAGTCTAAAAATGTACAAAAACTTGCACCTCTAATTCCGAACTTTTTCTTTATCCTCCAACACCACTTCACAGACTGCAGCACGACTAAAAAAATTTCTTCCACACCCCTATTTATACCCTCAGAGTACTAAGAATAGAAGATAGGACATCTCGCATGCGCGCCCTTTATATCACCAATATAAAAAACAATTAGCTATTTTAAGTACCAAATGGTCATAAATTAATTTCTGTCTAATAAAAATGTATGCATGTAGATGTCACATACGTACATTAAAGATATACCTGTAGTTTTAACAAAAATAAAAATGCATAAAAATTTTTTCTAAGTTCCAAAACACAATAAAACAAAAAATGGATACAACTTAAAAAAACGGCTCCTAACCCATATGCAGGTTTTAACCCCGTAGAACTACCTCTTCTTACCGCAGATGTATAAATCATATCCAAACATTCACCCCGATAAGTCCGAACTGCCGAAGAACTAAATACTTCAGATCATATCACTCTTTTTACCCGCTGCATAATTTTTAACCAAAAACCCTATGAACAGCGCATGCGCATCCTTGATATCCCAATATTGAAAAAACATTATGTGGGAATAAAATTAAACCAATTTTTTAGTACAACTATTTTTCAGCACCTTATACAAATGTAACATTTTTGCTAAGTCTAAAAAATGTACAAAAACTTTCACCTTTAATTCCGAACTTTTTCTTTATCTTTCAACACCACTTCACAGACTGCAGCATGACTAAAAAAATTTCTTCCGCACCCCTTTTTATACCCTCAGAGTACTATAGAATAGAAGATAAGACAGCTTTTCCGAAACATGATATTTAGTCCCTTTCCCATGCGCGCCCTTTGTATCACCAGTATAAAAAACAATTAGCTATTTTAAGGACCAAATGGTCATAAATTAATTTCTGTCTAATAAAAATGTATGCATGTAGATGTCACATACTTAAGTACGTACATTAAAGATATACCTGCAGTTTTAACAAAAATTTTCAAAGTCCGAAAAACAAAACAAAATTGCAAATATCTCAAAAACGAAGCATTTTTGAAAAAAATATACGAAAAAATCCCCCCATGTCCCCCTGTCGTGTACCGCAGTCCTCTAACATATATGTAAGTTTTAACCCCCTACCCCGCTCCCTATCCCACCCTATTCCGACCCTTCAGTATACCTAAAAATGCATAAAAAATTTTTCTAAGTTCCAAAACACAATAAAACAAAAAATGGATACAACTTAAAAAAACGGCTCCTAACCCATATGCAGGTTTTAACCCCGTAGAACTACCTCTTCTTACCGCAGATGTATAAATCATATCCAAACATTCACCCCGATAAGTCCGAACTGCCGAAGAACTAAAAACTTCAGATCATATCACTCTTTTTACCCGCTGCATAATTTTTAACCAAAAACCCTATGAACAGCGCATGCGCATCCTTGATATCCCAATATTAAAAAACATTATGTGGGAATAAAATTAAACCAATTTTTTAGTACAACTATTTTTCAGCACCTTATACAAATGTAACATTTTTGCAAAATCTAAAAAATGTACAAAAACTTTCACCTTTGATTCCGAACTTTTTCTTTCAACACCACTTCACAGACTGCAGCATGACTAAAAAAATTTCTTCCGCACCCCTTTTTATACCCTCAGAGTACTATAGAATAGAAGATAAGCCAGCTTTTCCGAAACATGATATTTAGTCCCTTTCGCATGCGCGCCCTTTGTATCACCAGTATAAAAAAACAATTAGCTATTTTAAGTACCAAATGGTCATAAATTAATTTCTGTCTAATAAAAATGTATGCATGTAGATGTCACGTACGTACATTAAAGATATACCTGCAGTTTTAACAAAAATTTTCAAAGTCCGAAAACCGAAACAAAATTGCAAATATCTCAAAAACGTAGCATTTTTGAAAAAAATAAACGAAAAAATCCCCCCATGTCCCCCTGTCGTGTACCGCAGTCCCCTAACACATATGTAAGTTTTAACCCCCTACCCCGCTCCCCATCCCACCCTATTCCGACCCTCGAGTATACCTAAAGATGAATAAAAAATGAATAAAAAAGTCGCAAAACACAATAAATCAAAAATGGATACAACTTAAAAAAAACGGCTCCTAACCCATATGCAGGTTTTAACTGCCTTACAACTATAGCCTTTCGATCACATGACCCTTTTACCCACTGAATAAAAGATCTTTTACCGAAAACCTCCCATGAATAGCGCATGCGCATCATTGATATCGCAATATTAAAAAAATTATGTAGAAATAAAATAAAATCAATTTCTAGTACCGCGGCTATTTTTCGGTACCTTATATAAGTATAACATTTATGCTGTCTAAAAATGTGTAAAAACCTACACCCTTAATTCCGAACTGTTTTCTTTATCCTCCAACACCACTTCACCACCGACTGCAGCACGACTAAAAAAATTTCTTGCGCGTCCCATTTTGTACCCTCAGAGTACCGCAGAATAGAAAATAGGACAGCTGTTCCGAAACACGATTTTCTGTCCATCTCGCATGCGCACCCTTTATATCACCAACACAAAAAAGTTAGTTATTTTAAGTACCAAATGATCTAAAATTAATTTCTATTAAATAAATATGCATGTATGTAAATTTTATATACTCGTACTTATGTATCTATTACTACTAAAGATATACCTGTAGTTTTAACAAAAATTTTCTAAGTCCGAAAAAACAAAACAAAATTGCAAATATCTCAAAAACGAAGCATTTTTGAAAAAAAATAAACGAAAAAATCCCCCCAAACCCCCTGTCGTGAACCGCAGTCCTCTAACACATAATCCCCCCAAACCCCCTGTCGTGAACCGCAGTCCTCTAACACATATGTAAGTTTTAACCCCCTAGTTCACTCCCCATCCCACCCTATTCCGACCCTCAGTACACCCATAAATGCATAAAAAATTTTCTAAGTCCCAAAATACAATAAAACAAAATGGATATAACTTAACCTTCTAAGCTTCTAAACCATATGCAGGTTTCAACCCCGTAGAACTTCTTGCTGCAAATGTATAAATCATATCCAAAAATTCACCCCGATAAGTCCGAACTGTCTCATAACTATAGACTTTCGATCACATGACCCTTTTACCCACCGAATAAAAGATCTTTTACCGAAAACCCCATGAATAGCACATGCGCATCCTTGATATCGCAATATTAAAAAAATTATGTAGAAATAAAATAAAATCAATTTTTAGTACCGCGACTATTTTTCGGTGCCTAACATAAGTTTAACATTTTTGCTGTCTAAAAATGTGTAAAAACCAACACCACCGCGCACCGACTCGACTGCAGCACGACTGAAGAAAAATTTCTTGCGCGCCCTTTATGTCACCAACGCAAAAACAGTTAGCTATTTTAAGTACGAAATGACCAAAAAATAATTTCTATCGAATAAAATTTATGCATGTAGATTTTATATACTTATATACGTATTTATTAAAGATATACCTGTAGTTTTTAACAAAAAATTTTCTAAGTCCGAAAAACGAAACAAAATTGCAAATATTTCGAAAACGAAGCATTTAAAAAAAAAAATAAACGAAAAAATCCCCCCAAGTCTCCCCGTCGTGTACCGCAGTCCTCTAACACATATGTAAGTTTCAACCCCCCTACCCCACTACCCATCCCACCCTATTCCGACTCTTGAGTATATCTATAAATGCAATGCAAGTCCCAAAATACAATAAAACAAAAATGGATATAACTGAATAAAGGCACATACACTTTTTTTAAAATGAGTGAAAATATGTTACCCCTGTTCCAACATATATGCAGGTTTCAACCCCCTAGTAGCCCCTGTTACTGCAAAATGTGTAAATTATATGCAAAAACTCACCCAATAACTTCGAACTGCCATAGAACTAAATACTTCATATCACCCTTTTTTTACCCACTGAGTAAAAAAAAATCTTTAACCAAAAATCCGCATTCTTGATATCACGATTTTAAAAAACATTATGTAGAAAT
Organism: Philopedon plagiatum; assembly: GCA_963971165.1. Lineage (NCBI taxonomy): Eukaryota > Metazoa > Arthropoda > Insecta > Coleoptera > Curculionidae > Philopedon > Philopedon plagiatum. The sequence continues at coordinate 53,410,774 of OZ020192.1, read as the reverse complement.
AAAATCAAATTTTAGTACCGCGACTATTTTCCGGTACCTTATTAAAATTTTTGCTAAATCTAGAAATGTGCAAAAACGTACCCTTAATTCCGAACTGTTTTCTTTATCCTCCAGCACCACACACCACTAGTCACTTCACCACCGACTTCAGCACGATTGAAGAAAAATTTCTTCCCACGCCCCTTTTTATACCAACAGAAGAGAAAATAGGTCAGTTGTTCCGAAACACTGTTCATGGGGAATTTACTCCTCCGCCTCATTACTATAATTGGTTTACCTCTTAATAATTTTTACTCCGCATAAAATAAATGAGAAGTGAAATTTATTATTTTTAATTAGTTTCCCCTTAAATATGAGGGAAACTAATTAAAAATAATTAGGATTTTATGCGGAGTAAAAATTATTAAGAGGTAAACCAATTATAGTAATGAGGCGGAGGAGTAAATTCCCCCTGAACAGAAAATCGTGTTTCGGAACAACTGACCTATTTTCTCTTCTGTTGGTATAAAAAGGGGCGTGGGAACAAATTTTTCTTCAATCGTGCTGAAGTCGGTGGTGAAGTGACTAGTGGTGTGTGGTGCTGGAGGATAAAGAAAACAGTTCGGAATTAAGGGTAAGTTTTTGCACATTTCTAGATTTAGCAAAAATTTTAATAAGGTACCGGAAAATAGTCGCGGTACTAAAATTTGATTTTATTTCTACATAATGTTTTTTTAAAATCGTGATATCAAGGATGCGGATTTTTGGTTAAAGATTTTTTTTTACTCAGTGGGTAAAAAAAGGGTGATATGAAGTTATTAGTTCTACGGCAGTTCGAACTTATCGGGTGAGTTTTGCAGGGGGGTTGAAACTTACATATGTGTTAGAGGACTGCGGTACACGACGGGGAGACTTGGGGGGATTTTTTCGTTTATTTTTTTTCAAAAATGCTTCGTTTTCGAGATATTTGCAATTTTGTTTCGTTTTTCGTTAAAAACTACAGGTATATCTTTAATAAATACGTTTATAAGTATATAAAATCTACATGCATAAATTTTATTCGATAGAAATTAATTTTTGGTCATTTCGTACTTAAAATAACTAACTGTTTTTGCGTTGGTGACATAAAGGGCGCGCAAGAAATTTTTCTTCAGTCGTGCTGCAGTCGGTGCGCGGTGGTGTTGGTTTTTACACATTTTTAGACAGCAAAAATGTTGAACTTATATAAGGCACCGAAAAATAGTCGCGGTACTAAAAATTGATTTTATTTTATTTCTACATAATTTTTTTAATATTGCGATATCAAGGATGCGCATGTGCTATTCATGGGGTTTTCGGTAAAAGATCTTTTATTCGGTGGGTAAAAGGGTCATGTGATCGAAAGTCTATAGTTATGAGACAGTTCGGACTTATCGGGGTGAATTTTTGGATATGATTTATACATTTGCAGCAAGAAGGGGTAGTTCTACGGGGTTGAAACCTGCATATGGTTTAGAAGCTTAGAAGGTTAAGTTATATCCATTTTGTTTTATTGTATTTTGCGAATTAGAAATTTTTTGGGTTTTTGGGTGTTATGGGTGCACTGAGGGTCGGAATAGGGTGGGATGGGGAGTGAACTAGGGGGTTAAAACTTACATATGTGTTAGAGGACTGCGGTTCACGACAGGGAGTTTGGGGGGATTTTTTCGTTTATTTTTTTCTAAAATGCTTCGTTTTTGAGATATTTGCAATTTTGTTTTGTTTTTTCGGACTTAGAAAATTTTTGTTAAAACTACAGGTATATCTTAAGTAATAGATACATAAGTACGAGTATATAAAATTTACATACATGCATTTTTATTTAATAGAAATTAATTTTAGATCATTTGGTACTTAAAATAACTAACCTTTTTGTGTTGGTGATATAAAGGGTGCGCATGCGAGATGGACAGAAAATCGTGTTTCGGAACAGCTGTCCTATTTTCTATTCTGCGGTACTCTGAGGGTGCAAAATGGGACGTGCAAGAAATTTTTTTAGTCGTGCTGCAGTCGGTGGTGAAGTGGTGTTGGAGGATAAAGAAAACAGTTCGGAATTAAGGGTGTAGGTTTTTACACATTTTTAGACAGCATAAATGTTATACTTATATAAGGTACCGAAAAATAGCCGCGGTACTAGAAATTGCTTTTATTTTATTTCTACATAATTTTTTTAATATTGCGATAGCAATGATGCGCATGCGCTATTCATGGGAGGTTTTCGGTAAAAGATCTTTTATTCAGTGGGTAAAAGGGTCATGTGATCGAAATGCTATAGTTGTAAGACAGTTAAAACCTGCATATGGGTTAGGAGCCGTTTTTTTTAAGTTGTATCCATTTTTGATTTATTGTGTTTTGCGACTTTTTTATTCATTTTTTATTCATCTTTAGGTATACTCGAGGGTCGGAATAGGGTGGGATGGGGAGCGGGGTAGGGGGTTAAAACTTACATATGTGTTAGGGGACTGCGGTACACGACAGGGGGGACATGGGGGAATTTTTTCGTTTATTTTTTTCAAAAATGCTTCGTTTTTGAGATATTTGCAATTTTGTTTCGGTTTTCGGACTTTGAAAATTTTTGTTAAAACTGCAGGTATATCTTTAATGTACGTACTTAAGTATGTGACATCTACATGCATACATTTTTATTAGACAGAAATTAATTTATGACCATTTGGTCCTTAAAATAGCTAATTGTTTTTTATACTGGTGATACAAAGGGCGCGCATGGGAAAGGGACTAAATATCATGTTTCGGAAAAGCTGTCTTATCTTCTATTCTATAGTACTCTGAGGGTATAAAAAGGGGTGCGGAAGAAATTTTTTTAGTCATGCTGCAGTCTGTGAAGTGGTGTTGAAAGATAAAGAAAAAGTTCGGAATTAAAGGTGAAAGTTTTTGTACATTTTTTAGACTTAGCAAAAATGTTACATTTGTATAAGGTGCTGAAAAATAGTTGTACTAAAAAATTGGTTTAATTTTATTCCCACATAATGTTTTTTCAATATTGGGATATCAAGGATGCGCATGCGCTGTTCATAGGGTTTTTGGTTAAAAATTATGCAGCGGGTAAAAAGAGTGATATGATCTGAAGTATTTAGTTCTTCGGCAGTTCGGACTTATCGGGGTGAATGTTTGGATATGATTTATACATCTGCGGTAAGAAGAGGTAGTTCTACGGGGTTAAAACCTGCATATGGGTTAGGAGCCGTTTTTTTAAGTTGTATCCATTTTTTGTTTTATTGTGTTTTGGAACTTAGAAAAAAATTTTATGCATTTTTAGGTATACTGAAGGGTCGGAATAGGGTGGGATAGGGAGCGGGGTAGGGGGTTAAAACTTACATATATGTTAGAGGACTGCGGTACACGACAGGGGGACATGGGGGGATTTTTTCGTTTATTTTTTTCAAAAATGCTTCGTTTTTGAGATATTTGCAATTTTGTTTTGTTTTTCGGACTTAGAAAATTTTTGTTAAAACTACAGGTATATCTTTAATATACGTATGTGACATCTACATGCATACATTTTTATTAGACAGAAATTAATTTATGACCATTTGGTACTTAAAATAGCTAATTGTTTTTTATATTGGTGATATAAAGGGCGCGCATGCGAGATGTCCTATCTTCTATTCTTAGTACTCTGAGGGTATAAAAAGGGGTGTGGAAGAAATTTTTTTAGTCGTGCTGCAGTCTGTGAAGTGGTGTTGGAGGATAAAGAAAAAGTTCGGAATTAGAGCTGCAAGTTTTTGTACATTTTTAGACTTAGCAAAAATGTTAAATTTGTATAAGGTGCTGAAAAATATTTGCGGTACTAAAAAATTGATTTAATTTTATTCCCACATAATGTTTTTTTTAATATTGGGATATCAAGGATCCGCATGGGCTGTTCATAGGGTTTTTGGTTAAAAATTATGCAGCGGGTAAAAAGAGTGATATTATCTTAAGTTTTTAGTTCTACGGCAGTTCGGACTATCGGGGTGAGTTTTTGCATATAATTTACACATTTTTCAGTAACAAGGGGTAGTTGTAGGGGGTTGAAACCTGCATATATGTTAGAAGTCGTTTTTAGGTTTTATTGTATTTAGGGACTTGGAAAATTTTTTCATGCATTTATAGGTATACTCAAAGGTGGGAATAGGGTGGGATGGGGAGCGGGGTACGGGGTTAAAACTTACATATGTGTTACAGAACTGCGGTATGAGAATGCTTCGTTTTTGAGATATCTGCGGTTTTGTTGTTGGTTTTCGAACTTAGAAAACTTTTGTTAAAGCTACAGGTATATCTTAAATAATACGTCCATAAGTATATAAAATCTATATGCATACATTTTTATTCAATAGAAATTAATTTTTGATCATTAGGCTTGTTTCTCTAGTGCATGCAAGACAAAAAACATAAATTGCACTATTCTTATCGGTTATATTTTATGTTGGCTCCTACAGGTATAAAGGGATAGTTGACTTTTTTCCGTATGGAAACACGACAGGTACCCTTACGAGGGGAGATGTACTTACTCTGGTGTTCGGTAATCCCTCTCTGCAAAGGAGGTAGGCATCTTATAAGAGCTAAGTATATACAGTGTTTTCATGTCTTAAAGACTGATCAGGGAAATTGTTGCCTGCTGGCTATCAAAGAACTGTCTTTCGGCCACCCGGTAGGGGTTTAAAACTTACATGTGAGCTGCAAGACGATGCAAGGCGATATGGGGCTAAGCAGTGGGACAATTTTTAAATATTTTTTATAAAAATTAACTGACTGAATTTACATTTTTTGGTAATTTAGGCTTGTTTCTCTAGTGCATGCAAGACAAAAAAAATAAATTGCACTATCCTTATCGGTTATATTTTATGTTGGCTCCTACAGGTATAAAGGGATAGTTGACTTTTTTCCGTATGAAAACACGGCAGGTACCCTTACGAGGGGAGATGTACTTACTCTGATGTCCGATAATCCCTCTCTGCAAAGGAGGTTGGCATCTTATAAGAGCTAAGTATATACAGTGTTTTTCATGTCTTAAAGACTGATCAGGGTAAATTTTTGCCTGCTGGGTATCAAAGAACTGTCTTTCGGCCATCCGGTAGGGGTATGAAACTTACATGTGAGCTGCAAGACTTTGTAAGGCGGTATGGGGCTAAACATAGGGTTATTAATAGATAGCGTTTTCCGTATGTTAGGCATGATTAGAGAAAATTCTTGTCTCCTATTTGTAAAAGAATCAACGAACTTAAAGTTTGACTTGTTGTATTTTTACTGTCACCCAAGCAAACGGAGGTTCTAAATATAGGAGTATTACGGGCTAAAGCTCATTCTTACTTCGTACGTCCAAGACTAAGGACGTGTGAGCTCCAGCTTATTAATCTCCTGTATAATAAATTACTATTGTTGCAGATTCATATAATTTAAAATAACTATTATCAGTTTAGCCTAACCCATATCGCAAAATTATTTTTACGTTTGAAATATTTTCAAATAGGGCATATTCTTGGGAATTGCAAAACTTAACCACACAAATCCATAAGTTGTTTTCGGAACGTTCTCTACATTACTGAACGCACTCTTTGTTTTATTTTTGCAGTTTATCGGTGGTATAAATAGAAAAGTGGAAGACAGGTCTGATTATTTTACATTAGATACGCTAGAAGTGTAGACGTGTCTTATGAACTCTACAGAATGGAAAAGTTCATTATCATCAAAGACTCGATCAAGAAGGTTCCAAGATACAACCTGGCAGGTCGCTCCTTGGAGTTTAAGTTGAAGCCTATACCTGAGGGAGCTGAGCCAGTCACATGGGTAAAAGGGGCCATCAATCAAGTAATTCAGAAGGCTACAGAAGAACTGCAACCCTCCGATTATGTAGGTTTTAGTTTCTGCTCCAAAGATTTTAACCGTGGTGAAGGGTGGATTCGTTTTAGACCAGCGGAAGAAATAACTGATGAGGACGTTTGGGACGCTATAAGTAACGTTTACCAGTCTAACTCGACAAGTCTTAATACAGAGTCATTTTGTCTGAAAGTAACAACTGTGCGGCTTCCAACTGGCCAGGGAAGAGGAAATAAATATAATACTTTCGATGAGGAATGTGGTGCGAGAAGGGGAATAATAACAATTAAAAATACAGATAATCTATGTTTACCTCGTGCTCTGACAGTAGCCATTGCTAATGTCACAAGGGATCCTGAATTTAATAAAATTAGAAAAGACACTGGAAAAATTCAGACCAAAAAAGCCATGGAACTCTTAGACATGGCTGGTGTTATTATTCCGGTAGAAGGAGCGGGAATTTTGGAATTACAAAAATTTCAAGAACACTTAAAAGAATACAAAATTATTGTGTATAGGTACGGATCTAAGGGGAGAGATGTAATTTTTGAGGGGTCAACCGAAAGCATTAAAAGATTAAATCTCCTACATCACAAAAACCATTTTAATGTGATCAGTTCGGTTACAGCAGCTTTTTGTTGTGTTTATTTTTGTGAGGATTGTCATATGCCTTTTGATCATAAAAATGAACATAGACGTGGTGCAATGTGTGCTGGATGTTTCCAATCACCAAAGTGTGCAGAGGGGTATGTTAATATTAAATGTGATACTTGTCATCGATATTTTAGAGGAGAAATCTGTTACAACAATCATATAAAGCCCGGATCATGGGAGAAGAACACTGTTTGTGCTGAAATAAGAAGTTGCAGTCATTGTTTTAAAACTATTAAAGGAAAAAGAGTACACACGTGTGGAGAAATATTTTGTCAAATTTGTAAGACTCATGTACCTGATAATCACCTTTGTTATATCCAAAGAGACACTGGCAGTCCTAAAACAGAAGATGTACTCTTTGTGTTCTATGATTTGGAAACTCGGCAAGAACAGAAATTAGCAAACGGATCCTTTCTCCACCTAGCTAATATTTGTATTTTCAAACAGTGTTGCGATGTGTGTATAAATTCAGAAGACGTTATTTGTAAAAAATCTGGCGTCAGGTTACAAAAACTTAATGGTTCAAATCCGGTTGAATCATTCACTCAACACTTGTTACAGCTAAGGAAAAAATTTAAAGACTTGGTTGTAATAGCACACAACGGGCAGGCTTTTGATCATCAGTTTATTTTAAATTACTTGATGACAGAGACCGATTTATCCCCAGAACTAATAATGAGGGGAACAAAAATAATTATGATGAAAGTAAAAAATATTAAATTTATTGACTCACTCAACTATTTTCCTATGCCTTTATCAAAACTACCCGCAGCATTTGGTCTACAAGATAATTTTAAAAAAGGATATTTTCCTCATTTATTTAATACCACAGCAAATGAACGCTATACCGGTGCTCTTCCGGCTATTGAATATTACTCTTCAGATACCATGAAAGAAGACGAATGTGCCAAATTTATTAAGTGGTATGAGGAACACAAAAACGAACAATTTTGTATGCAAAGAGATCTGGTTGATTACTGTCATCAGACGTAGAAATCCTTTCACGTGCCTGTTTGCAATTTAGAGAACAACTTATAACAAATACAAATGTGTGCCCATTTACTGAAGCAACAACTATTGCGTCAGCCTGTAATAAAATATTTCTAAGAAATTTTCTTAAGCCTAACAGTATAGGAATAATTCCGAAAAATGGATATCGTTGGAAAGATCATCAGAGTAAAACTGCAATTCAGTGGTTACTGTGGGAAGAAAATCAAAAACAAATTAATATTTTAAAAGCTGCCAAATGTCAGGAAGTTAGTGTACGTGGTACTAAGGTTGATGGTTATTGTCCGGATACAAATGAGGTTTTTGAGTTTCAAGGTTGTTATTACCATGGATGTACTAAATGAGTAGGGGGAGATAGTATGTTCTGCATCAACCCAACCGAGCCCTACTGCGCATGCGCGACTGCGCGCGCATCTAGCGACGCGCATGCGCGACTGTGCGCGCATCTAGCGGCGCGCGCATCTGTCATCTGTCATATGTCAACTGTCATCTGTCATACGTCATCTGTCATCTGTCATACGTCATCTGTCATCCGTCATCTGTCATACGTCATCTGTCAGCTGTCAAACGTCATACGTCAACTATCATACGTCATACGTCAACTGTCATACGTCATACGTCAACTGTCACACTCTTGGGCGTTAGCTACTTTGGTCTTAACTACTTGCGGTCTTAACTACTTTGGGCTTTAACTACTTGGACATTAACTACTTGGGTATCAACTACTTGGGCGCTATCTATTTGGGGTCTAACCGCGTCGGACTTTAGTACTATTCCTTAAAATATTATTATTTCACGAATGACGTCAAAAACTTTTTCTTTATTTTTGCACATGCTGGGATTAGAACCTGGGACCTGTATAGTGGAACAGCAACGCTCTAACCGACCTGGCCATCGGCTTCACATAAAATATGCTGATGAGATGTAGACTTGCAGCTAGAAGAGCCAACGTTTGCAATTAGAAATTTAATATACGTAACGTGTTCAAAATGGCCTTATAAGCCATGTATAAAAGTATGGTAACAGTCACCTGTCATTTAAGATATGTCAACTGCCACCAGGCCCTTGTTAAACACCAAAATAAAAATTTAGCATACTTCACATGTTCAAAATGACCTTATAAGGCATGCGTAAAAGCATATCAACTGACACCAGTCATTTAAGATACGTCAACCATCATTTGTCACTTGTTAAACGTCAAAATTAATATTTGACATACATCACGTGTTCAACATGACGTAACAAATCGTTGGGAAAAAACCCGAAGTCAATCGACCGACTCGTTCGTGAGCTATCGCTTATTAAGTCCAATGCCATAATGGCTGAAAAGAATCAGTCTTTCTATTGGTTAAACTGTTTTAACCATCACTTAGAATACTGCTAAAGCCCCAAAAACACTGCAATGCAGCGTCCATTGTCAATGATCTTTGCCTAGTAAGATATACATCACCCCGTATATTCTAATTTTATAATTCATATACCACAATATTGGCAATACGCCAGAAAGATTGCAGCAGCATTGCTGGACAAAGCGAGCCAAATAAGGCAAGCGATATATAGCAGCAATTACACTACACAGACCAGGCGGAGATATTCTATTATTAGTTTAGATACGTTTCGACGCGTTTCAGCGCTTTAGACGTGTTCTTAATCGGGAAACCGTCGAGCGATCCAGCAGTCGGTCGAAAACTTTCCTTGAGAACAGCCAGTTCGTTAAAAATATACGCCTGCTTTGTTTTATTGTGTTGTAAAGTGTGTGCGTGCAATATTATTTGGTAAGTACATTTATTTCTATGCATTATATCAAGAAACAAATAAAAATTAGTGATAGTAGGAATTCTGCGTTGGAAATTTATTGTGTTGTATTATGATTTAGCAAAAAAATTAGTAATTTGTGTTTAAAGTAGTGTTAAAATATTACAAGTCTGTCTGTATGCAACACAGATCTATCAGTAAAAAATTATAGTTGTCTTTTTAACTGTGTAAAACGATTTTATTATTTCTACAAAATAAGAAATTTGTGTTTATAGTAGAAAAAATATTACAAGTTTGTCTGCATGCAACACACAGACCTATTAGTAAAAAAATTATAGCTACCTTTTAACTGTGTAAAATAATTTAGTATTTGTACAAAATAATAATTTGCTCGTTTGTGTGCCACATAGGCCAATAGTTCTATACGGGTAAAAATAATATTGTGCAACAGTGCGAATTAAAAAGTATTAATCGTTGCTAACTATATTTTATTTTTATAGAAAATGTTTGTTTGCCAATATTGTGGTCGCTCGTTTGCATGGAAGAGCAGCCTCACGCGCCATGGGGACTGTCGGCGGGTGGACCAAACATGTGAAGCTTGTGGGGGAACTTTTCAGTCAGTGGGTGTGTTCCAGCGGCATCAGCGAGAAAAACACAGAGCTCCAAAAAGGCCAACACCCACCCTGCAGGCTCACCAAGTAAAAAGGGCTAGACTTGACCATCAAGATAGTAAGTTAAATTCTTCAGTGTTTTATTACAGGCTTGATTTATGACAAATTTGTTCTTATTTCCAGAACCATCCACGTCAGCCACAAAGTATTGTTCAACGTGTCGAATCGATGTCTCTACCAATCGCTGGGCTGGACATTTAAGAACCCAACACCATCTAGAACAATGCTGCGTGGTACAGGAGGAAGGTGTGGAGCTTGTTAAAACATCTTTTAGAAGCCGAATTGTGACATACCGACTATCATCAGACCAAGACTCTACCAACGTGAAGAACTATCTCCAACATCTTCGGGCATTATTTGTCAAGTTGGTGGAGGAAACCAGGCAAAACTTTAATCATCTCAAGGTTGGTGTTAAACTTTTCGGCCGCTTCCTCCTGCAGACGAGTGACTCCGAAGAGATCAAGTCCTTTAACACCAGATACCAGCTGGTAAATGAAGGGACAGATCTGGAGGAATTGTACGAACAGTTTGCGGTGATCCTTGATAAGAAGTATTCTGAATTTGCGGAAAAAGACAGTGGTGAGTATGTCAGTATAATTGCGAAAAGATTAATTCCCTCGATTAATGATTTATATGTAATACTTATTGTTTTTTCTATTGTTACAGGGTGGGCGCTCCAACAACTCCTCCACTTGGAATTAGGGATCAACAAGATCAAGCCTCTAAAGCCATCTTCCTACATCCCGCTGCCAAAGGAGATTGAAGCAAAGAAAGCCGTCTTAAACATCCAGAACACGGATCAAAAATGTTTCATGTGGTCAGTCCTAGCTGCCTTACATCCGGTGGATCGAACCCAAAATGCAAATAGAGTCGCGAACTATTTGCCTTTTGAAAACGAGTTGGACTTTACAGGTATGGAATTTCCGATTAAACTTATTGACGTCACTAAGTTTGAACGACTCAATAATATTTCTATCAACGTATACGGCCTGGAGAAAGGCTTCGAAGATGGTAAAAATAGTATTGAAGTCGTGGGACCCATATACTTTACAAAGTCTCGTAATAGAGAGCGACATATAAATTTGTTAGTAATCAGTGATGACTATGGTAATAGCCATTACTGCTTAATAAGAAGTTTATCGCGCTTGATCTCAAGACAATTATCTTCACATTGCGGTACAAAGTATTTATGTGATGGTTGTTTATCCTATTTTTATTCAGAGCAAAAATTAAAAGAACACCAAGAACATGATTGCGGACACGTTTTAGCCAAAGTCCCAACGACAAATTTGAAAAAAAAAAAATATGGCGAAGAGATTCCCGAGAATATTTTGAAATTTACAAACTTTGAAAAAAAATTAAAAGTGCCTTTCATTGTTTATGCTGATTTCGAAACAATCCTTGAACCTATCGATACAGAGGAAAATGCTCAGGATGCCGATACGTCATACACACTGAGAACGCATAAGCATGTCCCGTACTCGTTCGGTTACTACATCAAATGTGACTTTGATGATGCTCATTAGATTTACCAAAGTTATAGGGGTCCGGATGCACACAAAGAATTCGTAAAACGTTTAGAGACCGATTGTAAATCCATCTATAAACGCTTTATGAAGGAAGTAGTACCCATGATTCCTATTTCTGCGGAACAAGAGATTGAGCATCAAAATGCTGCGGTGTGTCATATATGCGAAAAGCCATTTCATGTAGCATTAAACGATCGCGTGCACGACCACGATCACACAAATGGACAATACCGGGCGGCTGCGCACTCTGTATGTAACCTAAATTACAAAATCCCACAATTTATACCCATCTTTTTTCATAATATGTCCAACTTTGACTCCCACCTGTTTGTTAAGGAATTGGCAGCCAACGAAGAAAAGCTGGATGTTATCCCCCAAAACAAGGAAAAGTATATATCATTTTCTAAACATGTTTTGGTGGATAACATCGAGAACAAGGATGGTAAACGGCAGGTATTTTTAAAATTACGCTTCCTCGACAGTTTTCGTTTCATGGCCAGCGGTCTAGATAAACTTAGTCAAAATTTAAAACCGGAACAATGTCGAGAAGTTAGAAAATATTTCGCGGAGGAAAATAAGTTTCAGCTTATTCGACAGAAGGGTGTCTTCCCATATAATTACGTGGATAGTTTCGAAAAATTGAACGATACAAAGCTGCCATCACATAAAGACTTTTACAACCAGCTAAAGAAAGAAGACATTAGCAAAGAGGATTACAAGCGTGGTTGGGCTGTGTGGAATTTATTGAATGCAAAACTTTAGGCGAATATTCAGATATTTATTTAAAGTCCGACGTTTTATTAACAGATGTGTTTGAAAGTTTTAGAAACGTATGCCTTAACACCTACAGTCTAGATCCTGCGCAGTATTTCACGGCGCCATCCCTTTCGATGGACGCCGCACTCAAGGCCACAGCAATTAACTTGGAATTACTGACAGATCTAGACATGGTACACTTCTTTAAACACGGTATTCGCGGCGGGGTTAGTCAGTGTAGCGTTAGAAAAGCTTTTGCAAACAATAAATTTGTACCTCATTATGATGCTTCCAAACCTACCTCCTACATCATGTATTTGGACGCTACCAATCTATATGGTGCGGCCATGTCACAATATTTACCAACGGGGAATTTTAAGTGGTTGGATGAGACCGAAATTCAAAGTTTAGATTACATGAATGTCGAGAATGATTCTAAAACCGGCTACATATTAGAGGTAGATTTAGAATATCCCGAACAGTTACATTATTTACACAACGAACTACCCTTTTGCCCACAATCCATAGCACCACCAGAATCAAAATTCCAAGACATTAAAAAATTAATTCCAAATTTTAAACCTAAAAGTAAATATATAATTCATTATCAAAATTTGCGTCAGGCTTTAGATCATGGGCTTAAGCTCACAAAAATTCACCGCGTATTAAGTTTTGACCAATCACCGTGGCTTAAGAAATATACCGATCTGAACACAGCTATGCGCAATAAAGCGAAAAATAAATTTGAGAAAGACTTTTTCAAACTTATGAACAACGCTGTGTTTGGTAAAACGATGAAAAATGTGGAGAAACGGGTAGATGTTAAACTTGTTTCTCATTGGGAAAATATTGGCAGAAGGTTGGGAGCCGAAGCGTTAATCTCGACACCACATTTTAAAAATCGCACTATTTTCAACGAGAACCTGGTAGCTATCCAGATGAAAAAACAAAAAGTCACATATAATAAACCTATTTACGTAGGTTTTAGCATCTTGGAAATATCCAAGACTATTATGTATAACTTTTTGTACGGGTATATTAAGCCAAAATACGGCAACAACGCGGTATTACTCTACACTGATACCGATTCCCTTATTCTAAAAGTTACAACAGATAATTTTTATAATGACATGATAGAAAATTTAGATAGGTTCGATACGTCCAACTACTCACAAGATAACCCACATGATATTCCTGTAAACCAATCAATTTTGGGTAAAATGAAAGACGAGTATGTGGGAAAAATCATTTGGGATTTCTACGGTACCGGGGCGAAGGCATATTGTGTAAATGTAGAGGGAAAGCTAACGAAAAAAGCCAAGGGAGTAGTGTTGTAAATATCCGTATTCATTAGATATCCGAATCATACGGAATCGGAATCAGCTAATATCCGTATCCATTATCCGAATACGAATCCATTTCTTGACCCGCGCGAAAGCGGTTACAGATCATGTATACGTATGCATGCAACAGACTAAAACATTTTCTATCCGGATACACGGCTAGGTAGGTCGATGCAGTATCGGTATCATACCATTCGAAGTCGAAGTTTAGGGATAAGAAGGCACCGCGTCGCGCCGTTCTCGTTTGAATTCGGTTCGGGTGAGGCGGGACTAGTTTAACCAATGGGTCTCATCTCATATGATACCCGTTACCCCGATAACTATGCCATCTTTTTTTAGGAAATGTCATTAGAACACAATATCAAATATGCCAAATCGCAGACCGTGTTGTTCGCTTACACTCGATTCCGATTCCGTTTTCTCTTTGCACTTCGCATTAGTAACCACCCGATGCGAATTTATTTTGATTCCGAATCCGTATTCAAGTTCTCGGCCGGTTCCGGATAATCCGGATTCTTTTAATATTCGGATCCAACGGATTTTTGGATACGTATCCTTACATCACTACAAGGGAGTTCCTGAGTACGTCACCCAGAAAGAACTGACTCTGGATGATTACAGAGAAGCGGTTGACGTAGAAGGAACTCACATTCACCGACAGATGAACACTTTCCGTTCGCATTTACACGATATGTATGTCGAACTTAAAAATAAGGTAGCGCTATCACACGCGGACGATAAGCGCTACCTTATTCCCGGAGACTTGGAGAACACGCTTGCTTGGGGTCATCGAGATATTAAAAAGTATAAGGAATCATCGGAAATTCCATGAGCTAAGACTGACCACCGACAGCTAACTTTACATCAATCGTCTTTGGTAGCTGTATGACTATAGAGGCTGTGATATTAGGCTAATAATTCATTTTTAGTTATTGTATTTTATTCTAATATACACTATTTAATGTATTTATTTACTTGATATTGTACCCAAGTTTACCCTATTTTTATATTGTGTATTTTACTCTATTTACTATTGTATTTTATTTAATATTTACGGACCACTGTGCTGCCACTTTTTACTGTTTTAATTTTTTACATATTAATAAATGCTTGTTTTTGTGTTTATATTGGCGTTTTATTTCCTTAGAGCAAAGAAAAAACAAATTGACATTAGGCTATTTATTTAGTAACAGTATAATACTCAATAGTAAGCTTATACAATTCATAAACATGCTTTGCAAATATCTGTATTAGTTTCTCCGTCCATCGAAATAGATACTTGTCTGTTGTGGCATCTTCAAACTTGAGACTTCTCTTATCGCCATTGCGATGAAACACTAGCGTGTACTGTCCAATCATCATAACTATATGTACCCAATTGGTATTCAAACAATCAAAAGTGCTTAAAAATTCTTCAAATTCATCACTAGAGAAAGAAATTTTGCCATAACCAATAGTATCCAAAATTACTTGTTTGCGTTCCTCTTCGGACGTAGTAAAAATGACAGTTATAAAGTCATCAATCTCATAAACTCGGTTGGGCGTAGTCTTCCGAACTATCGCTGGAACATCAGGACATCTAGAAGGAGATTCAAACACCTTATCCCAGCCGGAGGAGGTAGCCATTGGTAAGTTTAAATGGTAAGTTTAAAAAATATTCTAACCAAAGATTTCTTTTCTTTGTAAAACGTAATATCTCTTTTCAACTTGCGTATTTTTTTCAAATGCTCGTCTAATCTAACTGACAAGTCGACTGTCTTTGTCATGTGCTCGAGACTAAATGCCTAAATTTCTCAAGGGGTTCTAATAATATAGGGCAAAATTAAACGTGTAATACAATTTAACTTCTTTATTTAGGTAAAAAATCATAAATATATTCATACAAGATTTTTGAATTCGTAGCACTACATGTACAATATTCTAAACCATGATAAGAACAAGTGGTTTTACTTAGAGATAATTTCGGTACATTAACACTGGCTCTAGTAAATTCTAAATTAATAATATCGGGTATATGCTTAATATATTTCATCGTGGAAAAAGTTTCAAGTAAAAAGGTCTTCTTTACATGTCCCTTCACATAGATGACATCAACATCCCGTAGATCGTTGTAGATAATGCGGTGAAGTTCATTGTAATCGGTTTCACCAGAATTGTAGTATAAACCATGTCGGTTCCCATATAGAAACATTGCTTGTTTCTGGCAATCATAGGACAGCTCATAAAACGGTTTAACTGGTTTAAAAAGATAGTTTTTTATTTGCTTCCCATCGTAAATAGCCAATTCTTTAGCTTGAAATTCTGGAACGCTGAATCCTTGAACGTCAACCACAACAAACTTCATCGTGTCTGGGTTGAATAGTAACTGCCTACAACATATCACGTACTTGACCTGTTAAAGCCTGATACTCGAGCACTCGATCGTGAATAATTATACAAAAGGCACGTGACTCAGCCGAGAAGTTTTCGGAACTTTGAAACTCCAACTTAACGTCAATAGTATTACTCTTGAGAGCTTCATTTTGTTTGGAACAGTCAATAACAAAGAGGGTTCTGCCAGCGAAAGCGAGAAAATCCAAGAGCGGCTCACACCGTTGTTTCCCCAAATAGGTTTTTTGAAAGTCCGTATACATCTGATAGGCTTCTGCAAACTGTCTATTGGTAAAGTTTAGGTTTAACGACTCATAGGGGTAAACTTCCGAATTTAAATACAATTTGACGTCGGTGATGTTTAAATTATCAAAGTAGGTACAATCGGCTTCAAAGTTATCTTTTCGCTTCTTCATAAAAATACAATAACATATCGGGCTCTCTCAGACATGGTCTTAACGGTCCAAATATCACGCTTTGTTGTTCTCAAAGCAGGTAGTTCATGTAGTTCCCAGTTTCTAAACGGGATATATATCGGTTTGTTCTTTGCAATTTCGTCCAAAAGCCTTAATTTCACTGCATCACTTGGGTAAATATGTTTCACTTTCAACTCAACCGTTTTTAAGGTTATTGTCGCCTTCTTGGTACCAGTGGACTTGTAGCAGTTGTCATCATGACAGGCACGAACCAGTTTAATTTTCTGTTTACCCATTAATACATTGTGGTAATCGGCAAACACGCCAAACAAGATTGAAAGTGGGATGCGGAAATTAAAATCTTTAGATGTTTCATCCAAGGTCTTAACAGTTCCACTTGGCCAATTCCATCCAGCTATGTCTAGAGCACGACTTTCCTGCTCATTTAAACAGAGCATATTTTTAACTGTGCTAACAATACCAGGATCTCGAATCTTTTCAATCTCCTTACCATTAGCTTCATAGGAAATGTTGTCAAAGAGGAAGGCCCCAGCATTATTGGTTAGATCGCAAGTACCGGTCTTACCAGTGGCATCTGCTTCCACCTTAAACGTACCCTCGATGTAGAGTTGAGCTTCACTCATATCCAAAAAGACATCTTGCTGATTGATAACAATCTCGATTTCGTCATTGTTATTAAAGGAGTTGGTAAAAGGGTGATAAGTGTGCCATTCTTCGCGAATAACCGACTCATCGCTCTTGATCTGATTGAAGATTTGAAGTTTTTCTGACATGGTAGCGGTAATGACTGCTTATAGTCTGCAAATATATTATATTTGAAAACGTGAGTGATCCCTTCGACTTCTGAGCACTGAATGATCTGCCAGCCGAGGTATTAGTGTTTAAATACCTTTTAAATACTAGAACCATTTCGTCTAAGTTCTAATCGAACTACTACTTCTTCACCTCGAAAATTAAGAGGTCTAGAATCCTGGTCTACTAGCGTGAGAGTAATGTTATAGATGCTTTTTTGGTTCACAGGCAAATAGATTAGATTCCTGGGTTCGATATTTATACTGTAGCCGGGATCGACAGTTGGTGAAAATTCGTAAAGTGTATGTGCGGGATTATTTGTGTAATATGAGCCGGAAATGATGTTACACTCTACTCTAATAGTAACAACTTGTATAATATCCACAGGCTGATCAGATTCGTGGAATTTGCCAGCCTTTAACAGCTGAGGTGAAAATCCCAACAACTTTGCAATACTGTCTTTTGGCTTAAAGTTTATGTCGTAGACGCTGGTTAGCTCACACTTTAACGTATTGTTATTGGGCTTAAGCGACAAGACGCGATTCCGCTCGTCTGCAGAAGCTCTGGGATCTAGGAGCTTACGTTGTAGAAACTGTTCGATATCTTCTAACTCGTAGGACCCTGTTGGTATTTCCAATACTAGCTCCTCCTGATTATTGACAATGTAATAAAACTTGTTTCGTCCCTCTTCTATATTGGGGATTGTGTTCCAAGTGTTTAGCGAAATTAATGCTAAAGAGTAATCAAACCTGGAATCGAGCTCTATGGGAGGTATAAAGTATGCCTCAAGTCGGTGAGAACGACCTTTTAACGTGAATGTCTGTGACATGACTGATGTCAATAAGCATCAATACCTGTATTTATAAAGTTTTATTGTAGAGAAATGCTAGAGCAAGATGTCCACAGTTTATCATTCCATAATCTTGATACTGTTCGGAATTGAAATATATTTTAACATTTTTCAAGTACTTGACAAATTCCTTGGGTGGTTTCAAGTTGCCAAAACTATCGAAATAAACAACCCGATTGCCGTGTTTCTTGTAAGCTACCCAATGTGTTCCGAATCCTGTATTCCGATCCAAATTAACAACACCACACTCTGTTTTGAGGGGTGCGTTCGGTAAAGTGTCTCGCATAAATACTCCTCTAAAATGTGGTATTTTCAATCTAGTGGCGTACGAATTAATATCGTGATCGGATAACGGCTTTTCAGGTAGCTTTATTGGTAGTTTTTTGGCATTTTTCGTAAAAACAGACCATAGCCAGTTTTGTGTTTCTTTAAATACAGACCGCTACCCTTTTTTCCCAATGCAATCGCTTCCATTGTTTCGTTGTGTCGTTTCGATTCTTTTAACTTCCCCTTGGCGCTTTGAGCGTCATTAACGGCCTTCGCTATCCCCGCGGCGCCCCCGCTTAGTGCTCCCAGGGCACTAAGCCCTGCAAATATGGGAATAAGTGGTAGAAACCCGCCCTGTTTCGGTAATGGTATTATTCTCGGTACGTTGATCCTCTTACGCCCTCCCACCTTCTTGACCGTTACTCGTGCGGCTTTAAGTATTTTACTGAGAGTTCTTTTCTTACTAACATCGCCAGCACCCGTATGTTTAAGTTGTTTCTTAAGCAGAGCAGCCACTGATGATAAGGGTTTCATCTTCTTCTTGCCAGCACCCAACTTGCGTTTTACCTTCATGGCGTTAGTTACTAACCACGCTGAAGCTTTTTCACCAAAACTGGAATCGTTTGCCTTTACTCGTTCCCAAGTTCGGTTCTCCAACACTCGATCGGCTCGATGTCTTTGTTCCAACTCTTTAGACTTTGCGTAGTCGATATCGTGATCGCGACAAGCACTATCCAATTTGTTCTTTGGTCGATCGCCTCGAGCCAGCCGCTCTTGAAGTTTGGTTCCCGGCCCGCAATAGGAATAACCAGGCAAATGAAGCTCGAACGGGAGCTTGTTGATAGCTGTATTTAACACACCTGCACCCTGCAGAGTCTTCATTAGTAATGAAGTCCTGGGAGGGTGTAGAGTAGTATTTATAGAGATGCGTCAAGAGAAGCAGAAACTCAAAATCCAAGTTTATAACTGTGATATGAAAAAAGACAAGTCCCTCAGTAGCAAACATGGCCAGCTTTTGCCTTCTACAATTCGAGCGTTAATATGCGGTCCTAGTAATTGTGGCAAAACCAATGTAATGATTAGTCTTTTGATTGATGAAAATGGTTTAAAATTCGAGAATGTGTACGTGTATTCCAAATCTCTGCAGCAAGCCAAGTATGACTTTCTTCAACAGGCTATGAAACATTCCCGTTTAGACTATTTCGGCTACAGTGATAATGGTGAAGTTTTAGATCCTGCCAGTGCCCGACCTCATTCTGTTTTCATATTTGATGACGTAGCATGTGAGAAGCAGGATAAAATACGTAATTACTTTTGTATGGGCCGGCATAACGCAATTGATTCATTCTATTTATCGCAAACTTACTCGAAAATCCCTAAACAGCTGGTTCGTGACAATGCTAATGTATTAATTTTATTTAAGCAGGACGACTTAAACTTGAAACATATCTACGATGACCACGTTAATACAGACATGACATTCGATGCAGTTAAACATATTTGTTCCGAATGTTGGAAAGATAGGTATGGGTTCCTAGTAGTGGTGAAAGACAATGATATTGCTAAAGGTCGATATCGTAACAAGTTTGATACTTATATCATACCCTAAACCCTCGAGGTTCAGTGTAACACTTGACGTCCTAGAAGTTAGATGTGTTAAGTCTCGAGAAACAGGGTCTGTTTGGTAGTTGTTTTAGTTGTTTCCTAGCTGTTTCCAGAAACAGGGACAGTTTATTAGCTGATTTCCAGAAACAGGGGTCTGTTTTTAGCTGTTTTTCCAGAAACAGGGGTCTGTTTTTTAGCTGTTCTTCCCGAACAGGGTCTGTTTATTAGCTGTTTTTCCAGAACAGGGGTTGTTTTTTAGCTGTTTTTCCCGAACAGGGTCTGTTTTTTAGCTGTTTTTCTCCGAACAGGGTCTGTTTGTAGCATGTCTACCCCCATTAGCCAGCTCGATAAAGACGTTAAACGTAGGATTCTCCAAGCTGCACGCACAATAAGAAAGAAGTATTTAGCATTAAAGTTGGAGCGAGGCGAAGAAGATGAAGCTCTTAATAAATTCTTAATGCCTATTACCGATCCTCTGAATAAGCTTGTGAGTGCTTCCACCACCACTGTAAAATCTAAGAAACGTAAGATTAAATTGGAAGAGAGCGTTGGTGTAAAACCCAAAGTTAAACCACCCATAGTAACTCGAGAAGTGAAACCACCTGTAAAATTTTTAACCGAGGAAACACACTACGGGGATGCTGCTGCTGCTGCTGCTGATGATGATGATGATGCTGTGTTTGAAGAACCAGCTCAGAATCCTGCGGAACACATAAGAAAGAATTTTGAAGATTCTCTTCGAAAATCTGAGGTGTTTGAGACTTTTATCGAGCAGTATCCGAAGATTGCTCAAGACTATCTGAAACTATATTGGACGGACTCTAGTGAAATAGATGCTAACAGCCTGAAATATGATTTAGTGACTGATTCTTGGAACTTAGGTTCAGAACCGGTTAATTTCTTAAAGAATGGTGATATTCAAGTAGGCTCCCTTACGTACAAAGGAACTCTGGGTCTATACGATTTATTGTTTCTCAAGGATCCTAAATTTAATACCGCTGCCGATGAAGAACAATATAAGGATATTCTAAAGCGAACAGATTTATACTTGAAAGACAATGGTCAGTTGAAAGGTAATAGATCTCACAAATACAATACCATTGTAAAACCACTAATGTCGAGAGGTTCTACCAGTAAAATTCCTTCGCCCGGGGGTAGAATAGTGACCAGATCGAAGTCTGAGAAATCCGGATCTGTGAAATCTGGATCTGCCTTAATGGAATACAACGAAAAACCCAAAGAATATGTCTACTATGATGACGTAAATGAGCTGGTTGATAGGTTAAAAAAGCTAGACGCTTCCAATCAGGTTGGCAACAATAATAACATGAATGAGATTTGGAGCATTTTGCATGAATTGGAACACCTTGGAGTAATTGAATTCTATAAATAAGTTTGTTTAAAGCTACTATGTCTTAGTACCGCAGTAATCATGAATAAGTTTGGACATTCCTTGCCCACGTCGTCTAATCAGAAAAGAGTGAGAGTGTTGCAAGCACCCAACTTGATCACTCTTACAAAAGATGGTGATTACGATATTCGAGATCATCGGCTTTGTAACGTCAAATCACCAGCAGATATCGCTGATGCCGTAAATAAAAAGTTTGTAGAGAGTAGGCTAACTTCACTTTCTACTACCATTGATAGATCGCTGAATGATAAAATACAAGTATCCCACGTGGAGATGCTGAGGCAAGTAACGGCGTTGGAACAAAAAGTAAACAACTCTATTGGTAGTATTTTAAAGCAAATGGAGGCCTTTACAAAAACTAATAAGGATTATGTAGACTCGGTATCCGATCAACTTAAGCTGCTTGATAGCAAATTCAAGAGCGAGACTTTAATTTGGGATTCAAACCTGGATCGCCTATCTACCCAATTCAAGGATCTCGAAAAACTCCTAAAAGTTTACACCAATATGGCTATTCAAAATGCTCTCAGACCAGTCAGGACGGATATGGGAAAGATTCGTGAAGAACTCTCAAAATTATTACAAACAGTTGATTTGCTAAAGAAAGGATCTTGCCGCCCACCAACTGTCTAAAATTTAGAACGTATATAATTCGATATCTTGCTGCCGAACCTCATTCTTTGTGAAATAATGGCTAAGGGTATTACGAGGGCGAGAGAACAAGTTGTTAAGGAACTACATAAACCAGCTAGAATCAAATTTAAACGTCGCAGATTTATCCAGTATGGTTTAGATGTTACGTTTGCTTCCGATCTTGCTCAACTCGATCAGTACGCTCGTGAAAACAAGGGATTTAAATACATCTTGGTTGTTATTGATTGTTTTTCCAAATTTCTCTGGATCAGGCCTCTAAAGTCAAAAAATGCTCAGGATGTGACTAATGCAATGGATCATGTACTCACACAGTCTCGGAGGATTCCGAAAAAGCTGGTGACAGATAATGGGAAAGAGTATTACAACGCTAGCTTTCAAAGTCTTATGAAGAAGCATGGCATACATCATTACAGTACCTTTAGTATTTTAAAGGCTTCTATTGCTGAACGAGTAATTCGAACGCTCAAAGAACATCTGTTTAAGTTGTTTACCTTGAATGGTAACCATAAATGGATCGACTTGTTGGAACAAGTTACAAATACTTACAACAACACGAAACATCGTACGATTCACATGAAACCGAAGGATGTTAGCAAGAGTAATGAGAAGAAAATATTGGACTCTGTTTATAGTCGTTTAAAGGTTGTGGGGAAGCAAAAATTCAAAGTTGGTGACATTGTTCGCATAAGTAAGGCTAAGCACGTGTTTGAAAAGGGTTATGTGCCTAATTGGACCACTGAGTTGTTCAAAGTATCTCAGGTGAAGATTACCAATCCCACGACTTATTTGCTAGAGGATACGAGCGGTCAACCAATTAGCGGCGGGTTCTATGAAGAAGAATTGCAAAAAACCAAACAATCTGACGTATTTCTTATTGAACAAGTTTTGCGTAAAATGGGCAAAAAGATGTATGTAAAATGGCTTGGGTTTGATAAGTCTCATAACAGTTGGATAGATATGGATAAGGATGTGCTTTAAGCTTGATCTCTGTACAAAAAGACAGCATTTTTTCCGGTTTTCGTTAGTTGAAATCATGCCTTATTGCAAAGAGTGTGATACGGAAATTTTGTCTCGTAGTGCTCATAACCGTACCACAAAACATAAGCAGCAATGTAGTGAGAACTTGTACTCTCATGTAAAACTAGTTCGAACTGCATTTAAACAGCGGATACTAACTTACCATCTGACAAGTGACTTACATTTAACTGATGTTAAGCAATATGTAGGAGATCTAAAAGATACGGTTCTTACTCTGCTCGCTGATCCATTAAAGACTTATCCCCAGCTTAAAGTTAATATGGAGCTGTATGGTTGTTATCTGTTGGCATCAACACAAGAACAAGCCATTAAATCTTTTAATACAAAATTTAGTGTTATTTCTCCTAGCACTAATTTGGAAGACTTTTACAGCGAATATCAGATGTCTTTAGTGAAAAAAGCTTCTGAATTCACAGAGATGGGAAGCGGATGGGCGTTATCCAGACTACTGTTTCTCGAACTTAACATCAATAAATGTGGAGTGGGGGTAGAGCTCTCTCTATAATACCATTACTACGTTAGCAGTCGTCGCTATTTTAGTGTGAGCCATGGCAAGTAAAAGTTGTGCCGCTGCTCCCGAGTTGCTAGAAGAAGACGATAGTTCCCAAAGCTCATCACCCTATTGGACTTATTTAGACAGTATGATTCTCCGAAGTAATAGAGAAATTCGCAAGGAGAATAAACTCTTGGGCGAATTTTGCTATTCTGCTGGTAATTTTACAGTAATTGTGGGTCTCAGTGTTGCCCGGGGGATGATACCA
This sequence comes from Philopedon plagiatum, assembly GCA_963971165.1. Lineage (NCBI taxonomy): Eukaryota > Metazoa > Arthropoda > Insecta > Coleoptera > Curculionidae > Philopedon > Philopedon plagiatum. The sequence goes on along the minus strand of OZ020192.1, from coordinate 53,387,059 downwards.
AGTGTTAAACTAGTCCCCACAACGTCTGAACATGAGCCAGTCTCCCTCAGTCATTCTGATTGGATCGAGTTTTTGGAGATTATTGACAAGATGTTTGAAGATATTGATGGAAGTGTGACAACAACGCAGATGTCGTTATCGGAAAATTTTACCGTGTCCAGTGCTATTCTTTTAAACGAGCGAATATTTCGACTTGGAAGCAATGATGTAACTTTAACGTTTTCTTGTAATGATATAAATTCTATTGTTAGCATTAAGGGTTTAATTAACTTTAGATTAGAATTAGTGAATCGTTTACAATTTAGAACCTATTATGATGATACTTTACAGTATGCCCAATGTTTTGCTGATATTAAGGAAAACTTTTTTGAAATTATTACCAATCTCTGTAATTTAAACCTGTTTGAACAAAGTTATTACATGCTGGAATTATTGCATTATAATCCGCAAAAATTGCTCGATGACTTTGATAAACTGTGCATGTATGCTGATGATTCATAATAATAAATATTTTAAAGCTTTAGGTTCTTTTCTTTCACCCTTCCCTCTCCTTTCCCTCCGATAGTAAATATTTCTGCTGTTACTAATAAATACAACCTCATTCTAGCAGAGATTTCATAGTTGTTTCAACAATCGTTACATACAGTTCTAACCTATTGAGACCTGTCGTGACTTGCCTGCAGGCTGTTTAGAAGTTAGTTCAACACCGACGTTGTTGTCTTTGAGTTTGGCCAGTGTACAAGATGTCTAAACAACGTCAGGAAGTTTGCATCGATCTTCAGGGTTATCCTTTAGCTAGTGGGTTTATACCAAAGGAGTTGGCTGTGTATGATGGTGCTCGATTTTGCAGCTTTCTCTTCAAGCCTCCGTATGGTAGGAAATTTTTAAAGCCTGAAGACCTCAAAATAGTAGAACATCTGGAGGAGAAATACCATGGCCTAATGTGGGAGTCTGGTTATTTGGACTTGAACCAATTTGAAAGTGTTTTACGTGACATCCGTCTTCAGTATGATTCTCCTAAATTTCTGGTTAAGGGCGATCTAAAGGCAACTTGTTTAAAACAGATGTTTGATTCTTGTCTTATATTTAGTATTCCTTTAAAGACTGAGCCTAAATTAAGTAAATATAAGAAAGTTGTGGAATGTTTTCATCATAAGGACTTTACTGTTTGGCATTGTGCCTGTAATAATGTTAAGTTATTGTATAATTTCCGACATTGTTTTTTAAATGATATGGAATAAAAGTATATAACTTATTTTGTTTGTTTTATTTCTTAGTTTAGTTAGATTAGTCTAAGTAGAAAGACGAAAAATGATTAGCCACAGTGCAGATTGTACTCATTGCTCAGATGCCGGTTTTATCGTTATTCGCACTTTTGAAGAAAGACTGATTACGTTTGAAAATTGGCCTAATAAAGTTAGTCCTAAAGACTTAGCACAGGCTGGTTTTTATTACACTCAGCGATTGGATATAGTTAAATGCGCATTTTGTCATTGTGAGTTTGCTGACTGGAAGGAAGGAGACGACCCGTTAGCCGATCACTATAAGTGCTCCAAACATTGTCGGTTAGGTAAAGTATTGTGGAAGTGTCGGCAAATGAAAAAGATAGTCAAACCCCGAAGCTTAAAAAAGATAAAACCAGAACCGCTCCGAACTCTTCATGTTAGTTCTCTGTTCTTAATACCGCTTTTCGCACTATCATTCGGTGGAATTATACACCTATGCGACATTATAAATCTCTATCATCCTAAGTTTTAAATCATTTTGACGCCAGTCATGGCTCTGTTAAGTTCATCCTTTATTCTGCTAGTTGCAGTAGTACACAACGTCTTCTACGTATGTCGACCTTTTAATGTTAAAAACGCCTCTGTTTTGTTCTATTTTGACGATTCTAACGCTAGCAACCCATGGATTCCGATGGCTTTCAACCCTCAGATTACTGACCATCTGCCTGTATTCTCCGCAGCGATGCCTCTGTCAAACAGCAGCTCTTTTCGCTACAAGGTTCATTTTCTCTTTCAAGACTCGACGATTGGCGAAACAGATTGGATGACGTTCCTTAGCAAGTGCAAGAATGAGATCGCCTCTCCTGCTATTACTCCTACTACTAATTCCACACTAGCCCCATCTTTATCCGAAAATATGAACAGTATTTCTAGTCTCCTTGTATTCCTAGCAGTAACCTGTTTAATATTGTTAACTAATTTCGTATATAAAGTTGTTAAATATCGTTATATATTGTGGTTAAATAAATAATTTTTCTACTTGTTGGTTTTATTATATATACTACGCAAAGATCATTGACAATGGACACTGCATTGCAGTGTTTTGGGGCTTTAGCAGTATTCTAAGTGATGGTTAAAACAGTTTAACTAATAGAAAGACTGATTCTTTTCAGCCATTAAGGTGTTGGACTTAATAAGCGACAGCTTACAAACGAGTTGGCCGATTGACTTCGGGTTTTTTCCAAACGATTTGTTACGTCACGTTGAACACGTGATGTATGTCAAATATTAATTTTGGCGTTTGATAAATGACAAATGACAGTTAACATGTCTTAAATGACTGGTGTCAGTTGACATGTTTTTACGCATGCCTTATAAGGCCATTTTGAACACGTTACGTATATTAAATTTCTAATTGCAAACGATGTCTCTTCTAGCTGCAAGTCTATATCCCATCAACACAATATTTTATGTGAAGCCGATAGCCAGGTTGGTTAGAGCGCTGATATTCCAACATCTGTGTCCGGGTTCGAATCCTAGCATGTGCAAAAATAAAGAAAAAAGTTTTTGACGTCATATTCGTGAAATAATAATATTTTTAGGAATAGTACTAAAGTCCGACGCGGTTAGGCCCCAAATAGATAGTGCCCAAGTAGTTGATGCCCAAGTAGTTAAAGCCCCAAGTAGTTAAAGCCCCAAGTAGTTAAGGCCAAAGTAGTTAACGCCCAAGAGTGTGACAGTTGACGTATGACAGTTGACGTATGACGTATGACAGTTGACAGATGACAGTTGACAGATGACGTATGACAGATGACAGTTGACAGATGACGTATGACAGATGACAGATGACGTATGACAGATGACAGGTGACAGGTGACAGATGGTCAAGGTCATTTCTCAAGGTCAATGTCAATGTCAATGTCATGGTCAAATAGCAATAACCCACGTGGGCGATATATGGCGCATGCGCAGTAGGGCTCGTTTCGGTTGGCGTAGAAGGAATCAACTCCCCCTACTTAAATGTTACAAGTTCGGTAGAAATGACCCTCTTCAAGAAGACCCTTCTGCAACTTTAAATTTACGTTATGAAGCGACACAAGCAAAAATGACAAAACTACAAGATTTTGGATTTGTCGTGAATGAAATGTGGGAGTGCAAGTTTAGAAAATTATTAGAAGATAATCCAGAGATCGAGGAATACACTAAAAAACATCCGCTTATGACTTTAACGCCCTTAAATCCAAGAGATGCTTTTTATGGAGGCCGAACTGGAAATGTTCGGAAATATTATGAAATAAAGGATACAGAAAAAATTAAGTATGTTGATGTCTGCTCCCTCTATCCTTATGTTTGTAAATATGGAAAGTTTTCAGTTGGTCACCCCGAAGTTTTTGTGGGAGAAGAATGTAAACAATTAAACTTACATAATATAAATGGTCTTATAAAATGTACAATACTTCCTCCAATAGACCTGTACCATCCAGTTCTTCCCATTAAAATTAACAAAAAACTAATGTTTGTTCTCTGTAGAACATGTGGACAGAAAATGGCCCCTAATGAGTGTAATCATACCAGTGAATAAAGGGTACTTGAAGGGACCTGGGTACTGGATGAAGTACTCAAAGCAGTTGAGACAGGGTATGAAATAGTAACAATCCACGAAATTTGGAAATACAACATTCATAAGTTTAATAAAGAAACTGGAGAGGAAGGACTATTTACCAGCATGATTAATAGATTCATTAAAATTAAACAGGAAGCAACAGGTTGGTCAGCTGATTGTCTGACTGACGAAGACAAGAAAAATTATATTAACAACTTTTTCGAAAGGGAAGATGTTATTCTTGAGTATGGTAAAATAACTGATAACCCGGGGCTAAGGTCTTTGGCAAAGTTAATTTTAAACAGCTTCTGGGGGAAATTCGGACAACGAGAAAATCAACCAAAGACAAAGATTATAAACGAACCATCAGAATTGTTTTCTATGTTTACCAATCCATCAATTTATATAAATGGAGTTTTCCCTGTCAACGAGAAAACATTAATTGTAGGTTATGAGCATAGAGATGAAGCCTATGATCCACTAACTACTGTCAATGTAGTCGTTGCTTCATTTGTAACTGCTCAAGCTCGACTAAAATTATATTCATATCTTGAACAACTTGGTGACAGAGTTTTATACTATGACACAGATTCTGTTATTTACATTTCAAGACCCGGTGAAGCTGACTTACCAACGGGAAAATTTATAGGGGATTTGACTAATGAATTGGAAGGTTATGGACTTAATTCGTATATAACAAAGTTTGTTTCAGGGGGTCCTAAGAATTATGCCTTTAAAATTCATGCTACCAAAAATAATTCTGAAGAAGTAGTTTGTAAAGTTAAAGGTATATCTTTAAACTACGCTACATCAAAATTAATAAATTTTGAGACCATCAAGGACATGGTTCTCCAAGAGTTAGACCCTATACCGATAATATCAAAAAACATCCGATGCACCAAGGATCATATTGTAACAACATGTACTGGAGTCACAATTTATAAACCAAATTCCACAAAAAGAAAATTTTTACCCGATGGCAATTCTGAACCGTATGGATATAAGAAACCAAAAGCATATTGAAATGTAGTTTATTGCTATGTAATTATACAAAAGATATTTTGCATGGAAAATTGTAAAGTTTATTAAGTAATAAAATTAGTTTAAAAATATGCATAATTTTGTTTTTTTTTTAATAAAAATGCTTTCCGCTCTAAAAAGTTTAGTCGACTTATAAACTGATGCACCTTAACCACTATTCATCAGCGACACACCTATTCATTAAGATTTCTTTAAATTACGACTATTTACTACCAATTCTATTGTAAATTATCCGCTACAGCTCATAATGAAAGCCCTTGGATCTGTGGTTGTTATGTTGAGAGATATATCTAAATCAGAAGATTAGAACCCTAAACAAATGTGGTTTCTTCAAACACAGAACTTCAGCTAAGGAAAATCATTTGTATTTAATTTAATGACGTACATAGATTTATTAAATAATATATTATATAAGTGTGAGGAGATAAATTAGTAATGAGGGAAAAGTGGGCGGGGCTTATGACGTAGAGGGAAAGTGGTGGGGGTGGCCCAAGTGACGGTATGACTACTAGACTTCATTTTAATAACTCCCATATGGGTACTATGTAACTCATCTAAAATAATTTTTTGAAATTTTTCAGGTATAATTAAACGAAAACCCCACATGAGACATCCCTGTTCTATTGTTATCTCGTGTCTTTTATTAAAATATGGTTTATATTCGTCAGATGGACAAGAACCAGGCCATCCGTGGCGAACATAACAAATTATCTTGTTTAAAACCACATCTTTATTTGTCTGGGTTTTTATTTGTAAAAAATTTACAGGTAAATTTACATCTTCTAATAAATTTAAATATGATATTTCTGAATAAATATCCGAGAAAAAGTTTTTATCATTATCAGTTTGTATCGATATTGTTAAAGGCATTCTAGATCAAAAATCAGCTGTGTTTTTATCTGAACTAACATATTTTACTTCAAAACTAAAAGCTGACAAAATATGTGCCCATCTTTGCAAACGATTTGCTGCAAAAACTGGAATACCTTTTTTTTCACCAAAAATGGTTAATAAAGGTTTATGATCAGTGACTAATAAAAATTTTTGATTATAAATGTACTGAAAAAACTTTTTAACTGCAAAAATTATGGCCAAGGCCTCCTTTTCAATTTGAGAATACGATATTTCGGCTTTATTTAATAATCGTGATGCAAACGCAATCGGCTTTTCTACATTATTACTAAAAATATGGCTTAAGGTTGCGCCTAAAGCAAATTTACTTGCATCAACCGATAATTTAATTTTTTTAGTCGGATCAAAATGTGTTAAGATACCAGCAGATAACAACATTGTCTTTGCTTTTTGAAAACTGTTGTCACATTCTAATGACCAAAGCCATTTGGTGTCTTTTTTAAGTAAATCATAAACTGAAGAAACATTAGGAAGAAATTTACAGTAAAAATTTAGCGTGCCTAAAAATGATTTTAGCTCAGTTATATTTTTAGGAATCGGGCATTCTCTAACCGCCAAAACTCTCTCTTCAGAAGTATGAAGACCATTTTTATCAATTTTATGACCTAAATATGTTACCGAATCCTGAAACAAAAAACATTTATCCTTATTTACCTTAAGACCACTCTCTTGAAGCCGCTGAAAAACCTTTTCCAGGCGCTCCATATGTTCAAGGTCATTTCTACCTGTCACCAATATGTCGTCTAGAAAACACACGACACCCGGCATTATGAACATTTGTTCCATTATATTTTGAAAAATAGCGGGGGCGCAAGTTTTTCCATACGGTAATCTGGTGTACGAGAAAAAACCCGTATGAGTAGAGATAGTGACAAGTTTTCTTGATTCCTCCGTCAGTAAAATTTGCTGATAGGCTTCGGACAAATCAATTTTTGAAAACTTATCCCCACCTTGTAGCTGAGTAAACAAATATTCTATGCGCGGTAAAGGAAAATGCTGGGCATTTAAAGTAATTTTAAAATCTCCGCATATGCGAATACCGCCGCTAGACTTTATAACTGGCACTATGGGGGTTGCCCAATTTGTAAATTCAGTTTTAATTAAAACCCCATTATTTATGAGTCGCTCAATTTCTTCTTCTATTTTAGGGTTTAAAGCAAAAGGCGCCGGCCTTGCCTTGTAAAATTTTGGAATTGAATCTTTTTTTAAAATTAAACTAACCTTAAACTTGTTAAAAGTACCAAGTTCTGGATCAATTATATCCTTATATTTTATTAATAAGTCTGAAAGCTTAGTAGATGGATCTACAACTACTTTACTAACAGTAAAATTATGAAGGTTATTGTTACCAAAATGCTGTTCATTCTGTGATACATTTTTCACTCTACAAATACCAAAATTTAACATTTGTAAACCATTGCGTCCAATTAATGGAGGGCCACCATTTTTCACAACATAACTCTTTAAAATGTAAGACCTCCCTTCAAAATTTATATTTACGTTTAAATACCCCAATGGTTTGAAAGTTATACCTACATAATCATTTAACGATAAATCATTTTTAAACAATTGTTTATTTTTAAAGTGTTTTAAATATATTTTTTCCGATATGGCTGAATGTGCAAAACCCGAATCGGCCTCAAAATTTAAAGGAATATTTTCGCAAATTAATTTTACAAAAAATCAGATCTAGCATGAGTATTATTATAAAAAATAGAGTCATTCCTATCCTGAATATGAGAAAATTTATTTTCTGAATCCTGCAAAAAATGTTGCCTATTGCATTTACATTGTGGAGCTAAATGACCTTTAATGCCACAATTGTGACAAACACAGTTTTTAAATACACAGTCATTAGATACATGATTCTTACGACCACACACTACGCACTTATTTCGAAATTGGATATTCTTGCCACCTGCTGCATCATTCTGGAAACGATTTTGTTGGCTGTTGTTTTTACTACCAATGTATTCTGGAACACCATACTTGCCAAGTGTTTTTTGCTTCCGGTGGTGCTGCGAAGTTTGGAAATTAACTGGCTCAGTCTTAATACCAGCTTCCAGATTTCTTACCTCGTGCTCACGTAACGGAGACTCTTTGCTAAGAGCAATTTTAACTACTTGCTTAAAGCTGACTTTTGAAGCATCCTCTTCAAAAAGTCTATCCATTATTTTATCGTCATTAATTCCCATGACGAAGATATCACGCATAACCGTAGAAAGTTCGGTACCAAAGCCACAAGTTGAAGCTAAACTTTTAACTTTTGCCTCCCAATCGGCAACTGATTCTCCGGTTTTTCGTTTACCACTATAGAACTTAAGTCTTTCTGCAAAATGTGATTTTACCGGGGGAAAATGCTCCTTGAGTAATTTAATCAACTCATCGTGAGTTTTACTCTCTGGCGAGTCCGGTATACATAAATTACGAACCAGAACGTAACAGTCCTCAGAAAGAGTGTTCAGCAGAATTGCCCGTTTACGTTCATTGTCCGAAATGCCATTTGCAATAAAAAATTGCTTAAGTCTTTCACTAAAAACGGAAAAATCGGAAAATTTTGGATCGAAATTATTTAGCGAACCCAAAAGTCCAATCATTTCAACTTTGGTTCCCGAAATACTTGTTTCCGGCGGCGCCATTTATTACCGGCACTTGACCGTTTTTTACTAAGAATTTCCTTAGTTTTTTTTATAACTAAAAATACCACTTCGCGAATACCCGAATCGGTCCGTAGGCTTCTAAAGCCACTACCTCGTCGCCAATGTTATGTCTTGCGTTATTATTAAGTTCAATAATTAACACGGAGTAAATAAGGACACTAATCTGAGTGAACATCAATTTATTACTATTTAAATTATTCTCTTTATGCAGACAATCTGCGTGTATATCAATGAATATACTAAACTAACAACGATAAGGCACAGGTAGGATTAGAGACATATCGCAAGTTAACCCAAATTAAAATATAACTTGTGGGAATATATAACAGTAACATTCTGTTTAATTTGTTAATTAGCCCTTTGTGCCAAACTTTACCAAAAGCTTGAGCTACGTCAAGGAAGATAGTTGAGCAGATTAGCTTTTCTTCTAGTGCCTTTTCTATGATGTCTGTTATTCGATGGACTTGGTCTATCGTGGAGCGCTTGCATCTAAAGCCAAATTGATGATTTGGGATTAGGTTACTGTTCTCTATTATAATTTTAAGTCGTTTTAAGAAAAGCTTTTCAAATAATTTTGAAATAATTGGTAGTAGTGATATGGGCCTGTAAGATTTGGCTTCATTCGGTGGTTTGCCTGGTTTTGGTAGCATAATGACTTCAGCCACTTTCCAGACGCTAGGGACGTGTTTTAATCTAAACGCTGCATTAATTAGGTAAGTCAGCATAACTATACCTTTTTTTTTGGTAGTTGTTTTAAAATCTCTCCTGTTATAAGGTCAAACCCAGAGGCTTTTTTGGCGCTTATATTGTTTTTGATTTCGTTCGCTACATGGATTTATTAAGAATGGATACGGGATGATTTAACATTCTTTGAAGCCAAAACGAACCATTGTAAACGACACTGTAAACACAATTTGTAAACATTGGCCACATCTTAGTATTTTTGTACAAAAAATACGTTAGAAGCATCACAAGATTTACTAAAAGTAATAAAAGCCCAAAAATATTTTATTTTTCTGCTAAATAATAATAAATTTAAGTTAAAAAGGTTTTATTATTTATAGGTTATGTTATTTCTAAAGGTGTTTATTTAAAGTCGCTCCGAGTCATTTATAAATCTATAAATCGCACTTTTTCGTTCCTAGTTCATTAGAGAAAGACGTACGTGTAACCGAGTGTTCTGACCGAGGTTCAGCCGTTTTCCTAAGCAACCAGCACAGACAGCAACACTTCTGAGCTCCAACACTAAAAGGCTATTTTATCTCTTTCTACTACCATTCGTGATTCAATTACGTAGTTCGTAAACTAATCTCCTGGGGGAAATGTTTTCTTAACAAACAACAAATATAAGGCTTCACGTTCGATACGCTCACAGTATATGGACATCGAATCCTTTCTTAATAAATCCATGATTCGCTACTTCTTTAGGAGTGACTAGTGCTATTTCATTCTCTTGGATATTCACAGACTCTTTCATATTGACATTGGACTGGATATCATTTGGCTGAAAAATTTCGGCTCTGAAAAATTTCGGCTGGATGTTCTGCAAATGCTTCAGCCTTTTCTTTATTATCTCTTGCCCAAGTACCATCCCTTAGTTTGATGGGTGGCATTTTAGTGATTGGCCTTTTGAGTTTTTTCGTTGCCTTCCATAGGGAGAAATCCTTTTCTTCATCAGCTGATAAATTTTCTAGGTAGCTGTTTATAGATTCTTCTCTAAGATTTTGTATTTCTCGTTTAAGTTGTTGAGTTTTGTTGTTAAGAATATTTTTGTCCGATGGATCCCTAGTGTGTTGCCATCTCCTTCTGGCTCTTCTCTTTTCTTTGACAAGTTCTCTGGATAGTTGTTTCCTATTGTTTTTTGAGTGTACGCCTTTGTGTTGTCCCAGGCTATTTTTTGTATGATGTTGTTGAACTTTTCAGCTGCTACTTCTAATTGTTCTTTGGTTCTTAATTGGATTTTAAGGATAATTTTATTTTACAGTTAATTTCTAAAGCTTTTCCAATCAGTAGTTTTATCAACCAAAGTTGACCTATTTTCTTTTCTAATTATTGTCTCGCTCAAAGTTAAGATCACAGCAGAGTGATCGGAGTCTAGGTCAAAATTATCTTGAATACCAATAAAATTGGGTGACACTTTTCTTGATATAAAAAAATCTAATAGATCTGGAATTTTATTAGTATCTGTAGGGCAGTATGTTGGTTTATCAGTAGTGTGAAAGTTGCATCCGATTTCCCTTATAGCTTCCCTAAGTTCTTTACCTTTTGTAGTTGTTAATCTGGATCCCCAATCCATGTGTTTCGAATTGTAGTCACCTCCCACGATGAATCTGTCGCCCAGATGCTGTAGAAAGTTTTTATAATCCGTTTTGTTGAGGTTATACCTTGGTGGACAGTACACTGCAGCGACAGTCAGTTTCTGTTTGGTTGTGTTACTTGTTTTAATTCCAATTGCTGTTAACTGAACTTCGGCACTACTAATAGGGCATTGTTCATAATGATTAGTGCCATTCTTTATTATAACAGCAGTTCCCCCACGTGCCTGATTGTCGGGATGAATTGTTTGGCATACTTGGTAACCCTTTATTTTTAGGTAGATCTCATTTGTTGAATGTGTTTCTGAGACCAGACACACATCAATACTTTGTGTGTTGAGAAATATTTCTATTTCTTGCATTCTGTTTTGGATGCCATTAGCATTCCAAGTTGCTATTCTTAGATCTTGTTGATGCATTAATGTTTTCCACGAGCTCCTGTGTTTTTGGTTTCCAGTCTGTCTAACCTTTCTGAAAGTTTGTTCATAAGGTTCATCATATTTTGTAACATTATCATCATGGACTGTTGCTCATTCGGGACTGGTGCAGGTTGAGATTTAGGGCCCTGTGCTGCCTGTGCATAGGATACCTCTCTAGTATTTTTAGATGTGAAATTTTTTGGTTGTCCATTTTGTGTTTTTCTTGCATTGTTTGCATTATTTCGTCTTTTCTGTAGTTCTTCTGCTACCACACATCCACGGTAGTTTGCAGGATGTGCCTCTCCGCAGTTTGAACATTTAGGTGGTGTTTCCCTTGGCTTGGTGCACTCGGAGGTCAGGTGATTCCCAGCGCATTTGACACAAGTGACTGCGTGTTTACGGATTTTTTGTGTATGCTCAAATCTTTGGCATTTTTTGCACTGAGGTATCAATTGATTGTTCCTTATCGCTTCAATTTTAACTTTCATATGGCATATATACTGAATTTCGTATATTTTTTGACATCTTCCGAATTTTGGAAGGTTAGCATAAATAGGGGTAGAGGGATTATTTTAACTTCGTCCTTAACTTTTGTCTTTTTTATTTTGTTTACCACTTCAAGGATCTTAAAGCCTCTGCTCAATAAATCATCCTTGACGTCTTGTGGATCACATGAAGGGTGCAGGTTTCTCGCCATCACCCTTAGTGGTCTAGTCTGCTTGCTTTCAAATGTATGCCGTTCCATGTCGGTGCTATTCATGAAGGCAGTGAGGTCTCTATATTCAATTTCGGTGGCAACATTGATTTTTAGCTGGTTATTATTCATTAAATTTGCTTTAAATTTAAGATTCTTTGACTCTAGTGCCTGGTTTATATTTTTATAGCTTTTCACATTGCTTAAAATCACAGGTGGTGGTTTTTGTGATTTTGGGGCAACTAGTTTATTTTTGGGTGTGGCTAATTTAGGTTCGGAAACATCCTCTTTTTCTGGTGAGCTAGTGGCTTTTCTTTTTCTTCTCTTATTTTTAGGTAGTAGCCATGCTGTCTCCTGTGCTACTACTTCTTCTTCCTCGTCCGAATTGACAGGGAAATAAGTTTTTTCGGGCTGCAAAGAAACGATTGTTTCTCTAAGCTCCTTAATCTCATTAAGTGCTGCATTGAGCTGAGATTCTAAGGTTTTAATTTTTGCTGACTCTTCATTTTGAGGCGAAACAGCTGGTCCTCCGCCGTCTTTCATGCTGGATTCCAACCCTAATCCTACGTTTTTATTATTTTTTTTTAATTGAAGCGCATTGTCCTTATTTTGCAAATTTGCAACTTTATCGATAGTCAGTGTGAAACGACGAACGTTTGAACTTGATATAGATTGCGCGATAGCTTACGACAATCGTGCCGCCGGTATCACTCGCGATGATGACACCACTTTTTGTTTTGATTTTCCGATCGATTTTTGAGCACGTCTGCACTGTTCGAATGTTAACGAGTAACTGGTAATGGGAAATGGTAAATTAAAAGTAATGAAACTAAAATGATTGTAGCAACATAAGTTCTAAAACGAAACTCATTTTGCTTTTAAACACTTATTTGTCGGCACACTTTTTTTCAGCAACAGGCCAACGTTTTTGTGGGTCCTCTCAAAACCTGGCTTAACTTTTTATTGTACCTGAAACCTGCGAATCTACTTGCCTTTGATTTTATCTGTTTTGATTTTGCTGGTAGCTCTTCTATTGAACACTAGAAATATATTGTTATAAATATTATTCTGCTAGTTCCGATGTAGTGTCAAGTAAAAGATGAATATTTTTATTCTAATAGTTTGTGTTAATAATGCCACATGAAAATTTCATTTTTTTAGTCATCTATTTGTTAATCAACCCAAATTATGGGCAGATGGTTATTTATCCACTTTTGCAACATACGTAGATTTAAAAAAAGCAGTTCTAGGCCATTTTTGGGGACCCACAGAGCAACTAGAGGTTAAATTTAGAATCGAGTCGGCACGATATGAAAACCAGGCAACACCTTTTGTAGATCATTTTAATTATTTTGTTAGGCAAGCTAAATACTTAAATCCACCGTACCAGTCTGAAATTTTAATTCAAATGATTGCTAGGCATTTTCCTCCTACCGTATCCTCAATTTTAGTAGGAACTCAAACTTTTCAGGAAGCTTTGGAAAAATTACCTCAGGCGGATTATTATTTTGACCGCAAACCTGTTCAGAGCCTGGAAAATAACGCTAGTGTGTGTGTGTGTGTGTGTATGTAGGTTAATGGCACTGGTTAAGACCAAATGGCCAGAATAACGCTAGTATAACAAAAGATTTTTCAAAGCAGCCTGAAGGTTCTCTTAAAAATCAATATTATTTTAATAAACCTAAACAAAGGAAGAATACAAATTCTAGATGAAATCGAGTTTATGAAAAAAAATCTCAACCATACAGTTAGATGAGGACTCTATCCTTGACTAGGAAAACGAAGAAACTTCCCTCCACTAAATATCATGGTGGCGAGAAATATAAAAAAATTGGAAGTTATTTTAGAAAGCCCTCCTGATGAATTGTATGATACCTGTGATTTTGATCATGTAAGAGACGAGTTCAGATCTCCCCAAATTGACATTAATTTTTATGGGCACAGTAAGATTGCCCTTGTTGACAGTAGTTCAGGGGTGCCATAGATTTCGCGTGGTATGCATTTTGGTCCACTGCGCAGATGTCAAAAACACGAGAAATAAAGAAATCTAAAAAAAGTTCCCCACAAAAACGAAACAAAAATGTGCGCAGACACCTTGCCGCGGACGGTAAAATTGTGTACCATTTTGACCTTTTTAATGTATGTTGCAAGACTACTAACGTCTTCATTTTTAAACGATAATAGCGAGTTTTTGCCACCTCACGCAAACGCTCACGCAAAGCGCTAAATCGCCTGAAAACGGTTTACAAGCCGCAAAATTTTAGGGGGTCTTGGATTTTCAGGGCGCTGAACATGTGTGAGAAAGAAACAGTTATAGTGTAGCAAAAGGCGGATATATGAAGTTAAGGGACGGTGTGCGCTATGTTGCCACATCTTAACGGGGTTTGTTTCAGTGAAACACGCAATTATATGAGATTTATGGGAGCTTTTACTTTAATTCCGCGCGTTATTCCGATATCTTGTCTTGTGTCTTTAAGCAGCGAAAAGAATAATAATTTGCAAAATTAATATGTTTAAATATGTTGATACTTTGTATGGTTTTATTTCCGTATGGAATATGCAAGTAACATGCTGACACACGGAAATAATTCTGTCTAATTATAGGTATGTTACTAGTGTTACTACTCAAAAGAAAATAAAAAAAGTTCTGCTTGATGAAAATGACAAACAGGTAACAAGAAATGTAACTGATAAATATTAGTGGTGATGAAACGAATTTCTATACCCAGCGCCGGTTTATCCATTAGACACTCTAGGCACGTGCGTAGGGGCCCCGAAAAGGACAGGCGACCCTACACCAAGATGAATGCTGAGTTTGGTATGAATGGTATGTGGAGGGGGGCGCCTAAAACATAGGGCGTAGGGGCGCACAAATTGATAAACCTGTCTATAAGTGTCTATACCTGGAGTTTTAACATGTTTAAAATAAACTTAAGCTTTGGTTATAATAAGGGATTAAATAAAATTTTGTACTAGGTATACATTTTTGACAAAATCACCTTTTTCTCTAGGTTGGGGGCTGGGGGGCCAAACGTCCCCAATCGTTTTATTACCCCCAATGGCGTATAGAGAGAAGATGTATATATTTAAGTCTGGACTATAATATAGGGTGGAGTTGAAGCCCCCCCAAAAACTTCATGGTAGTTGCGTGTATGCCTTTGCTGTTGCTCCATTGTATCCTAATCGTGACTAAATGGTAAAAAATAACCTATTTACCAGTAAGAATAAGAAGTTTCCTTGGCGTAACAAGAACCTAGGTACGGAAAATTTTATAATGAACAATTTTCAGTTTTGTGTCGTAACTAGTGCACAATAAAAAAAAAGTTGTTGACGAGGTCTCCTTAAAAGGAGAGTTCCTTTTTTTATAACTTTTCGACAAGATATCACTTTAGCTGTTGACAACGGCGGCGCGTCGGGAGGGGCTTACTCCCCCCACTTTTTTACCTTCACCCCTAACTTTTGTGAAAGAAATGGTAAAATACCTCCCCTCCCCTCCTGCTCTGGAAGACCCGGTATCTCCCCCCACCGTTTTTTGAGGCACGCCACGCCTCAAAAACAAAAAGGGAAAACGGCCGTATACCTATACTCGTATATCACTTAGCACATCATCAACCTTGTGAAAGCACTTTCTTGGACAATAAATTCATCATATTACAGTTTAAAATAGTCACAGTGGCAACATCGCCAACTGCAAACTAAGAAAATACCAAAGTTTCAGCCAAACCCGAGAAGAGTCGAGAGCCATCGGCTTTTCTCGGGCGAAACAGTCAGCCGTTTGGGGTTAATGCCATCTCACAGGAATGGGCGGAGCTTAAAAGACCTTTTCAAAAAATGAATACTCTGTGAAAAGCCCATTAGGATTTTTTAATAGAAAGTTGATTGTTTTATTCTTCTTGAATAGGAGTTGTTACGCATTTAACGATAAAATGTGTCGTATTTAAAGTATTTTCCACCATAATCTTCAAAGGTAAGGTTTTAACTGTTATGTGAAACTGATTTAAGTTTTGTTAGGTTATGTTATTGTTTTGATTGGTTTTTCCATACTTGTTAATAGACAAATTGAGTTTGGATTGCATTTAAAGTGTTATTTTATGATTGTTTTAGCTTTAAAGAGACATTTTCAATATGGTTGTGTTTTAGATCCGACTGTAAGCACTACAGTGAATGCAAGGTCTTCGTGGTTTCTGCAGAATCGTCCGAAAGAAAAAGGTGGATTACTCTGATCAGGTGTTAGTATTTACAACGTAAATAGTGAATTTTATAACTCATAAACTTTACGTTTTAGGAGGCAAGATAGGGAACCATCAGAACAGTCACTGGTTTGCAGCTGTCATTTAGTAAACACGGAGAGGAAAAACGGGCCAACTATATACATATGAACGCTAAAAGGAAGTTTATCTTCGAATCTTTAACAAAACGGTATGTAGTTTTAAAGATGTTTCTCAATAAAACTTTCATAATATAAATGAATATTATATTACCTTCTTACATTTCGATTACAGTTGTATATTATCAATACTCTAAACATTTATATTTTTTGCAGTAAACGAAGTCTCTAGACAACAGATAGTGGTGAAAATCTTTAGTGTGAAATAAATCATTACTGAAAATGTTGAGGTAGCAGGGCCTTCGAAACCAGCTAGTGCTAAAACCCACCGTGAAACTCCAAGTACATCGAGAAGTACAAGTACCTACATTCGATGATGACTTACATTCTTGATCCATATAATCTGGAATATTGTTGGAAGCTGAAATTTATTTGTTAAAACCAGAACTGGAAGCAGTAACAAACAGATTGAAGAATTTAACTACACGTTTTGGTTATGAACATATCAAAAACAATAATTCACAAGTGCTTGTATACTAGTGCGCTAGTGCTTTATTTATAGTGTTATAAATTAAACCCAAACAATGGACAGTTTTATATACAGGGTGTTAATAAGGTATGTGGCCAAAATTTGGGGTATTAGACCTTCGTCAGTTTTAAGACTAAATGTTCATATAAACATAGGTGATACGAGACTTGGTTTTTAATACACATGGTGTTAATTTTTTTTTTAATTTTCCTAAATAAACAGAAGACGCAAATTAGTTTGAAGTGAACACTTACTGATAATTTTTAATACATACAGAGAAATCTTGCTACTTGTCAAATTTGTTTAAAGAAGTGTTTTTGTTTCCATGGCTCTCTGATTGTTTTGTTGTTTTCAACAAATTACAGTAATAAATAATGTTATGCATAACTTTACATTTTTTCGTTTTTATCGAAAATAGCCACTTTGAGCAAAATATATAAGATGACTTTTGTGTAGTTGTATTTGCAAAATCATCAATCCTATATCAGATTTAAAAAAAAATTGACGTACTTCATTATTTTTTTTATTAAACCTTGGACGTTATCCCTGTGCACGCTACTGGCAAAATAAGAAAAACAGTTTTTTTCTTAAAAGACTCCTCTTTACGTATTAAAAATTGTCACCAAATTTCAACTTGATAGGAATTTGCGTCTCATAGTTATTTAAGAAAAACCTTTCAATACACCCTGTGTATTAAAAACAAAGTCGTTTAGGACCCATGTTTATGCCACATATTTTATTAACACCCTGTATGTGAAAAGGAGTATTGCGTCACTGCGTTAATAAAAAGAAAATTGGGTAGAATTGCAAAAAGTACCTATATTATTTGTAGTCTATCAGTCCAAGCAAATAGTAGGTGTTTACCTCCGCGAAAATATTAATAAAAAATACCTTTTGTTTTCTTTGTAAATATTTTATTTTCTAAATATATTTGTAAATACATATATATTTTATTTTATTTCTTTCCATCATTTTTCAAAACTTTCATTAACTTCTAATCACATACATTTTTTGCAGTTGGGAGGGGGGGGGGGGGGTGGGATGCTTTGCACCCACAAAACTCTTAATTGCCATCCTCATAATTTACATGGAGCACTTTTAATTAACTAATTTTTTTAGTCATATGCTGAATAGGGTCTAGGGCTTAACCACCCATCAATTTGATTGCCTAACTACACCTATGCTGCGTCTTTAGTTTCCCACTCTACTATTACCTCTACACCCATTTTCACTCGAAAAGTTTCTGGCCAGTAGGGGGCGCAAAACTTTGCGCGAGTCGAGGGCCTAAGTCAGTTAATTTTTTTTATTAACTAAAATACACGTACTTATGCAACCTCGCAACAAAAATAGGAGAAAAAGGCTTATTACTTTCAGTGTAATAATTAAATGCAAGTTTTAACTGACATAAGGTAACGTTTTGTTTAGAAATGTTGGGAAACATTTGTCTTTTTTTAATTACGCCATGAGGCTAAACTTACACTAATTTTTAAACCCAAGATACAGTTCCTTAGGTTTTGCACTAAAAGAAAGTGAAACTATTACGAGGAACTTTTTTTCAATAAATTAGTAGCAAGTCTTCCATTTGCAGACATTTTCAGACACTGTAGGTATGTACTAAGTATAAAAATTGTCTCTGGGGGGGTCTGATGTGTGCATAATGCAATTTGGTGGATTTCTTCAATTATAAGTGCACTTTTTCAATTTTTGTGTGTCTGTGATATTGGTGGGGGGGGGGGGTGGTGAAGACCCCTCCTGCGTGACCCACTAGACTTGAAAGCTATTACACTCGTAGTCCTTACTGGTACACAAAAATATATTACAGTGTACAATTTTTATGTCAACTTTTTAAGTAAGCAAAAAATCTGTGAAAAGGACAGGAAGTTTCGGCCTCACTCAATATATTAAAACTAGAACTGCACACGTGGTTTGGCCTTTCTGGCATCATCAAACCTAAAATATATGAACTTAATTGGCATAGAGGCAGTCAAATTCGGGGGTGCTTAATCCCTACACCCTATTCAGCACGTGGCCACATACAATACAGAGATTAAAAAAATGTAATGTAATAATATGTAAACAAAAAAACAGCTCGCACATCGCAGCTGAAGCCAAAATAAAACCTACAATACAACACAACTTCAAACGCATAGAGGTATTCTAAGAATTTAAAAACTCTGTCACTGAATACAATGCTCTATACACTAAATAGTGATACAGGCGATTCTTAATTCGTTATTTCAGTAAAATAAACTTAAAATTGAGTACCAAGACCATGCGTATATATTTTGTTTTCTAGACGGGGTAGCACCAAAAAATTTTTAACCACCCTTTACAAATTGCTTGTTTACATCAACCATAAAAGTAAAATAAAGTGTCGCAAAATAAAATTATAACAAATAAACATACATGTAATACAAAAACTACATATTTTTCAATAACAAGAACTTAAATAAACCAAGGAAGAATAAATACAAAGTCTAGTATGGGCAAATATCTTTGCTATTAGTAAAGTTAGAGACGCCAAATTTTAGGTATATCTTATTGGATAGTAAATCTCCTTTTTTATGTAAGTAACTTTTTCAGCCCCCCTAGGGGGTGATGCTAGGGAGCTGCTGTCAACATTTTAAATGCCGTGTTGCACCTCATTTTAAAGGCCTTTAAACAATAAACATTTTAATACAAACCCGATGTCCGCATCTTAAGTCGTTTTAAATAGCAAGCCTATAAAAAGTCAAAATCGCGAAAAAAATTAACGGCCAGATTCTTCAATGCTACTCCAGTCTAATTTCACAATCAAGTTTTATACTGACAAGTGTAAGAACAAGACAACTAAGTTTTATACTATGAATTTATATCTGACATTTTTCGCAAATTTACAGAGAAAAGGACAATGTTAGTACGTACTTTCGATAATAATAGAACTAAATTCATTGTAGCGACGCGTTTCAAGAGGCTTATTATTTGGAAACGAAGCAAATCGCTGAAATATCAGAATAGTTCACACAGTATTAACAACGGCAGGTCAAAAACCTGTCAAAACAGAAGTAATCAACTAGAAGATTTTAAGCCAGTACTAAATCCTAAACCTTAGCGAATCTGAACGTAAAAATGTGAACATCTTTATTTTTCTTATTACTTCAAAAGTTGTTTAAAATGAGCACCATGAACTTCTTGGCAGTAATGAAGTCGATTTTGGATGAAGTAACACCTGATATTCTCGAAAATGTGAGAAGTAGCTTCCAAAATCGACTTTATTACTGTTAAAAACTTCATGGTGGTCATTTTGAACAACTTTTTAAGTTATAAGAGAAATAAAGATGCATATTTCAATTTATATTTTTTTTACGATTTCTAATTTTTAAAGGCTTGCCATTTAAAAAGAAGTAAGATACGGACATCGGATTTGCGGTAAAATGTTTTTTTTTTGAAGACCTTTAAAATGAGGTGCCACACGGCATAGGGTTACTTGTAAAATTTTTGACCTCAACTCCCTAGCGCCACCCCTCGAGGGGGTTGAAAAAGTTTAATTACATAAAAAAATTGATTTATTAACCAATAAGCTGCACCTTTAAGACTTTTCGGGTACTTTGTATAATATGTTAAAGAAGCAGTGGCGCACCCAGGGGGGGGGGGGGGGCTACAGCCCGCCCAGACCAACATCCTAGATACACAAAAATTAAAAAAGTGCACTAATACTTGAAAAAATCCACCGAATTGCACTATTCAGCCCACCTCCCCCCAAGATAAAATCCTGGGTGCGCCACTGTAAAGAAGTCTCAGAAAATTACTCCTTAAGCTAAAGATATTCTTTTAAACGATCTCTATATATTATTTGAAACAAGTAAGAATAAAAATAAACATGCGAATATTCTTCACATGAACTTATGCAATAATTAACTCTAAATTGCACTAGGATATAATTATATATTATGTATTTTACATCTCCATCTAGCAATTTTTTCGTGCCTTTCTGGGCTGCTTTTCGCACGCTGGCGGCTGGTGAAATTTTAATATCCTATATCTCTGTTGCTACTTACGGGACCCTTGCCAAGTTCAGGTTTTTTTCTAGTGAGCCTACTAGGAATGTTTTGGCGAAGAAAAAATAATATTTTTAATTTGCGAAAAACAGTTGAATTTTTGCGGAGCACCCCTAGGAAAAAAATGAACACGTTTAGGTGACATTTATAATTTTTTGTAAACAAATTTTACGAAAATTGTTAAATTTTAAGAGAAAAAAATGTGTTAGTGTAAAGTTACTTATTTGAATTTTGTTAAACCTAAAATTTAACTTAAAAAAAAATGAAATGACTATAACTGTCTTAAAATAAATTTTTTCTTTTGAAATTTAACAATTCTCGACAAAATGATGTAAAATTTCTTTAGAAAAATTAATAAATAAAATACCTCAACGTGTCAATTTTTTTCCCAGGGGGCACAAATTCAATTTTTTTTTTCGCAAATTACAAAATATTTTTTTCCTTTACCAAAACATTCCTGGTAGGCTCACTAATAAAAAAACCTGAACTTGACATGGGCCCCCTAAGTAGCTACTGAGATATAAAAATTTCACCAGCCGCCACTGCCCTCGCCTCTCTGCCCATTTAATATGTTGAAATTACATATAACAAGTATCTAATACTAACAGTTATTCATTCACGTCTTGTATGTTTTAGAATGAACAAATATATATAAATGAACAACTAAATTAAATATAAAGATGCCTAAAGCCAATTAATTTTTTTTTTAAATTCCCTCATCTCCAGAATAACTTTAAAACCATCAGTCACACAAACATTTTTTTTGTCTAAGACATCCTACGTAGACTCCAAGCCTAAGTACTAACGTACCGTGGGCGTCTGAAGAGAAGAGCAATGTAATGTATTGATACGGAATTTCAAGGATTGGAGGTTGGGCCGGAAAGGGAAAACATCTGCAGGCAATTTGAGAGAAGTTCTGTTCTAGGCTTTTGTAGCTAGACAGTAAAGGGATGTATATGTAACGCGCCTCTTGTTGTTCAGTTAGGAAAAGTCAAGGGGGGAGTAATACCGGCTAGTTCTTCAGAGCAAAATCCGTGGAAGTAGCGGTAGAAAAGGGATAAATCCCCAACAGCGCGGCGATGAGCGAGAGAAGGGAGCTTTCTCGTGAGGGCTGGGTCATTGATTAGTCGAATGGCTCTCTTTTGGATAGAATCAAGGATGTTAAGTGTCGAGGGTGATGCCGCTCAAAACTGTTCTATATGTGTGAAAGAACTGCCTACTCATGTTTATTTTGTTTATCACTTTTTTGGGTGACTTGTTTATAGATATATCTTTTTTTGGTAAAAGGCATTATATTCGGGAGCACAAAGCTATGTACACGTTTCGGTGTTGTATGGCAAAATAAAATAATAGTTATTTTAAATACCGTGTATTATTTCATATTAAGTAATACACAACAGTGGCGACGAGGATATATTTTTTTTGTGAACCCGCATATACATTGCTTTTAAATCTTACCGGTAGTCCGGAAAAGTGAGTTTTGTGAGAGAAAATATGGCTTCTTCATTGTTAGGTGCGTTAAGTGCTTTTAATCCAAAAACCTCAAATTATATAGTGTTTTCCGAAAGATTGGCACAATTTTTTATAGCAAATGAAATCACCGTAGATGATCGTAAGAAGGCTATTTTACTAAACACCTTGAATGAGGAGTGCTATGTGTTGTTAAGAAACTTGTGCGTGCCCAAAACTCCGTCGGATTTGAAATATGACGAACTGCATAAGCTACTATTACAGCATTTTTCGCAAGTAAAGTCCTATTTCAGTGAAAGGCTTAAATTCTATACCGCAAAAAAACTACCAGATGAAAAAGGTTGTGATTGGGAAGCCAGAGTTAAAAGCTTGGCAGCAAATTGTGGATTTTCGGCAAATACATCACTGGATTCACTTCTTAGAGACATCTTTATAGTTGGCATTCAGGACAGTCGTATTTCCGAAAGAATTTTTGAGGAAGATGCGTCAAAACCAACAGTTACATTGTCTTCAGTGGTCAGAATTGCACTGGCCACTGGCAAAAGAGTCATCGCTGGTAGAACAGAACGAAAGATCCATGGGCATAAACAGGGGAAATATTCAAGTTAAAACTGAAAAAGAGGATATTCTTTTTACCCAGCAAGATCCAGGTCCTTCGACAAGTAGAGGAGCTCGACCCCGTAGGCAATTTCCTCAGCTGCAACAGACAAGCAGTAACATTCGAGAATTGACCAGGGGACGGTCTCACGAAGAAAGGTATCAAGGAAATTTTCAAAGTAAGTGCTCTGTGTGTGGCCGCCTGAATCATAACTCCAGTGATTGTAAGTACAAAAATTATACATGTCATAAGTGTGGTAAAAAGGGTCATCTGGCCCCTGTATGTAAAACTTCAACCCGTCAAAATTTTATTGAAACAGCTAATAGGGCATACGCGAGTGACTCAGACGTTTCAGATGAACATGTATTTAACATAAAAGACGATAGTTCGCTTTGTAAATTTTCGTCTAGGGATCTAAATTCGGGGTGATGCAATACTGAGACAAATGTAAAACCAATGCATATTCAATTGTTAGTTGAAAATATACCGATTAATTTCGAAATTGATTCAGGTTTTGCGCATGCGGCGATTTCAGAAAAGCTATACTCGAAATATTTTAAAAATCGAAAATTATATAGTAATGATTTGTCTCTGCAGGATTATATAGGAGTTTCATTTAAACCGTTAGGATTTTTAGAATTAAGTATTTGTTACGAACAACAACACTATAAATTAAAAACATATGTAATTCAAAATGGCGGCCCTCCTCTAATTGGGCGCAATGGGCTAAAAATGTTAAATTTTGGAATCTGTAAGATAGATAAAGTAAATACCATTGTGCATGTGGATTCTTCTGCCAGATTAGAAAAACTGCTTCAAAGTTATAAGGAAATATTTGATGGTGCTTTGGGAACATTTAACAAGTTTAAGGTTTCCCTAAAATTAAAAGAAAAAGCGCAACCGCGTTTCATTAAAGCTAGACCGGTTCCGATCGCCTTAAAACCGATGATAGAAGACGAAATAGATCGATTAGTTAAAAATAAAGTTTTGATTCCGGAAGAGTTTTCAAGGTGGGCCACACCCATCGTCCCGATTCTAAAGAAGAATGGTGGTTTGAGAATTTGTGGCGATTTTAAAATCACCTTAAATCCGCAGCTAGAGGTCCAACAGTACCCTCTTCCTAGAATAGAGTATTTATTTAGCCAGTTAGAAGGAGGACAAAAATTCTCCAAAATTGATTTATCGGAAGCTTACCAACAGGTTTTGTTAAATAAAGAGTCAACAGAATTAGTGACTATTTCAACCCACAAAGGTTTGTTTTCATATCAAAGACTTCCTTTCGGCATCCATTGTGCTCCTTCGATGTTTCAAAGCATTATTGATCAATTATTTAATAACATTCCGGGAGTAGTTGCATTTTTAGACGATATTTTAGTCACAGGCAAAAATGCCCATGAGCACTTAGATAGGCTTGAAATGGTGTTTAAAAAGTTAAAGGGCTGTGGTTTAAGAGTACGTAAAGAGAAATGCACTTTCTTTCAAGATTCTGTCACATACATGGGACACAGAATTGACCAGCTTGGTTTGCACAAAACGGAAGAGCGTATTGAGGCAATTAATAAAGTAAAGGAGCCTACTAATGTGACAGAACTAAAATCTTATCTGGGCATGGTAAATTATTACTGTAAATTCATTCCAAATGCCTCGACAGTTCTGCAACCATTGTATAACTTATTGAAAAATAACGTACGTTGGTGTTGGTCAAAGCAGTGCCAAGAAAGTTTTGTACGAGTTCAGGAGATATTAAAGTCTCCTTTAGTCCTTACACACTTTGACCCGACAAAGCCTATTGAACTGATGGTGGATGCGTCAAGTGTGGGGCTCGGTGCCATAATTAGTCACTGCTACAAGGACGGTTCCAAGAGACCAATAGCCTTTGCGTCCCGTTTGCTTCTTTCTAATGAGTTGTCTTATTCACAAATTGAAAAGGAAGCCGCCGCCATTATTTTCGGGGTTCGTAAGTTTTTTCTATTCACAAATTGAAAAGGAAGCCGCCGCCATTATTTTCGGGGTTCGTAAGTTTTTTCAATATTTATATGGTTTAAGATTTGTGCTCTGTACAGACCATAAACCTTTATTGGCCATATTTGGAGATAAAAAGGGATTACCAATGTATGCCGCAAATCGTCTACATACATTCTGTCTGCCTTTAATTACGAAATTAAATATGTTACCTCAAAAGGTAATTATGCTGATTTTTTATCGCGTTTAACTGGTCAGACTAGTGATAAATTTCATTGCAAGTCTTTTCTGTTGGGAGACGAAACCCAAGATAGAATATCATATATGAATTACATTGAAAATGCTTCTTTTCCGTTGGACTTTCAGATTATAAAAAGAAAAACTTCTCGAGATCAAACTCTTAGTAAAGTTTTATTTTTTGTCCGCCAGGGATGGCCTCAAAAGTGTCCCTCGGCGGACATACAGCCGTATTTCATAAGAAGAAATGAAATTTCGGTAGAACAAGGATGTCTTCTTTGGGGGTATCGTTTAATTGTTCCGCCCAATTTTCGAGATAGTATCTTACGAGAACTGCACTCCACCCACATGGGTGCAGTAAAAATGAAAGCCTTTGCGCGTTCTTACTTCTGGTGGCCTAGTTTGGACGATGCAATTGAGAAAATTGCCCAAAACTGCACATCTTGCGTAATGTTTGCAGCAAATCTTCCTAAACCTTCTTTAATTTTATGGGATTACCCTAATAAAATTTGGACACGTTTGCATGCAGATTTTTTTGGTCCATGTCTTAACAAATATTTTTTAGTAATTGAAGACGCAACCTCAAAGTGGTTGGAATGTTTTCCCGTAAATAACTTAAATTCTCAAACCGTTATAAATTATTGTAGACGGTTATTTTCCCGTTTTGGTCTCCCTATTGAACTTTGTACTGATAATGGCATGGCTTTTTGTTCTAAAGAGGTTCAAGATTTTTTGGAAAAATTGGGAATAACCCATAAAACAGGTGCGCCCTATCACCCCGAAACTAATGGTTTGGCAGAATCGGCAGTTAAGATCATGAAAAAGGCCCTCTTAAAAGCCTACAATGACGGGGTTCCAAGACATTAACTTAATTTTGGACACGTTCTTGCTTCAATATCGTAACACGCCTCACACAACTACAGGTGAAAGTCCGGCAAGGTTGATGGTTGGACGTGACTTAAGAACTAAATTTAATTTGTTATTACCCTCTACACAAAATCTAGTTAGGGGTAAACAAAATCAGATACAAAGGAAACTGGAAAATTCTCATGAAGTTTTCTTTAGAACCGGGGATATGGTGTGGGCACGTGACTACCGTGAACACTCTACAAATTGGGAAAAAGCGATTGTACACAAGGTTCTGGGCAGAAGGACTTACATTGTTGGGTTGGACAGCGGAGTGAAATGGAAACGTCACCTGGCTCAGTTAAAAAGGTATCACGCTGATAGTAATGTTTCCATTCTTCCACGGTCTAATTTAACTGACAACTCCCCTACCGATAATACTTTGGTTGATGAAAACCTATCAGGTGAAGTAAGGTTGAACGCCGACGATCATAATATTGGCGATGCATTAAGAGTGCTTCGAAGACGTAGTCAAATTAGAAAACCTGACCGCTTACAGATAGACTAACATCGCGTAATTTTTAGAAATTAAGTTTTGTCAATTGCTTTCAGGAATTAGGTATATATATATATATATATATATATATATATATATATATATATATATATATATATATATATATATATATATATATATATATATATATATATATATATTTCTTCTTACTTCTTTTCATCATTTTGGTTAAAGGGGAGGATGTTCTATATGTGTGAAAGAACTGCCTACTCATGTTTATTTTGTTTATCACTTTTTTGGGTGACTTGTTTCTAGATATACCTTTTTTTGGTAAAAGGCAGTATATTTGGGAGCACAAAGCTATGTACACGTTTCGGTGTTGTATGGCAAAATAAAATAATAGTTATTTTAAATACCGTGTATTATTTCATACTAAGTAATACACAACACCTCCCCTCCCCTCCTGCTCTGGAAGACCCGGTATCTCCCCCCCCCCGTTTTTTGAGGCACGCCACGCCTCAAAAACAAAAAGGGAAAACGGCCGTATACCTATACTCGTATATCACTTAGCACATCATCAACCTTGTGAAAGCACTTTCTTGGACAATAAATTCATCATATTACAGTTTAAAATATTCACAGTGGCAACATCGCCAACTGCAAACTAGGAAAATACCAAAGTTTCAGCCAAACCCGAGAAGAGTCGAGAGCCATCGGCTTTTCTCGGGCGAAACAGTCAGCCGTTTTGGGTTAATGCCATCTCACAGGAATGGGCGGAGCTTAAAAGACCTTTTCAAAAAATGAATACTCTGTGAAAAGCCCATTAGGATTTTTTAATAGCAAGTTTATTGTTTTATTCTTCTTGAATAGGAGTTGTTACGCATTTAACGATAAAATGTGTCGTATTTAAAGTATTTTCCACCATAATCTTCAAAGGTAAGGTTTTAACTGTTATGTGAAACTGATTTAAGTTTTGTTAGGTTATGTTATTGTTTTGATTGGTTTTTCCATACTTGTTAATAGACAAATTGAGTTTGGATTGCATTTAAAGTGTTATTTTATGATTGTTTTAGCTTTAAAGAGACATTTTCAATATGGTTGTGTTTTAGATCCGACTGTAAGCACTACAGTGAATGCAAGGTCTTCGTGGTTTCTGCAGAATCGTCCGAAAGAAAAAGGTGGATTACTCTGATCAGGTGTTAGTATTTACAACGTAAATAGTGAATTTTATAACTCATAAACTTTACGTTTTAGGAGGCAAGATAGGGAACCATCAGAACAGTCACTGGTTTGCAGCTGTCATTTAGTAAACACGGAGAGGAAAAACGGGCCAACTATATACATATGAACGCTAAAAGGAAGTTTATCTTCGAATCTTTAACAAAACGGTATGTAGTTTTAAAGACGTTTCTCAATAAAACTTTCATAATATAAATGAATATTATATTACCTTCTTACATTTCGATTACAGTTGTATATTATCAATACTCTAAACATGTATATTTTTTGCAGTAAACGAAGTCTCTAGACAACAGATAGTGGTGAAAATCTTTAGTGTGAAATAAATCAACTGAAAATGTTGAGGTAGCAGGGCCTTCGAAACCAGCTAGTGCTAAAACCCACCGTGAAACTCCAAGTACATCGAGAAGTACAAGTACCTACATTCGATGATGACTTACATTCTTGATCCATATCATCTGGAATATTGTTGGAAGCTGAAATTTATTTGTTAAAACCAGAACTGGAAGCAGTAACAAACAGATTGAAGAATTTAACTACACGTTTTGGTTATGAACATATCAAAAACAATAATTCACAAGTGCTTGTATACTAGTGCGCTAGTGCTTTATTTATAGTGTTATATATTAAACCCAAACAATGGACAGTTTTATATACAGGGTGTTAATAAGGTATGTGGCCAAAATTTGGGGTATTAGACCTTCGTCAGTTTTAAGACTAAATGTTCATATAAACATAGGTGATACGAGACTTGGTTTTTAATACACATGGTGTTAATTTTTTTTTTAATTTTCCTAAATAAACAGAAGACGCAAATTAGTTTGAAGTGAACACTTACTGATAATTTTTAATACATACAGAGAAATCTTGCTACTTGTCAAATTTGTTTAAAGAAGTGTTTTTGTTTCCATGGCTCTCTGATTGTTTTGTTGTTTTCAACAAATTACAGTAATAAATAATGTTATGCATAACTTTACATTTTTTCGTTTTTATCGAAAATAGCCACTTTGAGCAAAATATATAAGATGACTTTTGTGTAGTTGTATTTGCAAAATCATCAATCCTATATCAGATTTAAAAAAAAATTGACGTACTTCATTATTTTTTTTATTAAACCTTGGACGTTATCCCTGTGCACGCTACTGGCAAAATAAGAAAAGCAGTTTTTTTCTTAAAAGACTCCTCTTTACGTATTAAAAATTGTCACCAAATTTCAACTTGATAGGAATTTGCGTCTCATAGTTATTTAAGAAAAACCTTTTAAAAAAATGCAACACCCTGTGTATTAAAAACAAAGTCGTTTAGGACCCATGTTTATGCCACATATTTTATTAACACCCTGTATGTGAAAAGGAGTATTGCGTCACTGCGTTAATAAAAAGAAAATTGGGTGGAATTGCAAAAAGTACCTATATTATTTGTAGTCTATCAGTCCAAGCAAATAGTAGGTGTTTACCTCCGCGAAAATATTAATAAAAAATACCTTTTGTTTTCTTTGTAAATATTTTATTTTCTAAATATATTTGTAAATACATATATATTTTATTTTATTTCTTTCCATCATTTTTCAAAACTTTCATTAACTTCTAATCACATACATTTTTTGCAGTTGGGAGGGGGGGGATGCTTAGCACCCACAAAACTCTTAATTACCATCCTCATAATTTACATGGAGCACTTTTAATTAACTAATTTTTTTAGTCATAGGCTGAATAAGGGCCTAGGGCTTAACCACCCATCAATTTGATTGCCTAACTACACCTATGCTGCGTCTTTAGTTTCCCACTCTACTATTACCTCTATACCCATTTTCACTCGAAAAGTTTCTGGCCAATAGGGGGCGCCAAACTTTGCGCGAGTCGAGGGCCTAAGTCAGTTAAAATAGGCCCTGAGTTATACTACTTTTTGACTTATTCAATACCTAAATCGTATCTGAAAACATCCTCTATAAATGGATTTTATTTGTAAGAAAAAAAGATAATAATCCAAAATGGCCCCAAGAGAGACTGACTTTACTCTTATTTTAATGGACAATGTCCTTCTTAAAGGCAAATACATATATCTAAATTTAGATTCATAGCCTCCAAAAACAAGAAAAGTTTCCACCGTATCTAATTTTTTTTATTAACTAAAATACACGTACTTATGCAACCTCGCAACAAAAATAGGAGAAAAAGGCTTATTACTTTCAGTGTAATAATTAAATGGAAGTTTTAACTGACATAAGGTAACGTTTTGTTTAGAAATGTTGGGAAACATTTGTCTTTTTTTAATTACGCCATGAGGCTAAACTTACACTAATTTTTAAACCCAAGATACAGTTCCTTAGGTTTTGCACTAAAAGAAAGTGAAACTATTACGAGGAACTTTTTTTCAATAAATTAGTAGTAAGTTTTCCATTTGCAGACATTTTCAGACACTGTAGGTATGTACTAAGTATAAAAATTGTCTCTGGGGGGGTCTGATGTGTGCATAATGCAATTTGGTGGATTTCTTCAATTATAAGTGCACTTTTTCAATTTTTGTGTGTCTGTGATATTGGTGGGGGGGGGGGGGGGGTGAAGACCCCTCCTGCGTGCGCCACTGGACTTGAAAGCTATTACACTCGTAGTCCTTACTGGTACACAAAAGTATATTACAGTGTACAATTTTTGTACAATTTTTATGTCACCTTTTTAAGTAAGCAAAAAATCTGTGAAAAGGACAGGAAGTTTCGGCCTCACTCAATATATTAAAACTAGAACTGCACACGTGGTTTGGCCTTTCTGGCATCATCAAACCTAAAATATATGAACTTAATTGGCATAGAGGCAGTCAAATTCGGGGGTGCTTAATCCCTACACCCTATTCAGCACCTGGCCACATACAATACAGAGACTAAAAAAATGTAATGTAATAATATGTAAACAAAAAAACAGCTCGCACATCGCAGCTGAAGCCAAAATAAAACCTACAATACAACACAACTTCAAACGCATAGGGGTATTCTAAGAATTTAAAAACTCTGTCACTGAATACAATGCTCTATACACTAAATAGTGATACAGGCGATTCTTAATTCGTTATTTCAGTAAAATAAACTTAAAATTGAGTACCAAGACCATGCGTATATATATTGTTTTCTAGACGGGATAGCACCAAAAAATTTTTAACCACCCTTTACAAATTGCTTGTTTACATCAACCATAAAAGTAAAATAAAGTGTCGCAAAATTAAATTAAAACAAATAAACATACATGTAATACAAAAACTACATATTTTTCAATAACAAGAACTTAAATAAACCAAGGAAGAATAAATACAAAGTCTAGTATGGGCAAATATCTTTGCTATTAGTAAAGTTAGAGACGCCAAATTTTAGGTATATCTTATTGGATAGTAAATCTCCTTTTTTATGTAAGTAACTTTTTCAGCCCCCTGAGGGGGTGATGCTAGGGAGCTGCTGTCAACATTTTAAATGCCGTGTTGCACCTCATTTTAAAGGCCTTTAAACAATAAACATTTTAATACAAACCCGATGTCCGCATCTTAAGTCGTTTTAAATAGCAAGCCTATAAAAAGTCAAAATCGCGAAAAAAATTAACGGCCAGATTCTTCAATGCTACTCCAGTCTAATTTCACAATCAAGTTTTATACTGACAAGTGTAAGAACAAGACAACTAAGTTTTATACTATGAATTTATATCTGACATTTTTCGCAAATTTACAGAGAAATGTTAGTACATACTTTCGATAATAATAGAACTAAATTCATTGTAGCGACGCGTTTCAAGAGGCTTATTATTTGGAAACGAAGCAAATCGCTGAAATATCAGAATAGTTTACACAGTATTAACAACGGCAGGTCAAAAAACTGTCAAAACAGAAGTAATCAACTAGAAGATTTTAAGCCAGTACTAAATCCTAAACCTTAGCGAATCTGAACGTAAAAATGTGAACATCTTTATTTTTCTTATTACTTCAAAAGTTGTTTAAAATGAGCACCATGAACTTCTTGGCAGTAATGAAGTCGAATTTGGATGAAGTAACACCTGATATTCTCGAAAATGTGAGAAGTAGCTTCCAAAATCGACTTTATTACTGTTAAAAACTTCATGGTGGTCATTTTGAACAACTTTTTAAGTTATAAGAGAAATAAAGTGCATATTTCAATTTATATATTTTTTTACGATTTCTAATTTTTAAAGGCTTGCCATTTAAAAAGAAGTAAGATACGGACATCGGATTTGCGGTAAAATGTTTTTTTTGAAGACCTTTAAAATGAGGTGCCACACGGCATAGGGTTACTTGTAAAATTTTTGACCTCAACTCCCTAGCGCCACCGCTCGAGGGGGTTGAAAAAGTTTAATTACATAAAAAAATTGATTTATTAACCAATAAGCTGCACCTTTAAGACTTTTCGGGTACTTTGTATAATATGTTAAAGAAGCAGTGGCGCACCCAGGGAGGGGGGGGGGGCTACAACCCGCCCAGACCAACATCCTAGATACACAAAAATTAAAAAAGTGCACTACTACTTGAAAAAATCCACCGAATTACACTATTCAGCCCACCTCCCCCCAAGATAAAATCCTGGGTGCGCCACTGTAAAGAAGTCTCAGAAAATTACTCCTTAAGCTAAAGATATTCTTTTAAACGATCTCTATATATTATTTGAAACAAGTAAGAATAAAAATAAACATGCGAATATTCTTCACATGAACTTATGCAATAATTAACTCTAAATTGCACTAGGATATAATTATATATTATGTATTTTACATCTCCATCTAGCAATTTTTTCGTGCCTTTCTGGGCTGCTTTTCGCACGCTGGCGGCTGGTGAAATTTTAATATCCTATATCTCTGTTGCTACTTACGGGACCCTTGCCAAGTTCAGGTTTTTTTCTAGTGAGCCTACTAGGAATGTTTTGGCGAAGAAAAAATAATATTTTTAATTTGCGAAAAACAGTTGAATTTTTGCGGAGCACCCCTAGGAAAAAAATGAACACGTTTAGGTGACATTTATAATTTTTTTAAACAAATTTTACGAAAATTGTTAAATTTTAAGAGAAAAAAATGTGTTAGTGTAAAGTTACTTATTTGAATTTTGTTAAACCTAAAATTTAACTTAAAAAAAAATGAAATGACTATAACTGTCTTAAAATAAATTTTTTCTTTTGAAATTTAAAAATTCTCGACAAAATGATGTAAAATTTCTTTAGAAAAATTAATAAATAAAATACCTCAACGTGTCAATTTTTTTCCCAGGGGGCACAAATTCAATTTTTTTTTTTCGCAAATTACAAAATATTTTTTTCCTTTACCAAAACATTCCTGGTAGGCTCACTAATAAAAAAAACCTGAACTTGACATGGGCCCCCTAAGTAGCTACTGAGATATAAAAATTTCACCAGCCGCCACTGCCCTCGCCTCTCTGCCCATTTAATATTTTGAAATTACATATAACAAGTATCTATTACTAACAGTTATTCATTCACGTCTTGTATGTTTCAGAATGAACAAATATATATAAATGAACAACTAAATTAAATATAAAGATGCCTAAAGCCAATTAATTCTTTTTTAAATTCCCTCATCTCCAGACTAACTTTAAAACCATCAGTCACACAAACATTTTTTTTATCTAAGACATCCTACGTAGACTCCAAGCCTAAGTACTAACGTACCGTGGGCGTCTGAAGAGAAGAGCAATGTAATGTATTGATACGGAATTTCAAGGATTGGAGGTTGGGCCGGAAAGGGAAAACATCTGCAGGCAATTTGAGAGAAGTTCTGTTCTAGGCTTTTGTAGCTAGACAGTAAAGGGATGTATATGTAACGCGCCTCTTGTTGTTCAGTTAGGAAAAGTCAAGGGGGGAGTAATACCGGCTAGTTCTTCAGAGCAAAATCCGTGGAAGTAGCGGTAGAAAAGGGATAAATCCCCAACAGCGCGGCGATGAGCGAGAGAAGGGAGCTTTCTCCTGAGGGCTGGGTCATTGATTAGTCGAATGGCTCTCTTTTGGATAGAATCAAGGATGTTAAGTGTCGAAGGTGATGCCGCTCCCCAGATGTGGGAGCAGTACTCTAGGTTCGGTCTTATTTGGGAAACATAGAGAGTGTATAAGTTGGAAAGGGAGAAGTGTTTTCTAGCTTGAAAAAGAAAACCAAGCTTTTTAGCTGCCGATGTGACTACTGAAGTAATGTGTTTGTGTCAGATGAGATCATGTTCGAAAGCGACGCCAACAAGATCGAATGTTTCATTGTTTTGTAGGGCTTGGCCATTCATATGGATGGGGTAAGCATTGCCAGATTTTTTGCGTGACAGGGATCAAGACTGGGTTTTGGAGGCGTTGAACAAGGTTCTTGGCATTCCAGTCTAAGATTAATTGAAGATGTTGGGAAAGAGATAATTGCATAGATCTGCGTCTACAATCCAGCTCTTGAATCGAGACTTATCTGGAAAAATGAATGTTGGAGTGAGTACTATCGTCGGCGTAACTGTGGATGGGATTGGTAGTTGAAGAGAGCAGGTCATTAATGTGAAGAAGAAATAGGGCTGATGCCAGGACTGAACCTGGGGGACGTCAGCATTGATAGTATGGAAGTCAGATGAGTGACCGTCAACCACGACAGATATGCGTCGATTAGAGAGGAAGCTACCGATCCAGGTATATAGTTTGGTAGGAAGACCGTAAGAAGGTAGTTTGTTAAGGAGTGCGGCATGTCATACTTGGTCAAAGGCCTTGGAAATGTCCAGAGTAACAATCTGAGATTCTCCATTCGAGAGACTTGTACCAGTTATGTGTGACAAAGTGAAGGAGACCAGCTGTAGTTCTTTGGTGACCAAATCCGTACTGTCAGTCATGGATGATTTTGTGTTTTTCCAGATATTTTAGAATTTCCAAGTTGATAGCTTTCTCCATAACTTTGCTGACAACACATACAAGAGAGATAGGTCTATACTTGAATGGAAGGGACTTGCAACCTTTCTTCGGGACAGGCTGCACTCGAGCAGTCTTCCAGCTATCTGGGAAGATACCCTTGTCATAAGAGATCTGGAAAAGACGAGTTAAGATGGGTATAAGTTCTGGAGCGCATTTTTTTGGGACAATTGCTGGTGGTATACCATCCAGACCGGAGGACTTTTTGATGTCAAGAGAGAGAATAATTTTTTGAACTTGTTTGACATTACTTCCTTACTAATAATCAGTGGCGGCTGGTGAAATTTTAATGTTATACAGGGTTATTTTTTTAAAACCTGCAGGCTAACTTTATTATTCAAAGAGACAGGCCTATATTTCCAAGCGAAACTTTAGAGAATAGTCCAACTAACAATAATACGGAAATACATTTTCCCCACTGTGGTCAGTTTGTAAGTTATTTCAGAAAAACATATTTTCATTAATGGCAACAATGCATTTTTTTACAAATTTTGATACATCTCGTGATTCTATGAACAACAAAGAGCAAAATTTTTTGATTAGAGTAGCAGTTTATGAGCTATTTGTGTAAGGGTAAAATGGCCAAATTTACAATGCGTTTTTAACAATAATTTGTTTTTCGTTTTTCTTAGGTTAAAAACAAAATAACTGTACATAAACAACTTTTTGTACAACTGCTCTGAAAATACCTAAAAAATAAAAATTTATTTAGATTTCATAATTATTACATTAATAAGTACTCGCAATATGGATTAAATACATATCGTTAGTTCTGTAGACATAACAGCCAGATTCTCCAACGCTAGTCTGGTCTAATTTGACAACCAAAAGTGTTAAACTGACAAGTGTAAGAATAAGACAACTAAGTTTTATACTATAAACGTGTTTCTGAGCTTTGTCACAAATTTATCAAGAAAAAGACAATTTTAGTACATACCTTCAACAATAATAGAACCAAATTCATTTTAGCAACACGTTCCAAGATGAAAATCATTTGGAAACCAAGTAAATCGCTGAAATATCACAATAATTTTTGGTTTTTAATGACGACTTATTAACAATGACATGACAAAAACCTGTCAAACATAACATAACATAAATTATACTTCCTGGTCCGTTCCTACTAGAACACCCTGTAGTTGCTCCCAAGTGATGACGGCGCACTAAGTTTAAAGAGGCAAAATATAGCATCACCTCTGTTGGGCGCACAGTGTAGCCATTCATTACGCTTCTTAGTGCTGACGGTGTCGTGTGTAAAAAATTTAGTGCAATGAAACGTTCGAAAGTGGTTCGAAAGTGCAACAAGAAAAAGAACAAAATGAAAAGAAAACTGGAAAAATTATTAGAAACCATTTCTTCAAGTTCTTCATGTAAGTAAACTTTAAATAAATGCTAAAAGTTTTATTTTGTTGGAGGTTGAATCACCTGCTCGCCGTTTTCGGCCCAAAAAAGCATAGAGGTTGGTTAACTCACCACCTTTTGTTTTATACACTATGCAATAAGGGAGGTTAAATCACCTCCTTGACTTTCTTACAAAGAAAAATGGGAAAGAGGTCGGTTAAATCACCGTTCCTTTCATATACAAAGGGAGGTTAAATCACCCCCTTTTACTTTCCTGACACAAAACAGGAAAAGGTTGGTTAAATCACCAACAACGTTTTATTTTATAAAAATCCAATTCCTACTCGTGGAAGAACCTTCCTGATAATATTCTTATAATCTTGACTCTAGCCAAAACATATCATATTTCAACACCTTTTAAAACCAAGGCACGTTTAAAATTTAGATCTATATAGGGTGAGCATTATACAATGCACTTTATTATTATGCCAGAATTTCCAGTTAACGGAAAAATATTATGTGAATAAATTAGGTATATCCTTGCAGGTGAGTCTGACGCCTCATCCTCTTCGTCAGATTCGTCGCCACTAGTGAAAAAGCGACGACGCATCATATCTTCCTCTGATTCGGAACCTGAGACGGTAAATATGCAAGATACTCCAAACGTACATCCAGAATTTGCTGATGTATTGGGTAGTAACCCAGATAATATCACCCCCAAAGGTATCCCATTAATATAGAGCTAATTTCACGCTGTTCAAGCTACCTAACGGAAGGGTTAAACAAAGAAATGAAAGAAGAGCTTAAGAAAAAATGGGCCATACCTGATAATTTCTTACATTTAAACGCCCCAAAAGTAAATCCGGAAATTGAATTATTAATTACAGGCCCAGAAAGTACGAGATTCAATATTTTACCACATGCAAACTGAAATGGGCTTAGGTTTATCAGCCTTAGGCTCAGCGTTAAATAAAATATTGGATAACGATTTAAGTAATGTCAAGGATGACATTCTACCCGGCCTGCTAGATTGTGCGAAATACGTAGCTCAGGCACATTTCCTAATAACTCAGCATCGTAAACATCAAATATATCCCAAGCTAAGCGCTTCTATGCAGAAAATTGCAAGAGAATGTCATTCTGGCACTTTGTTATTCAGCAAAGACTTCGCCGAAAAATGCAAATCAGCGACAAATATTCAAAAATCAAGTATGGAAATGAAATCATCATTCAAGTTTCCGAGCAACCTCCAGTTCAAAAATCCAAAAAATAATTTAAACTGGAAGCGCCCATTTACCAAGTCCCGGTTCAAAACAGTCCAGAACCACCAACAGGCGAAAGGTCAGAGAAGGAGGGGTCAGGAGCAGCCACAATGGTACCACAGACATCAGAAGTGGAACCAAGATCGTCAGTACAGCAACAATCGCTAGAGGTAGAACAAGCATATGCGGGGCGGCTTAGGAAGTTTTCCGATAAATGGGGAGAAATTACCAATAATTCTTATATCTTGCAATGTGTTCAATAGGGTGGGCCGTTCTTGTAGAACAAATTTAAATTTTTTCAAAATCCAATAGGGTGGAAAATATGCGTATTGCAGTAGAAAAGAACACCTATATTTTGTTTAATTTTTTTTATGAAGTCTTGTGCCCTCTACAGGAACTTAAATTTGAAATTTTATGAAAAAATCTGAAATACTTGCAATAAAACATCACAGCCTATAAGAAACAATTTATTGGCAATTTATTGGCAAATCCAAGCAAGATTTGAAATGAAATAAACAAGTTTTGGAATAAAAAAAATTATTTATGTAAATACTGACACATATTTTAAGCTACTTTATATTCACTTCTGTGCTGGAAGCTTGGCATAATTTCACGTGATTTAACTCTTACACGAATAAATCCATCTCGAGCCTTTTCGCCTATCACGGAACTTGATGCCTCTGTGGTAAGTTTCACACACCGCTCCGCGGCCTGTGTGTGACATGGAAAGTGAGGAAATTCCAGAAAACACTCGTTAACATTATCAATAAATGTTTTAAGCTCTTTGTCGGTGACATTGGCTAAAACTGGGGGTGGTGTAACCCTAACTTCCATCCAGTTTATCAGTTCCGTGTAAGCAGATGCATCAAAATTTATATTTGGAATGGTAAACTCTCGAACACTTACAGATCTTGGTACACTTCTAGCTTTTAATATGCGCCTCAATCCAAGTTCTCGTATGACTTTGTTATCATCGGATATCATGCTTAGCAAAATGTTTTCTGGATGAGCGAAGTACGCCTTACGTTGTATTACAGGATCTATTATTTTTTTCAAATCTTCACTTACATAGCGGGAATGTTTTACGAGTTCAAAAATGTGCCGAGCACCTTCTTTGCATGAGGGATGAGCTTTTATAGAAAATTTACCAGAATTATTAGGTTTTCTGATGGGGCTTGACAACTAATGTATAGTCGAAGCAATCGATTTGCCTTTGTAAGCCATCGCGCATGTGACAGTTTTCCAGGCTGCGAATTAGCTAATGCTGATGAACAGTGTCCAGAGAAAATAGCCTGGCATATTTTGCACAAATATCTCTGGTCCGTGCTAAGATCGTCTGAATTTACTTCTGACAACATCCCAGGAATTGGAATAAAGTCTACAACAGGTCGTGTCTCACAGTTTTCAAGCATCTTTCCGATAGGTCCTACATTTTGGTTTGGTCCTGTAGTTCGCCCGTCTAAACGCTCAAAAGGGGTAGCTCATTGGCATGTATCTGACAAATAAACCATTGAAGTGGCCTTTTTGTCTGTAATTCTAAATATCTTACTGCTCCATTTTTACAGCCAGTGTTTATGACAGTTCCATCACAACCAATGGCACAAAGTTGATCAAAGCTTATATTATTTGTTGCACTAAAATTATAAATACTCATTGCAATATTTTTTCCCGTACCAGAAGTTGGTGAAACGTGTCCTACATAAAATGACCCCGGTTCTTCTATTATTGAAACATGTTCTTCTGAAATAGTTCTGCGATGAAAACGATCTTCTTTTTTTTCCTGATACAAAGTTTTATCCTTCCTCCCATCAAAGTAAATGCTCTTTAAGTAGGTATTGTATCACTACTTTCTTTTATTAGCAGACTACGACATTTTTCAAGAGCTCTCCGAACCTTATTTTTATCGATCACATTTGTTAAGTTTTCTCTTGTCACAATCCCAATGTCTTGTAAAACTGACGATGATATTGCCGCCGCAGATCTGTCCGATATTCCAAACTGATCACAAACTCTTGCTAGCGTTGGGAGTTTAAGTTTGTTTCTGGACATTGTAAACGTCGAACACAAAGAGGATGTGCTGGGACTTGTAATATCTTCTTTATTAACTACTTTAGGCGCAGACGAAGACACTTCTCGGGTATTTAATGTCATTTTTTTTCACAAATATTTAATTTTGAATTAACCTCTCTTTCCGTTTCTTTTTGTTTCCTTTCTTGATACTTTAAAAGTTTTTGTGTCTCTACAAAATCAACTGATCCAACAAACATTTTTCTATTTAGTCTTTGATCTTCCAAAAAAGCTTGTTCTTTAACTGGAACCTTACGCAATTTTTCACACGAACAAGAAGAAATAGGTTTGCACTTGCAGGTGGATACATCGAACAATGTTGTTTCGCATTTTGACAAAAATTGTGTAACTTTTAGTTCGTATTGCTTATTACGCTTAATTTTAGGAAATCTTACCAACTTCAAGTACTCATCATGGTATTTTCGAAATAGCTGCCCGATTTGTTCAGGTGAAACTGTTGGGATTGATGCATTCTTCCAAATTTCTTGTATTTTTAA
This sequence comes from Philopedon plagiatum, assembly GCA_963971165.1. Lineage (NCBI taxonomy): Eukaryota > Metazoa > Arthropoda > Insecta > Coleoptera > Curculionidae > Philopedon > Philopedon plagiatum. Next base: position 53,347,339 of record OZ020192.1, on the reverse strand, counting down.
AATCACAATTTTTGAAATGTCGAAAAAGTTTGGTTCCTTACCTACCGGAATGTTTATATTTAAGTTCATATCTTACAAACAAATAAAACTTTAAAACATCTTTAATGGTTGGTAACACTCTGCAGTTTAACTCAGTTGGACGTCCCAACAAAAAACATTCCACTTTTTTTCTAGTCACCACACCGTTCTTTTGATTCAGTTTTCAGTTATTCGGGAAAAATTGTAATGCTTACGCGCTTGTTTCTCGATATCAACTGACTCGCATCACACCAATTTGCGACAGTAAACCGTAAAGTAGTACAGCATTGTTTACGTACAACAAGTTACGACAAGTTCGGCTCATGTTGTGCGCACTGGTAAGGATTTAAAATAGTTTTAAAATTTGACATTTTAAGAAATGTTGACGGCTCTGTAGAGGGCACAAGATAAGCTTCGATTAGATTCTGCTTTTGCACAGAGGTTAGGTATACTAAAAGGCATATTTTTGCGGGTATCGCATTTTAAAATTCTAAATTTCAATTTTTCGGCCCACCCTAGTGTTCAAGGATATTGTATCCCATTCGATTGCCTCCCCATTCAAAAGAAACCTCCTAAGCCAAAGACGTTTAATAATAATGAAACTAAACAGATCAAGGAAAGCATCAAATCCCTAATATCCATAAATGCTATACAGAAATGCAAGCAAAAAAGTGACCAATTTATCTCGGCCTATTTTATTGTACCAAAACCTAATAACAAACCCAGATTTATTCTAAATTTCAAAGCGTTAAATAAATTTATATCACCCCCTCATTTTAAACTTGAAGACTACAGATCTGTTAAAAATATTGTTACACCTAATTTATTTATGGCTTCCGTTGATTTAAAAGATGCTTACTTTGTCATCCCAATAAATCACAGGCATCGAAAATATTTACGATTTATTTTTGAAGAAAATCTTTACGAATTTACCTGTGTTCCCTTTGGGTTAGCTACGGCCCCTTTTTTATTCACAAAAATCATGAAACCACTTCTAGAGTTTTTAAGAGCACGAGGTCTTATATCTATACTTTACTTAGATGATTTTTTACTGTTAGGATCTTCGAGAGAGGAATGTTTACATAACATAAACATAACTATTTCTTTACTAGAGTCATTAGGATTTATAGTAAACTATGACAAGAGCTGCTTGTACCCTGAAAGAAGATGTAAATATTTGGGATTTATATTTGACAGTCAAACAATGACCATTGAATTGCCTTTAGAAAAAAGGGATAAAGGCTTAAAGGCTATTCATTCTTTTCTAAAAGTAAACCCATGCAGAATTAGGGAATTCGCTAAACTAGTAGGACTGCTAATTTCCTTTTGTCCTGCCGTAAAATACGGGTGGTTGCACACAAAATTACTCGAAAGACAAAAATATTTAGCGTTAAAACAAAATGGTGGTAACTTCGAAGGAAAAATACATATTAACAACATTATAACTGACGAGTTAAAATGGTGGGTGTCCAAAATTCCTATTAGTACAGAAGTATTAAAAATTCAAAAGTATAAGTACGAAATATTTACAGATTCGTCTAGTACTGGTTGGGGTATATATTGCAACGGAGAAAAAGCGCATGGTTTTTGGAGTGCCGAAGAACTAAATTATCACATAAACTACTTAGAATTATTAGCTGTGTTTATTGGCCTTTAAGTGTTTTGCAAAAAATGATTCTAAATGTTCTATCCTATTAAAAATAGACAATACTACAGCTATTTCATTTGAATGGGCGGAATAAGACATAAAAGGTTATCTTGTTTGACGCGAGAAATTTGGCAGTGGTGTGAGGCTAAAGATCTCTGGATCTTTGCCTCTTACATTGCATCCAAACAGAACGTAGAAGCAGATAATGAATCTAGAACCAAATATCAGAATATAGTCTAAATGACCGGGTTTTTAAAGAGATTGTATCAACTTTTGGCACTCCACAAATAGACCTTTTTGCATCCAAAATTAATGCAATAGTGCAAAGTTATGCCTCCTGGAAAACAGATCCAGGCTCCATTGCAGTAGATGCTTTTACTATCAGCTGGACAAATACATACTTTTACGCATTTCCCCCCTTCTCCTTTGTAGCAAAAGTTTTAAATAAAATAATAGCAGATCGAGCAGAAGGCCTCGTTATAGTACCCCTTTGGAAGACACAACCCTGGTTTCCGATATTTCAGAGACTGCAAATTTCAGATCCACTGTATTTTCCTCCTGATACAAACTTATTAACATCTCCTTTCAGGTCCAGTCACCCTCTATGGAAAAATATTACCCTGGTTGCAGCACGATTGTCAGGGAATCATTTCTACGACGAAAACTCTCAGAAGACGCCTGTAAAATAATAGGCTCATCCTTAAGTAAAAATACACTGTTACAGTACAATGCAGTATATAAAAAGTGGTGGTCCTTTTGTAAAAATAATAAAGTGGACCTATATCAACCTTCTACAAGCGCTCTTGTACAATTTTTAAATGAACATTATCAAAGCGGTGCAAGCTATTCGACACTAAATACATTTAGATCGGCTATTAATTTTATTATTTTAAACAGACTAGAGGAAAGAATAATTAATAGATTTTTAAAGGGAGTTTTTAGGCTCAGGCCGGTTTTTCCCAAATATAAGGCAACGTGGGACCCTAGTGTCGTACTAGAGTATATATCAAAATTTACCCCTTTAGAAACCTTATCATTACAAAACCTTACATTTAAATTATCAACACTAATGGCCCTTTCTACGGGTCACAGACTGCAGACATTATCAAAAATTAATATTAAATACATTGTAAAATTACATGATAAAATTGAAATTTTAATGTATGAAGTGTTAAAAAGTTCCTCTCCTTCAAAAGAACAACCGAGACTAGTATTGCCTTATTTTCGTGAAAAACCGGAACTTTGCGTAGCATCCACACTTTTATTCTATATAGAAAAGACTCAAATACTTAGGGGTGATATATCCAAACTCTTTATAACACATAAAAAACCGTACAAAGCAGCGTCTGTTCAGACAATCTCGAGGTGGATAAAATCAACTTTAAAAGCAAGTGGCATAGATACAGACGTGTTTACGGCATACAGTACCCGCCACGCATCCACATCGGCAGCTTCTAAAGCAGGGACCAGTATAGATACCATTAGAGCAATAGCAGGCTAGTCTAAAGAGTCTGATGTCTTTTTTAAATATTATAATCGAAATATTATAAACCCGTGCGAGTTTGCTAAAAAAGTAATAGGTTTGGGAAACAAGAAATAAGTATGTTTAACATAGTATAGATTGTTCTATTTCATAATGTTAAAATATGTTCTATTAATGCTCAATTATTATACTCTTGTTTTTTAAGGTCTTACTCTTAAATCATAAATACTTTTATTACAAATACATATTATACACAATCAATATACAAATATAATGTTACTTTCTTAAATAAATAAAACTGGAGGTTTAATATTTTTAGTTCTAATAACAAAGACGTAAATCGCTAAATTACTTTAAACAACTACAGGGTGTTCTCGTAGGAACGGACCAGGAAGTATAATTTAAGATTAAACGACTTACCTGTAAGGAAGTTCAATCGTAATTATACGACTGGTCCGTTCCGTATAGAACACACCCACCCTTAAAAAAAAAAAGTTTCTTTTGCCCCCTCCCCTATTTTTAGCGATTTACAAGTCCTTTACGAAGCGTAATGAATGGCTACACTGTGCGCCCAACAGAGGTGATGCAATATTTTGCCTCTTTAAACTTAGTGAGCCGTCATCACTTGGGAGCAACTACAGGGTGTTCTATACGGAACGGACCAGTCGTATAATTACGATTGAACTTCCTTACAGACAACTCGTTTAATCTTAAATAATAGATCTTAATTTAAACCAGTACTAAATCTTAAACTTTCTTAGTGAATCCGAACGAAAAAGTGAATAAAAAAATAAATTAAAATTTAAACGTCCATAGCTTATAAACTGTTATTCTAAACACAAACTTTTACTTTGTGTTTGTTTTAGAATCACGACATGTATCAAAATTTATCAAAAAACTGCATTGTTGCCATTTAAAAAAATATGTTTTTTTTTTAATAAACTACAAACTGGCAACACTGGGGAAAATTTGTTTCCGAATTTTTCTTACTTGGACTACTCTGTAACATTTCGCTTTTGGAACTACATATATGTCTATCTCCTTAAATAAAAAAGTTAGCCTATGTCAGGTTTTAAATAATTAACCCTTTATATCTCCGTTACTACTTACAGGACCCATGCCAAGTTCATGCTTTTAATAGTGAGCCTACTAGGAATGTTTTGATAAAGAAAAAAAATTATTTGTAATTTGCGAAAAAAAGTTGAAGTTTAGCTTTTACCCCCCGGGAAAAAAATTAACATGCTTAGTTTATTTTTGTCGAAAATTTTTTGATTTGAAAAAGAAAGAAGAAAAGGAAAAATGTGTTAGTAAAAAGTTATAGTCATTTGAATTTTGTGAAACCTAAAATATAATTTAAAAAAAATTTAAATGACTAACTTTCTAGTAACACATTTTTTCTCTTAAAATTTTAAATTTTTTAACAAAATGATGTAAACTCTGTTTAGAAAAAAGAATAAATAAAATACCTAAGCGTGTTCATTTCTTTTCCAGGAGAGTCCAAGCAAAAATTCTACTTTTTTTCAAAAATTACAAAATATTTTGTTTCGTTACCAAAACATTTGTAGTAGGCTCATTATCAAAAATCCTTAACTTGGCATGGAGCAACAGATATATACAATTTTAAACTTTCACCAACCCCCACTGTTAATTATTATTCTTCCAATATTATTGTTTACATGCCTCAGAGTAGAATTTCAGTCTTTCATAGGTAAACCACTGGAGGTTTTGCAAATTCGTGTTTCTTTCCAAAATTACTAACGATAATCTGTATAACTTCATTTGTTATGGCTGAAATATATAGATTTGACACTCCAAAAATTGGCTCTAAATCCACTAGCCTGTTTGGATAACCCAATCTTCTAAACCGTAAACATAGCCTTTCCACACCTACAAACATTAAGAGCTCAAAACAGTATATCTCAACTCATTATACACATATCCCAGATGTAATAAAGCATTGCAGTATGTACAGTATTGTAAAAATATTACATTTTGTACCCCTACAGACTGAAAAAAAAATCAAACATGATAATGCAAGGACCAAAAGACAGTTTTACAATCACAATTATTATACTATACATGTCTGTGAAGTTGGTCCCCCAACTGCAAAATTCATTAAAAATTAATGGAGTACCTAGTTTCCTGTGAAGAGTTGTAGAATACTTTTTACTTTTTATTAATAGTTCCATTAAAATAAAAGTAAAAACAGTGTTTTACAAATGGGGACTAACTCCACACAGCCCCCAATTATTGCAAAAACAAAAGTTTGACCACAACGCATAATAGTACTCCTTTAAGAGTAGTTCAGTTGTTTTATGATTTTCGAAGCCAGAGCTCTTACCAAAAACATTGTATTACATGTTTTGAGCTTTTTGGGAAGTAAAAAATTCAACAACAGAAGGTCATTATATTTAAGCAGAACGGTAGAACTATGGCGGCACTAACGGGAACTGAGTTTTGAACCAAGAACCAACCATTACAACATGTCATGGGGGGCGAACTTCACACTTTTTAACACTAAAATTACCTGACCATGTAGACGTTCTAATTTTTTCTGGTATTCTAGCATGCTCCTACATTCATCTTTAGACAAGCTCTCAATGGCCTCGTGGGTTTGGATAAGGTTAAGGAGTATTCCATTTTCAATTACAGTCAATTACTTCATTATTTTCTTTACACATTAAAACAACAAGTGACTCAAGAACATCCTTCATTGTGTGTTAAGAACCTTTAAATTATACTAGTATTGTTATATAGGTACCTATTTATATAATGATAAAAGTGAACCAACCTGTAGCTAATGCGTTTGATTTCTTATTCGTAACTAAACAGATAAATAGTCCCAGATTCTTCCTTTCTTAATATACAGGGTGTCTGGAAAAGGTCTGTACAAAATGCTACCATGTATTCGTGAGACTAAAATAAGACGATTTAACCCAACTTACCTATATCCAAAAGTGTTTCGTTAGGGAGATACAGAGCCCCAAAGGGGTACTTAACGATTTACTTTTTTGGCTCTAACTTTTGAACCGACTTGTATAATTTAATGAAATGTTAATATTTTATGTTGGCCATAAAGACTCATAAAACCATACTACAGTAGATGTTTGACATCGTCAGGGAAGTCAGGAACGGACTTGCCACCACACTCTTTGGGCCAAATTTTTTACAGGTATCATTTTACAGAGCTGAAAACTGATTTTTCAAAGGCAAGTAATTATTTCTGCTGCGATTTAAATAAGTAGGTAGGTAAGCCCAACCGGCAAAAAAATTACTCGGGCGGTATAATAATTTTCTGTCAATACTTTAAATAAACTGCCTGTGAAACAATGATGGGCAAAATATAGTTCATGTGGTCGGCATAATAAAACTTTAAGTAACAAATAACTATCCCGTTGGGCAGTCCGAAATCTATTCGAGCAGTAAAATTATTAATTGGGCGGTGAAATTATTAGTCGGCTGGTGACAAAATAAATTAGGCTGTGAATAAAATGTGCTCGGTATTTAAATATCGTTCAGCAGTTTTTAAGCAGCGTTTCGTTTTCTGCAAAATATTTACTTTAGAATCCAGAAAGTCAAATGACCTGTATTTAATATTTTTAGTTGGCAAGGATTTGAAGATACCGGCGAGATTCGTTAGTTCGGTCGGTGGGCAGCATGGGCGCCCACAGGAATTTTAAAGTTGTATATCTCTGTTGCTACATACGGGACCCATACCAAATTCAGGTGAGCCTACTAGGAATGTTTTGGTAAAGAAAAAAAATATTTTGTAATTTGCGAAAAAAAGTTTAATTTTTGCTTGGCCCCCCCTGAGAAAAAATGAACACGTTTAGGTATTTTATTTATTATTTTTTCTAAATAAATTTTACACCATTTCGTCGAAAATTTTTAAATTTTAAGAGAAAAAATGTGTTAGTTGAAACTTAAAGTCATTTGAATTTTTTTAAACTTAAGCAAAAATTTAACTTTTTTTCTTTACCAAAACATTCCTAGTAGGCTCACCTGAATTTGGTATGGGTCCCGTATGTAGCAACAGAGATATACAACTTTAAAATTCCTGTGGGCGCTCATGGTGGGCAGCCTTACTAATAATACCATGAAATGTATATGCTTTTACATTAATCAATATTTGGAGTTTTCTAATTAAATGCTTTATTTTTTACGTAATTAATTACCCGTTATTACACGCTAAGTTAATTTTAGAGCAGTCAGAACAGTATTAGATTACCCATCAATTTGTAATGTTACAATATTTTTTCAGCAGTCAACTTGATTTTGGAGCAGGCAAAAAAAAAAATAAAATGTAATTTATTTCGCACAGACCAAATATTTATTTAGTTGCAACTTATTTTTTTTTAATGCTTAAAAGATTTTGAAGCTGCTTGTTCAAATCTAAAACGCAGACCAATTTTTGTTTTATTACCTGATCAAGCTTCACCGCCCAATCCATCATTTCGCCGGCCAATCGTATATTACGATGTGTCAAAATTGTAAAATTTCGCTGCCCGTTTAAATCACACCCTTTTTTAAATGCTTTGGTCATTCCTTTTTGAAAAAGGTACTCTACATTTGTTTCGATAAAATTAGCCGTTTTCGAAAAAATTAAGTTTTTGTATAACACGTTATTGAAATAATTTTATCAGAATACTACAATAAAACATCAGTCGTTTTTATTTCGTTAACAATGTGTTATTGACAACACTTTTCAAAATTGTCTGACTGATTATACAAGAATTAGGTAATGGAGCATTATTCCTATAGCGAATATGCTGACATGCATCTAATTTATGGACAAGCACTTGGCAATTGTGTGGAGGCAAGAAGAATTTATTCTGGTACATTTCCAAATCGACGTTTACCGCACCGAAGAACTTTTGAAAGGGTGGATCGTAGCTTAAGAGAAACAGGTAAAAAGTCAAGTGAAATAAAAAAAGCTAAAAATAGCGAATCTTTTGCTAATCCATTTTAGGAAGTTTTTTGCCGCGCCGTGGTGGAGAAGGGCCTCCAAGAAGAGCAAGACACTCTCAGTAGGGGACGAAATTCTGGATGAGATTGCTGAAAATCCCTCTAATAGTGTAAGAAAGTTGTCGGTTCAAGTTCATGCGACAAAGTGGGTTGTTCATGAGACCCTTCGAGAACAACTGCTACATCCGTATCACGTCCAAAAGGTACATGCCATGTCTCTCGCTGATTATCCTGCAAGAGTCAATTACGCAAATTGGTTTTCTCAACGATTTAGGCAAAATCCAAATTTTACTAGTATTGTTTTGTTCGCGGACGAAGACGGTGTAATAAATTGCCATAATTTGCATATCTGGCATGAAGAAAATCCCCATGCAATAGAACAGACAAAGCATCAACAATGATTTATGGTTAACGTGTGGGCGGGGATTATTGGGAATCATCTCATTGGACCATTCTTTATTGAAGACAGATTAAATGGTGCCATCTATTTGCAATTCTTGCAACAAAACTTAAACGGTTTATTAGAAAATGTGCCCTTAGAAATTAGAAATCAGATGTTGGTTATGCACGACGGTGCACTGCCCCATTTTAGCACTTTAGTTCGTCAGCACTTATCAAATACTTTTGGTGATAGATGGATAGGTCAAGGTGGGCCTAGTGTATGGCCACCGAGGTCGCCCGACATGACTCCTTTAGATTTCTTCTTGTGGTGAAATTTAAAAAGGCTTGTATATTCAACGCCAGTTCACACCAGGGAAAACCTGATAGAAAGAATAACACACCATTGCAACGAAATTCGAGACAATCCTGGAATGTTGTTTGAAGTACAACAACAAAACATCCGTCGTATAAGAAAATGTATAGAGGTACAGGGCGCCCACTTCGAAAATCTGCTCAAGTAAACAAGAAGCAGGAAAGCTTTCACATTTTTAACATTTTTTTGTTTAAGCGCTTTCTGAAATATCAAAAAGATTCAGTTTTAAGTACTTTTTATGATTTAACTTTTACCTGTCAATAACACATTGTTAACGAAATAAAAACGACTGGTGTTTTATTGTAGTATTGTAGTATTATTTCAATAACGTGTTATACAAAACCTTAATTTTTTCGAAAACGGCTAATTTTATCGAAACAAATGTAGAGTACCTTTTTTAAAGAGGAATGACCAAAGTATTAAAAAAAATCAGTTTTGAGCTCTGTGAGTCAAAAATTTGGCCCAACGAGTGTGGTGGCAAGTCCGTTCCTGACCCCTGACGATGTCAAACATCTACTGTAGTATGCTTTGTATGAGTCTTTATGACCAACATAAAATATTAAAATTTCATTAAATTATACAAGTCGGTTCAAAAGTTAGAGCCAAAAAAGTAAATCGTTAAGTACCCCTTTGGGGCTCTGTATCTCCCTAACGAAACACTTTTGGATATAGGTAAGTTGGGTTAAATCGTCTTATTTTAGTCTCACGAACACGTGGTAGCATTTTGTACAGACCTTTTCCAGACACCCTAAATAAGGCATGGAAATATTTCGTCACTATAAAAAATACAATACTTAAAAACAAGAACAAATCAAAAATTATAATCAGCTGATTCCATTGCATGAAATTGACATTTGGCCTTCGGCTGAATTCGGCTGTTCGGCTTTCGCTCGCCGTCGATCGATAGAAAAATGGTTTAAACCACCCTGCTGCTGCTATGTTGTCAAGTCCTCTTGCAAGAATTAATTTATCATTGGCTGCGTTCAGCCGATTTTCAGCGGTCTCAGCAGTAGATCAAATTTGACAGATGGCATGTTACATTACATGTCTTCACATTTGATATAAGTAATCATGTGGTTGCTGCCAAATCCAACCAGCTGCTGAGACCGCTGATGATCAGCTAAACACAGCCATAGTTGTAACTAATAGGTATAGGAAACTTTTTCTTAGATCTCGCAATATGGTGGCCAAGTCACTTTTCATTTACGGCGCCCTGTTGAATTCTGGTCTATTTTACGTTTAGAGGTTTGATAAAATACAGGACCGGACTTGTACTCATCATTCAACTTAAGTAATAAACGCCAAGAAAATCTAGTCTCCGAAATCTATATGCCTAGTCCAAAAATTAAATGTTTAAAACACATACTTTACAAAGAAAAACCCACAGAAACACCAACATAACAACCACAAAACACCAAAATAAAAAGGCGCGACCTGTCATGTCAGCTTGATACGGCTCACTCGCCTACTGCCAACCCACTACTGATCCAGGGACTTTTCGAAGGAACCAATATCAGCTGTTGATGTCATCTGTGATTGTCAAATGTCGCAACGCTCAGTTTTATCATATATTGAACTCTATCATTCATTTCATTAGTATTACCAGAGACTACAAAATTCAGACAGACACTCGAATATACCGAAAAGCCGGTCTCCCTTAAGACATTGGGTGGGTTTACTGGTTTATGGGTGAAAAGTTTGATTTTCCACCATTACATATGTAGATACTTAGTATACATATTTATATAAGGGTAGATAAACAAACTTTTAAATCATGAACCAGTAAACCCACCAAATGTCTCACGGGATACCCGCTTTTCGTTGCACGGCAGTGTTCGTCTAGGTAATATTTAGTCTATGCTATTACTATGCATCCTGTCTTTGAAATGCCTGTAGCTGACGTTTCAAATTACCAGTTACTTCGTTTTATGAAGGTCGTATCTTCATCTAATTTTCTTAGGAGCGTACTTGCATGTTATCTTTCAAACTTAGTTTAACTGACCCTCCACTGTAACCTTCTCATGTACAAACCATTGCTGTCAAATTAAATGGGTTTGCCAGCAATCAGCAAGACCTTCAAAAAGTCCCTAAGCTGCATTTGGACTCTTAAGTACGACTTTCTTTTTGATCGCGGCAATACAAGTAAACGACTGAAAGATTGTAGGGTGTAGGTCATTGGCACGGGAAAATTTTGGATTACGGCAACGTCGGTTTCAGGATTCTATTAAACACTCGCTGGCAGGGTTGCTTCAAACGACAGTAAAATCCACACCACGATTTTACGCTGTACGATTAAGCGATCTCTTCTTCACAACTTTTAACATTCAGATGATTATTAGACATTCGTTTTTAAGACTGCAGATAGAAAAAAGTTGCCTCGACTAAAATAGTATATTGTACAACGAGCATGGAATGGCATGCATTTCCTACGAGTATGACGTTTGCAGCACGAGCCGCAGGCGAGTGCTGCAAATCATACGAGTAGGAAATGGTCATTCCATGCGAGTTTTACACTATACTTTTTCTACGAATGTTACTGTTACATAAAATGGGATTAGTAATATTTTTCTTATTAAGATGTCAAAATACTAATTGTCATTTACTTTTTATTTGCATTGTCTGCGTTGGTGTGCGATTACTATGGCGTGTTGACGCGGCGCCGGTCAACGCCACCTTGGTAAAAATATACCCGTGCACATTGGGAATTTTGTAGTTGAATCACCATGGTGATTGAAGCACAATGAAAATGTGTAAAAAACAATGCACTATGTTCCGAAATTACCATTGAACATACAATAAAGGTTCTTATTGACATTCGTAGAAAAAATAATATCCCTGTCATTTTTCTTGTCCATATTCGCGAACTTCAACAACTGATCTAACCCTCAGCGAAAAAAATTGAAACCATTATAGAGCGTATAAACATTTCGCTTGACAATGTCCAATATGTTAAAATATCATAATTCAAATCGTGCCAATCGCGTACTTTAGTGGACATCTTTTTGTTTTAAAAATCACGATTTCTTTTTATCACAACTCAATGTTTATACCCTTTATGACCGCCATGACAGAGCGATCGACCTGTCATATATAGTCACTTAAGGTTTGTTATGGGTGTCGCCAGGTAGAGGCAGATCAGTGGCGTAGTCAGATGGGGGCCAGGGGGCGCGACTGCCCCTCCCCCACCCTTTTGGTTGCCCCTCCCCCACCACAGTATGCTGCCTACGCCACTGAGGCGACCATCCCCGCTGGCTACTGCCATTTTCTATTTCGTGTAAATGAACAGGCCTTTTAAATTAAGTGTGTATTTACAAGAACGCTTGTTTTTGCCCCACCCCCCTCCCCCACCCCGTATTTTAACCTGGCGCCCATGATTGGCAAAATTATGGCAAAACTGTTGACATCTGTTTGTTAAAAGGTGTTTACATTCCTACGTTAACAGATACACCCCTTTATCACTTCACCACTGTCTTTCAGGTCTTATAACACCCACAGTAACTCTCATTAATTTAATTGTGTAATTCTGTTTTTTGTAGAATCATCATAACTTGCTAATTTACTTAAACCAAAATTGTACACACCTATAGTTTGCGTGCTACAAATACAAAATTTCGGGTACAATTTTCCTTTTAGTGGTTTGCGTAAAATCCCTGTACAATGTTTAGCGTACAATTGTAAAAGCTGTTTTGGAAACACCACGCAAACCTCTCCAGTTTAGCGTTTGCGTGGCCTCATTTTCTGGTGGCAAAAACTCCCTAATATTTATAGTAAAAGATAGTATGTGAACTTTCGATCATCGATCACATTGGATAACTAAAAATATTTTAAAAGTATTACATAAACGCGGCGCGCTTACATGTTATTTTTTAGGAGCGATAATTCACAAAAACAAACTGAAACCATCTAATATTAATTTCATTTCATGTATCTTTTCTATGAGTTACCTGAGTTCGACCCAGACTTTTGCGTCATGTAATATAGAAATCCGGTCTCTACTCATAATAATATTATTTAATGCAGTTTTTGTAAACTCAATTTGCAAAAATTCTTATTGTTTACACCTGCTGCCGAACGGCTCGATTCAGCCGTCCGCCACTGAAGCTTGAAGGTCGGCTAGCCAATTCGTATTTTGTGCTAGCCAAACCGATAGGAGATTTCATATTTCATTCGGATTGCAATAATAAAATGCTGTGACGCCGCCACCTCTCGGGTCTAATGTGGAGACGCAGTAAAAGTGTTACGATATTATTTCTCTTCCTTTTTAAAATATACAATGGAATAAGACTTGATGTATTCGAAGCGCGTCGTTTTATATCATAGGAGATGACTTAAACTGACCAATAGCGAAAGGTGTGTCATAAAATGGCCTCAGTGGAATATCTAGCTGTACATATATCATTGCCACAACATATATAATTGTATCACCTCCAAATAATTTTAAGTCACCTTTTAAATTTAAATTTGAAATAGAATTTATATAAATTAAAAAAAGGAGAGGAGCCAAAATAGATCCCTGTGGGAAACCACATGTGATAGTTTTAAAAGAACTTTTTATATTCTCAGTTTGTACAAACTTAGACTTCGGTCTTCGTGGGCTGTCAGAAGATAAAAAAAAATGTTTCCGATCACTTAAATAATTTTGAAACCAAGTGTAAATATTTCCCCTAATTCCTATATTATACAAATATTGTAACAAAATACTGAGATTTACTGTATCAAAAGCATTGCATAAATCCAACGACACTAAGCAACACTTCCTACCGCTATCAACATTGCTTTTAAACACTTATTTGTTGGCACATATTAACTTTGATTTTGCTGGCAGCTTTTCTATGGAACACTAGAAATATATTGTTATAAATATTATTCTGCTAGTGCCGGCGCGTAGTGACAGGTAAAAGGTGAATATTTTATTATAATATTTTGTGTTAATAATAACCTATCTTTTTAGCGAAATTGTACATTCAAAATTAAATGACATCCTGTGAAGTGAAAGTAGCTTTCGTCCTCCATATCTTTATTTTCGTTTAAACTGTGGCGGTCCCAGGGGGGGGGGCGGTGGGGGCGATCGCCCCCCCCCCCCTTACCCTCTTAACCCAAGACACTATTTTTAACGAATGAAGAAATAATTAATAAATGATCGATGCGGGTAAAACAAAAAATTTAAAACTGTTGGTGCAGGCAGTACACGTCTCTAGAATTGACTGTGGCCTAGATAAAATTGCATGCATGCTTTTTTAATAGAAATTTTGAATATACATAGGTAATTTTTTTGTAACACACTAACCCGACGATTGGGCCAACCCAACACCTACTAAACCGCCCCCCTTTGAAAAAAGCTGCGACCGCCACTGGTTTAAACCACGTCCCAAAATCTATGACCGTCTCAGTTACAAGATAAACATTATTTGGAAACCAAGCAAATCGTAGAACAATTGAGCAACTGAGGTTGTTTACGATTGTTTACCCCAATGACAGGATAAAAACTTGCGATCAACTAGTAATAAATTTAAACCAGCGCTAAGTCTGAAATCTTTATAGTATTTGTTTATTTAATATTTAATTACTTCTAACAAAAAACAGGATTGGCAGGTCTTTAATATTCTAAAGTTTGTCCTGAATTTTCGAGTACCCTGACCTGATAATCGAAATTTTTTAGTTGGTAGCCCCAATTCCATCCCCAATATTTACCTTAATTAAATCGTTCTTTACTGAACCGGCCGTGTATAATAGAGGTCGTGTATAGCGTTCGCGGCAGCGGTACGCAAGAGGTAAAATGTGTGCGTTTGTACAGAGTATAACTAAATCACTAAAAAAACAGTTCCACGAGGCTATAGGCTATATGTAATATAAAATTAAATAAAAAATGCAGTTACCTCTGTGTCAGCATATTGCTGAGATTCACTTTGAGTCCTGTGTCTAGATATGTTAATAACAGGTAACTCCCTTTTCTTTTCCGAACTTGCACTCCTGTTAAGTTTATCCAATGTTGGATATTTTATATCCCCGCTATTATCTAAACTGTCCATATTTGAAGAAAAAAATATAGAACCACGACGTTCCAAAGTAGCATTGCTTTCCATACCTAATGTTTCGGCTAAAAACAAAAACAAACAAGTCGCCTTATTGTACAGTGACATCTAGTTTTGAGAAACTTGGCATTCAATTTGTGCATTACTTAACATAGTTTCTTATTTAGCGGCTAAATATGTTTTTACGATCGCAAACAAAATTTAGCAAACCCAAGCAAACAAAATTTACCTAAAACCAGGCGCGGTCCGTCCATAAGGTCATTTAGTCAATGACCCACATAACATTTTCAATGATCTACCTAATAATTTATTTTTTAATTTTTTAAAACCAAAAAAGAATCTTTTGTTTTAAAGTTCCATGCGAATCCTCCCCAAGAAAGAATCACGCCAAGTCATCGTCAAAGGATATTCAAGCTTGCTCCGGGCTGGATCATATTTTAAATTGATCTTATGGGTTTATATGGAGGGTATAAATTCATTAAAAGTAAGAGCGAAACATACATACGCGCTTTAGGAAGTTAAAAAGAGACACAATTGGTCGACGGCCCACTAATAATATCAGGCCACTCCCACTATGAAAATACACTCAAACCGCCCCGTAAAATATACTCTTTCAAAACATTTGGTTCGGAAAAAGAACAACTAATTAGATAGCTAATGTGCGCATTGTATTTGCATTGTATTAATAATATTAATTATCGGCTAAACATAAAAATTATAAATACGATTTCTGTCAGGCCAGCGCTAGGCATAAATTTAACGGACATCGGACGGGCTTTCTTACATTACCAGGGTAGTCCAGTGGTATAGTCTTGGCGAATTGACCAAAAGGTCGAGGGTTCGAATCTGTGTTGGGGTAAACTTTTTTTTTTAATTTTTGGTATTTAAAAAATTAGATCGGCTCTAAAAGCTCTATTGGCAACAAGTTGTTCCTCGATAAAATATTTTTAAAATTGTTGACAATCTCATATTTACTACAGCTTGCAGCCTGCAAGTGCGTAGACAAAGATCGTGTTACTATGTCTAGTCGCCAGTATTGTATTTATTAAAGAAAACGGAGTTTCGGCAGCGTTCCTAATTTTATTTTACGAATAATCATAATTTTAGCTCAGAATTTTGTTCTGTTTATTGTCGGCTTTTAGTACAAGGCGCGACCTCTATTGGGGAGATGCTAAACGTATCAAAACGGAAAGCCGCTAGAAATCTACTAATCTAGAGTATTAAAACACATAGAAAAAAGCCATAAACATCTAGAGTAGTAATGTTCAATATACTGCACTACCTATTTTATGATTTTTGCGGTGTTTATTTGTAGGTAAATAATTTCTTGGCACATTATTAAAAATTCTTCCTTAATTAAAAAAGTGTATTTTGCTTTTGCGTTGATATCACTAGCTGCCCACAAAATTTTGGACCCACCCGTAAAAAAACCACGGGCCGCGCCTGCCTAAAACTACAGAAAAACAGTTTGCATTTCTCATCTTAGTTTCTTATTATCACAAATGATATTTTTCGGTTTAAATAGAACAGTTCCCGGGACAAGTCAGCAACTAGAACTAGAACTAAAACAGTTTCAGTAAAGCTGGGCATGATTGGATAGATAATGAAAAACTACAAACAGAAAGGGCAGAAGATTTTTCTTTAAGGTTGTATACACAGACATATGGTGTTACGTACAGGGTGTTATGAAATTCACTACATATATTGAAACCAGTGACTCATTGGGTAGTCTACAGACATACCCAATACTTTTTCTTCTTAAATTGCACATTTTTTATTTTAAAAAATACCTTAGGACCAGCCCATATCCGACGCTTCTAAGGAACCTGACGTCATGGGCTCTAGTATTGTAAAGGACAAGTCAACGATCCAGCAGCGGCGTTGCTAAACTTGAGATATAAGTTTACTAAAAATGTGTTTTTTTTAGTTCACTAGCAATTTCTTTACTTAATATGGCAAAAAACGGACCCTACACTTGTGAAATAGGTTGGAATTGTAAGCAGAACGAAACAGGCTATTTTATACCGTTAACACAAAGAATTATGATTTGTCCTTTATTACGTTATTAATGAGATGAGCTTCTGCCTTTAAAAAAAGATAAAAAATCAGAACGCAACACATCCATCCCGATGGTCGCACTAGAGTCTCACATTATTTACTAAGACATTCATCCCGGTAGTTGTACTTAACTAGAGCTTCACATAATCTACTAGTACACTACTGAGCACAACTACACAGAATTACAAAATTATATCAGAAATTCTTTGATTATAGCAGGAAATTTTGTCAAAAAAAAAACACTATAGGTTAAATACAAAATTTTAGATAAATCGTAGGACCTGGCGCTTATTTACGAACTATGACAAAGACTAGCGACTAACGATCGTGGTCAGACTCGTTCTGTTTAGTCAGGATATGGCGGCGTTTCTGAAATTGTGCGAGGAGTTTAGCATTTCCATTTAATAATATTATAAATAAATAACTAATGAGCGTTGATATTATTAAATATCGATTTAACTAGATATGATATGGGTGTTTTTATTTTGCTTGTTAAAAACCTACCAAAAGTTTTATTGTATAACCTAATTAAATTAACACTAAAACTTCTTAACTGTTATGTAACGTTTTGGGGTGTAAGAAAACAACTAAGATACATCTCAACATTAAGATAGCTCCTTTAGGGGACCTATTGCAATAATAAAAACACTATGGCAATTTTCTTGACAAAATGGCGAATGCTAATAGTGTATAATAAAAATGAAGAGCTTGTTGACCTATTAATTCGCCACCGTGCCTCCACTTGATTGGTTGCCAGAGGTCCTGAACACGTGTTTGCGGAACAGCTGGTCAGGTGACAGAAGTCAAGTCAATATCGTAATAAGTAAAGCTTTGCAAACGTGGGTTATTCCAGTTGGAAATAAAATTAGGATTCGATTTGAAAATAAAATACAAATATTTAGTTACCCACATTGTGTTATTTGAAAATGCGAAATACGAAAATACTTCGGTTACAGTGATATACCATACAGGGTGTCTGAAAAGTCTTAGCATGAGCAAATATCTTTACTATTAATAAAGATAGAGACACCAAATTTTAGTTCTATCTTATTGGTTAGTAAATCTACTTTTATATGTAATTTGACTTTTTCAACCCCCTTGGGGGGTTACGCTAGAGAGTTGAGGTCAAACATTTTAAATGCAACCCTATGCCGTGAGGTACCTCATTTTAAAGGTATTTTCAAGAATGGCAGATGTTACTTCTTGGCAGAGTTCCAAAATGGATTTTATTAGTGGCAAGAAGTTCATGGTGGTCATTCTAAACAACTTTTAACGTAATAAGTAAGGCAGACACTGTTGGTCTGTTACCAGAGGCGTCGATGCCGAAAATAAGTACGTACGTATACGGTATTTGACAGAAATAATTTAATTCATGGGCGTTACCTTGGAGAAAACTACGGAAAAACAGTTTGCATTTCTCATCTTAGTTTCTTATTATCACAAATGATATTTTTCGGTTTAAATAGAACAGTTCCCGGGACAAGTCAGCAACTAGAACTAGAACCAAAACAGTTTCACTAAAGCTGGGCATGATTGGATAGATAATGAAAAACTACAAACAGAAAGGGCAGAAGATTTTTCTTTAAGGTTGTATACACAGACATATGGTGTTACGTACAGGGTGTTATGAAATTCACTACATATATTGAAACCAGTGACTCATTGGGTAGTCTACAGACATACCCAATACTTTTTCTTCTTAAATTGCACATTTTTTTATTTTTAAAAATACCTTAGTACCAGCCCATATCCGACGCTTCTAAGGAACCTGACGTCATGGGCTCTAGTATTGTAAAGGACAAGCCAACGATCCAGCCGCGGCGTTGCTAAACTTGAGATATAAGTTTACTAAAAATGTGTTTTTTTTAGTTCAATAGCAACTTCTTTACTTAATATGGCAAAAAACGGACCCTACACTTGTGAAATAGGTTGGAATTGTAAGCAGAACGAAACAGACTATTTTATACCGTTAACACAAAGAATTATGATTTGTCCTTTATTACGTTATTAATGAGATGAGCTTCTGCCTTTAAAAAAAGATAAAAAATCAGAACGCAACACATCCATCCCGATGGTCGCACTAGAGTCTCACATTATTTACTAACACATTCATCCCGGTGGTTGTACTTAACTAGAGCTTCACATAATTTACTAGTACACTAATTTGAGCACAACTACACAGAATTACAAAATTATATCAGAAATTCTTTGATTATAGCAGGAAATTTTGTCAAAAAAAAAACACTATAGGTTAAATACAAAATTTTAGATAAATCGTAGGACCTGGTGCTTATTTACGAACTATGACAAAGACTAGCGACTAACGATCGTGGTCAGACTCGTTCTGATTAGTCAGGTTATGGCGGCGTTTCTGAAATTGTGCGAGGAGTTTAGCATTTCCATTTAATAATATTGTCACCAAAATTGCTTTTCACCCGTTCCCGGGTCACCCCTTCCTACGCACCGTTCGACGCATGTCGATACGTCAGCCCGGCGGTAGGGCTGGAAGTGGTCGACCTCGAGGCAGTGAACAGCCGTATGACGTTAGTCAATACCTCGACGCAAGCGAGTCTACGACGTCCCGAGCCATTTTCCTCCGGCCACGCGCTTTTAGACAGTATACAGGTAGGACTCATTTTGGGTTATTTTAAAAATGTGTAAAATATAAATTATTTCTTTTTAAATTAATAAATATAGCTGCAGAATTAATAATGAAGCCAGGGTTTTAGTATTTTAGTTAAGATCCCGTGACAATTTTGGTGGAGGCGCCGTGTTTCGGCCGGAACGGCCGTGTTTTCTGAATAATTGCCTTTTTGGTTTCGTTATTAATTTTTGGAAAATTCGCAAACTACTTATAGGTATCGATTTTATATTTTGTTTTACAGGGAAAAATGTATTTTTGAAATAGATATAAAATTATTAAAATGATATTTGCTGGTAAAAATTCTTAAAAAGGTCATGATCAAGGTTATCGTTTTTTATTTTTTGCGGATTGACCAAATGTTTTTTTACGTACATTCCTGGTGTGAAGTGAACAATCTTTCATGCTTTTAACGATATTATTTTATAGTTGAAATTTTTTTAGAGCGTTTTTAAACAAATATTTTATTGGCTTATGTTACATTTTGGTACGTTTTCGTTGGAAAAACTTAGTTTATTTTCAAATGATTTTTAAATACATATTGAATTTTTTTTTAATTATTGTTTTTTTTTAGTAACTAATGCCGGTAGAAAACTTGTTTAAAATTTGTTTTTAACTTTATTGAGTTGTTTTTATTTAACGAATATCTTCTGCCTTTTTGGGTTTGAATTCTAAAAATAAGCAAAATTAAAATTATGCCAGTTATACAGTATGAAAATTGCTACGTATTTTTGGAAAAAGACTTAAAAATAAATTTTTGATCGCGGTTTTAATATTTAAGGATGCGTTATTTTTTAAACTTTGCACTTTTCTTACTACATGGAAAAATTAATGGTGTTAAGAAGTCATTCTAAGAAGGCAGGAAATAAAGTAACAGAAAATAAAAATAAGGCGGAAAACAAGGAAATAAGCGGTACTAAAGAAAACGACAAAGTTGTTGAAACGTCATCAACCCCTAAAAGTAAAGACAGTGTTAGAAGGTCATTAATATTTAATAACTCGCCGGAAAGCATACAGTCGTCAATTTCAGCGGAAAATAGCAGTAGCAATAGCTCCAGTTCTCAAAATTTTTTAAACGAGTCACTAACTTTATTGCCAAGTAACGACCAGGTAACCCCAAAATCTGATAAAAATATTTTTTCAAAAATGCCGAACGCCTTGAATTGCACGTTGGGAAATCTCATAAATCTGAGCAGAACGCCGGTTGTTCCTCAATTTGTAGCGCCGCGTTCGTATAATCCGGATTGCGATAATTTAAGTGTATTTTTGGAAGACTATGAAAGAAAAGCTTTGATTAATAACTGGGGTGACAATCTTAAGCTATGTTATTTTTCATCGTATTTATTAGGACAAGCGCAAACTTGGTTGCAAATTTATGCAATACGAAACCCAGGTTCCGATTGGAAAGCGACAGTAGAAGACCTGAAAAAAGAATTTTCGTTTAGCACGTATGTAAACGAAACAAAACTAAAATTACGTTATAGAATGGCAGCAGTCAGGTGAAAACGTAATGAATTATCTACGGGAAATGGTGTACTTATGCGACAAAGTAGATCCAAAAATGAAGGACGAAATTAGAAGGGAACATTTTGAACAAGGTCTACTACCCACATACGCCTACCAAATCAAGCTTAGGCAGCCAAAACATTTTGCAGAAGTACAAGAGCTCGTTAAAACCATAAACGATGCTGAAAAAGAAATTAGCCATGCTTCGGAAATTTTCCCACAACTGTCAATGTCAGAAAAAGTAACAGGGACGAGTCAGCAGGTTCAGCCAGAAAAAACAGGATCGAATTTAATAGATGAAATTACACAAGTTGTGAGAGAAGAAATTGGAAAAGCGATGCTAAATAAAAATCAAGACAGAAGAGAAAACCGAAATTTTAAAAACTGGCAACCACGTACTACCGACAGTCGGCCAGTATGTTTTCAGTGTGGAAAACCAGGTCACAAGGCAAGAGTTTGTTTCAGCAACCCGCAGAACAGAAATAACCAAAACTACAGGGGTCAACGAAATTTAGAAAACCAAAGACCAAGATGGACGCCAAATCAACATGGTCGAGAACAAAATGGCCGCCGTCCAGAGCAGCAAACTAGTAGATATCAAAATTGGCAACAACAACAGCAGTCGGAAAACTCCAACGGACAGTGTTAACACACATAAGCACTGTCCAGGAACAGAAAGAAAATCAGAATCAGCAAGAAGCAGCAACAGATGTTCTCTCCGTAAAAGGAAGTTTAAATAATGTAAATATTGAGGTTATAATAGACACTGCGTCAGTTAAAAATATTGTAGATAGTAACTATGTAAATAAAAATGAAATAAAGCCCGGCACAGGCATAACTTTTATTAAAGTAGCGAATAGTTCGCTGGTAAAGATTATTGGTTATGCAGAAATAAATGTTTGTTTTATTGGTTGTACCTTTTCCTTGGAAGCATTAGTTATAGAAAATCTACCTGTTACGTATTGTTTTTCTATCTTAATAAAAACTTGTTATATAAAAAAAACGTGCGCGCCACTCTCTTTGTAACTATGACAATGAAGTCATGTTAGTCATGTCAGGCAGCAGAACATTTTTGTCAGTTTACAAAAAATGTATTATTTAAAATAAATCACTAAATCAGTTTGAAAAATAGTATCTTCTATTTTAACGTCAGAAGTGGCGAACCAGCCGCAAAATACAGTCCACTACAAAAACCCATACATGCTTGGTCCTTCGAGCCGGATAAAGCAGCTGTAAGACATACAAAACGAAGTAAAAAGTAACGAAGAAGACGTCGAAAGGTGGGTCCGTTCCATATTTCCTTTATTCCGCTTCCTAGTGCAGAGTGTAGGACTAGCCTCATTTAAACTAGCAAGTTTTTCTATCATATTTTGCATAAATTTCACTCGATTCAAGCAATTTTGCAACGAAGTTTCGATAATTTAGTTATCATTTTACCTACATAAATTGTTTGAATAAAATCCTTCAAAATGGCAGATGATCGTGAAAAACTCATTAGAAAGAGAGGTACAGTCAAAGCAAAAATGACAATTTTTGAAAAGTTTATTACATATTTAGAGCAAACTCATCCAGAGTTTAAGATAGATGATCCAAACCTAGTTTTAGAGCTAGAGCAGCGCGCAGAACGATTTCAAAATGTGTTGGATCTTTTCGAAAACTTGCAAGGTCAAATCGAGGAAATCAGCACATGTCCAGAAAACGAATACCTTGAACGCGAGTCGTTTGAGACGGACTTTTACGGCGTCGTTGCCAGATCGAAACGATTTTTAGTAGCAAATTCGAGGCCATCGAATGGCAGTGACGGGGGTAGTCAGGGATCATCGAGAAATTCAATATCTTTTAACAATAGACGTAACGTACACGTACCAATAAACGAGGGCGCGAGCGGCGTAAAATTACCGGTCATTGAAATTATGACTTACGATGGTGAATATGATAAATGGTTAGAGTTCAGGGATACATACGAATCACTGATTCACCAAAACGATAGACTTAGCGATATTCAAAAATAT
Organism: Philopedon plagiatum; assembly: GCA_963971165.1. Taxonomy (NCBI): domain Eukaryota; kingdom Metazoa; phylum Arthropoda; class Insecta; order Coleoptera; family Curculionidae; genus Philopedon; species Philopedon plagiatum. The sequence continues at coordinate 53,324,222 of OZ020192.1, read as the reverse complement.
CATTACTTACGCGCGTACCTTGGGCCTAGTGTTCTTGAAATTGTAGCAAGCCTAGAGTTTACGGGCTCAAATTACGAAAATGCTTGGAAATTAATCTGCGATAGATTCAATAACAATCGAATTTTGATTCAAAATCACGTAAAGGCATTATTTAACATGGAAAAAATTCAAATCGAATCGTCAAATGCTTTAAGAAAGTTAGTTGACAGTGTTGCCAAACATCTCAGAGCTCTAAAAACCTTGAACGAACCGACTGAGTCATGGGATACTTTGGTTATTTTCTTGATTACTACAAAATTAGACGATATTACTCTTCGAAAGTGGGAACAAACGAAGGCTACTTATAAAACACCCACACTCGAAAATTTAAAGACGTTTCTAAAAGAACGGGCTAATCTTCTCGAATCGATAGAGCAAACTAAAGACGACAAAGAACAAATTACCAACAGATTTAAACGAAGACCTAAGTCGTTTTTATCGGGATATTCTTCAACGAAACCAATTTGCTCCTTTTGCAAAAACGAACATTTCATTCAAAATTGTCCTGACTTTTTAAAATTAAACGTAAGTCAGCGTGTAGAGCAGGCTAAGAAAAAACGGCTTTGCTTAAATTGCTTAAGGTTCGGGCATCTGTATAATAAATGTTTTTCGAGTTGTTGCAAAACCTGTAAGGGAAAACATCATACGCTACTACACACAGAAAAACGCGAAAGCACTGGCAACAATGAAAACACATCGGAGTCAGGTGAAAATAGAGCGATCTCGCAGCAAACCGTTAACTTGTCGTCGCGTAACGTATTAGTAAATCAGCAGGTACTTCTTGCCACTGTTTTAATAAGAGTCTTTGATAAAAACAACAAACCTATTATTGCGCGTGCTTTGCTGGACGTCGGATCGCAAAGCAGCTTTATTACCGAAAAATTCTTCAACAAACTTAAGGTTCCTCTTAAAAATATTAACTTGCAAGTTAGCGGAATCAACGAAACCGTTTCTGAAGTAAAGGGAAGCACTACTGTACGAGTACAATCCCGAATAAACAATTTTTCATGCGAAGTTTCATGCTTAGTTGTACCGACTATAACTAGTGATCTACCTAATTTCAAAATCGATAGACAAAAACTTCAAATTCCGTCAAATATTGCGTTGGCCGATGAAGGGTTTAACGTACCGGGTAACATGGATATGCTCTTAGGTGCAGAATGTTTTTGGAACATTATGTGTGTAGGTCAAATAAAACTAAGTGAGCATGGTCCATTCCTACAAAAAACTAAGTTCGGATGGATTGTCTCAGGACAAGTTAATATAGCTAGGGCTAGTTCACAAAAAATTCACTGTAACTTTATAAAAAACGCAGAAATCGATAATCAGTTAACGCGGTTTTGGGAACTAGAAGAAATTGCTGACAATAAATTACTTTCTCAAGAAGAAAAGGTTTGTGAAGATCACTTTGTTAACACCGTGAAACGCGACGAAGACGGACATTTTATAGTAACTATACCACTAAAAGATAAAATCGAAAAATTGGGCGATTCTCTGGAAACTGCTCATCAGCGATTTTTAGCTTTAGAACGCAAATTTGCTCGGAATAACGATTTCAAATTGCAGTATTGTAAGTTTATTGATGAATATCAAAGTTTGGGGCATATGACTAAAACCGATGAAACTTGTAGCGTAAAACACGTGTACTACATGCCTCATCATGGCGTACTTAAAGAGAGCAGTCTAACAACTAAACTACGCGTAGTCTTCGATGCGTCGTGTCCAAGTACCAGCGGACACTCTTTTAATGATTTACAAATGGTTGGACCAACAATTCAGTCAGATCTTTTCTCGATTGTGTTACGTCATCGTAAATATAACTACGTCATCGCCGCAGACGTAGAGAAAATGTACCGAATGTGTCGAGTAAATCCTGATCAAACGTGTCTCCAGCGCATTCTTTGGCGTGATAATCCAGACAAGGCGATCGATACTTACGAATTGTTGACAGTGACGTACGGTACCAAATCAGCTTCATATTTAGCAATTAGATGTCTCTATCAACTCGGAATAGAATGCGAAACAGATTTTCCGATTGCTTCTCGAGTTATCAAAGAAGATTTTTACGTGGATGACATGTTAACAGGCGCGAATAGCGTGGAAGAAGCGATTTCTTTAGCAAACGAAGTTTCGGAACTTCTTAATAAAGCGGGATTTCATCTGCGTAAATGGGTTTCTAACAGTAACGAAGTTTTAGAAAATATAAAGACAGTCGACAAAACAGACATAATTGACCTTGGCTCAAATGAAAACACGAAGACGCTTGGTCTAATGTGGAATGGTCGGAAAGATTGTTTTTCGTATAAAATAGGTACTAACTTTAATACGCGTATTACAAAACGCACAGTCTTGTCTGAAATATCTCAGATTTTCGACCCTTTAGGTTTGCTAAGCGCAATAATAATATTGGCCAAAATCATTTTACGGGATATTTGGTTAGAAAGGTTAGGATGGGATAGTTCTTTATCACATTCACTACACACAAGACGGCTACAGTTTCGTGATGAACTAACGGCATTAAACGATATAAACATAGAACGGCAGGTAATCTGTAAAAACGCAGTTCGAATAGAGATTCATGGATTTTCTGACGCGTCTGCCTACGCGTACGGTGCTTGTGTGTACATGAAGTCACAAAATAGCGAAGGCGACGTTTCGATAAAATTGATTTGTGCCAAGTCAAAGGTGGCACCTCTGAAAATTCAAACTATTCCACGCTTAGAATTAACTGCAGCATTATTGCTTGCCCGATTAGTAAACAAGGTTAACACATCACTTAATGCACAAATTGATGAAATTACCTATTGGTGCGATTCTATCGTGCTAGGATGGCTAAACATGACCTCAAATGTTTTACAAGTATTTGTCGCGAATCGAGTTTCAGCTATTCAAGAATTATCAAATATTAAAAATTGGCGACACGTACCGACGGCAGATAACCCGGCGGATTTTGTATCACGCGGTGTCAAACCAAACGCATTGCTGTCTCTTGAAACTTATTGGTTTGGCCCAAATTGGTTACAGCAAGACGAGAAATTTTGGCCAAAACCTCAGCACCCAGACAATAATTTACCCGAGTTACGAAAAAACGTTGTATCACTTGAACTTTCAATTGAAACTCCGGCAATAGACTTTGAGAAATATTCTAGCCTAACGAAAATAGAGCGCATAATCGCATATTGTTTCCGGTTCAAAGATAATTGCTCTAAATCGCAGGGACAGAGAAAATTTGATTCTTTAACCGTAGAAGAAATTAAACGTGCTTCTATTTGTTTAATAAAAATAGTTCAACGACAGAGTTTTCTGCGCGAAATATCAGCTCTTAAAAATCATAGCAAAATTGATAAGAGTAAATTATTAAAACTTACTCCATTTCTTGATGATAACGAAATTCTCCGCGTAGGCGGCAGACTAGCTAATTCAAATTTTGCATACGATAAAAAATACCCGATCTTGTTATGTTCTAAGCATATATTTACTAAATTACTATTCATACGAGAGCATATTCGTTTGTTTCATGCCGGACCGCAACTCTTATTAGTATCAATTCGGGAGTATTACTGGCCTGTAGCAGGACGCAATTTAGCGCGAAAAACCTATCATGATTGTGTGCGTTGTTTTAGAGTAAATCCTAAGCAGATCAATCCCATCATGGGAAACTTACCTGTTAGGAGATTGAATCCAGCTCCTCCCTTTTTCACGACCGGCGTGGACTACGCAGGACCTTTTTTCATAAAGAATAGGCAAGGTCGCGACTGCAAGGTTACTAAAGCCTATATTAGTTTGTTTGTTTGCTTTGTTACCAAAGCCATTCACCTCGAGCTCGTGTCTGATCTAAGTAAGGAGGCGTTCTTAGCAGCACTAAAACGCTTTATGTCGCGTCGCGGAAGGCCGTCTCAAATGTATTCGGATAACGGAACCAATTTCGTCGGCGCCAACCTAGAGCTACAACAGTTTGGAGCATTTTTGCAAGAAAATTCCAAAACTTTGACTGAATCAATCGAAAACGAGGGAATTTCATGGTCATTCATCCCTGCATATTCTCCGCATTTTGGCGGACTGTGGGAGGCAGGTGTCAAGGCCACAAAGCACCATCTAAAACGTGTAGCAGGCAATGCTTTATTAACCTTTGAACAGTTTTACACCCTGCTAGTTCAAATCGAGGTGGTTTTAAACTCGCGTCCCTTGTCTCCTCTCTCAAGCGATCCTTCAGACCTAACCCCTCTTACACCCTCTCACTTCCTAATTGGGCGGCCCATTACTTCAACCATTGATCCAGATTACACTGAAATATCCGAGAATCGACTTAAACACTTTCAACGCATCCAACAGCTCCAACAGCACTTCTGGTCCAGGTGGTCTCTTGAATACGTCTCAGAATTACAACAGCGATGCAAATGGAAGACAGAAAAGGACTCACTCAAGATCAACGACATGGTCCTCATCAAAGAAGACAACCAACCCCCTCTTAAGTGGTTACTCGGTCGTGTTACAGAATTGCATCACGGAAGAGACGGTGTAGCAAGAGTTGCTACCATAAAAACTAGAACGGGATACATTAGACGCTCGTGTGCTAAGATGTGCCCATTGCCTTCAAATCCTTAGTGTATAATATAAGGTGTAAGGTGACTGTTCTAGACATTGACTAATAAGTTAATTCAACTATTGGTGAAATTAATGAACATATAACTTTGAAAGGATTCCCTTTCAAGGCTGGGGGCGATGTTACGTATTGTTTTTCTATCTTAATAAAAATTTGTTATATAAAAAAAACGTGCGCGCCACTCTCTTTGTAACTATGACAATGAAGTCATGTTAGTCATGTGAGGCAGCAGAACATTTTTGTCAGTTTACAAAAAATGTATTATTTAAAATAAATCACTAAATCAGTTTGAAAAATAGTATCTTCTATTTTAACGTCAGAAGTGGCGAACCAGCCGCAAAATACAGTCCACTACAAAAACCCATACACTACCCCAACCCGTTTTATTAGGATTAGAATTTCTTAAGGCCCACGAAGCTATGATAAATTTGAAAGCGAACGAAATTAGTTTGAAAACGGATGAAAATGAAGTAGTTACCTTGGCAATGAATTTAGGAGATAATAGTAGTCACAAAGAAATTGTAAATAGTCAAATCAGTAATGTAAATAGTTGTTTTTGGGAGGAGTTGCCTATTGAAATTGAAAATTGCAGAACGGACAATGCGAAAATTACGTTGCGTAGGGACACGGTAATTGCGAAAGACATTATTAAATGCGAAGTGAACTTTAAAAAAACTGGTGAAAATAAAATAAACTTTAAGCCGAACTATGATTTTTTAATACAAAATGGACTCCAAATTAATAAAATTTTTAGTGATAATTTGAAGTGGTACGCCGAAATAAAAAACTACGGTAGAAAAACAAAAAAACTTTTTGCAGGCACATGCATCGCGTTTAAAGCAGATAGTGACTCTATAAAAAATATAAGCGAATCTTTAGTGACTTTACCGAACGATAATCTAGTAAAAAGTTATAATGTAAATAGGGACTTGTGTAAAAATGACTTTCAAAGTGTAAGTAAGTTAGTTCGAGATTTTGAAGATACTTTTGCTTGGAGCATCAGCGACCTAGGAAAAACGGATTTGGTGAAGCACCGAATTGAGACAACCGATGACGTTCCAGTGGTTTCCAGACCATAAGAGTTTCTCACACAGAGCGAAGAATTATTAATAAACAAGTAGAAGAAATGTTGGAAAATGAGGTAATAAGAAAATCTGTAAGTCCGTATTCCAGTCCAGTAGTCCTAGTTCCCAAAAAAGATGGAGATATGAGGTTCTGCGTAAACTATAAAAAATTAAACGCAAAAACAATAAAGAATGTGTATCCTCTGCCAGTTCTAGACGACATTTTGACCTACCTGGGAGAAGTTAGATATTTTACTACGGTGGACATGTTTTCAGGGTACTGGCAAGTAGAAATTGATGAGAAAGACAGGCATAAAACGGCATTCGTCACTACTGATGGCTTGTTCGAATTTAACCGCCTAAGTTTTGGTCTTACAACAGCACCAAGCACTTTTCAGCAGTTGGCAGACGCAATTTTGGGAGACATGAAGTGGAATGGAGCAATGACGTACTTAGATGACATCTTAGTCTATGGAAAAATTTGGAAGAACATAACGAGAACCTAAGAAAAGTACTGTCAAAGCTAAGAGCAACTGGTCTAAAGCTAAAACCGTCTAATTGCCAGTTTGCGTATAAAGAACTAACAGTACTAGGCCACACCATTAGTGAGCGAGGTATTCTTCCAGATTCTTCAAAACTTGAAGCAGTACACCATTTTGCAACTCCTCGAAATAAAAAATCACTTCAAAGTTTTCTAGGACTCGCCAACTACTATAGAAAATGTATTGAAAAATTTAGTGTCATTGCCAGGCCGTTATACGATTTGCTGAAGAAAGATACACCGTTTTGGTGGACATCAGCTCAAGAAGAAGCTTTCCAGATATTAAAAAGAAAATTAGAATCGCCTCCAGTGTTAACCCACTACCTTCCCAATGCAGAAAAAGAGCTACATGTAGACGCATCAGACCAAGGGATAGCAGCAGTACTCTTACAAAAAATGAACGAGGAAATGCATCCCATTTGCTATGTGTCTAGAACGCTCACAAAAGCCGAAAAAAATTATGGAGTTGGAGAAAAAGAAGGTCTAGCCATAGTGTGGAGTCTAACGTATCTGAGAAGCTAATTTGGGGAGAACATATAAAAAATTTTTCGGATCACCAGCCACTGTTATCTAAAAAGTCTCAAAAATGTCACAGGGAGATTAGCTAGATGGAGCTGCAAACTACAAGAATTTGATTTTGAAATAATCCACAAATCAGGGAAATGCAATCAAGACGCAGACTGTCTTTCCAGACAACCCTGTGTACAGGCAACACTAAAGGACGAGTATGATGCCAATGAAATTCCCATATTTTTGCTACCCTTAGTGGACATCACGGAGTTCCAGGAAGAAGATTCAGTCGTGTCAGACTTACTACAGGCAGTCCAGGATCCGAATTATGGCAATTCACATTTGCAACGTCGTGCAAAAAATTTTACAGTGAAAGATGGTGTGCTATATAAAAAGTCGGCTGTCCCAAACCAGGAGGACAAGTTAGTAATCCCTCAAGGACTGAAAGCACAACTGATGCAACAGCTGCATTGTGAGCCATTGTCAGGACACCTAGGATATGCAAGAACTTACGACAGAATAAACACACGCTATTATAGGGATAAAATGCATCTTGACGTTAAGAAATTTATTAGGGGATGTCCTGATTGTCAGACGAGAAAAGGGCCAAACAATGAAAAACCAGCAGGTGATCTGCAACCAATAAAGATTGATGATTTGCAGCCTTTCGAAATGATAGGTATAGATATTTTAGGACCCCTAACAAAAACAAAAAGTCAAAATAATAATATAGTTGTTTGTACAGATTATGTGACCCGTTATGCAATAACCAAAGCAATACCAAGTGCAAAAGCAGAAGAAATACGGCAAATGGTGCAGAACATGGGCGCAGAAAATGTATACACTACGTCATACCACCCGCAGACTAATGGGCTAACTGAGCGATTTAACAAAACCGTAGCAGATATGCTCAGCCTGTATGTGTCTACGTCACAGGATGACTGGGATAAATACCTGCCAATGGTAACATTTGCCTATAATTCAAGTAAACAGGACACAACGCAGTTTTCGCCATTTTATTTAGTTTTTGGAAGAAACCCACAGCTTATACCGGACGCCATGTTTTTAAAATCAGCCACTATGCTTATTCCGAACCCGAATATAGAGAAACATAGACAGGAAGCAAAAAGAAATATTACTATGAAACAGAAAAAGGACAAAACCCGATATGACAGTAACCATCAAAAAGTGACATATGAATCTGGAGATAAAGTCAAACTTAGAGTTTACATTAGAAAGAAAGGAAAAAGTGACAAGTTGCAGTGCAAGTATCACGGACCATTTGTAATAGTAAGAAAAGCATCGCCAGTAAATTACATTATCCAGAGAGGTGAAGGAGCAAGAGCTAAACAGGAAACAGTCCATGTATATAGATTGGCCCCGTACCACGAACCATATAATTTTGAAGGGTAGTAGGAACAATGCATATAGTTATTTTTTTTGTTTTTGAAAGCCGCTAGTGAAAATAGGTAGCAAAATAAATAAAAGGTATTTTGATTTTTCCCCCCAAGTAATTAAAGAGGTATAAGGTAGAGTAAACGGTGTTAAAGGAATATAGAGAGTGAAAAATTAAACGTTTGTGTTAAGAGAAAAAAGTAAGAGAGATCGTGAACGGTTGCACGAGGCTCTGTGCAGTTGAGCGTTGCTTGAAAGCGTGCCTGATCAACACGCATAATCTGGCAATGTTCAATGATGCTGTGTCGTTATTTTTGTTTTTGCGTTTGTTAAGGGATAAACAGTAATAAGTAAAGCCTCTAAATAATCGTGCTTTTTTTCGGTAGGGGAGGGGGAGAAATAAGTAATTTGCGGAAAATTTGCAGAAAATTTGCGGAAAATTTTTGGAAAATGGAAAATTGAAATTTTTGGGAAAAGTAAAAAGTTTTAAGCGATGAAATTATTTAAAGAAAGGTAATTGTTCCGAGCACGGTCGTGCTGGGTGGCCACGGGGCCAAACACAGAAGTTGGACGGGAAAGAAAATTACTGCTTCACTAGATATAAAATTGTAAATAAATTGTGTAAATAGTTTTTGTAGCGTCTAACTCCCTGTTTTATTTTTCATGTACACAAACCACTGAGGTCCTAAGAAGCGAGCCAACCAGGGGGTGGCGACGACCTGCCAGGCCAGCGGACCCCTGACGGTGCCAGAGAAGGACAAGCCCACCTTGGGACGACAACACCTTGGGACCACAACACCTTGGGACCACAACGTCATGGGACCACAACACCTTGGGACCGCAACCTGGGGAACGGCGACGACCTTCCAGGCCAGCGGACCACTGACGGTGCCAGCGGGGGACAAGCCCACCCTGGGACCACAACACATGCGGACCACACTAGGGACAAACCAAACAAGAGGGAGGAAGACCTGCCGGGAGGAAGAAGAGAAAGAATAAAGACAACCGCAAAAAATGCAGCTTTTTAAATTGTATATTCTTATTTTTTATTAAACCCAAAGGAGATTGCTTTTTTATTGTAATAGAGAATAGAATTAGGGAATTGAGACACAAAAATCCTTCGGATTTTTGATTTCCGTGGAGGGGGAAAGTGTCACCAAATTGCTTTTCACCCGTTCCCGGGTCACCCCTTCCTACGCACCGTTCGACGCATGTCGATACGTCAGCCCGGCGGTAGGGCTGGAAGTGGTCGACCTCGAGGCAGTGAACAGCCATATGACGTTAGTCAATACCTCGACGCAAGCGAGTCTACGACGTCCCGAGCCATTTTCCTCCGGCCACGCGCTTTTATAGGACTCATTTTGGGTTATTTTAAAAATGTGTAAAATATAAATTATTTCTTTTTAAATTAATAAATATAGCTGCAGAATTAATAATGAAGCCAGGGTTTTAGTATTTTAGTTAAGATCACGTGACAATATTATAAATAAATAACTAATGAGCGTTGATATTATTAAATATCGATTTAACTAGATATGATATGGGTGTTTTTATTTTGCTTGTTAAAAACCTACCAAAAGTTTTATTGTATAACCTAATTAAATTAACACTAAAACTTCTTAACTCTTATGTAAGGTTTTGGGGTGTAAGAAAACAATTAAGATACATCTCGACATTAAGATAGCTCCTTTAGGGGACCTATTGCAGTATATAATAAAAATGAAGAGCATGTTGACCTTTTAATTCGCCACCGTGCCTCCAGTGATTGGTTGCCAGAGGTCCTGAACACGTGTTTGCGGAACAGCTGGTCAGGTGACAGAAGTCAAGTCAATATCGTAATAAGTAAAGCTTTGCAAACGTGGGTTATTCCAGGGACGGCTCTAACCTAGTTGGAAATAAAATTAGGATTCGATTTGAAAATAAAATACAAATATTTAGTTACCCACATTGTGTTATTTGAAAATGCGAAATACGAAAATACTTCGGTTACAGTGATACACCATACAGGGTGTCTGAAAAGTCTTAGCATGGGCAAATATCTTTACTATTAATAAAGATAGAGACACCAAATTTTAGTTCTATCTTATTGGTTAGTAAATCTACTTTTATATGTAATTTGACTTTTTCAACCCCCTTGGGGGGTTACGCTAGAGAGTTGAGGTCAAACATTTTAAATGCAACCCTATGCCGTGAGGTACCTCATTTTAAAGGTCTTTTCGAGAATGGCAGATGTTACTTCTTGGCAGAGTTCCAAAATGGATTTTATTAGTGGCAAGAAGTTCATGGTGGTCATTTTAAACAACTTTTAACGTAATAAGTAAGGCAGACACTGTTGGTCTGTTACCAGAGGCGTCGATGCCGAAAATAAGTACGTACGTATACGGTATTTGACAGAAATATTTTAATTCATGGGCGTTACCTTGATAGTGTGAAATAAAAAAAGGTTGAGTGCGATTTCGACTCGCGCCACGGTTCCGTGCCACATACAATATTGTAAATTTCTCACAGGACACAGAAGTCTTAATAACTATGGTAAGGCTAACCCTTGAATAAATAACAAGAGGCGGCCATGCCAGAAATAAGTCAGTGCGTATAGGTTATATAACTGATTAGTGAGGCTGGCAAGGTTGGTCTGTTCCCAGAGGCGTCAATGCCGAAAATGAGTAAGTAGTTAGGCATGCCAAACCAATCCAAATCCAACATCCTGGATATATATCCACTTTACATGGATATACAGGGTGACGCGGATCTAAATGTACATACGATACCATAAGATAGAGACCACCTTGGGGGTTCTAAATTACCCGCATTTACTAGTCCAATCTCTAACCTTCACCGAGATATAGGGTGTTTTATGAGTTTTGCCTAAAATTTATTTTTGTAATATTTCTGTAAGCACTTGAAATAAAAAATTCATAATGGGTAAGAATATTTTGTACAATTTGTGGGTTTAAAATGCCATATGCAAAAGTTCTAAAATCCAGGTCCGTACTTAAAATAAAATTAGTTTTTAATTTTTTTTAAATTCAACACCCTGTATATCGGATTTTTGAAACTTGTAATTTCTACTCCAAACAAGCATAAACATACGATTCTATTGACATGGATTTCAAAGTTGCCGCACTTACCACGAAGTCATAAAAAATAGGCGTTTTTAAGAAATCAATGAGAAAGTACATTTCAAATAAACAAAATCTGCTAAAAAATAGTTGGTAGCCTTAGAAAAGTGTCCATATTGACTAGAAATATTACGCACTACTTGTCGGATTTAAATGGCATACGAAAGTGATAGAATCCAGGTCCTCACTTAAATAATAGGCCCATTTGTAATTTTCGAAATTTGACACCCTGTACATCAAATTTTGAAAAAAAATGCATTTGGAACGAGCATAAAAACTGAAATTATTGACATGATGTTCGACGTTGCCACACTTATTACTTTATCGTAGAAAATAGGACTTTTGCAAATCTACATTTAGGTAAATTGTTTTATTAACAGTATTGATGGTTAAAAACAATAAGGATTGAATTCGAAAAATTGGGAATAAATATTAATACCTAGAACAACTTAAAATAAACCTAAATCAACAACAATTAATTAAAATAACACAAAGATAATCATACGTAGTACAAGGCATACTGTTCCTCAAAAACACATAATTTAACAATAAAATAAATTATTTTAGAAGATTTTCAAAATGACCGCCATTGACTTCTTCACACTTCTAGGTATTAATATTTGTTCCCAATTTTTTGAATTCAATCCTTATTGTTTTTAACCATTAATACTGTTAATAAAACAATTTACCTAACTGTAGATTTTCAAAAGTACTATTTTCTACGATAAAGTAATAAGTGTGGCAACTTTGAATATCATGTCAATAATTTCAGTTTTTATGCTCGTTCCAAATGCATTTGCTTTTCAAAATTTGATGTACAGGGTGTCAAATTTCGAAAATTACAAATTGGCCTATTATTTAAGTGAGGACCTGGATTCTATCACTTTCGTATGTCATTTTAATCCGACAAGTAGTGCATAATATTTCTAGTCAATATGGACACGTTTCTAAGGCTACCAACTATTTTTTAGCAGATTTTGTTTATTTGAAATGTACTTTCTCATTGATTTCTTAAAAACGCCTATTTTTTATGACTTCGTGGTAAGTGCGGCAACTTTGAAAACCATGTCAATAGAATCATATGTTTATGCTTGTTTGGAGTAGAAATTACAAGTTTCAAAAATCCGATATACAGGGTGTTGAATTTATAAAAAACTAAAAACTAATTTTATTTTAAGTACGGACCTGGATTTTAGAACTTTTGCATATGGCATTTTAAACCCACAAATTGTACAAAATATTCTTACCCATTATGAATTTTTTATTTCAAGTGCTTACAGAAATAGTACAAAAATAAATTTTAGGCAAAACTTATAAAACACCCTGTATCTCGGTAAAGGTTAGAGATTGGACTACTAAATGTGGGTGATTTAGAACCCCCAAGGTGGTCTCTATCTTATGATATCGTATGTACATTTAGATCCGCGTCACCCTGTATATCCACTTTAAAGCACCCCACCCACTCTCTACAGCACCACAATCTTCTCCCTACCAAATCCTACCACTCTGATATCAAATCCATTCCAAAGGAGCTTCCAAATGAGCTTTCAAATCCATTCCTCCTACCGGCTTTTTCCCACACCACTTTTATTGCTATAAATTTTCAGTATTTACAGTATTTAACAAAATCCAGATTATGTCTGTAGCAGTCCCTATTGATTATGTATGGGACACAGAACATTGCAAAAGCTATAATCCACAAGACTACATAGAAAACAATTTAATAATAATAAATCCACCTCCCAATCTATCTAAGAGTGCTAAAACAAAGTTTCGAACTGAACAGATAAAGAAAGTTCAAGGATTGGAAGCAGAAAAGAAAAACTATGTCTTGCCCAACAGCAAATGTAATGTTTAGTCATGTAAGCGAAAAGAAAACCTTGCATGATTTTACTACAGATGAACTAGAAATGTTACCATTAGAATATCTAATTAATTACGCAGACCCTTTGGAGCTCTTGGATGTATGGGGAAAATTACCAATGTCTAATAAATCAAGTTTTAATCTTCAAATTAAATTGCCACGTTTTTTTCACTACAATCGCCCTGACTGGAGCACGCACTCTGATGGGCCTCCTATACCGCAGGAATCATGTTTCGTTTGCAATAGAAACATAAAGTAGACTAATGTAGATAAACATATTGTTATTTTCTTCAAAGATAAACTAGTATTTTAATAAAAGTATTTTTTATAAATGTCAAACAAATTATAATAGTTCATATGCAACCCTTGCGATGCTTATGTAATAGATATTTGCGCACTAGTGAATAATGCTTATAAAAATATTTATAGGAATAAAATGGTTTCTAAAATTCTCGTATTTATTTACTTTCATATGTGGTCATCACGATGCTTTTATTTTATTTGTTCAGCTGGTCGTCTGCATATTTTTACCTTTATAGGATGCAATAACCTTTTTAATTGCAAAAATCGTTAAAGATTTTTTTATAAAAAGTTAAGGACATGGTAGAAAGACTGTAAAGCTGTATCTGCTTTAGCATGTCATTAAAAAATACGAAATGTTACTTAAAAGAAAAAAGCAAAAATCCGCGGCGAAGCAGATTATAAAGTGAAATTTATTGGCATGTCAGAAAAAAGCTGCATCTTGTATGCAAATGTTAAAAGGGAAAAGAAACAAACCTTAATTATCGATAGATCTGCGAATATTTTTAATCTCAAGACTTGAAATTTGTTACAGTTAATGTAGATAGTACAATACCTAATGTTTAGACGTATGTAATGTTTATGCTTGAAATTTGTGTGGTATTGAATTTTTAAACTGGTTCCGACCGGGAGATATTTTTAAATTTTGTCACATTATATAATAACTTTGCCAACTTTTATTTTATATTAAATATAGAGTAAAATACTCTAGGAGAATTTTAAACTGAGATTATTATTCTGTGTTCTTACGATAATTTTTTGTTTAAGTGCATATTAGCAAAAACCTAATATATTTTACTTTGTCAGAGAATCAACTTGGTTAAATTTTAAACGTGGGCAGTTGTTGGAATGCATGAATGTAAATTTTGTATTCGCATTTTACCAGGATCATTAAGTTCTTTTTAATGATTGCCCCGCACGCCTTTTGAAATCTCTGGCGAACTTTTATTTTTTCTTACATGCATTTTTGCATCTCACTTTAATTCTTTGCATATACATTTAAATTTCGAACAGGGGGAATCGAGAATTTTTTCTTATTTTGTTCAGAGAGTATATATTGGCGAGGAGCGCTAAAGCACTTTATTCAATCGAAACAAATCCTAAGAGTCTACAAGATAGTACTCTTCTTGAAAAAAAGTTAAAAATAAAAAATGTTCTCGCAACCAAATATCAAACAACTTGCGCGTTTAAGTGGACGCGTCAATATTTTAGAAAATATAGTAATAAGACCGACTAGAGACGAAGTAAGCGAAGCAGTTCAAAATCTTATAAACCAAGAACTTCTTGAAAATTTATTGGAAGACTCATTTAACTTGGAAGATATAATCCAAAATCAACCAGAACCAAATGCAAACCAAATGCCTGTCCAGGACGTCGCTGTAGTCCAGCCTGCGGTCCAGGACATCGCTGTAGTCCAACCCGCTGTCCAGGAAATTCCAGTCCACCCTGACGTGCAGGGAATTCCAGAAAGTCCAATTCAGGAAATTCCACGAAGTCCAGTTCAGGAACGTCTTATTCTTAATGATGTAGAACTGCTAGATGAAAACATGGAGAGACGCGGATTACTTGCTCTCGAAACGGAAACGCAGTTAGATGAAATAAAATTAAGAAGAACAGAGATGGAAAGACGCCTTACCCAGTACACTACCATGATTGCCAACATTAATGAACTTTTGGACCATTTAAACAAGCGTGAAAAAGCGATAATGGAAAATCGCGCATCTATTTTAGAAAGTGAAAGACTGATTGATATTATTAATACTCATTTGTAATGATTTTTAGATTCAAGTGAAGTCATATTTTTCATATTGTATTTTTTTAAGACTTATTTCATGTTTAATTTTCGTTTGTATTCTATTCTATAGGCAATCAACATATTACTTCATAAAACTGATCTTTGTTACAAAAGTAACTTTACTACATTTTTTCACTTGACCTTTCGAATTTGTTGTATACATTTTTTGTGTCTACTTTCTTCAAAAAGAGTACTACCTTGTACACTATTAGGATTTGTTTCGAGTGAATAAAAACATTTTAAACATTACTTGGTTTATTTTACCTAATAAATATAAATTTTAAAACGATAGGAAAATATTGTTCTCATAGAATTTAAAAATAAAAAATACAGGATGTCATTAAAAATTGTTTTTAAAGTAAGCTTGCAAACTTCTGAATACATAACCATGTTCTTAATTTACGTTCTCACACTATTCTATAGGCAATCAACATATTATTACTTCATAAAACTGATCTTTGTTACAAAGAATAACTTTGCTACATTTTTTCACTTGACCTTTCGAATTTGTTGTATACATTTTTGTGTTTACTTTTTTGAAAAAGAGTACTACCTTGTACACCATTAGGATTTGTTTTGATTGAATAAAACAATTTTAAACATTACGTGGTTTATTTTACCTAATAAATATAAATTTTAAAACGATAGGAAAATATTTTTCTCATAGAATTTAAAAATAAAAAATACAGATTGTCATTAAAAATTGTTTTAAAGTAAGCTTGCAAACTTCTTAAGACATATCCATGGGTTATGAAACCATGTTCTTAATTTACGTTCTCACCTGTTGTTTCTATAAAAAAAAATTTCATTTCTCGAACTATAACAACAAAACGATATAACTAGTTAATATCACTAAAACTTCCGTAACGAAACACAAAACGATATATTCAGCAATTATTTTAATTACCTACTTTATAACCCGACCGAAAACAAACTAAAATATGGTTCTCGGTCTGCATACCAACGGCGACAGGTTGGGTTAATTAAATTTTACATATACTCGAAATCGAGAAGGTCCAGAACAAGAAGAAACCAGATTTATACACTTGGTTTGTTTCGAGAAAAGAATATTAAGATTCAATATTAAATTCTTAGAATAATGAAGAAAATACTGTTACCGTTAGTTTATTTCACAGAACAAGGAATTTAATATTAATAATTACCCTGTGTTGAAATATGCATAACAAACTTACTGGAAGATAGTGGCTGATACAATTTTATTTGTAGGTATTAAGGGATAAAGTAAAGGAATGCAGACAAAGGAGTGGAAATAAGGAGAATAAGGAAAATACCTATCTTCCTGGACGACCATAAGTTTTCGAGGGACATTTTTTCTTGTCACAACTAATTTTAGTAAGCCGGAAAACCGTTCCGTTTTTACACTAAATCTAAACGTTTTAACTATTACCGACGTATTTTTTACTCAAATAAACAAATTAATTCTTTCCTCTATGCAAATGTGAGGTTGTCAATAACTACAAATTTATTTTCAATACACAAATTTGCCGAAACAGTTAACTTTTTATGAAATATATGAGATTTATAAAAATAAAAGTGATATTGTAAGTAGGTCGCTATTCTCCTCCCACCCCTATGACAGTAGTATAAGGTTGTTCGAATCAAAGAGACGGAAAAAAGGAATGATTAGTAGTATGGGGGTGATGATTCCCCATCTCACACATATCTTGACATTGACCTTGAGTCACTTTTAATATATAAAAGGAGGGAATAAAGCTTGTGATTTTAGAGAAGCAATATGAAGAAGGTTATATTTAATGAACAGAACAATACTATCCATGTCTTCTTTGTTTGGAGCTATGCCTACAAAAAAAGCAAGGAGAGTGATTATGAACAGTATGTGTTGGATAGATACCGTTTTCAGAATAGAGTCAGTTATGCTGAGAATCTTTTGAAGGATGTCTTAGAGGAAAAACAGAAATAAAATATACAATGAACGTTTTAAATAATTTTCATTTAAATAAAATTTATAAATTATAATAATTCGCTTTTTAATATCCACGAATTGTGTGATTTGTCCATTCCCAACCATCTAACATAAACTTTATTTCCCTTTCTTCTTAGCACCTTTTCCACGAGATACACGTTTGAATGTTTGACTTTCTGCAACTCCGGTTCATAAAAACTACCTAAAATTAGTTAATTTTTGTCATCTGTCAGCAAAATGTTCTTGGGTTGGTTAATTTAATTTCTTTAATTTGAAAAATTTCATATGACCAGTTTGGTGTATATCCCTTTTGAAAAGTCTCCCTGTATTTACTAACCCTAACATAATTCTGTTGTTTAAATTTTGATTTTCTGGGGTCAATTGTTTTTATATTATTATAAGTTGATTTTAGAACATCTTTTTCATTTTCTTCATTTATATCTATAGGTTTTAATCCTGTTCTATGTTTAGTTGTATTATACTTAAAAACAATATTATTTAAGATATCCAACCATTTGTAATTGCCGTGCAAACTAAATTGTTTCCACATGAGAGTTTTTAATGTTCTGTTGACCCTTTGAACAATCCCCGCTTTGATAGTGGAAAATGTACTGTAGTGATTAATGTTATATTTTTCCATTAGTTTATTAAAGTTTTTGTTGAAAAATTCTCTTCCTTGATCGGTATGTGTTAGTTGGAGTAGTTTTGGCAAGCTTTAAAATTTTTTCCAAAGCTAAAGTTACTTCCTCAGCAGTTTTTCTTTTAACAGGTTGAACCCAAACATATTTGGAAAAACTGTCTATTACAACTAAAATATATCTATATCCTTTATTAAATTTGGCATAAGGTATCATTTCCACCAAATCTGCTTGCCCTAAATCGTTTAGTTTTATTAATAACCCGTCGTCGTATAAAATTTTTTCTAGCAGGTTTATGTAATTCGTTGACTAGATCTTCCTTGATGTTAGATTTCGCAGACATCATAATTAAATGTTTAGTTTGTTACTTGTACAGGACATTTTATTAACAATTCTCTATAAAAACCTTCTGAATGACTACCTTCAGGACGATGAAAAGAAAGAACATCCCCTTTCTTTAACCAAATACCTACAGGATCGGTGACCTTTTTTCCATTAATTTTTAAGAAAACATATTTTTTGGGGTACTCTCCAGAAATTATAGTAGCAGATTCCATAGGAAAAACATATTTCATTCGTTTGTCTTGTAATAAATGGTAAACTACATCTGACAGACTGTATATTCCCATAAAAGGCAACACCAAATTATAACAAAGTTTAACTGCACTAAGATCAACAACTTTTGTAATGTTATGTTCTTCAGATGAAAATTTATTATCCTTGCCAAAGATGTGGGAACCAAACTTGTCAATAGACATGGTTGTTGCCAGCGGCAGAATAAGGAATAAACATGTGATAATTAGTATTTAATTATTTTGGCTTCTCTTAGTTCTTCTAAAATCGATATTATTTCATTTTGATGACCAGTATGTCCAGCCATTTGTGATACTGTCAATAATCTTAATCTATTAACTATTTAATTTATATCATCATAATAGATATAATCTAATTTATTTTTTGATAAGTTTAACATAGCCCCCTTTCCATTTCTTGTAGACAGATTTCTTGAAGAACGTGGTCTTTGTGGAGGTAACAAACGTGAAGTACTTGGTAGTACTGAACGATAACCTGTCTCTGTTGTGCTTCCATGCTTTAATATACCTTTTTGTAATAAATAAGGTTTAATTATTGTCAAGTATTTAATGTCGGTCGAACCTTGAACTTGACTATTAGGATCAAAATTTCGTCTATATGCATTTGTCCTTTTCAAAACATCCATATGATTTTCCATATCATTTGATGTATATCCAACAGGTTCTTTTTTAAAAAGAAGCTCATACAATCCAGGTGTTCCCTCATCCCTAACTCCTTCAACTTTAAAATCTTTTCCTATGAAATCCACCACAGAATTAGCAATCTTATATTTTTCTGCATCAACATCATGACTAAAACCATATTTGTTATCAAATTTGCCTTTTGTGTCTTTTATTAGCCCATCCACGAAAGTTCTTAGAAGTGGATGATATGCTTCCAAATATTCTTCATAAGCAGGTGTTCTTGTTAATTCTAAAACATCTTGTCGCAACTCACCTATAGTTGGTTCAATTGTTGTTTCAGGGCTTGATTCTCCTATACGAGACTGTTCTTTTGCGAATCTTCCCAAAATACTTCATGAGCTCCTAAAATTGAGGGCATGTGCGTTGGAAGACATTTACTATATGCATTTGATTTCCTTTGATTGACCTCTAGCGTCGGAAATTGAAATTTTGGGGTTGAAACCTTTTGTGGTGAATATACTTCTTTTTTGTCTGAATTAACGCATGCAAAGGTTGAGTTATTGGTTTAAATTCATTTTCCATGCGAATTTCTTGATCAGATAAATCTGATTTTAAAGCTTCATACTTTTGTCTAACGGCTATTCTAGTTTTTACCAACTCTTTCGCTGTTTTTTCGTCCATCTTTACAAAAGGTAGGTTGTATACTAGAAAATTATCGTTTTGTCAGAGAGTTATATACCCTAAGTGGAAATAAAATTATCAAATCCTTTTCTATACCGACCATCATTTAAAGCACAGTCTTTGTCAATGACTACAAAGTCATATTTATGTTTCCAACACATTGAACACAAGTTTTTAAATTCTTGAAAGTTCATGTCACCATTAACATGATCATCATATATATGTTTCAAGTTTGTAGCATCATGTTGAAAAATTACTAAGAGGTTGGCATTATCACGTATAAGTTGTTTAGGGATAGATGAATATGTTTGGCACAAATAAAAACAATTTGTATTTTTATGACATCCAAAACAAAAATAATCCCTCATAAGAATTTGATCAGTGCATACTATATCATCAAATGCAATCAATGAATTTGGTTTTATCTCAGTGGGTGAAACAATATCCTCAGCGTTCGATGATTCAAAATAACCTATAAACTTTAGTGGAACAAAAAGCCTTTTTAGATATTCATATTTTGACTGTATAAGGATTTTGAGTACACATATATATTTTCAAATCTTAATCCATTAGCGTGTTATAAGAGAAATCATAACATTTGTCTTCCCACAACACGATGGTCCTACTATTAATCATCGTTTACAGTTTGCACCAAATAATTGTCCATGTTTTCGATAATTGTCATGATACAAATCAAAATTTTTTATCGGTAAAGAAAAATCTTGTTTTTTAATCTTTATTGTTTGAACATCTCTATTTAAGTAAGGTTATTTGCGTTTTTAAATCATTTATATATAATGATTAGACATAATAATGTCATTCACTGGGTGGAAGGACAGAGAAAAGGTAGTGGTTTATTAAATACTCTTATTAATAAATTACCAATAGTGCTCCATATTCCTTCTTATAACTTTTGTGGACCTGGTACAAAGTTAAATAAAAGGCTTGCCCGAGGTGATAAGGGAATTCATTTACTAGACGAAGCTTGCAAAGAGTACGATATAGCATATTCGAAATATTCCGATTTAAAAAACAGAAACGAGGCAGATAAGGTATTAGCTAAAAAGGTATTTAATAGATTTAAAGCTTCAGATTCAAATCTAGGCCTAAAACTATCATCCTTGGCTGTGGCCGGAATCATGAAAGCAAAAACAAAACTCGGTATGGGAATAAGAAAAACGAAGAGAAGTCATAAACGCAAGAAAGGAGGTCAAATATCCTTTAACCAAGGTGTAAGAAAAGCACGTAAAGAGCTGGTCGGAAAAAAAGTTTAGTAATATAAGAAACGCTGCCAGAACAGCTTTACCATCCATTAAAAAATTAAAAATAAAAGAACCTAAACAAAGAATTATTCCAATTCCAAAAACTGGTGGAATTTTACCTTTAATACCTATTTTTGCTGGATTATCTGCTCTAGGAGCCCTAAGTGGGGCGCTGCTGGCATTGCCCAAGCAGTAAATTTTGCCAAAAATGCACAAAAGAAGTTAGAAGAACAAACAAGACACAACAAAGAAACGGAAAAAAATATCAATTGGAAAAGGTCTTTATTTAAAACCATATAAGAAAGAGTGCGGTCTATATTTAAAACCCTATTCAAAAAACTGCTAAGTTTGCTATCTCACCGACCTTTGACAAATATAGATTTGTTAAAGTATGCGAAAATATTAAAGTTGCCACATTTTAGAGGTGTCTTTATGAGAAATAAGTTGCCCAAAAAAATTAAAAAAATATGAAAGAGGTTTCATTAATTTAGATAATAATTTGGGGGAAGGCACTCACTGTACAGCATATGTTAAAAATAATAATAATAAAATTTACTTTGATAGTTTTGGAAATTTACGACCACCAAATGAAGATATAACTTATTTCTATAGCGATGGTAGCAACAACAATATTAAATATAACTATGATAAATATCAATCTTTTAATACCTCAACCTGTGGACAGTTATCATTACAGTTTATTTATAACAATACATAAATGTGTTTGGATGTTATTCTTATTACGACCATCATGTCGTTTACTATAGCTCTTTCCGCATATTCAGCTATACTTGAAGCAGATTTTCATCCACCTATTTAGTTAGATCCTAACACTTCCCACGTCGTCGGACTTACCAACTTGGAAACTTTTAATGCAATACCAAATATTGATAAAAGTAATAATAAAGTATATTTTGGAAAAAAATAATGAATTTTTAACAATTCCTACAGGAAGTTATGAAATGGACGATGTTAATAAATATTTACAGACTGAATTCCAAAAATGAAATATTTCATTTCACTTCTATGCAAATAACAACATATTAAAATCAACAATAAAGTCTACTACAGATATTATTTTTAAAGATGGAATAATAGGAAAATTTTTGGGTTTTAATAAGGGTATTATAACTGGTGAAGGAGTTCCAAGAACATCGGAAAATCCAGCAGAGATTATAAAAGTTAATTCTTTATGCATAGACTGCAGTATCGCAGAAGGTTCCTATCTGAACGGAAAACCTGTACACATTATTCATCAGTTTTTCTCTAATGCAAGCCCTGGATTTAAAATAATAGAAAGTCCTCAAAATATTATTTATTTTCCTGTTACAGTAAAAATAATAGATAAAATAACAGTAAAGGTAATAGACCAAGATTTAAATATTGTTGATTTTCGAGACGAAACTGTAACTATAAGGTTGCATATAAAAGAAGTATAATGGTTATCCTTTATAATAGAAAAACCTTCAATTTACCCACAAAAATTAATAAAAACTATAAGAAGACTAAACATCGTAAACCAAAGATTAGTAGAAAGAGAAGCACACAAGGGATAACACCTGAAAATATAATCTTTTTGAAATCTCTAGATTTAAAGGTTTTAGTATAATGGATGTCCTTAATGTAACAGAAGGTCTTTTCATAGATAATTCAATTGTGCATTCCGAAGTTCATGGTTATGAACCATACCTACCTACAAAATTGGGAAATAATGATGAAATTATAATACCTCTTCATGAAGTAGACAAGTATACTCTTCCTTCCGAAAGCTTTCTTTACATAGAGGGTAAACTAACAAAAGATAATAATACTATCTCAAATACATTAAAATTGATAAACACTGGGATTGCATTCCTTTTTAAAGAAATGCGTTATCAACTAAACGGTGTTACAATAGATTCAGTTAGAGATGTTGGGTTAACTTCGAGAATAAAGGGATATATGTCGTATAATAAAAATGAATGCAATAAACTTAAAAACTCAGGTTGGTTTCCTATGGAATCTTCACAAGTTGTTGATGAAACGACAGGATTATTTAATGTTTGCATTCCGCTTAAATTCTTAATGGGTTTTATGAAGACTACAAAAAAATTATTTTAAATGCCACACAAGAACTTATTTTAGTACGAGATAATTCAGACAAAAATGCAACAATTAACACAGCAGACGAAAATCCAAAAATTGAGGTTACGAGGCTAACTTGGAATATACCTCACATTTCAGTAGCTATTCCTCAAGAATTGGCATTATCTAAAATAATTAATCAAAACTGATATAATAATTGCGTTCCGGAGCTGGGAACTGATTGAATACCAGGAATTATTAAAAACGAATCGTCATAACTGGCCTGTCAAAACATCTACGAAAGTTAATACCCCACGTCATGTAGCAATTGCTTTTCAAAAAGACTTAAGGGATAAATCAACAACTGATATGTCTCTATTTTCCAACGTTAAATTACGAAACATCAAAGTGTTTTTAAACTCTGACAGATATCCCTACAACGATCTATTTTTAGACTTTGCTAAAAATAAATTTGCATCATTATATGAAATGTTTTCACAATTTCAAAAATCTTACTATGGATTAACACCTGAGCCCATTTTTTCTCCAAAGGAATTTACTACTTATGCTCCTATCGTATATATCGATTGTTCACATCAGAAAGAAACAATTGAATCCGGACCTATTGTTATGAGAGTTGAGTTTGAATTACATGATGATCTTAAAGACAATATTGTCTTATTATGCATGACAAAGTATTTAGCTACAATCCATTAACCAAAAATGTTAGACGACTTTAAAGCGCATGTCTAACTATATAAAATCAATGGTCTACTATTCTTTCCTACCATTATGGGTGAAGATCTAAAACTTCGAGTATCCTACTTTTTGGAAGAGCTGAAAAAATTAAAACAACAACTACAAGAATATTGTGACAACAATTCTCATTTTTGAAATTATGAGGTTATTAATTGTCGGTGTGCAAGGATTTAACATAGAAAATAAGAAGTTTATTCCCAAATAGTTGCCTGCGTATGATGGACACAAAATATGCCACTATATCTTTAAATCACCATTTGATATAAAATACTGCTGACTTACATAAACAAACTGTATGGTTAATGAAAAATCATCACTGTATTCCTTGGAATGAAGGATATACACCAATTCACAAATTTTCTGAAATAATCAAGAATCTAACAGAAAAGGCGGATCAAGTTTATGTGAAAGGGAGAGAGAAATCCGAATACATCCGAAAATATTCATTAAAACCAGTCATAGAACTTGATGAAAATCCATCGTTACAAGAAGGAGAAGCTCGTTGTTTTCATCATTCCAACTCACCATGTATATGCGCACTTACTAATGTATACAATTTATATAATAATTATTTAATGACTGAATAAAAGACATAAATGAAATAAAGTTTTTATTTTAAAAATATATAAATTAGGTGTTATTATCTTCAAATACTTCTTCAATGATGTCGTGTGGAATAAACTGTTTTACTTCATTCAGATACTCCATAAATTCCATTTCTTTCATCGTGTACAGAAAAGACTTTAAATCAGAAGTATGTAAATATATGTTCTGGCTTCTGCAGCTTTTCCATATTTATTTCCCAATTCCATACATTCATCATATGTATAAAATCTTTCAAATCTATACTCGGCTTCATGCTCAGCATCAAATTTTAAATTACTAAAGTGTTGTGATAGATTCTCTGTAGCACTTGTTAGGTTATATGCTACTCGTTGAGATGTATATGCTAACCACATACAGACTATGTTTACTGCTAAATGATTTCAAAGTTTTATATAACTAAAATGGGAAGGGATGGGGATCAAACACAAGATATATTTATAAATTTTTATTTTCAATACAACTTTTTACAAACTCATTACATGCAAATGTTTCTACATCCTCCACAACGCAATCTGAGTAAAAGTTTAATAATTCTAAAACACAGCAAACATTTAAACTATTTTCCATAGGTGATATAATATCATATACATTTTTTA
Source organism: Philopedon plagiatum (assembly GCA_963971165.1). Lineage (NCBI taxonomy): Eukaryota > Metazoa > Arthropoda > Insecta > Coleoptera > Curculionidae > Philopedon > Philopedon plagiatum. The sequence goes on along the minus strand of OZ020192.1, from coordinate 53,299,224 downwards.
ACAAATCACCATTTTTCATAGAGATTCCACTAACTAAAATATTGTAATATTTGGAAAATTCCTGGTTTTTTAGGTATCAAAACGATATTTGATTAAATTTGACAAGTTCACTAATTCATTTATGGTATCACCAGCTAGGAATACTTCATTACCTCCATCTTGAACAATCTTGATAATTCTTGCATCCCCAATAAACAGAAAATGAATTTCATAACCATTTCCCTTCATGGGTTGCCACCCGGTGTTGTTGGAATAAATAAAGCTCAACATAGTTCCTTGATTATTTAGGAAGGAAATCCGTTGATCTTCATTAAAAATCACATTTTGATTATATTTGTATCCAGAGAGTTTAACAACAGGAATATATTTTCTCTCTAAGGAAAATCCAATGCTGACCCATTTGGATTTGGATTTGTTTATGTAGTAGATGGTTTCATTGATGAGAGCTGCATTGCGCTTCTTACTAAACTCTTGGGGCTGTTGGTTATAGTTTGTTGGTTGATACATTTTCAGATGTTTGCTTAAAATAATGTTTGTAGAACTGTGGGTGAGTGTTTAAATAAGCAAGCGTGGTAGTGGGGATAGTAAGCGTGGTGGGGGGAATTTAAACACTAATCTTATAAATTTAAACATCATTTAGTGACTAACCATGAATGAGTGTAAGACGGAACTTTTTAGCAACATTCAAGGATTTAACTGTTCCTTTGGATACATTCCAAAAGAATTAGCGATTTATGATGGGATTCGTTGCTCAAATTATCTGTTTAAATCACCATTTCAAAAAAATATGTTATCTGCTCCTGATATCAAACTGGTTAAATGGGCCGAAGAGGATCATGGAATAAAATGGGAATTTGGAAATATAGAATTAATGAAATTGATGATATTTTAATGCATGTGTTAGAAGTTTACCAATCGCCCAAAATTTACATGAAAGGGAATGAAAAAATAAACTTCTTAAAAAAGTTTTTGGATGATTTCATTGACGCTATTCTCATTGGTCAAGAACCAAAATTAAGTAGAGTTAAGAAAATTCCAGAATGCTACTTCCTCAAAAATGTGACTCCATGGCATTGTGCATTAGCAAACGTAAAATTGTTATATAATTATAGACATTGTTATGAATACAAACCTTTATTATAAATGTTTTTTTATTGACTCCAGAATTTTATTTATAATACAAATATGCGTTGAATAATATACAGGGTGTTCCGGTGATCATGTTACAAACTTCTAGGGTAGATAAAACACACGAAAATAAGAAAAAAAGTTCATGTGAACACGTGTCCGGAAACGCTTCTTCAGGGAGCTAGGGCCCTTCGAAGATGACCTTCAAAAACTACTCTTCGTTTTATAGCTTCGGTACTACTGCAGCTATCGCCACCAATTGTGGGACATCAAATCTACTTGGTAGGTTCATCAATTTGAGCCTTCCGGATTTTGTCACCTTTAACCAGGGGCGTACAAACCAGGGGGGTATTTGGGTAAATTTGACCCTACTCCTCTTAGGCTTTAATTTCTTACCATTTTTATATCTGATTATGATTTTCCAATGCCTTTTACATAAAAAAGGTACTCTTAGTAAAAGTCGCTATCTGTCACCGTTTCCTCGGAAAATGGTTAAATCCAATCAATAATAAATTATTGGTCTTAAACCAATTATTACCTTGAAATATGAAAATGAGGTTCAGTACAGATAGTGAGCATTAAAAGTTAGTCAAATCTTCTTTTTTAATGAAAATAAATTAGATTAGAGAGATTTATTGCCTTTTCGAAATTGAGGGTATAAAAAGTAAAAGGGTATACAAAATATTCCAAAAAAAAAAATTAAACCTACACAAGCAAAACTAATAATAAATTTGCAATAAATCATTCACGAGCACCAATGAAAAACTTAAAGTTTTGATTGGGTTGGGGAAATTTCAAAAATACAACATAAACAAGTAACACAAACAGGTTTAACGAGTGAGTCAAGGAGAAGGCAGAGTAAATTTTTGTCTTGAAGATGAATTTACTAACGCTGTCGTTGACTGACCCTGTACGTACCAAAATAAATTCAAAATAACAATTGCTGAAAATGCCTGCCACCACGTTCAATACATTTATTGCACCTACGTAGCATATTTAAATTGACGTCAGTGAAAACATCAGGCATGGTTTGGATCATTTCAGCCGCAACAGAAATCCTAGCCACCAAATCTTCCTCCGACTGAACTGGAGTTTCATATACAAGGCTTTTCATATGTCCCCAAAGAAAGAAATCCATAGGAGTTAAATCTGGGGACCGGGCTGCCCAGTTGACATCGCTTCCACGTCCAATCCAACGTATTCTAAAACGATCATCGAGGTGCTGACGTACGACATGTGAAAAATGAGCGGGTGCTCCATCATGCTGGAACCACAGATTCCGACGTATGTCGAGGGGCAGCTCATCCAATAACTCAGGTAAGGTGTATCTTAAAAAATTGAGGTACACCGTCCCAGTTAGTCGAGGAGGCAACATGATTGGTCCAATTAGACGTTCTCCAACAATTCCAGCCCACATGTTCACCGAGAATCGATGTTGGTACCCTCTTATTTGAAGAGCATGAGGGTTTTCCTCCGCCCACACATGGCTATTCCGTGAATTAAAAATACCTTCTCTCGTAAAAACAGCCTCATCAGAGAAAAGCACAAATTTCGGAAATTGGGGTTCTTGCGTACACTGTTGAAGAAACCACTCGCAAAACTCTACGCGGGGTGCATAATCATTTGGTCTCAATTCCTGTACTTTTTGGCGATGGTAAGGATGAAGAAGTTGTTCGTTAACAATCTCCCATACACGTACATGACTTACATTCATGGATTCTGCAACAGCTCGGGTACTAACACCAGGATTTTCCTCGAATTGTCGGAGTACCTCTTCCTCAAATTCTGGAGTTCGTACAGTTCTTTGAGCGCCATTATCTGGCCTCGTTATTTTTACGGAGCCAGTTTCCCTTATGCGCTGATTTACCCTCTCGAACAGCGTGTGAGCAGGTACACGCCTCTCAGGAAACCGCTCCTGATACAATCTTGAACCGACTCTTCCATTGCAATGAACTTCGCCATAAATTAATAGCATATCGGCATATTCGGCGAAAGTATAATCCATGATTCACTGGCGACACAATATTTTATTGACAGATTTTTGACAACTATCTGTACTGAACCTCATTTTCATATTTCAAGGTAATAATTGGTTTAAGACCAATAATTTATTATTGATTGGATTTAACCATTTTCCGAGGAAACGGTGACAGATAGCGACTTTTACTAAGAGTACCTTTTTTATGTAAAAGGCATTGGAAAATCATAATCAGATATAAAAATGGTAAGAAATTAAAGCCTAAGAGGAGTAGGGTCAAATTTACCCAAATACCCCCCTGGTTTGTACGCCCCTGGTTAAAGGTGACAAAATCCGGACGGCTCAAATTGATGAACCTACCAAGTAGATTTCATGTCCCAAAATTGGTGGCGATAGCTGCAGTAGTACCGAAGCTATAAAACGAAGAGTAGTTTTTGAAGGTCATCTTCGAAGGGCCCTAGCTCCCTGAAGAAGCGTTTCCGGACCCATGTTCACATGAACTTTTTTTCTTATTTTCGTGTGTTTTATCTACCCTAGCAGTTTGTAACATGATCACCGGAACACCCTGTATATCCTATTGAACATATAAGCAATAATAAAAATACACTTAATAATAATATACACACATTTGAATTACATTCTTCTATACAAGATTTTCTATACAACTGATTCCATTCCTGTGTCACTGTTGAAGTTTTATTGAAATAATATAATCTTAACTTATACTGTACAACGGTAGAATTATTTATAATATTATCATCTATTTTGTACGTAAATAATCCATTATTTATATTCATTCTTTTCCATGTTGATGGCCAACTATCATTATTTACTTTATTAACAGACAGACAAATAAATGCTTCTCGAACAGTAGGATCAACTTGTATGAACAAAGTATTGTTAACGAATGCTGATAGAAATAGAACTCCTACAGGTAGCAGAGTCATTTTCATAATAAAATATTTTTCCAGGGATTTTATGTTTTATATTCATCATGAACTAAATTTTTTAGAATATTAATAACATTATTGACAATCTCATCATCAGTCTTGGATTTTTCTTCCAAAATACTTATATGTTTGTGTCCCCAAGCTAAAGTTCTAAAAGAATCTGGAATTATATAACGTTTATCATCTTTTGGAGACAAAGCAACCTTATTTTTTAATTGTGTAAACATATCATGTAAAATTGAATGAAATACATTCATTTTTCTAAATTTGGTTTCGGAGCTTTCAACGTCTTTATAATCTTGTGTAGTAATGTAATTTTGTATAACATATTTTTTACTCCTTTCGCTTTCTTTTCAGATTTATCTTCTAAATTTACACAGTAAGCTTTTGCACCCGTACCATAAAAACTTAAAATTGGTTGACCTGCAAATTCATCTTTCATTCGCCCTAATACAGAATTGTTCCTAGTTATATTATGTATATTGTTTTCATTGTAATTAGTGTCAAATTTATGTAAGTTGTCTTCCATATCTTTATAAAAGTTTTCAGTCTCTGTTTGCAAGATCAAGCTGTCTGTATCCGTATATAATAAAATTGCTTTGTCTCCGTATTTATGTTTAACGTAGTCATAATAAAAATCATATAAAACGGTTTTTGATAATTCCAAGACTGTGAATCCAACATAAACGCGTTTGTTTTAAGTTATCTTTACTCTCTCCATTTGTATGGCGACCAAGTTTTCATTAAAAACTAATCGATCTTTAAAATTTGGTTTAGCAATCAATGTCTGCGCTCCTCGCTTTTTACCAATGTTTTCCCAGCGTGTAATTAATCTTATGTCAACTTGTTCATCAATATTCTCTAAAGATTTACCGTAATTACATTATTAAATAATTTGTAAGTATCTTTTCCAACTTATTTTTAGATTTGTTTCTCATTTCGGTATTTAAGTCGATGTATGGTTTAAGAAATGCTGCTTGTTTGAATTTTATAACTCTATGAATTTTAGTTAATTTTAATACATTTTGAAGCACCTGTTTAAGATTACGATAATGAATAACATATTTTTCTTTATGGTTTAAATTGCATATTAATTTCTTTTGTTTTGAACCTGGTGCACAAATATTTTCAGCCAAAAAGGGTAGTTCATTCAGATATACTTCGAAAAGCTTCAAAAAAATCTCTTAAAATTAAAACATCTGACAATAAATAAATTTTGGTATAATCCATAAGATTTTGACAATTAAATAAATTCCAAATAGTAATTGCTCTATTGTAATGCGATGGATAGGTTCATCTTTAAGTTTATCATAAAAATGTTCAATAGCTGGGAGTTCATTTTCCTGTAATTTTTCGAAAGAATCGACATAAGAATAGGGATAAACACCTTTTTTCCGAATTTCATTGAATTGGTTAGGATCTTGGAAATATTGTTTTATCTCTATACATTGATTTGCTTCCAAACTCTCACCAAGTGATTCCAACGAGCAACTAACAAACCGAAATGAATCTAAAAATCTCATTTTAATAAACAGATTTTTTTCTTTATCTTTATCTTTTACTTTGTCAACTAATATGGATTTTGAAAATGAAATATATTTTTCTTTAGTTTGTGCAAGTACATCAATGTTATCTTCTTCACAGCACGAGTGTTTAACAAATAAATGACTATCATAACCAGTTAAAGTATGAAAAAAGATTGGTATAAAATTTGGAATTTTAAAATTTAGATTGCAGATACTGTGAGCTGCATTTCTAAACTGACCGGTTAAGTGATCATGATCTCTTACTTTTTCATTTTCTTCAATTGTTTTATTAAAAATATAACAAATAGTACTATCTTTATAAGCCGGCTCTTCCTCATCTGATAAAGGAAGCATTTTCACTGCATTTTTAAGATGTTCATTATAAATTCTATGTACATGACCTTCAATTCGTTTACAAAATTCATCAGCGACATCCATACCAAAATATGAATCTAGTACTGATAGAGAATCATCATATGAACATTTAATAAGGTAACAAAATGCATAAGGTTCATGTTTAAATGTGTTCCGAGTATATGAATCCTCCTCATTATCTGGTTGATCAAACTGCAAAGGTTTTAAAAAGCATTCAAAGTCTGCATATACAGGGTGTCTGTAAGAGGTCTAAACAAAAAGCTACCAGGTATTCCTTACACTAAAATAAGACGATTTAACCCAACTTACCTATATCCAAAAGTGTTTCCTTAAGGCGCTAACGAACATCAAAGATTTTATTTTAAAAATTATTTTTAATAAAAAAAATATTGCCTTTAGCAATTTGGATGAAATTTGGAATGCGAGTCTTTACTTGAAATAGTGTATTTTTGAAAGATTTTTTCCTCGTGAGTGTTACGTAAGTCGTCAAAAGTTAATCATTGACATGCAAAAAACGTAATATTTTTTTAACTGTTTGGCCAATACCTTTAAAACTCTTTTAACAGTTACACATGCTTATTTGAAACATTTTGGTCTTCTGTTCGATTTCGCTATCTGTCATGGTTTAGGCAGAAAAACATTTTTGATTTTATGCGCCTTAAGTAAACAGTGCAACCATGATTTAAAGGTTTTGCCGTCTTGTCGAGAAAATTCCGATGATTGACAAATAAACTTATCACTTCAAAACATTTTTTTGTTCCGATAAATTCAATCAGAACTCAAAGCAGGTAAGATTTTTATTGACTGTGAGTGCTTCGTTGTTATAACGAAACACTTTTGGATATAGGTAAGTTGGGTTAAATCTTCTTATTTTAGTCTCACGAATACGTGGTAGCGTTTTGTACAGACCTTTTCCAGACACCCTGTATAACAAATGGAACTTTTAACTGTTTTTCAAAATTTTCAAACTGTAAAATATTTTCTGGTATATGCTGACCGTACTTATTTTAATGTCATTGGTAGGAACTTTTGTAAACAAATGATTGCAATAATTTAATTGGTGCATTTCTAATTGTTCCTTTAAACGAAAATAAATTAAACATCCATCATAAAACTATTTTTTAAAATGGCTTTTATTAATCTGAGATGACAGCAATCTTGACATATCCTTAATCCAACAATAATGATTTTTTTCACCTTCACTGATCAGCAACAAATTTATATGTACTGGAAGTTTTTTACTGGTGTAATGAAGAGGGCCGACTACTTCATACTTGAATTTACTATCTTCATAAACACTCTCCAAACCGTAAACATTTACAGATATTTGATTAAGCGTTTCAAATTTATGTATATCCTTTAATTTCACAGGAAACTCAATTCCTTCAAAATTTAAATAATGAAAAAAATTGCGAACTTGTTCTATCAGCATGATTTTCAGTTGGCAATAATGCACTTATTATACTCCATCCGAAACAGTGTGAATCATTATTTTTAATATTAATTATAACCTTATTATGCTCTGATTGGATTAAATTTATTTATATTAAGCTCCAAATGTAATATTTTTTTCAACGCCCAACCTGAACCATTCTCAGCAAATATTGAAACTTTTTCTTTTATTTCAGACAAAAACTGTTTATAAATATCACTTAAACTTGTTGTTGAAGTTATGACCTTATTTTTCGTGTTAAACGATTTAGTTTCAATTGTCTGTTTTGTTTGTAAAATATATTGTCCAAATAGTTCTACATTAATCGTAACACACCTATGGTTAACTAACTGTTCTGAAATTAAACTTACAAACTTTTGTTTCACTTCTTCAAAAAATTCTTCAATATCTACATACTTTTTCGATGGGTGCAGCATGTAGGACACAATCCGGTTTTTAAACGCGGAAGTTAAAATTTTCACTTCATCGTCACTTTTCACAAGTTTACTTTTATGTAAGTTTGAACGTAAAAGGGCAGCAAGCTTATTTTTCACAAACCAAGTATCACAATCTTTACATCGCGAAAGAACAAGTTTAGGTATTGGCGGTTGTTCGGCATCTTCTACTTTGGGTCTTTTCATCGGTACATCACATAACTGGGTGTTGGATTTTCTTTTTTCTCGCGAACAAGATGGTTTCATTGGACACGATTCTCTTTTATGTCTATACACGTTCGATTGATGACTAAAACTCTTGTTGCATTCGCTGCACGAAAACATGATTATCAACACAGAAGATATTAAGAACTGTATGAATTTAACGTTGCAATGGATTTTATTCTTCAGCAATGAATCTTCTCATTACTATCTACTAAATCTAATCCCAAATTTATTAGCTTCAAATGATCATTAAAATGTTTAACTGTTATAGATCCCTTAAGTAGATTATCACAAAATAATAGCTTCATCATATAATGTTAGTATTTCACTACCATAATTTTTCTGAAAAAGTCTGTATTTTACTTTAATAAGATGATATTGGAGTTCCAACACTTTTATTTTTACTTCATGTTTTAGCATTTTCTTCTGATATTTTAACTGGTCTCAATTGACAACAATTTGCGCAATATTGAATACAAGCACTTGATTTATTTACTATTAGTTTATTGCAAACTAAACAATGACACCTTGATAAAACACTAAAGCTATATGTAGTAATAATGAACCACTTGGGATACATAACTAACTGCAAAATCATTTGTTCTGGCTTTAAATATGGTGTGGAGGGAAATAGGAATAGAAGGGAAGCGGTGGAGTGTGGAGTGGGGGATTTGGTAGGGTGAAGAGTGGGGGGATTTGGTAGGGAGAAGAGAGTGGGTGGATTTGGTAGGGAGAAGATTGTGGTGCTATGGAGAGTGGGTGGGATGCTTTAAAGTGGATATATATCCATGTAAAGTGGATATATATCCAGGATTTTGGATTGGGATTGGTTTGGCATGCCTAATAACCAACTACTTGAGTACGTACGCATACGGTATTTGACAAAAATAATTTTATTCATGGGCGCTGCTGTGATTGTGTAAAATAAAAAAACGGTCAAGTGCGAGTTCGACTCGCGCATATAAGGTTCCGTACCACCGTAAGATTGTGTTTATATATTTTTGATAAATTTTTGAAAGTGGGTAGGTTTGAATGTAGACACTAAAGTACAGGGTTATCCAACGAGGACTGAACAGGGCCTTATTTTTGACCTTCCCAATATTTTTGAAAAAAACGAAAAAAGCAGATTGGCGTAACTTCTATCGCTGAATTTGAAATTGGCACTTAGAAAACGATTGCGCTCAAAACAAAAGAACTACGACATAAACTTGTATTTTCTTTTATGGAATACCCTATATTTTATTTGATATTTGAAAAGCCGCCATTTTTCTGCGTATATTGCAGTGTAAATCTTATCTATTAACTTAATCGTTAACTGTTATTTATTTCGTTTTAAAGAAAAATGTCTCCCTTATTTTTACCTAAATATTGCTATAGGTAACAGGTAATTAATTGATTACCTATGTTCTATCAAATAGAGAAAGTCAAAATAGACTTTGGAATATTGTTACACAATGAAGTATTCATTAGCAGAGAGACTGCAAATCGTTACGACGTATTATAAAAGCCAAGAAAACGCTAGAGAAGCCAGGAGAAGATATATTGCTACGTCTGGAAGGGATATATCGGTAAATACTATTTTAAGGATAAAAAATTTATTCGGGGAAACAAAATCTTTGCGTGACAAGAAGAGAACCGTTGCAAGAAGAAGACTTCGAGACCACGCAATTACGAATTATTTTACACTACATCCTGCGAATTCTATGCCTGATGCAGTTCGAGACATCAGATATGGTAATTACAGGCGAAGAGTTAGTTATGGAACGGTAAACAGAACTTTGAAAGAAAACAAATTCAAGCCATTCCACGTTCTTCCTGTCCCACATTTAACACCCCAACAAAAGGAGTCGAGATTTCAATATGTATCCCAAATAATAATTACGCGGCAAGACAATGATCCGGACATATTTAAGAAAATTTTTTGGACACACGAGGCTACATTTACCACGTCAGGCATGTTTAATCGCCACAACAAACACCACTGGGCCAGTGAAAACCCACGGAAATTTCAACCTATTAAATTTCAGGGAAGAACGTCCGTGCATGTTTGGTGTGCAATGATAAACAATTTAATTGTAGGACCAATATTTTATCATGGGGCGTTAACTGGTCAAAGGTATCTCAACTTTGTTCATAATGAAATTGAAGATTTCTTAGAAGAATTACCTCTGGAAGTATATCGCTCTCTAATTTGGCAACACGACGGAGCACCCCCGCACGCCACTCGCGACGTGAATAATTTTCTAAACCAACGCCACGAGGAATGGATTGGACGCAATGGAACAATTCCGTGGGCCCCAAATAGTCCAGAATTGTCGCATTTAGATTCGTTTCTTTGGGGTCATCTGAAAAATTTGGTATATAGGGAAAGAAACCAAAACATTGAAGAAATTCAGGAAAAAATAGTTAACGAAGTTAATAGACTTAATCGGGAAAATTATATCCTAACAGCAAGTCTAGAAAGATTGCAAAGAATCTACAGATGTTGTTTCGAGAATAACGGCGGTTACATAGAATATTTAAATTATTAGTGCTATTAGTTTTAATATGTTGATTTATTATTTTTATTTGTTTTTTTTTATATTTGATTTTGTTTCCTCGAATACATTTTTTATCCTTAAAATGATATTTTGACTTTCTCTATTTGATAGATCATAGGTAATCAATTAAATACCTGTTACGTATAGCAATATTTAGGTAAAAATAAGGGAAACATTTTTCTTTAAAACGAAATAAATAACAGTTAACGATTAAGTTAATAGATAAGATTTACACTGCAATATACGCAGAAAAATGGCGGCTTTTCAAATATCAAATAAAATATAGGGTATTCCATAAAAGAAAATACAAGTTTATGTCGTAGTTCTTTTGTTTTGAGCGCAATCGTTTTCCAAGTGCCAATTTCAAATTCAGCGATAGAAGTTACGCCAATCTGCTTTTTTCGTTTTTTTCAAAAATATTGGGAAGGTCAAAAATAAGGCCCTGTTCAGTCCTCGTTGGATAACCCTGTACACCACCTGAAATTTCGTGCGCATGTCTAGCCATCTTCGTTTGCCCGTGGTACGCATTTTGGTCTACTGCGCAGATGTCAAAAAACAAAAAATAAAGAAGTCGAAAAAAAATTGGGAAAAAGTTATAAAGTTAAATACGTAGTGGTACCTTGACTATTGGAGATATATTCTTAAAAGTGAATGGGTTCAAATGTAGACACCAAAGTCCATCTCCTGAAATTCCGTGCGCATGTCTAGCACGCTCGGTTTGCGCGTAGTACGCATTTTGGTCTACTGCGCAGAAGTCAAAAACGAAAAATATAAAAAACGACAAATGAAGTCGAAAAAGTTGAAAAACAGAAAAAAAAGTGCCCCACAAAACAAAAAATAAATGTGCGCGCAGACTGGTACTGCATGGCACAAGAGGTCGACTAACGGTCGACTTATGCCCCGCCCGATTATACATTTACGATTTATAATTTTTACAGGCTTGCCATTTAAAAATGAATTAAAATACGGGGTTGGCGGTAAAATGTTTCTTTTTGGAAGACTTTGAAAAGAAGGGACCACACGGAATAGGTTTGCATTCAAAATTTTTGACCTCAACTCCCTAGCGTCACCTACAAGGGGGTTGAAAAAGTCAAATTACATAAAAAAGTACATTTATTAACCAATAAGATGCAACTAAAGTTTGGTGTATATATCTTTATTAATAGCAAAGATATTTAAACCCATACTAAGACTTTTTATACACCCTGTATGTTATGTTACTTTAACCGAAGTATTTTCGTATTTCGCATTTTATTTTCAAATCGGATCCTAATTTTATTTCCAACTAGGTTAGAGCCGTCCCTGGAATAACTCACGTTTGCAAAGCTTTAGTAATAAGTAATAAGTGATGCAGTGTGAATTTTTGCATTATGTTTATTATTTAGTGAAAGAAAATAGTTTTCAGCACTTTAATAGTGCTACTAGTATTAACAAAATATCGTTCGCTTAATGTTGTGCATTATAAGTTAGTAATCCACAGCATTTCTGGGTGTTGAGACCGCCCGTTCCGGGACGGTCTCTATACCCCCCCCCCCCCCCCCGGGCGGTGAAAAAATGTATGTGTGTTGTCGTAGATTTGGACATTTTCAACTTTTTCCTCGAAAACGGTTAGTGCGGGAGCGATTAAATTTTCTGGGTTAATAGGGGGGTAGTGCGTCTAGCTTCGATAAAAATTTCATTATACTGGGTGTCGCGTTTCGGAGTTATTAAACTTCAAAGTCGAAATTTCCGCGATCTCGTATGATATCGATTACAGGTCGCAAAACTTAAATTGATTTAAATTTTCGGAGGTTGTAGAGGACCCGGGGCTCCAGAATCCTATTGAAACTGGCGGTATTCGGAAAATTGGAAGTAATTCTTTTGAATTTTTTTATGTCGAAAAATGCCACTTGAAGACCCATCTTTGGTACCTAATAACTCGAAGACGGAAACGTCAAAATTTAGAATCTCAAATACTTTCTTTTTGCAATACATTTACCTCTACCTAAAACGACAGGAAATTGGAAAAATTTGGGAAAAAATGGAAATTACGATTTTTGATGAAAATTTTTGATGGATTTTAATTTTTTTCGGGGTCAAAACCCAGCCAGCACAAAAACATTCTGGGGATGTTAATGAAAGTTACATTGCGATTTAAAACCTCCACCGCAATGTACTTTTTATGTATTCCAGAACGTTTGTGGCCCCTCGAAATGTCCGCTTCACGACGCATTTAGTAATACGTTACATGGAGGTTTCATTGTGATATTCATGGTACTTTAGAATCGCCAAGGAAAGGCTTGATAAAACCTCGCCAGAACATCGCATCGCATGTTCTGGCGAGGCGACGATGCTAAAGTACCACGAATATCACAATGGAACCTCCACGTGACAACAGGCATGCAATATGCCAGAAACATTAATTAAGGAAGTGCCTGCAATTGCTTCTCAAGTAGTTTATTCCACATTTCGAATTAATCCAGTGGCGGCTGGTGAAATTTCGAAGTTGTATATCTCAGTAGTTATCTTTTACCGAAATCATTCCAAAGGAGCTTCCAAATAAGCTTCCAAATGAGCTTCCAAAGCCATTCCCAATCCACCCACTCCCTACCAAATCCACCCACTACCTTATATAAATTCCTTAAAGCTATAATAAAACAAAATTCACAACAATGTCTTTGGCAGTACCTATTGATTATTCATGGGACACAGAACATTGCGAAAGCTATAATCCACAAGAGTACATAGAAAACAATTTAATAATAATAAATCCACCTCCCAATCTATCTATCTAAGAGTGCTAAAAAGTTTCGAACTGAACAGAGAAAGAAAGTTCAAGAATTGGAAGCAGAAAATTATGTCTTGCCCAACAGCAAAAAAAGATTTAGTTAAATAGATTCTGTATTATTTATATCTAGGTGGCAGTCATGAAAAAAACGTCACATTTTTTGTAAAAAATCATCATGATAATAAAAAATGTATATTATATTTTCTGTTTTATTTTCTTACCTAACATTTGCCTAACCCGTATATAACAATTGATTTTTAAATAAAAATTATATTGTGATGGTATTTCTTAAAACTGTTAATAGAAAACTAAGCTGTCGTCTTTAAAACGACATTAATTTAAAAATTATAGACAGCAGGTATGGGTATCGCTTGCGATAGTAAACGATCATTAAATTTAAATTACCTTTGAATAATTTCCTGAAGTACTGTATTCATTTTATACGGGTACAATTATGGAGCAATGAGTAATTATTATTTGTAGGGGATTCTTGCTATGAATTGAGTAAAAGATGTGCTTAGGAAATTAACCTGCATTATAAAAATGACCAGATAGATGTGCCTAGTTGCTAGTTTTACATTTTTGCAATCTTTTCTATGCGGGCTATTTTTAAAAAATTGCAATAAATGACTTAAGCGGGACTGTCGTAACTAGAAAAGTATCAGCAGATGCAGGAATTTTTAATTTAAAGTTGATTATAAAGGAAATTAACCTGCATTATAAAAATGACCAGATAGACGTGCCTAGTTGCTAGTTTTACAGTTTTGCAGTGGGGATATTTTTACAAAATTGTAATAAATGACTTAAGCGGGACTGTCGTAACTAGAAAATTATAATTAGATATAGAAATTTTTATTTTAAAAGTGGCTATAAAAGCGCAACCTATCTGCTCCAACTTCAGTACAGCTTATAAACTCAAATTATTATTATCGACTCAACATCCATTATTTTATTTCTATCTACAAATAACCAAGTCAAATCAAGTCTACGTAACCTAAACAAATCAAAATGTATTCAAAACCAACTGTTGCTACAATGGCTAGGTTAGCTGGACGCGTACACGTTTTAGAAGATATAGTGCTTGTTCCAGCTAGACAAGAGGTTGACGAAGTGGAAGAAGCGGTAAATAACTTAATTAATGGAGAACTTCCAAACGAAGAAGAAGTGGAAGCCCTCCTGGACGATGTCATTGAAGCATCCATAAACGACGAGGAACTTGCAGTCTTGGAGAATCCTGCTGTAGGTGATGAGGTTCCCGAGCAAGCACCCATTGTTGAACATGCTGTCATTGGAGCATTCAGAAACGAAGAGGAGCTTGCAGTCTTGGAGAATCCTGCTGTAGCTGATGATGTTCCCGAGCAAGCTCCCATTGTTGAACAGGCCCCCATTCTAATAATGAACGATGTAGAAATGCATGAACAACAGGATTTAGATGAAGAAGCATTGTTAAACATTGATAGGGACATTAGTTTGGAAGAAATAAGGACCACACGTGTATCAATACAACAAAGATTAGATCATTTTATGGAAATGGCCAATCACTGTCATAGTTTGTTGGATGTATTGAGGACTAGGGAACAAGCAGTTATTACACAGTTTGAAGCCATGATTAAACAAAGACGACTGCTTCAATTTCTCAACAGAAAGTGATTTTTACGTTGTATTATTAAGAGATAAAATTTACAGCATGAAAGCCTTATCACATCATTCAAAAATAATTAAGAACTTTATATGTATTTCATATAATCAAAACTTTACTATAGATGTTTAACTTTTACGATAATAAATATGTATAAAATTTGGTTTTTTACCTTTTCTCTATGTAGATAGAAATACAAGAATAAATGTTGAGTCGATAATAATCATTTGTTTATATTAGTTCGTGAAAAAAGGTCCCTAAAAAATCACTTGTTATTCAAATGATATACCTGATGGCTTTTTGTACAGACCTTTTACAGACACCCTGTGTAATACAATAGTTAGGACTTACAGCTTTATAATGAATTCTAAGTTTGAAAACACTACAATTTTCCACAATAAATCTAAGTCATTTTAGCATTAGGGTTGCAAGGGTTTTCTCCCATTTAAACTGTATTTTAAAATCAATTTAGGAAACTACGTTCTTTACACGGTTTTATAATATATCGGCTCGTAACTGAACTTCACGCTCGACGAGTCTAAAAATACTTTATGAAGGTATGTGAATCCGACGACGGCGAAAGCCGGCGAAAGCAAGAACGAAGAATGTGGTTCTCTCGCATCGAACCAGTTAAGAAATAATTATAGCCCAGATTTAGACAGGTTGTTGCGAGAAAAGAATATAATTATGGTTGAATATTTAAATTGGTAGAGAGAATAATAAAGACAAGAGTGTTACCGTTATTTTATTTCACAGAATAAGGAATTTAATATTAATAATTACTAATTATAAGGAATGACACAAAATAGTGGAAATAAGGAAATCTCTTCCTGCACGATCAGAAATATACTGCTGTCACAACTAATTTTAGTAAGCCGGAAAATCGTTTTTACACTAAAGCTAAACGTTTTAACGACATCTTTTTACTCTAATAAATTAACTCTTTCCTCTAATTTGAGGTTGCCAATAACAACAAATTTATTTTCCCTACACAAACAGTTACCTACATAAAAAGTTATGAAATATTTGAGATTTATAAAAAAAAAATTTAAAAACATGACAGTAGTAGAGTAGTAGTAGTAAGAGAATCTCGCACTCATATATTGACCTTGAGCTTGGCCTTGAGTAACTTTTAATAGTAGAAGTAGTACTATGTGGAGCTGATTTCCCCCACCCTCCCCACGCATAACTTGCCCTTCACCTTTAATATATAAGAGAAGAAAGCTTGTGATTTTAGAGAAGCACTATGAACAAGGTTACATTTAACGAAAATATGAATAAAATCCATATATTGGTTGCATGGCAATTTGCTTACAAAAAATCACGTGAGAGTGATTATGAGCAGTATGTATTGGATCGCTACCGATTTCAAAATAGACTTCAGAACCTCCTAAAGGATGTTTTGGATGAAAATTATAGGAAGAAAATATACAATGAACGTTTTAAATAATTTTTGTTTTATTACAACCAATTCAAGCTCATATCCTCCCACTTCGCCCATGTGGGCTTGACTTGCAGTACTGAGTGGGGGAATATCTATAAATTTATATGCATACGGTTTCTAAAACATTATTTGCTAGAAATAATACATAAATATGATTCAAAAACGAAAGCTGGTTGGTTGCAGATCGGTGAAAAAACTTAAACAAGAAGACAGAAGCAGATGTCCTGTTTGTTTATATTCCATGAGAAGAGAAGAAATTTGCACACCCAATTCATGCACACACAAATTTTGTATAAAGTGTTTAACAGAGTGGACGAAAACAAACGCACAGTGTCCTCTTTGCAGAAGATTCTATTTCTCAATTGTTTTAAAAGGGACTAATGAAAATATTCTTGTGAAGAAAAATGACAGTACTGATCAAGCTCTAGTGATATTGTTGTACATAAGTGACATGAATTTAATATAGATATATCAGAAGTAAATAAAACCATGTTGTTAAATATAAAGTTCTTTATTTTACTATATTACATCTTTTTTTAATATCCATGAATTGTGTGATTTGTCCATTCCCAACCATTTGACATAAACTTTATTTCCTTTTCTTCTTAGCACCTTTACCACGAGATACACGTTTGAATGTTTGACTTTCTGCAACTCCGGTTCATAAAAACTACCTAAAATTAGTTCATTTTTGTCATCTGTCAACAAATATGTTCTTGGGTTGGTTAATTTAATTTCTTTAATTTGAAAATTTTTATTTGACCAGTTTGGTGTATATCCCTTTTGAAAAGCCTCCCTGTTTTTACTAACTCTAACATAATCCCCTTGTTTAAATTTTGATTTTCTGGGGTCAATTGTTTTTATGTTATTATAAGTTGATTTTAGAACATCTTTTTCATTTTCTTCATTTATATCTATAGGTTTTAATTCTGTTGTTCTATGTTTAGTTGTATTATACTTAAAAACTATATTATTTAAGATATCTAACCATTTGTAATTTCCTTGCAAGCTAAATTGTTTCCACATGAGAGTTTTTAAAGTTCTGTTGACCCTTTCAACAATACTTGCTTTGACTGTGGAAAATGTACTGTAGTGATTGATGTTATATTTCTCCATTCATTTATTAAAGCTTTTGTTGAAAAATTCTCTTCCTTGATCTGTATGTATGTTAGTTGGAGGAGTTTTCGCAAACTTTAAAATTTTTTCCATAGCTAAAGTTACTTCCTCAGCAGTTTTTCTTTTAACAGGTTGAACCCAAACATATTTGGAAAAAGTGTTTATTACAACTAAAATATATCTATATCCTTTATTTAGTTTTGCATAAGGTATCATTTCCACCAAATCTGCTTGCCATAAATCGTTTAAATTTTTAATAATAACCCGTCGTCGTCTAAAATTTTTTCTAGCAGGTTGATGTAACTCGTTGACTAGATCTTCCTTGATGTTAGGTTGTGCAGACATGATAATTAACTGTTTAGTTTGTTACTTCTACAGGACATTTTATTAACAATTCTCCATAAAAATCTTCTAAATGACTACCTTCAGGACGATGAAAAGAAAGAACATCCCCTTTCTTTAACCGAATACCTACAGGATCGATGATCCTTTTTCCATTAATTTTTAAGAAAACATATTTTTTGGGTATTCTCCAGAAATTATAGTAGCCGATTCCATAGGGAAAACATATGTAATTCGTTTGTCTTGTAATAATTGGAAAACTATCGGATAGAGAGTAGATTCCCATGAATGGAAGGGCCAAATTATAACAAAGTTTAACTGCACTAAGATCAACAACTTTTATAAGGTTATGTTCTTCAGATGAAAATTTATTATCCTTGCCAAAGATGTGGGATTCAAACTTGTCAATAGACATGGTTGTTGTCAGCGGTAGAATAAGGAATAAACATGTGTGAATTAGTATTTATTTAATTATTTTTGCTTCTCTTAGTTCTTCTAAAATCGATATTATTTCATTTTGATGACCAGTATGTCCAGCCATTTGTGATGCTGTCAATAATTTTAATCTATCAATTATCTCATTTATATCGTCATAATATACATAATCTAATTTCTTTTTTGATAAATTTAACATAGCTCCCCCCTTTCCACTTTTTGTAGACAGATTTCTTGTAGAACGCGGTCTTTGTGGAGCCAACAAACGTGAAGTGCTTGGTAGTACTGCACGATAACCTGTCTCTGTTGTGCTTCCACCTTTTAATATACCTTTTTGTAATCAGTAAGGTTTAATTATTGTCAAGTATTTAATGTCGGTCGAACCTTGAATTTGACTATTAGGATCAAAATTTCGTCTATATGCATTTGTCCTTTTCAAAACATCCATATAATTTTCCATATCATTTGATGTATAACCAGCAGGTTCTTTTTTAAAAAGAAGCTCATACAATCCAGGTGTTCTCTCATACCTAACTCCTTCAACTTTAAAATCTTTTCCTATGAAATCCACCACAGAATTAGCAATCTTATATTTGTCTGCATCAACATCATGACTAATACCATATTTATCAAATTTGCCTTCCGTGTCTTTTATTAGCCCATCCACGAAAGATCTTAGAAGTGAATGATATGCTTCCAAATATTCTTCATAAGCAGATGTTCTTGTTAATTCTAAAACATCTTGTCGCAAATCTCCTATAATTGGTTCAATTGTTGTTTCAGGGCTTGATTCTCCTGACTGTTGCGAATCTTCAAACAATACTTCTTCATCTCCTAAAATTGAGGGCATGTGCGTTGGAAGATATTTACTATATGCATTTGATTTCCTTTGATTGACCTCTGGCGTAGGAAATTGAAATTTTGGGGTCGAAACTAATTGTGGTGAATATATTTCTTTTTAATGAACGGTTCTGTTTTAATTGTATGAATTAACTCATGCAAAGGTTGAGTTATTGCTTTAAATTCTTTTTCCATACGAATTTCTTTATCAGATAAATCTGATTTTAAAGCTTTATACTTTTGTCTAACGGCTTTTCTAGTTTTTACCAACTCTTTCGCTGTTTTTTCGTCCATCTTTACAAAAGGTAGGTTGAATACTAGAAAATTATCGTTTTGTCAGAGAGTTATATAGTGGAAATAAAATTATCAAATCCTTTTCTGTAGCGACCAACATTTAATTCACAGTCTTTATCAATAACGACAAAGTCATATTTACGTTTCCAACACATTGAACACAAGTTTTTAAACTCTTGAAAGCTCATGTCACCATTTACATGATCATCATAAATATGTTTCAAGTTTGTAGCATCCTGTTGAAAAATTACCAAGAGGTTGGCATTATCACGTATAAGTTGTTTCGGGATTGATGAATATGTTTGACACAAATAAAAACAATCTGTATTTTTATGACGTCCAAAACAAAAATAATCCCTCATAAGACTTTGATCAGTGCATACTATATCATCAAATATAATCAGTGAGTTTGGTTTTATTTCAGTGGGTGAAACAATATCCTCAGCGTTCGATGATTCAAAATAACCAATAAACTTAAGTGGAGCAAAAAGCCTTTTTAGATATTCATATTTTGATTGATATAAGGATTTTGAGTACACATATATATTTTCAAATCTTAATCCATTAGCGTGTGTTATAAGAGAAATCATAACATTTGTCTTCCCACAACCCGATGGTCCTACTATTAAACATCTTTTACAGTTTCCACCAAATAATTGCCCATGTTTTCGATAATTATCATGATATAAATAAAAAAAATTTATCGGTAAAGAAAAATCTTGTTTTTTAATCTTCATTGTTTGAACATCACTATTTAAGTAAGGTTATTTGCGTTTTCAAATCATTTATATATAATGATTAGACATAATAATGGCATTCACTGCGTGGAAGGACAGAGAAAAGGTAGTGGTTTATTAAATACTCTTATTAATAAATTACCAGTAGAGCTCCATATTCCTTCTTATAACTTTTGCGGACCCGGTACAAAGTTAAACAAAAGGCTTGCCCGAGGTGATAAGGGAATTAATTTATTAGACGAAACTTGCAAAGAGCACGATATAGCATATTCGGAATATTCCGATTTAAAAAACAGAAACGAGGCAGATAAAGTATTAGCTAAAAAGGCATTTAATAGATTTAAAGCTTCAGATTCAAATCTAGGCGAAAAACTGTCATTTTTGGCTGTGGCCGGAATCATGAAAGCAAAAACAAAACTCGGTAAGGGAATAAGCAAAACGAAGAGAAGTCATAAACGCAAGAAAGGAGGTCAAATATCCTTTAACCAAAGTGTAAGAAAAGCACGTAAAGAGCTCGTTGGAAAAAAATTTGCTAATATAAGAAACGCTGCCAACACAGCTTTATCATCCATTAAAAAATTAAAAATTAAAGAGCCTAAACAAAGAATTATTCCAATTCCAAAAACTGGTGGAATTTTACCTTTAATGCCTATTTTTGCTGGTTTATCTGCTCTAGGAGCCCTAAGCGGGGGCGCTGCTGGCATTGCCCAAGCAGTAAATTCTGTCAAAAATGCACAAAAGAAGTTAGAAGAACAAACAAGACACGACAAAAAATGGAAAAAATATCAATTGGAAAAGGTCTTTATTTAAAACCATATAAGAAAGGGTGTGGTCTATATTTAAAACCATATTCAAAAAACCGTTAAATTTGCTACCTCGCCGACCTTTGACAAATATAGATTTATTAAAGTATGCGAAAATATTAAAGTTGCCACATTTTAGAGGTGTCTTTATGAGAAATAAGTTACCCAAAAAAATAAAAAAATATGAAACAGGTATCATTAATTTAGATAATAATTTGGGGGAAGGCACTCTCTGGACAGCATATGTTAAAAATAATAATAACATAATTTACTTTGATAGTTTTGGAAATTTACGACCACCAAATGAAGTTATAACTTATTTCTATAGCGATGGTAGCAAAAACAATATTAAATATAATTATGATAAATATCAATCTTTTAATAACTCAACTTGTGGACAGTTATGCTTACAGTTTATTTATAATAATATGTAATTGTGTTTCCATTTTATTCTTATTACGACCATCATGTCGTTTACTATAGCTCTTTCCGCAAATTCAGCTATACTTCAAGCAGACTTTCATCCACCTATTTACTTAGATCCTAACACTTCCTACGTGGTCGGACTTACCAACTTTGAAACTTTTAATGCAATACCAAATATTGATAAAAGTAATAATAAAGTATATTTTGGAAAAAATAATGAATTTTTAACAATTCCTACGGGAAGTTATGAAATGGACGATGTTAATAAATATTTACAGGCTGAATTCCAAAAAACAAATATTTCATTTCACCTCTATGCAAATAACAACACATTAAAATCAACAATAAAGTCTACTACGGATATTATTTTTAAAGATGGTACAATAGAAAAGCTTTTGGGTTTAAAAATGGGATTATATCTGGTGATGGAGTTCCAAGAACATCGGAAAATCCAGCAGAGATTATAAAAGTTAATTCTTTATGCATAGACTGCAGTATCGCAGAAGGTCCTATCTGAACGGAAAGCCAGTACACATTATTCATCAGTTTTTCCCTAATGTTAGCCCTGGATTTAAAATAATAGAAAGTCCCCAAAATATTATTTATTTTCCTGTTACAGTAAAAGTAATAGATAAAATAACAGTAAAGGTAATAGACCAAGATTTAAATATTGTTGATTTTCGAAACGAGACTGTAACTATAAGGTTGCATATAAAAGAAGTATAATGGTTATCCTTTATAATAGAAAAACTTTCAATTTACCCGCAAAAATTACTAAAATCTATAAGAAGGCTAAACATCGTAAACCAAAGATTAGTAGAAGGAGAAACACACAAGGGATAACACCTGAAAATATGAGCTTTTTGAAATCTCTAGGCTTAAAGGTTTTAGTATAATGGATGTCCTTAATGTAACAGAAGGTCTTTTCATAGATAATTCAATTGTGCATTCCGAAGCTCATGGTTATGAACCATACCTACCTACTAAATTGGGAAATAATGATGAAATTATAATACCTGTTCATGAAGTAGACAAGTATACTCTTCCTTCCGAAAGCTTTCTTTACATAGAGGGTAAACTAACAAAAGATAATAATACCATCTCAAATACCTTAAAATTGATAAACAATGGGATTGCATTCCTTTTTAAAGAAATGCGTTATCAACTAAACGGTGTTACAATAGATTCAGTTAGAGATGTTGGGTTAACTTCGACAATAAAGGGATATTTCTCGTATAATAAAAATGAATGCAATAAACTTAAAAACGCAGGTTGGTTTCCTATGGAATCTTCACAAGTTGTTGATGCAACAACAGGATTATTTAATGTTTGCATTCCCCTTAAATTCTTAATGCGATTTTTTGAAGACTACAAAAAAATTATTTTAAATGCCAAACAAGAACTTATTTTAGTACGCGATAATTCAGACAAAAATGCGACAATTAATACTGCAGACGAAAATCCAAAAATTGAGCTTACAAAGCTAACTTGGAATATACCTCACATTTCAGTAGCTATTCCTCAAAAATTGGCATTATCTAAAATAATTAATAAGAATACTGATATAATACTTGCTTTCCGGAGTTGGGAACTGATTGAATACCCAGAATTATTAAAAACTAATCGTCATAACTGGCCTGTCAAAACATCTACGAAAGTTAATACCCCACGTCATGTAGCAATTGCTTTTCAAAAAGACTTAAGGGATAAATCGACAACTGATCTCTCTATTTTCCAACGTTAAATTACGAAACATCAAAGTATTTTTAAACTTTGAGAGATATCCCTACAACGATCTATATTTAGACTTTGCTAAAAATAAATTTGCATCATTATATGAAATGTTTTCACAATTTCAAAATTCTTACTATGGATTAACACCTGAGCCCATTTTTTCTCCAAAGGAATTTAATACTTATGCTCCTATCGTATATATGGATTGTTCACATCAGAAAGAAACAATTGAATCCGGGCCTATTGTTATGAGAGTTGAGTTTGAATTACATGATGATCTTAAAGACAAAATATCTGCCTATTGTCTTATTATGCATGACAAAGTATTTAGCTACAATCCATTAACCAAAAATGTTAGACAACTTTAAAGCGCATGTCTAATATTTTATATAAAATCAATGCTCTACTATTCTTTCCTACCATTATGGGTGAAGAACTGGAACTTCGTGTATCCTGCTTTTTAGAAGAGCTGAAAAAATTAAAACAACAACCACAAGAATATACTGATAAGAAATCTATGATTAAACAATTTTCGCTTATTAAATTATGAGGGTATTATTGCCAAGATGACATCAAGTTCGGATAGTGGTTATTCCAGTGACGACGAGCAGGCAGTTGCACCAAATGCGCAACATAGGAGTGTACGCAGTCTGCGTAGGTTGAGACCTAGATATTGCATCGTGCAATCCTACGTAAAATGTTGGTCATTCAGCTTGTGTATGCACTGCTATTGTCTTATTATGCATGAGAGAGTATTTAGCTACAGTCCATTATCCAAAAATGTTAGACAACTTTAAAGCGCATGTCTAATAGTTTATATAAAATCAATGCTCTACTATTCTTTCGTACCATTATGGGTGAAGAACTGCAACTTCGAGTATCCTACTTTTTAGAAGAGCTGAAAAAATTAAAACAACAACTACAAGAATATTCTGACAAGAAATCTATGATTAAACAATTTTCGCTTATTAAATTATGAGGTTACTAATTATTGATGTGCAAGGATTTAATATTGAAAATAAGAAGTTTATTCCCAAAGAACTAGCTGCCTATGATGGAAGCAAGACTTGCCACTATGATTTTAAAGCACCATTTGATCTAAAATACCTACCACCTGACTTACACAAACAAGCTGTATGGTTAATGAAAAATCATCACTGTAGCCCATGGAATGAGGGATATACACCAATTCACAAGTTTTCTGTTATAATCAAGAATTTAACAGAGAAAGTAGTAGTTTATGTGAAAGGGAGAGAGAAATCCGAATACATTCGAAAATATTCATTAAAACCAGTCATAGGACTTGATGAAAATCCAAAATTACAAGAAGAAGAAGCTCATTGTTTTTATCATTCTAAATCACCATGTATATGCGCACTTACTAATGTATACAATTTATATAACAATTATTTAATGATTGAATAAAACACATAAATGAAATAAAGTTTTTTATTTGTTATAAATTAGGTTTCAAATATTTCTTGAATAATTTCAGGTGACAAAAATTTCTTTACTTCATCCAAATGCTCCTCAAATCCCATTTCCTTCATAGAGCGAAGAAAAGTTCTTATATCAGAAGTATGTAAATATATGTTACAGGCTTCTGCAGCTTTTTCATACTTTCTTGCCAATTCCATACATTCCTCATACGTATAGAATCTTTGGAATCCATACTCGGCTTCATGCTCAGCATCAAATTCTAAATTACTAAAGTGTTGCGATAGATTCTCTATAGCACTTGTTAGGTTATATGCTACTCGTTGAGATGTATATGCTAACCACATCTTGTATGAGTATATGAGACTTAAAGTAAGTTCAGAGCTTTAAATATTAATTTATGAGGTGGGGGGAATAAAAAGAAAAATATATTTATAAATTTTTATTTTCAATACAACTTTTTACAAATTCATTACATGCAAATATTTCTACATCCTCCACAACGCAATCTGAGTAAAAGTTTAATAATTCTAAAACACAGCAAACATTTAAACTATTTTCCATAGGTAAAATAACATCGTATACATTTTTTAACAAATCGCCATTTTTCATAGAGATTCCACTAACTAAAATATTGTAATATTTGGAAAATTCCTGGTTTTTTAAGATATCAAAACGATATTTGATTAAATTTGTCAAGTTCACTAATTCATTTATGGTATCACCAGCTAGGAAAACTTCATTACCGCCATCTTGTGTAATCTTAATTATTCTTGCATCCCCAATAAACACAAAGTGAATCTCATAACCATTTCCCTTCATGGGTTGCCACCCTGTGTTGTTGGAATAAATAAAGCTCAACATAATTCCTTGATTATTTAGGAAGGAAATCCATTGATCTTCATTAAAAATCACATTTTGATTGTATTTGTATCCACAGAGTTTAACAACAGGAATATATTTTCTCTCTAAGGAAAATCCAACGCTGACCCATTTGTATTTGGATTTGTTTATGTAGTAGATGGTTTCATTGATGAGAGCTGCATTGCGCTTCTTACTAAACTCTTGTTGGTTATGGTTTGTTGATTGATACATTTTCAGATGCTTGCTGTAAATAATGTCAGTACAACTGTGGGTGACTGCTTAAATAGACAGATGTGGTAGTGGGGATAGTAAGCGTGGTAGTGGGGATAGTAAGAGTGGTGGGGGGATTTAAACACTAATCTTATAGATTTAAACATCATTTAACCACTAACCATGAATGAGTGTAAGACAGAACTTTTTATCGACATTCAAGGATTCAACTGTTCCTTTGGATACATTCCAAAAGAATTAGCGATTTATGATGGGATTTGTTGCTCAAATTATCTGTTTAAATCACCATTTCAAAAAAATATGTTATCTGCTCCTGATATCAAACTGGTTAAATGGGCTGAAGAGTATCATGGACTGAAATGGGAATTTGGAAATATAGAACTTAATGAAATTGATGATATTTTAAAGCATGTGTTAGAAGTTTATCAATCGCCCAAAATTTACATGAAAGGGAATGAAAAAATAAACTACTTAAAAAAGTTTTTGGATGAAGATTTCATATACGCTATTCCCATTGGTCAAGAACCAAAATTAAGTAGATTTAAGAAAATTCCAGAATGCTATTTTCACAAAAATGTGAATCCATGGCATTGTGCATTAGCTAATGTAAACTTGTTATATAATTATAGACATTGTTATGAATAAAAACCTTTATTAGAAATATGTTTTTATTGAATCCAGAATTTTATTTATAATACAAATATACTTTGAATAATATATATCCCATAGTACATATAAACACTACTAACAATATACTCAATAATACTATACACACATTTACATTGCATTCTTCTAGACAAGATTTTCTATACAACTGATTCCATTCCTGTGTAACTATTGAAGTTTTATTGAAATAATATAATCTTAACTTATATTGTACAACGGTAGAATTATGTATAATCTTATCATCTATTTTGTAGGTAAATAAACCATTATTTATATTCATTCTTTTCCATGTTGAAGGCCAACTATCATTATTTACATTATTAACAGATAGACAAATAAATGCTTCTGGAACATTAGGATCAACTTGTATGAACAAAGTATTGTTAACGAATGATGATAGAAATAGAACTCCTACTGGTAGCAGAGTCATTTTCAAAATAAACTATTTTCCGAGGTTCTTACGTTTTATATTCGTCATGCACTAAATCTTTTAGAATATCAATTACATTATTAACCATCACATCATCAGTCTTGGATTTCTCGTCCAAAAGACTTATATGTTTGTGTCCCCTATCTAAAGTTCTAAAAGAATCTCTAATTATATAGCGTTTATCATCTTTTGGAGACAAAGCAACCTTATTTTTTAATTGTGTAAACATGTCATGTAAAATGGAATGAAATATATTAATTTTTCTAAATTTGGTTTCCGAATTTTCAACTACGTCTTTATAATCTTGTTTAGTAATGGAATTTTCTATAACATATTTTTTTACTCCCTTTGCCTTTTTTTCAGATTTATCTTCCAAATTTACACAGTAGGCTTTAGCTCCCGTCCCATAAAAACTTAAAATTGGTTTACATGCAAATTCATCTTTCATTCGCCCTAATACAGAATTGTTCCTAGTTATATTATGTATATTGTTGTCATTGTAATTAGAAGTGTCAAATTTATGTAAGTTGTCTTGCATATCTTTATAAAAGTTTTCTGTTCTTATGTTTAAAATTAAACTATCTGTATCCGTGTATAACAAAATTGCTTCGTCTCCATACTTGCTCTTAATATAGTCATAATAAAAATCATATAAAACGGTTTTTGATAATTCCAAGACTGTGAATCGAACATAAACGGGTTTGTTGTAAGTTATCTTTACTCTTTCCATTTGTATGGCGACCAAGTTTTCATTAAAAACTAATCGATCTTTAAAATTGGGTTTAGCAATCAATGTCTGCGCACCTTGCTTGTTACCAATGTTCTCCCAGTGTGTGATTAATCTAATGTCAACTCGTTTGTCAATGTTTTCTAAAGATTTACCATAAATGGCATTATTAAATAATTTATAAGTATCCTTTTCCAACTTATTTTTAGGTTTGTTCCTCATTTCGGTATTTAAATCGATGTATTGTTTTAGAAATGCAGCTTGTTTAAATTTAATAACTCTATGAATTTTAGTTAATTTTAATCCGTTTTTAAGCACCTGTTTCAGATTTCGGTAATGAATAACATATTTTTCTATATGGTTTAAATTGCATATTAATTTCTTTTGTTTTGAACCTGGTGCGCAAATATTTTCAGTCAAAAAGGGTAGTTCATTGTGTTCTTGATGTAAACGTTGAGGATACTTTAAATCTACTTCCAAAACGAACCCGAATTCAGCATCGTCAGGAAGAGACATCACATCAAGCTTTTCAGTTTCTTCATCGTTCAACCAAGAAAAATCACTTACGGGGAGACATTGCCTCATACTATGTCCATACAAGTTAGTGGCATCCAAATACATTATAAATGAATTTGGTTTATTATTATCATAATTTTCCAAGAATGGATTATTAGCTTCAGCTTTTCGAACGCTGCAATGACAGACACCACCTCTTATATTATTTTTAAAAAAATGTATCATATCTATAACCGTTAATAATTATAATTTAACATCAGTCATTTTTAACATTGAATCCCATCTTAAACCTGGTAATGTATAATACTGTGCAGGATCTAGCTTAAAATTATTTAAAGATACATTTCGAAACGCTTCAAAAAAATCTGTTAATATGAGAACATCAGATAATAGATAAATTTTGGTATAATCCATCAGATTTTGACAATTAAACAATTTCCAAATAGTAATTGCTCTATTGTAATCCGATGGACACATAGGTTCATCTTTAAGTTTATCATAAAACTGTTCAATAGCTGGGAATTGATTTTCCTGTAATTTTTCGAAAGAATCAACATAAGAATAAGGATAAACGCCTTTTTTTCGAATTTCATTAAACTGGTCAGGATCTCCAAAATGTTTTTTAATTTCAATGCATTGATTTAGTTCTAAGCTTTCACCAAACTTTTCCAAAGAATAACCAACGAAACGGAATGAATCTAAAAATCTCATTTTAATAAATATATTTCTTTCTTTATTGTCTTTATCTTTTAGTTTGTCTACTAATATGGATTTTGAAAATGAAATATATTTTTCCTTAGTTTGTGCAAGTACATCAATATTATCTTCTTCACAACACAGTTGTTTAACGAATAAATGACTATCATAACCAGTTAAATTATGAAAAAAGATGGGTATAAAATTTGGAATTTGAAAGTTTAAGTTGCAAATACTGTGAGCTGCATTTCGAAATTTACCAGTTAAATGATCATGATCCCTTACTTTTTCATTTTCTTCAAGTTTTTCGTTACATATATGACAAATTGTACTATTTTTATAAGCCAGCTCTTCCTCATCTGATAAAGGAAGCATTTTCACTACATTTTTAATATGGTCATTATAAATTCTCTGTACATGACCTTCAATTCGTTTACAAAATTCATCAGCTGCATCTAAACCAAAATATGCATCTAATACTGATAAAGAATCATTATATGAGCACTTAATAAAATAGCAAAAAGCATAAGGTTCATGTTTAAATGTATTTAAAGTATATGAATCCTCATCATTATCTGGTTGATCAAACTGCAAAGGTTTTAAAAAGCATTCAAAGTCTGCGTATGTAGGTTCAACCGGAGCTTCACTTGCAGCATCTGAAACACATTTTAAAATTTAAGATTTAACTAAAAATGACAAAACTGTTGCTTTTGTTTATTGCTTTATCATACCCTTTTTAGCTAGTCTTTTTTTTTGATGTGCCTTTTCTTCTTCTTCTGCTGGGAAAAAATAATCTCTTTCTTTAATTGCCCTGAAGCCTCGCCCAACGTTTTCTTTAGAAATCCCTTTTGCTTTTTCCTTCGCTTCAGCAAGGGTTTCTTAAAAAATATATGCAGATCAATGGAAAAAAATAATAAGTAGTAATAATAAAGTGACACTTTATTATTACTACTTATTATATAAACACCAATTTTTAAACAGATAAAAAAACATACCACAGTGACATTCAACCTCTATGGGATACTCATCCCAATCTTCTTGGGGACCAAATTTCTTTGAAATATATATTGATGCGTATTTCTCAGGAGGCCATTTGCAAAAGGTATTATCTCTAACTAACCATGATGATGGTACCTCCGATACTACTTCACCATCACTCTCTGTTTCTTCTTGAACAAATTTTACAACCGCATATTCCATTTCTAGAATAAAAAATAGCAACAAAGAAAATGTTTCAAGAAAACAAAATTTTCAACAAAAAAAACAATGGAAGTGTTTAATTTTAAAACCGTTGGTTATTGTCTATATACCAACTGTTTTATTATTTATTCTTAGAAAATTTTATTCTTTATAAAATTGATGCACAATTCCAAACCTCCAAATAATATATTATTGCAGGATCTGGTTGACCTTTAAAATTTGAAAAACTAAAAACAGCTCGGCAGCATGTATTTCAAAGTATTAAAAAATAATTACAAAGACTGCTTTCAATTTAAGAACAAACTTCTTTGATATCAAAATTTAGCAGCGAAATTTTTACATTTTTTTGTTTACTATGTATTTTATTCTGTATGCCACCGGCAATTTTTTAATTTTATGAATTTATCCTATAATAAATTCCAATGAAACATTGTCAAGCATATTTTTAAACTTTACTGTATATAGTGTCCAGGGTCAATCCCAACAATAGTAATGTAATAATAATACAATTTTCTAGGAATTAATATGAAACGTTTTGATTTGTTGCAAACTCTTGACCACACTGTATAGAAATAAGATTATTAAATTTAAATTAAAATAATTGGAACTAGGACAAATAACAGACTTTTTGTACATCCATGACCACTAAATTAGGCCCCAATCTAACAGGAGAAGAAAAGTGGAGCACCTTTTTAGTTTGAGCAAAAATGAGATAACTGTTTTAGCGTAACAACGGAATAACTATAGTTTAGGGCAAAATGTAAAATTTATCTTGTTTTTATCATCCATCATTTTTCTTGATAGCAGAGCAAAAATAGAACATGGGAAAACCAGGAGCAAAACAAAAACTATATAAGTTTTCAGTGTGGAAACAACAAGTTAATAGTTATCTTATTTTTTGTTTTTTTTTTTAGTCAATTTTTGCCATAACATAGTTATTCCGTTTTTTTGTGCAAATGTTTGGTTATCGCATTTTTGCTAACACTAAAAATATTTATGCTTTTACTCCCAGCATGTCAAATCTTTGTAGTAAATTAGCTTTTCTTTAAAGTATTTCTGATGAATGTGTCAATGGCATTGCTACCAAAAGATCTTGGTAAGGAAGGACCATAACTTTACAAAAAATATCTTCCATTTTAACTAAACTGAAACAGGATTCCTCCAAAGGACATAAATATATTCCCAAGATCTTAGAATCAAGTGGTTCAGTAAAAAAACTCTGCTTTGGATTCAGGTGCTTGCCTTTTATAAGAATTACATTATCCTGTTTTATTACTTCTGACACTGCCAAATATTGGCCATTCTTTAACATACAGTAATTATTTGGATGTTTACTAGATAGAATAAATGTTTTAAATTTTATTTCTACATAGTTTTTATTGAAATAAATATTTCCAGGTTGGTACTCTTTTTAAGTCTTACATCTTGTTCGCTAAGCCTTTTAATTAATTGCTGTAAAGGTTTACCAGATCGAACACAAATTTTCTGTTTAATTTGAATCATATAGTTTTCAGGAGGAAATGCACTAAAATTATCCAGACAGCCAAATTTTTTAACATCATTACATAAATGTAAAAGATTATGAACATTGTATGTGATATACTGGTCACCATATATTTCACCAAAAGTCACAACGAAACTACTTAACAGATTTTGTGTACACTCATTTAATTTAATACGTAGGTTCGGAGTGGCAAGAATTCTTATAGAACAAGAAAGAAGCAAAAAATTATTGTACTTGTCTTCTGGTAAAATATCTTTCAACGCAACAACCCCAGTATATAGTAAGAATTGTCTGAATTCATTTGCCTTAAATCTGTCAACATCTGCCAGTGTTCGTGGTTTTCGAGAAAAATCTGCTGTAATATTTTGTTTAAAACCCAAAGTTATTTCAGATAAATTTTCATAAAGTTGAGGTGGTATTCTTACATCTTGTCTACCCTTGTGCCAAAATTGTAACAACCGTTTTGTCACTCCTAGGCAAACAAGATGCATATAGTCGATGGGTATTTGGGAAACCATTCCAATATTTAAATTTTCTAGTAAAGAAACTCCGGTATGATGATCATCATCTGTTTTATTTTTAAAGGAATCATCAGTTCTAATTACACTATTTAGCTCAGGAAAAGTCATTCTATTTTGTGTATAATCACCCTCTTGTATACATTTTGCACAACCGTGATATCCTGTATGACTCTTAGTATAAGTTATAAAGGCTCGAGCAAGAGCATCACATATAACAGCATTTATTTCTAAAACAATTTTACGATTTCGAAATAAAATATCTGTTTCTTTGATTTCCATAAATTCTTGACAGAACATATTTAAAAAGTCATTGGACGAATTTGGTTTTGTGCGACCATGATATACCCAACAATAAAAATTTTTGATTCAAAAACCCCTTCAAAAATAGGATTAGCCAACCATGCTATTATGGGCCAGAATTGACTACCAGAGCTTTTGCATAATCGTAAACCGTCTATATTTATATTAATTTTTATAACGGAAGGAATCTTAAAATCTTCTGGCCAAATTTCAAGGAACTTATGAAGTCCATTTTTTAGTCCAATGTGACTATAAATACCAGGAGAAATAACTTTTACCTCAACATCTCTTTGTGTTTTTAGTAATGTTCGTGCATCCTGAGGTACTTTAATACTGTGCCGTCTTAGAATGCCTAATAATTTGGTAACATGAGACTGGGGAACTTTACACTCTATTACCCAGTCTTTTAACTCATTAATTAGATAAGCACCATCATCCTCTTGGCAAAACCCGGTTAAATCGTCATCAAAGATATCAAAGTTGCTACTAACATCTGAACAGCAGTCATGATCATGAAAACTATTATTATGATCATGGACATAAGGACTGTTGTTAAGATCATTATTTGTTTGACTACATTCAGGGATATTAACATTATCTTTTGTGGAAGCCGGTTCAGAATGACTTGCCGACTTATTATTAGTGGGCTTGGCATTCGGAAAAGAGCTTTTTCATGATTTTCTGTTTTAGTCGTCGTCTGTGACGAGCATAAATACTGTTTATTGAGTTATACATTATTTACTAATACTTACCAGGAGATAATAGAACTTTTCTTCTCGAGCGGGATTAGAAATGCTGAACCACCAACAAGCGCGAACGAAAAGAAAAATTTAGGTTAGGTATCTCTTCTTTCTGGCGTTCTTCCTTTCGACATGTAACAGTAACTTTATAAAGGTACGTTCCACAAACGTTTTAAAATTGCGTTTACAGGCGATACCTTTATGTATATCGCGGACACGTATGCTTACCATATTACAGAAACATGGAATTGCGCCTTTTGTCTTAACTATTATTAGGAAATGTACTCAGTAGTTCAAAGGAACATCGCAGTTTAATGTAATTTTAACTACAAAAATGTAACGTTTCTAGGATGTTTCGTTGAAAATCTTTAATAAACTTGCCATCTGAAAGTATCAGCAATGTGATACAAACATTTCTATGAAACATTGCAATTTAATTTTTGCTAGCCTTACATTATCCGCAAGTAATGTAACACTGTAGTGTGCGCGACATAACACTAGTATGTAGCAATGACGCAATATAATCAACGTTACCGAACCTCCTATGGATGTTTGTGTTGGCTGGGAATGGATCCAAATCAAAATCCCATATACCTGGTCGGAAAGAGCTCATCGAAATACGTAATTTTCATATTTTTTGGTTTCTTCATTTTTTATATGAAGGGAGCAATCGACGACTAAATTTCGATTTTTTAACGTTTTTTTTTTGATGACATCTCTACATTCGAATCAATCTGTATCTTTTCCTATCCAATTTCTTCCAACTTTTTCAACGCTATCCAGCGGGGATATAATCAGGCTTTAAAATGAATCCCGAATTAGTGATCCGGAACCGGATTTAGGGGGTAAAAACTCATTTTTCTATTTTTTTTTACATCAAAACTTATCTTTAAACGGCATTATTCCATATTATTTTTCTTATTTAACAGTTTTTTTTGTTTATTTCCTTCCCTCATTATCTGAGAAAACTCCAAAATAATTAACATTGCTTATTTTTTCGTTAAAGTTATTTAAATAAATAGGTTTTTTTGCATCGGGGCACGAAAATTTTCTAAAAAGTACGAATTTTAAAGCCAGCCCATGGAAAAACATTTGAACAGAAAGTGGTGCTTTACATTGTGGTTAAAATATGACCTGTTAAAATAACCCGAAAATGGTAGTTTTTGTTACGAGATTTTGAGGTTTCTGGGCCGATTTCGGCTTGGAAAATACCGGGCAAGGATTTTATAGACCTTCCAGATGGATTCCGGCATATATCGTTTGATGAATTACCATTTAAATACACTTTTTATCCATTTTTGGGAGACCCTGCAAATGCATTTTAGAATATCGGTTTGTTCACGTTTTGTAATGTATTAAAATAGGAAGTGTCAAAATTTGGCTAAAATCCCAGCTATTGTTGCGAGATTGGAAGGATTCTGGACCAACTTCGGCTTGAAATTTACCGGGCACGGATTTTAGGGACCTTATACTTTGGGTACAAAGACATTTCATTTCATAAATTAACCATTAAATACCATGTTTATCCATTTTCCGATGACGCTACAAGGCAACATAGAAGATTCAGTGGTATCGAAAAATCTGTTATATTAAAATATGCATTTTATTTTATAACCATGAGCGTGTATACCTTTGGACCAATATATTAATTATTATTAAATAATTTTAATTTAATTTTAGGGAAAGGTGTTGATTCCGACCGTTTTAAAGTAACCAGAACGATTCGAAAATACATTTTATACCTTTCGTTATGTGAACGATTGTATATATGTCTACAGGGTGTCCGAAAAGTCTTTGTATGCGCAAATATATTTGTCGTTAGTACGAAGATAAACTTAATTGAGTCGGATTTCAAGGAAATCGTAAATTTTTTATTCCTCTGTGTGTTTGTTTATGTTTGTATGTATACAGGATGTCCAAAAAGTCTTTGAATGTGGA
This sequence comes from Philopedon plagiatum, assembly GCA_963971165.1. Taxonomy (NCBI): domain Eukaryota; kingdom Metazoa; phylum Arthropoda; class Insecta; order Coleoptera; family Curculionidae; genus Philopedon; species Philopedon plagiatum. The sequence continues at coordinate 53,264,289 of OZ020192.1, read as the reverse complement.
AATATCCTTGCCATTAGTTTAAAGATAAATTTAATTGAGTCGGTTTTCAAGAAAATCGAAAATATTTAAATTACTGAGTCGTGTTGTGTTGTGTTTGTATGTATGTATACAGGGTGTCCGAAAAGTCTTTGTATGGGCAAATACCTTAGCTATTTGTACAAAGATAAACTTAATTCAGTCGGATGTAAAGCAAATCGTATATATTTGCATTTATATGTGTACGTATTTATGTTTGTATACAGGCTGTCCAAAAAGTCTTGGTTTGAGCAAATACTCCTATTAGTACCAAGATAAACCTAATTAAACCGGATTTCAAGCAAATCGATCATACTTGTTTTTATATGTGTTCTATATACATATGTATACAGGGTCTCTGAAAAGTCTTAGTATGGGCAAATATTTCTACTAGTATCAAGATAAACTTAATTAAGTCGGATTTTAAGTAAATCGACTATATTCCTATTTAAACGTGTGGGTGTTAGTGTGTATGTATACAGGGTGTCCAAAAAGTCTTGGTATGGGCAAATACTCCTATTAGTACTTAGATAAACTTAATTAAGTCGGATTTCAAGCAAATCGAAAATATTTGTATTAATATGTGTTTATGTTTGTACGTGTGTATACAGGGTGTCAGAAAAATCTTATATTAGATTTGCAAATCCTTTTATTAGTACCAAAATAAACTTAATTAAGCCGGATTTCAAGAAAATCGTCTATAGTTGTATTTATATGTGTGGTTGTTTGGATGTATGTATACAGGGTGTTCGAAAAGTCTTTGTGTTGGCAAATATCCGTCTGGGGAGCGTAAGACCTTGAAAAAATTTAGCGTCTGGGGAGCGGTCGACCTTGAGCAAAATACGTGTCTGGGGAGCGGACGACCTTGAAAAAATGTTTCTATGTGTAGGTGTTTGTATGTATGTAGTGATGCGGTTACGAAGGGCGGTCTATTCTGCATCATCAGTGTGATATCTTCCTTAATACATGACCTAGAAACACGAAATTTTCAGGGCATGACAATGATGATATTACCGACATTATAGAGCCCCCTTTCAGTGCGTGACAATTATGATTTTACCGACATTATGGAGCCCCCTGTCAGTGCATGACAATGATGATATTACCGACCTTATAGAGTCCCCTTTCAGTGCATGACAATGATGATATAACCGACTTTATAGAACCCCCTCGGGGGGCGATTAGGCGGTCTACACATACTAGTTATAGACCGCGAAGCGGTCTATACACCCCCCCCCCCCCGTCAGTCAACTTTGTCTGTTGGTTGTCCGTTTCGACATTTTCACATTTTCAATTTTTTTTCTCGAAAACGGTTAGTGTCCATAAAACAATTCAGTTATACAGGGTGTCGCGTTTCGGAGTTATTAAACGTCAAAGTCGAAATTTCCGCGATTTCGTATGGGACAAGATACAGGTCGCAAAACTGAATGAAATCGATTTAAATTTTCGGAGGTCGTAGAGGAGTTATGTATCACAACCAAACTACCAGGATACGCCACTGGAGAATACCCTAACCAACAGATAAGACTCGAGAAGATGCTGCGTCGCCTTTTTATCGTATTTTATCTTTTCATGCTGGACTTTATCTTTATATGATAATTATCGAATTTTACCTTACATTACATTATACAAGGTGTTATCTTTTCCTACTGAGTTATATCTACTATGATAATTTCTGATATTTGTTAATTCATTTAATTCCCGTATTTTATCTATTTATACCAGGATTGATCTTCACTTTTAGGATCATTTTAGTATATAAAGAAAAGTACCATATTGAACGTGTCTTAGTTTGTTACCAGCTTTTCTTGAGTTAAAATAAAAACACACATAATTCAAGTCTACGAGTAATTTATTAAGTCCAACAATTACAGTATTTTAACCGCAAAATACATAATTGGCGCAGTCGGTAGGATTGTCCTGTACAGATAAGTGAAACATAGTGCTGTATTGACTGTATGGATAGTGAACTTCGAAACATAGTGCCGTATTGACTTTATGGATAGTCATTTCGAAACATAGTGCCGTACTGACTATATAGATAGTGGTTTACGAACTTTCGTGATTTTCAAATCTTTAACGGGACTTTAAAAAAATCGTGTTCAAGAAGAAACCGTATATTTCTTTTCTTGACACACCGGGCCTTATTTTTGGAACATTGCCTGCACATCCAAAAGTGGGGTACAGCAAGTCATTCGACGGAACGGGTATCCCTTGTTTGGCTCTAGTTAAGTGACAGTGTACAACACAAAGAGAAAGAAGAAACTTCAACGCATGGTAAGAAATACCCATTGTTTCATTTTTGATTATTGTTTGTTTGCATTTCTCTCATTTATAAAATTTCTCTTTTTTATTTTTATCCTATAAGTATAGAATTTATTTTTCCTGTACTTTTTGTTTTCTTAATGTTTAATGTTTAGCGGCTTAAAAGAAACTGCCAAGAAAAATAAGGAATTTAGGAAAAAGTTTACGGATTTAGCCAACATTAGTTCAGAATCCGAAAGTGAAACTGACACCTTGTCAGAGAAATCGCCAGTTGATTACCCAATTAACGCATTTGATTTTGACCTTGAATCCAATTCTGAAGTAGAAGATATAATAAATAATACAGCTCCACAAAAAAAATTCGATAAATTACCCCTGGAATATGAATATATGTACCATATGTTTTTGGTGTCGCTGAATCCAAATTCGGGGTCCATTTAACCCCATCACGTCAGGATTTTTTATAAACCTGAAAAGAAAAACCCGAATCCTCAAAAAATCCTCTATCCATTGATCACTTAATCCCAATAACCCCATAACCTCTTTATTAATTCATCCCTTAAACTCTTAATTCCTGAAACCCATAACCCCCGAAACCCATAAACCCCAAAACCCATAAACCTCAAAACTCTATAACCTCGAAACCCCATAGCCCAGCAAGATAGAAACTTATCCGCGTTGAAACACAGTATGTTCGAGCCATGCATGCTTGTTGAGCCTTAAACTCATATTCTTTAATAACTTTACAAGCCCATAACCCCTTAATTTCTTTAACCCATAACCCCTTAACCTCATAGACGCCAAATGCTATACCCCTAAAACCCCATAACTCCGTAAGAAAACGACTTTGGTGCGTTAAAGCACTGAAACACAGGATGTTCAAGCCATTCATGCTTCTTGAGTTTTAACCCCATATTCTGTAATAACCACACAACTCAATAACTCAGCAAAGGATAGCTTCATGCAAGAAATCTTATAAGTTAAATCTTTGGACATCATTGCTACTTGCATGTACCACTTATTATAGGTTTTGGGGTTATGGGGTTTATGGGTTTTGGGGGTTATGGGTTTTAGGAATTAAGAGTTTAAAGGATGAAGGAATAAAGAGGTTGTGGGGTTATTGGGATTAAGTGATCAATGGATTGGAATAGAGGATTTTTTGAGGATTCGAGTTTTTCTTTTGAGGTTTATAAAAAATCCTGACGTGATGGGGTTAAATGGATTCAGCGACCCCAAAACCATATGGTAGATATAGTCATATTCCAGGGGTAATTTATCGATTTTTTTTTGTGGAGCTGTGTAATCTTTCCAATATTAATTTATCACCAAACATGTCAGTAAATAATACCAATTATCAACAGTTAAGACTTTTCTTGGATATTATACCACAATTTGAAAACGACCCTTGCGAGCTGAATAATTTTATCGCAGCATGCGATGATACTTTTAGTAATTTTAGAGATGAAAATGACACAATTAAAAAACTTATTTTTGGCGGTATTCTAGGGAAACTTAAAGGTAAAGTTTAACTTTAATATCTAGTCGCACAGAATTAGATACTTGGGATAAAGTTAAAGTTGTTTTAAAGCTTTCTTTTAGTGATCAAAGATCTTTCACTTGTTTGTTAAACGAACTTCATAACTTAAAACCAAACCCGAAAGAAACACCTTATAATTTTGGCATTCGCTACCAATATTTTAGAAGTCTGATTTTCACCTCTATTAATAACGATAATACCCTACAGGTTAATGCAAAAATAGCACAAATTGGCAATATAGAAAAATTACTTTCGGTTTCTTTTATAAAATACCTACCCCATCAAATTCAAACAGGCGTAAGGCTTAAGAACCCTACATGCATAGAAGAAGCGATGAATTATGTAATAGAAGAAGAAAATTTTTTGTCCCTATGTAACGAAACTAAAAGGAATACCAGTCAACATTTTCCCTTACCAAATTTTAAAGCACCTACGAATCAAGGATACCAACAAACGTATGGAAGACACAGACCACAGACTTTCACACCTGGGTTTTCAGGTTTTAAAAAAAAATTTACAGGACCACAATCGGGATTTAAACAAAATTTCCCAAGTCAGCCAATAAATATTTTAGCAAGGCAATTGCCAGAAAGAAAATATTTTACGAACCAGCAAGTATTTGGAAATCCTAATAAAACCAACGTTTTCAAACCGACTGGACAGATTTCGAAAAAAGCACCAACTCCAATGTCCATATTAACTAGACAAACTTTAGCTCCAAGAAATATCTCGCAACCCATAGCAGGAAATCAATTTAGACCAACAAATAATTTCCAGTATAGATCACCAAATCCAAATACATTCCAACCACAATCAAGACCCCCCAAATTTCAATTTGAAGAATTGTATAACCTCGAAAATTCTGATGACAACTCACACGAATATTACCAGAACTTCGAAGAGCAATATTTCGAAAACCAGAATTATATCCCACAACAAACTAATACTAATGAATTAGAGGAACAATACAATGACGCTGCAGAATACACGTCAATGACGTCATACATACCCACAGAAACCCCAGGAGATGAAAATTTTTATCAAGAAGCCTCTGTAATGAATTCTACCTAGTAAATGAAACAGATTCACGCAAACTTCCGTTTATTAAAATTTCCTTTTTTGACAAAACCCTAAAATTATTAATTGACTCAGGCAGTCATATTTCGTTACTAAATCCCCATGTTGCAAAACAGTATTTTTTTGAATTTATTGTCATAAAACCCAATATAATCAAAACAGCTTGTGGTCAACAAAAATCCAAATATGAAGCGCGAATTCCGGCTTTTAAGGAATTTCAAACAACTGAAATTTTAATTTCTACCTTATTTGATTTTCACCCTTTTTTCGATGGTTTAATAAGTTTTAGAGATCTTAAAAATATGGGTTTCAATTGGAATTTGCAACAGAATTATCTTGAAAGACATAACCTTAAAATTCCGGTTTACCAGTGTTCTCCCTCAGTTATAACTGTTTTAATATCACAGTAAATGAAAATGAAGTCCTAAGGACTAAACTTCCAACAAATGCTAAAGAAGATGGTACATACTATATCCCTTACCAATCAATCAACCCACATTGTTTTATAACTGAAGGAATAACCACTGTAGAGAATGGACATGCTATGGTTGAAATTCTCAACGTGAACATTGAAGATACCTATTTTAACCCTCCAGGACCATTAAAAGTCTTCCCAATAAATGACTTTAATACTGATTACGTTAAGGGCAAAGATAATAATGTAGCTGACAGTCTATCCAGAAACATTTCATCCATAAACGAAGCAACCAATACAGTAATTCAAAAACAAACAGACAAAGTTGGTTCAATGATGAACGAATCAGGAGATATAGATACAACCATTCGAGAGTTTTTCAAAAGCAATGAAAACTATGTTACCACAATACACTCTGCAGACGAACCTCCACTACTTTCCTACCCCTATTGTGATAAACCATTAAATCACCATAAACATCAAATGATCGTCAAAATATCTGACGCATCCCCAGTACCCAGAGTCATAAGAGAAAATTTTTTTCACAATCGAAGATATTTCATTAATCTCCGTAGAAGAAACATGGAAGATTTAGAAGAGTACATAGCAAACTTAAATAACAAAACCACATATCATCTTCATTTTCCAAATAAAGAAGACAAGAAGCCTTTTCTTAAACATATTCAAGCAAAAATCGCTAGAGTCCCATCAAAATTAATGTTTTGTTTTTTAAAACGGACTGATATTACGACACAAAACGATCAACAAGACAATATGAACTATCACCATGTCTATAAGACTGGACATCGTGGCATAACAATTATACTTAAGATGCTCTCAAAAGAAACTATTTTTTGGCCTACCATGATCAAGGATGTTACAAACTACATAAATAACTTAGTAATATTGGTTTCTTGACCGTTTTTTGATTAAATAGTTTTATTGTACTTCTTGGGCTTTCGGTCAGTTTAAATTAAAGTCTTGAAATGGTTTTGACGTTTCGGTTTATTTCATCTCTAAACCATCATCAGAATCCTAATAACAAAGGTGTAATAGTAATATATTTTTCTATGTAAGATTTATATAAACAAGAGATAGTAGAATAGGACACACCTTTTAAATTGATTTCACTTAAACACTACATTTTAACAAAATGACTTATTGCAACAGGGTTTTAAACTAGACTGATTTGTGGATGTTTACAGTAAAGAGCTTTGGTTTTATTATTCCAGATGTTTAAGGGTAGGGACACAAAAATTTTGTTTTATTTTCGTTTTACTTTTTTATGATAAGGTTGTTGTATGTAAATGGTACTTAAATTATCCGTATCTGTTCTATAGTTTAGGGTGTTATGGGTTTTTTTAATATGTATCATTTCCTTTATGTTTCGTTTTTTGTAGTTTGATTCATAATCTAAGATTTCTACGTTATTAAAATTAAAGTTGTGTAAATATTCTAGTGAATGATTTGATAGAGCTGTTGAACTGTGACTAACATTTCTAATACTGTTTTGATGTTCCTTAATTCTGTTTTTAAGATATTGCTTTGTTTGCCCAATATAGGTTTTTGGGCAATCAAGGCAATTTATTTTGTAAATGAGTTGAGACCGGTTTGTTTTTGGAATATTTGGTTTTAGATTTGTGAATAGTTTTCTTGAATTATTAATTGGTTTTTCTGCTATTTTGATTTTATGTGGGTGAAGTACTTTTTTAATTTTCTGGTTTATTTCTTTTATGTATGGAGTAGATACGTAATGGTTTTCATTCATATTTTTGGGGTTATTTTTCTGTGGGTTGTATATTTTGTTTATTTTTGCTTTTATGATTGGTTCATAGAACTTTTTAGGGTAGTTATTGTTTTGTAAGATATTTCGTACTTTTTTTAAGTTTTTTGGTCTGTGTTTATTATCAGATAGTTTAACAGCCCTGTCAACTAGTGAATTTACAACACTTTTCTTGTATTTTTCTGGAATGTTGGAGTTATAATTGATATATCGTCCTGACCACATTGGTTTGGTATACCAGTTTGTTTCTATGTCACCTTCTTCGTTATAGTTTAACGTTATGTCTAAAAAGTTTATTGATTTGTTATTTTCTGTTTCGTGTGTAAATTGAATTTTTGGATGGAATGAATTAAACTTGTTTAATGTATAGTTAAGTTTATTTTTTGGAATACATAGAATGCAGTCGTCGACAAATCTTTTGAAGAAATGAGGTTTATAATCAAGCGATTCTATAACGTTTATCTCTAGATGCTCCATTACTAAGTTTGCTATAGTAGCTGAGATGGGTGAACCCATTGCGACGCCATAAATTTGCGGGAAGACTTGGTCTTGGTACTGAAAAAATGTAGAGGTTAGACATATTTTTGTGGCTTCTATAAATTCTGTTTTTGGTATTGTTGTAAAATTTTTTATGTTATTCCATTTTTCTGCGATAACTTTTAGAGCTAATTCAACTGGAATATTAGTGTAGAGTGATGTGACATCGAACGAAACTAGAAAATAATCTTTTGGAATTTTTTTATCTTTAATGAATTGGTGAAAATTCCAGGAATCTTTAATATGATATTCATTATTTCCAAGAATATTGGTCAATATATTGGATAGAAAATGTGACAGGTTGTAGGAAGCAGATCCGGTAGTACTGACTATTGGTCGTAAGGGTGTATTAGTTTTGTGTAATTTGGGTAGTCCGTAAATATATGGTGGTTGACCATTGTGACAAATAAGTTTATTTTTTGTTTTTTTATCAATGTATTTATTTTTAAGCCATGTATTGATTAATTTATTTATTTTATTTTGAATTTTACCGGTTATATCATGTGTTTCTTTTTTATAGGTTGTTGCGTCATTTAAGAGGTCTAACATCTTTTTGTTGTATTTATGTTTTTCCATTATAACAGTTTTGTTGCTTTTATCAGCTGATAAAATATATAGTGAGGGGTGTTGAGATAGGAATAATTTGGTTTCTTTTACGAAATAGTTAATTTGATTTTTAAGTTTTTTGTGTGATTGGGAAATTTTGTTTTTAAAATTCGTTAAAATATTTGTTATTTTGTTTCTGATGATTTCTTTGTCATTTTGATTAAGTGATTCAATACCAGCCTCAATATTTGTTATAATGTTTTCGATACAATTAGGTTTCAATTTGTAATCTGTTGTAAATTTGGGACCAAGAGACAGAATGTATTTGACGTGTTCTGGAATGGTTGTTTTTGTTAAATTAGTTATCCAATTTTCGTTAACCATATATTCTTGTTGTAGTGTATTTTGTTTTCTTATTAAGATATTAATTTTATTTATATGTCGATTTTTAGTTTTAATGAAAATAAATTCATATCTGTCATTTTGTTTTTTATAATAATTTACTAAAAAAGTGTTGGTAAATTCATTAGATAGCTTAGTTTTTATATAAGTAATTGAATTTTACAGGAAATTTACTTTAGCAAAACAGTCACTGATACATATATTTAGTACTTGTATATAGAACAGATTTAGGATTTTGTTGTATTTTGTTTGTGATTCCGATTTTTGAAAATTAAAGTTTTTCTGTTTGTTTTGTAAAAATTTCGGTACAATTTGCAAATTTTTGCATCTTACAAGAAAATTTTTTCTATTTTTTTCTATTGCTAGTTGTTTTAAAGATTTTTCAAATTGTTTGAATAGTGGTTTGTTTCTTCTCCCATTTGAACGTGAGATTGTGGCGTTTTCACCCATGCCAGAGTAAGTTAGTAATATTGGTTTCTTGACCGTTTTTTGATTAAATAAATAACTGCATCATTTGCCAAAAGTCAAAATACGAGAGAAAGCTTAATGAATTTAAATTCCAACCCATCCCAATAGAATTCAAACCTTTTGCTAGAATCCATATCGACACGCTGTCAATAGCAAAAGGAAAATTTTTAACCATAATTGACACATTTTCTAAATTTGCCCAAGTATATCACATTCCTGGAGTAAATTCAGTTAATGTTCTCGATGGTTTATTGACCTTTATATCACACTACGGTCTGCCAGAAATGATAATTTGCGACAATGGAATTGAGTTCAATAACAATAGCTTTACTGATTTTTGCAAACTACATAAAATTGAGATCCATTATACCACCCCAAAGAATCCAAACTCGAATAGTTACATTGAAAGACTTCATTCCACACTATTAGAGCAGATAAGAATAAAAACACAAACAAACCCTAAAGAATCTCTTATTAACATTATAAAGTATTCATTGTTACACTAAAACAATTCCATCCACTCTTCTACAGATCATACACCATTCGAAATAGTATCCGGTTACTTTAACTCTAACGACCCATTTGACGTCGAAGAAAAACACAGTGTGTCTAAATATGTGCAAGACCACAAAGAAAAAATTAAAGAAAAATATAAAGAAATTACAGAAAAAGTTAAAGAAAAGAAACAACAACAACTAGACAAAATAAATGCTAATCGAAAAGAACCAATTACTTTGTCAGAAAACGATGCAGTTTATCACAAAGGACAACCAAGAGATAAACTAGCTCCTAGATTTACAAAAATAGTCCCAGTAGCACAAACAAAAATCAATGTTAAAACTGACGTCTCAAAATACTCCAAACATAACTTAAAGAAACGCAAAAAACACTAATGTTTTCTCTTTTGTTTCAGATGAGACTTTTTCTCATCCTATTATTAACCCTTATAATTAAAAGTACTAAAGCCTCTATTCAAAAGCTTACTAACCCAATTTTACCTGTTAATTTAAAATCCACACGCATCATAACAAGCAGGCACACTTTTGTTACTTATTTAAATATTTCAGAATTCACTAATATAAGAAATCATTTAAAGTCACAACTATCTTTTGCAATATCAAAGAAAAATCTTGGCTCTCATACGTTAAACTTAATAAAACAAGCAAATACATTATTATCCTATATTGATAGTTCTTTAGAAATTATTTATCACAAAAGATCAAAACGCGGATTAATAGACCTTGGTGGTAAAATATACAAATGGCTTTTTGGAACCTTAGATGCCGAAGATGGCAAAAGGATAGACTTAATTCTTAAGCATCTCGATAAAAGTGATCATCTACTTCAGGAAAAGATTAATGAACAGATTACTTTAGCAAAGGAAATTATGGCAATAACAAATAATAACATTTCGAACATAAAATCTAATATGTTAATGGTTACCCACAATATCGATCAATTCTCTGAAGGAATAAATGAAGTAAATACTTTAAACTTGATTATAAATTCTCTTTTAATTTTACAGATTCATCTAAATGAAGTAACTAATGCCATAAGTTTTGCTAATGTCAATAAAATTCATCCTGTATTTTTGCCTTTAAAAAACCTAAATTATATTATTACAAAAATAAAGGTTTCTTACCCATCCAATCAATTAGTTAATTTTACAGACCATCATAGTTATTACTCTTTCTTGGGAATTCAATTAACTTTTAAGGACGACCGAATTATTTTTCTGATTCACTTTCCAATTTTAATGCCTCCAAGTTTTAAAACATACTTTATTTACCCCATTCCAATTAATAATAAAATAATTCTTTTTTGTAAACCTTACCTTATCCTAAATGAGAGAAGTGTTCTCAATCAATATCAAAATGAACCATGCGAAGAAGTAGAAAACGTCCACTATGGTCTGAATCACCTGCAAACAGACGACGATTGTGTTGGCAGCATCATAAAGAACAATAAGCCAAACAACTGCACCACTGTCCCAGTTCATTTGGACAAGGCAATAGCCAACCAAGTTACCCCACACAACATCCTCTTCACCACTGGAAAAGACATCGTCCTCACCGAAAGCTGTTCCGTTGAAAATCATCATGAACTAATCCCTGGAAGCTATATAATCACTACCTAGAGACGCATACATTATTGTGTGAAAAGAAGTGGCAACGCCTAAAAGGGAAAAAAATACCCATAAATAATTGTTCCGAGAGTTCGGCGGCGTTTCATCTTCGCAGCGGCGAGTGAGTTCCGCGAAGTAATAAAACCCCGGTGCTAGCAGGTGCGCCGTAAAGAGCGAGTCAGTCGCAAGACAATCGTCTAAGGGTGTGTTGCCGTCTTGTTGACTGTTGATTTACGTCATTCAATAATTGTTAGAAAAGTCAAAATTACTTACTTTGGTTACCCAGAGTCTTATAAAAACGTGTTTTGTAAAACGAATAGTAATTTCTAAATAATGTACCTAGTATGTATTTAGTTGAAACAGTTTTAATTAAAAAATTAAAATTTTGGTTTTAATACCGAAGAAAAATCATTGTTTAATTTATAGAGTTACGTCCATAAATCAATGGTCCTTCGAGCCGGATGTCAAAATGTGCAAAAATTAAATCATTTGGATTTGAAAATTAAATCAGTGTGAAATAAATCATTTGGATTTGAAAATTAAATCACTGTGAGCTAAATCATTGAGACTGAAAGACAGTTATAAGTCAGAGCAATAAATCAGTGCTATTATGTCAATTTGGATTTAATGTCAAATAGGTGCTTACTTGTAGCAAAAGTCAGTGAAAAATAATGGACTAAAAGTTTGTTATTGAACGTGAAGAAAGACCAACAGGGTGAGTTTGTTCCATTTACCAATAATCCATTGTAACAATTAATTTGATTTGTCTGTATCCACAGTAGTGTTTGTTGATTTATGTAAATTCATTAAGAGGATATACCAATAGTACATCTCTGCAAAATGTCAAATAACGAAGAGATTAAACTGTTAAATAGAAAACGGGGTAGCTTAAATCAAAGGGTTACGTGTTCTAAAAAGTATGTTGAGGGCTTAGAAAGTGACAGTTTGACAGATGTTGATATTAGTGGATTGCAACAACGATTATTGCAAACTAAAGTAACATTAATGAATTCAATAGTATACAGTTGGAAATAGAAATAAGTGTAGATGAAAAGGAGCTTGACAAGGAGGCTCTGGGTAGAGAAACATTTGAACATTCCTTTTATTTGGTTATTTCATTGACTGAAAAAATAATTTTTGATTTTAGAAACAGTGAATTGCAAAATTTAAATGCTTCTTTTCCCATACCTCCGCAAGCGTCGACAACATCGCGCAATACGCCAATGGGTATAAGATTAACTGAAATAAAAAATCCAGTTTTTGATGGCAGATACGAGAGCTGGCTTGAATTTAGGGATACATTCAATTCAGTTAGTCATAATAATCCAAATATAGGGGATATTCAAAAATATCATTATTTGAGAGCAGCTTTACAAGGTAGTGCAGCCCAGGCTTTACAGACCATATAATTTTCAGAAAACAATTATGTGGATGCTTGGGACGCGGTATGCGAGCGATACGATAACCCACGTATTTTAGTAAATAATCATATAAAAGAAATTTTTGAAATGGAGCCAGTAGTCACAGAGTCATCTGTTAAAATAAGAAATGTCATTGAAAATGTTTCTAAACATTTAATTGCGTTGGAAAAATGAATGAACCGGTAAATAAGTGGGATACGTTGATTATTTATATCGTTTCCCAAAAATTAGATAGGGTCACTTCGAGAGCGTGGGAAGAGCATAAAATTCAAAAAAAGGTTTTTACGTTCAAAGATTTCAAAGCATTTTTAACGGATAAAGCCAATTTGCTTGAAACGGTTGACAAGAGTAAGGGGTTAAAAAATGAAAATAGGCGTTTTTCCAAAAATTTATTAACGAGATCAGTATCTTCATGTCCGATTTGCAAGGAAAATCATTCCTATTATAATTGTCAAACATTGTTAAAATTGTCGGTGCCTAAACGAATTGAAAAGGTTTTGAGTCTTAAGTTATGTGTTAATTGTTTTAAACCAGGTCACATAGGAAAAATATTTAAATACGGGTGTTGTAAGAAATGTAATGGCAAACATAACACAATTTTGCATTTGGAAAAATCAGATCGTGAAAATAGTCACACAGAAAGGTTAAATCAGGAAAACAAACATCATATGGGTGGTAAGAATACAGGTGCGGAACAAAATTCAGATTCTGATCAAAATAGTGCTAATTTATTTCAGTGTCAACAAACTAATGTAAAATCATGCGAGTCAAAAGTCATTTGTGCACAAGAGTGTGAAAGTCAAATATTGTTATCAACGGCATTGGTTAATGTTTTTGACAAAAATGGCATACCACATCCAGTCAGGGCCGTACTTGATCCAGGAGCTCAGAGTAGTTTTATTGCAAGTGATTTATGTCATAGGTTGAAGCTGACTATTCAGTCAGTAGAAACTTGTGTGTCAGGACTGTCGGGTATAGCAACAAACATACAGGGCCGTATTCAAACAAAAATTGGGGCTCAAGATCATATTTATGTGTCAAATATTTCATGTTTTGTGATTCCAAAAATTACAGGAAATTTACCTAATTGTCGGGTAAATATTTCGGAATTGAATATTCCAAAAACTGTAAAGTTAGCTGACCCATCGTTTTACATACCAGGGCCGGTCGAATTGTTGATAGACGGAGATTTGTTTTGGTCTATCATTTCTTTAGGTAAAAGAATTGATAAGGAAAAGGGTCCAATTTTGCAAAATACAGTTTTTGGTTGGATAGTTGCGGGTCCTTTGGATTTTCGGCCAGCAAAGGAAATAGTTTGCAATTTTGTTAAAACCATGGATGTTCAAGATCAGTTGCAGCAGTTTTGGCAAGTTGAAGAAGTTTCTTGTGAAAAGCCATTTTCTTTGGAAGAAATTAGTTCTGAAAATCATTTTGTGAAAAACACCAAGAGGGACTTGGATGGTCGCTTTGTGGTAAGAATTCTACTGAAAAATGATGTCAGTTGTTTAGGTGATTCTAGACGAAGGAGTAGTGATACTTTGGGAATTGACCATCACTCCGTCCTCCGGAGGGATCTTATCTCGAAATCTATGACGTTATCTGTCAACTGTCAACCTTCATACGTCAGCTGTCACCTATCATATGTCAACTGTCATCTGTCAGAGGTCATCTGTCATCTGTCATACGCCATCTGTCAACTGTCACACTCTTCTACTCTAGCTACTTTGGACTTAGCCACCTAGGACGCTAACTACTTGGGCATTAACTACTTGAGATGTCACCTTTCACCAATCAGCTGTCACTCCTAAATCCCTAAGAACCTGATCCAACTATTCCAAACCTAAAATCTGCAACGATCCATCTGCTACATAAGTATAAATCTGAAAAAAAGTCCTGCCATCGGTGGGATTAGAACCCGCGCCATCCGTGTGACGGTCCAATGCATTATCGCTGAACCAGTCGAGCTCCCGTTAGAATACCGCTAAGTGGGTAAAGACAATAAAAAAATTGGAACGTCGGCCGTGCTAATAAAGGGGGCGAATTTGAAGTAGGTCGTCGAAGTCTACGTTAGTAGGGCTTCCATCAGCAAGAGAAATGTCAGTTGTCACCTGTCAACTGTCACCTGTCACTGGTCGCCGCTCGCTCGCCAAAGGGCAAAAGTAAAAACTAGCAGAGGGAACGGGTTCAGAATGATGTCGGACATTGTGAAAAAAATATGGCGGCTGTCACCCGTCATCTTCGAGGTGTCAACTGTCACCTGTCACTTGTCAAAGGTGAAAATCGAAAACTGCCATAGGTCACGTGGTTGGGGTAGCGTCAGAAGGCGTTTAAAAAAAGAACGGCGTTGATCGGCCCTTTGGTCTCAGAGATATAGTTTTTTGCTATTAGCGCTCTAATGGCTCAGGTTGGAGAGTTGAAATTTGGATGTAGGATAGTAGATGATGAGATCATTCGATTAGTGAAATTATTAAATATTAAATTATTAAATATATAATTTAGGAATGTTATTTAAGCTAATAACAACAGCAAAAATCTGTATTAGTACATGAGAATTTACTAGGATGTGGCTAACATTTCCGGCTGATAAGGCTTAGGTCGTGCAGGATGTGATTGACATTTCCGGTTGATAAGGTTTAGGTCGTACAGGATGTGGTTTCCATTTCCGGTCGATAAGGGTATCACTTGTTTTAAGTTATGCATGGTAACCACATCGTAGGTAACGGATGTAGATAAATAAAATGCGATGTAGGAAAAAATCGTTTTTAATTAATAATGTTGTCGAATTGTCTTACAAATATTAAATATTAGATTACTTAACAATAATGAACAAGCTATAGTTATAAATATAAGTAAATTCAAAACTGAGTTTGATAATGATGATGATGGTGTGCTAGTTAATGTATCCCCACGAATTATTGTCTTCCAATCGGTTTCGCCAACGGTGTTATCTCGAAAGACGAACTTTACTTTGTAGCGAAGAAGGCTGCTTGATGCTGCTGCTGCTGCCGTAGGAATCTTCATAGAGAAAACAGGCGTTTGCTGATGGTCTATTCTTTCGTAAACCATATGCAACCACGTATTATTGGAGGGAAAATCCTCGGTTTCAATCATGATGGCGGCATCCTTAACATTATGTGGCATGTATACGTAGAAGACGTTTTGCACTAACGCAACGAGCAGAATGTACGTCGAACTTAACGCTGCCATGACTGACGTGAAAATGATCTAAAACTTGGAATGATAGAGATTTATAAGGTCGTATATGTGTATAATTCCGCTGTATGATAGTACCAAAAGCGGTATTAAGAACAGAGAACTGACATGAAGAGTTCGGAGCGGTTCCTGCTGTTGTATCTTCGTCTTCTTCTTCAAGCTTTGGGGTGATGATGATGGTGGAACTACCTTTTTCACTTGGCGACACTTCCACGATACTTTAGCTAACGGACAATGTTGGGAGTACTTGTAGTGGTCGGCTAGTGGATCATATCCCTCTTTTCAATCAGTAAACTCACAGCGGCAAAAGACACATTGAACGATATCCAATCGCTGGGTGTAATAAAAACCGGCCTGTGCTAGGTCTTTAGGACTAACTTTATTGGTCCAATTTGCAAACGTGATCAGTCGTTCTTCAAAAGTACGGATAAAACCGAGACCGTCGTCTAAGCAATCAGTACAATCTACACTGCGACCAGCCATTTTACAACGGCTTTCTACTTAGACTAATCGAGCTATACTAAGAAATAGAACAAACAAAATAGGTTATATATTTTTATTCCATATCATTTAAAAAACAATGTCGGAAATTATACAATAACTTAGCATTATTACAGGCACAATGCCAAACATTAAAGTCCTTATGGTGAAAACATTCCACAACTTTCTTATATTTACTTAATTTAGGCTCAGTCTTTAAAGGAATACAAAATATAAGGGAAGAATCAAAAATCTGCTTCAAACAAGTCGCCTTTAAATCGCCCTTAACCAGAAATTTCGGAGAGTCATACTGAAACCATATGTCATGTAAAACACTTTCAAATTGGTTCAAGTCCAAACAGCCAGACCCCCACAGGAGTCCATGGTAGTTTTCCTCCAAATATTCTACTATCTTGAGATCTTCAGGCTTTAAAAATTTCCTGCCATACGGAGGTTTGAAGAGAAAGCTGCAAAATCGTACGCCATCATACACAGCCAACTCCTTCGGGATAAACCCACTGGCTAAGGGGTAACCTTGAAGATCGATGCAAACTTCCTGACGTTCTTTTGACATCTTGCACAGACACACTTATGAGACTCAAAGACGTGTGTTTTAAGGTTATGTAACAAGTCACGACAGGTCTAGACATGCTACAACTGACTGCAATGAACGTATGAACAACTATGAAAACTCTGCTGGAAATCGAGTCGTTTTATGAGTAAGCGCAGCAGCAGGATAAGGATGAGGAGAGGGGAAAGGGGAAAAAGGAAAGAACCTTGAGCTTTAAACTATTTATTATTAGTATGAGTCATCAGGATACTTAGTATTATGAGTCATCAGAATACATATACAGCTTATCAAAGTCATCTAACACTTTTTGCAGGTTGTAATGCAATAATTCCAACATGTAATAACTCTGTTCAGATGGGTTTAAATTACACAGATTGGTTACAATTTCAAAAAAGGTGTCCTTAATATTAACAAAACATTTTGCATACTTCAAAGTATCATCATAATAGCTTCTAAATTGTAAACGTTCAACTAACTTTAATCTATAGTTAATTAAATGTCTAATGCTAACAATAGAATTTATATCATTGGAAGAAAACGTGAAAGTTACATCATCATTAATCTTGAGTCTAAATAATCGATCGTTCAAAAGAATAGCACTGGATACGGTAAAATTTTCCGATGAAGACATCAGCGTTGTTGTCACACTTCCATCAGTATCGGCAATCATCTTGTCGATCATCTCCAAAAACTCGATCCAATCAGAATGGCTGAGGGAGAGCTGATGATGTTCGGGTGTTGTTGTTGTTGTGGTTAGTTTTACACTTGGCATCATCCCCCTGGCAATACAAAGACCCACAATTACTGTAACATTGCCAGTAGGATAGCAAAATTCACCCAAGAGTTTCTTCTCGTTGCGAATTTCTCGGTTACTTCGGAGAATCATACTGTCCAAATATGCCCAATAGGGTGATGAGCTTCGGGAACTATCGTCGTCTTCCATCACCTCAGAAGCAGCAGCAGGAGCATCAGCAGCGGTACAACGTTTACTAGCCATGGTTCGCACTAAAATAATGACGTCAGACAACGTATTAGGATTAGTATGAGTTTAGAGGAAACTATACCCCCACTCCACATTTATTGATGTTAAGTTCGAGAAACAGCAGTTTGGATAACGCCCATCCGCTTCCCATCTCGGTGAATTCGGAAGCTTTTTTCACTAGAGAGATCTGATATTCGCTGTAAAAGTCCTCCAAATCAGTGTTGGGAGAAATAACACTAAATTTTGTATTAAACGATTTTACGTCTTCTTCTTGGGTTGATGCCAACAGATAACGACCATATAGCTCCATATTAACTTTAAGCTGGGGATAAGTCTTTAAAGGATCAGTGAGTAAAGTAAGAACCATATCTTTTAGATCGTCTAAATATTGCTTAACATCAGTCGAATGTAAGTCACTTGCCAGATGGTAAGTTAGTATCCGTTGTTTAAAAGCAGTTCGAACTAATTTTACCTGAGAGTACAAGTTCTCACTACATTGCTGCTTATGTTTTAGGGTACGGTTATGAGCACTACGAGATAAAATTTCAGTATCACGCTCTTCGCAATACGGCATAGTTTTAACTGGTCGAAAGCAGGAAAATTCTGTCTATTTATACAAAGAACGAGCGTTTAAACCACATCCTTAGCCATATCTATCCAACTGTTATGAGACTTATCAAACCCAAGCCATTTTACATACATCTTTTTGCTCTTTTTACGCAAAACTTGTTCAATAAGAAATACGTCAGATTGTTTGGTTTTTTGCAATTCCTCTTCATAGAATCCACCACTAATGGGTTGACCGCTCGTATCCTCTAGCAAATAAGTCGTGGGATTGGTAATCTTCACCTGAGATACTTTAAACGACTCAGTGGTCCAATTAGGTACATAACCCTTTTCAAACACGTGCTTAGCCTTACTGATGCGAACAATGTCGCCAACTTTGAATTTTTGCTTTCCCACAACCTTTAAACGACTATAAACAGAGTCCAATATTTTCTTCTCAGTACTCTTGCTAACATCCTTCGGTTTCATGCGGATTGTGTGATGTTTGGTGTTATTGTAAGTATTTGTAACTTGTTCCAACAAGTCGATCCATTTATGATTGCCATTCAAGGTAAACAACTTAAACAGGTGTTCTTTGAGCGTTCGAATTACCCGTTCAGCAATAGAAGCCTTTAAAATACTAAAGGTACTGTAATGATGTATCCCATGCTTCTTCATAAGACTTTGAAAGCTAGCGTTGTAATACTCTTTCCCATTATCTGTCACCAGCTTTTTCGGAATCCTCCGAGACTGTTTGAGTATATGATCCATGGCATTAGTCACATCCTGATCATTTTTCGACTTTAGAGGTCTAGTCCAGAGAAATTTGGAAAAGCAATCAATTACAACCAAGATGTATTTAAATCCCTTGTTTTCACGAGCGTACTGATCGAGCTGCGCAAGATCGGAGGCAAACGTATCGTCTAAACCATACTGGATAAATCTGCGACGTTTAAATTTGATTCTAGCGGATTTATGTAGTTCCTTAACAACTTGTTCTCTCGCCTTCGTAATGCCCTTGGCCATTATTTCTCAAAGAATGAGGTTCTGCAGCAAGATATCGAATTATATACGTCTAAATTTTAGATAGTTGGTGGTCGGGAAGATCCTTTCTTTAGCAAATCAACTGTTTGTAATATTTTGGAGAGTTCTTCACGAATCTTTCCCATATCTGTCCTGACTGGTCTGAGAGCATTTTGAATAGCCATATTGGTGTAAACTTTTAGGACTTTTTCGAGGTCCTTGAATTGGGTAGATAGGCGATCCAGGTTTGTATTCAAAATTAAAGTCTCACTCTTGAATTTGTTGTCAAGTAGCTTAAGTTGATCGGATACCGAGTCTACAGAACCCTTATTAGTTTTTGTAAAGGTCTCCATTTGTTTTACAATACTACCGATAGAGTTGTTTACTTTTTGTTCCAACACCGTTACTTGTCTCAGCATCTCCATGTGGGATACTTGTATTTTATCATTCAGCGATCTATCAATGGTAGTAGAAAGTGAAGTTAGCATACTCTCGACAAACTTTTTATTTACGGCATCAGCGATATCTGCTGGTGATTTAACGTTACAAAGCCGATGATCTCGAATATTGTAATAACCATCTTTTGTAAGAGTGATCAAGTTGGGTGCTTGCAACACTCTCACTCTTTTCTGATTAGACGACGTGGGCAAGGAACGTCCAAACTTATTCATGATTACTGCGGTACTAAGGCATAACAGCTTTAACAAACTTATTTATAGAATTCAATTACTCCAAGGTGTTCCAATTCGTGCAAAATGCTCCAAATCTCGTTCATGTTATTATTATAGTTGCCAACCTGATTGGAAGCGTCTAGCTTTTTTAACCTGTCAACCAGCTCATTTACGTCATCATAGTAGACATATTCTTTGGGTTTTTCGTTGTATTCCATTAAGGCAGATCCGGATTTCACAGATCCGGATTTCTCAGACTTCGATCTTGTCAATATTTTACCCCCGGGCGAAGGAATTTTATTGGTAGAACCTTTAGAAATTAGTGGTTTCACAATGGCATTGTATTTGTGGGATCTATTACCTTTCAACTGACCGTTGTCTTTCAAGTATAAATCTGTTCGCTTTAGAATATCTCTATATTGTTCTTCATCGGCAGCAGTCTGAAATTGAGGAACCTTGAGAAACAATAAATCGTATAGTCCCAGAGTTCCTTTATACGTAAGGGAGCCAACTTGAATATCACCATTCTTTAAGAAATTCACCGGTTCTGAACCTAAGTTCCAAGAATCAGTCACTAAATCATATTTCAGGCTGTTAGCATCTATTTCGCTAGAGCCTGTCCAATATTGTTTCAGATATTCTTGAGCAATCTTCGGATACTGCTCGATAAAAGTCTCAAACACTTCAGATTTTTGAAGAGAATCTTCAAAATTCTTTCTTATGTGGTGCACTGATTGTGTCGCAGGATCCTGAGCTGGTTCTTCAAACACATCATCAGCAGCAGCAGCGTCATCCCCGTAGTGTAGTGAGTTTCCTCGGTTAAAATTTGTACAGGAGGTTTCACTTCTCGAGTTACTATGGGTGGTTTAACTTTGGGTTTTACACCAACACTCTGTTCCACTTTAATCTTACGTTTCTTAGATTTTGCAGTGGCGGCGGAAGCACTCACAAGCTTATTCAGAGGATCGGTAATCGGCATTAAGAATTTATTAAGAGCTGCATCTTCTTCGCTTCGCTCCAACTTTAATGCTAAATACTTCTTTCTGATTGTTCGTGCAGCTTGGATAATCCTACGTTTAACGTCTTTATCGAGCTGGCTAATGATGGTAGACATACTACAAACAGACCCTGTTCTGGAAAAACAGACCCTGTTTCGGGAAAAATAGCTAAAAAACAGACCCTGTTTCGGGAAAAACAGCTAAAAAACATACTCTGTTCGGGAAAAACAGCTAGGAAACAGCTAAAACAACTACTAAACAGTCCCTGTTTCTCGAGACTTAACACATCTAGCTTCTAGAACGTCAAGTGTCACACTGAGTCCCGAGGGCTTCGGGTAAGATATATGTATCAAACTTGCTACGATATCGGCCTTTAGCAATATCATTGTCTTTCACCATTACTAGGAACCCATACCTATCTTTCCAACATTCGGAACAAATATGTTTAAATGCATCGAATGTCATGTCTGTATTAACGTGATCATCGTATATATGTTTCAAGTTTAAGTCGTCTTGCTTAAATAAAATTAATACATTAGCATTGTCACGAACCAGCTGTTTAGGTATTTTCGAGTAAGTTTGCGATAAATAGAATGAATCAATTGCATGATGTCGGCCCATACAAAAATAATTACGTATTTTATCCTGCTTCTCACATGCTACATCATCAAATATGAATACAGAGTGAGGTCGGGCACTGGCAGGATCTAAAACTTCATCATTATCACTGTAACCGAAATAGCCTAAAAGGGAATGCTTCACAGCCTGTTGAAGAAAGTCGTACTTGTCTTGCTGCAGGGATTTGGAATACACGTACACATTCTCGAATTTTAAACCATTTTCATCAATCAAAAGACTAATCATTACATTGGTTTTGCCACAATTACTCGGACCACAGATTAACGCTCGAATTGTAGAAGGTAAAAGTTGACCATGTTTGCTACTGAGGCACTTTTCTTTTTTCATATCGCAATTATAAACTTGGATTTTGAGTTTCTGCTTCTCTTGGCGCATCTCTATAAATACTACTCTACACCCTCCCAGGGCTTCATTACGAATGAGGACTCTGCAGGGTGCAGGTGTGTTAAATACAGCTATCAACAAGCTCCCGTTCGAGCTTCATTTGCCTGGTTATTCCTATTGCGGACCGGGAACCAAACTTCAAGAGCGGCTGGCTCGAGGCGATCGACCAAAGAACAAATTGGATAGTGCTTGTCGCGATCACGATATCGAATACGCCAAGTCGAAAGAGTTGGAGCAAAGACATCGAGCCGATCGAGTGTTGGAGAACCGAGCTTGGGAACGAGTAAAGGCAAACGATTCCAGTTTTGGTGAAAAAGCTTCCGCGTGGTTAGTAACTAACGCTATGAAGGTAAAACGCAAGCTGGGTGCTGGCAAGAAGCAGAAGATGAAACCCCTACCATCAGTGGTCACTCTGCTTAAGAAACAACTTCGACATACGGGTACTGGTGATGTTAGGAAGAAAAGGACTCTCAGTAAAATACTTAAAGCTGCACGAGTAACGATCAAGAAGGTGGGAGGACGTAAGAGGATCAACGTACCACGAATAATACCCTTACCGAAACAGGGTGGGTTTCTACCACTTATTCCCATATTTGCAGGACTTAGTGCCCTGGGGGCACTAAGCGGAGGCGCCGCGGGGATAGCGAAGGCCGTTAATGACGCTCAAAGTGCCAAGGAGAAGTTAAAAGAATCGAAACGGCACAACGAAACAATGGAAGCGATTGCATTGGGAAACTGCCAAAAAACTACCAATAAAGCTACCTGAAAAACCGTTATCCGATCATGATATTAAGTCGTACGTCACTCGATTGAAAATACCGCATTTTAGAGGAGTATTTATGCGAAACACTTTACCGAACGCACCCCTCAAAACAGAGTGTGGTGTTATTAATTTGGATCGGAACACAGGATTCGGAACACATTGGGTAGCTTACAAGAAACACGGTAATCGAGTTGTTTATTTCGATAGTTTTGGCACCTTGAAACCACCCAAGGAATTTGTCAAGTACATGAAAAATGTGAAAATCTATTTTAATTCCGATCAGTATCAGGATTATGGAATGACCAATTGTGGTCATCTTGCTCTAGCATTTCTCTACAATGAAACTTTATAAATGCAGGTGTTGATGCTTCTTGCTAGCAGTCATGTCACAGACATTCACGTTAAAAGGTCGCTCTCACCGACTTGAAGCATACTTTGTACCTCCCATAGAGCTCGATTCCAGGTTTGATTACTCGTTAGCATTAATTTCGCTAAACACTTGGAACATGATTCCCAATATAGAAGAGGGACGAAACAAGTTTTATTACATTGTCAATAATCAGGAGGAGCGAGTATTGGAAATACCAACAGGGTCCTACGAGTTGGAAGATATCGAGCAGTTTCTACAACGTAAGCTCCTAGATCCCAGTGCTTCCGTAGACGAACGGAATCGCATCTTATCGCTAAAACCCAATAACAATACGTTAAAGTGCGAGTTAACCAGTGTCTACGACATAAACTTTAAACCAATAGACAGTATTGCAAAGGTGTTGGGATTTTCACCTCAACTGTTAAAGTCTGCTAAATTCCACGAATCAGATCAACCTGTGGAAATTATACAAGTTGTTACTATTCGAGTAGAGTGCAACATCATTTCCGGCTCGTATTACACAAATAATCCCTCACATACTCTGTACGAATTTTCACCAACTGTTGACCCCGGCTACAGTATAAATATCGAGCCAAGGAATCTAATCTATTTACCTGTGAACCAGAAAAGCATCTATAACATTACTCTCACGCTAGTAGACCAGGATTCTAGACCTCTTAATTTTCGAGATGAAGAAGTAGTAATTCGATTAGAACTTAGACGAAATGGTTCTAGTATTTAAAAGGTATTTAAATACTAATACCTCAGCCGGCAGATCATTCTGTGGTCAGAAGTCGAAGGGGTCACTCACGTTTTCAAATATAATATATTTGCAGTCGATAAGCAGTCCTTACGGCTACTATGTCAGAAAAACTTCAAATCTTCAATCAGATCAAGAGTGATGAGTCGGTCATTCGCGAAGAATGGCACACTTATCACCCCTTTACCAACTCCTTTAATAACAATGACGAAATCGAGATTGTTATCAATCGGCAAGATGTCTTTTTGGATATGAGTGAAGCTCAACTCTACATCGAGGGTACGTTTAAGGTGGAAGCAGACGCCACTGGTAAGACCGGTACTTGCGATCTAACAAATAATGCTGGAGCCTTTCTCTTTGAAAACATTTCCTATGAAGTTAATGGTAAGGAGATTGAAAAGATTCGAGATCCTGGTATCTTAAGCATATACCCGATATTGTTAATTTAGAATTTACTAGGGACAGTGTTGCTGTACCGAAATTATCTCTAAGTAAAACCACGTGTTCTTATCATGGTTTAGAATATTGTATTTGTAGTGCTAAGAATTCAAAAATCCTGTATGAATATATTTATGATTTTTTACCTAAATAAAGAAGTTAAACTGTATTGTCAAGTCAAGTCAAGTCAAAATAAGCTTTATTGTATAAGAATAAGAATTCTCGTTAACAAAGCAACCTTAAATAACTTATAACTAATAAATAAATACAATTCACTTCATAAAATTAAAAATTCAAAACGAGGTACTATGGATATTGTAATATCTCCTCTAAAGTAGCCATTAGATATTTTATAACTTGTCAAATTTATAATAAGATTTTTCATATTGCTCATTTCCAAATCTAAATCGTTAATTAAATACACATAATAATAGTTTACACTATAAATCAATTTAAAAAGTTGATATATATATATATATATATATATATATATATATATATATATATATATATATACACATACATACATATATACATACATATACATATACATACATATATATATATACATATATATACATATATATACATACATATACATACATACATATATATATATATATATATATATATATATATATATATATATATATACATACATATACACATATACACACATACATACATATACATATTTAAACAGAATTTAAATATTTATCACATGCACATGCATTGCTTCATTTTGTATGAAATGAATTCCAATTAAAATAAAACATTTTTATTATAGTGTCTACTGTTACCATACACAATACATTATACAGTCAACAGAAAGATTAATTAAATCCACTGATTAATTTTATCCTATATTATTAGACCCCCTTGAGAAATTTGGTCATTTAGTCTCGAGCTTATGACAAAGACAGTCGACTTGTCAGTTAAATTAGACGAGCATTTGAAAAAACTGCGCAAGTTGAAAAGAGGCATTAAGTTTTACCAAGAATATAAAGCTGTGGTTAGACTGTTTTTGAAACTTACCATTTCAACTTACCAATGGCTGCCTCCTCCTCCTCCTCTTCCAGCTGGGATAAGGTGTTTGAATCTTCGTCTAGATGTCCAGATGTTCCAGCGATAGTGCCGACGACTAAGCCTAACCGAGTTTACGAGATTGATGACTTTATAACTGTCATTTTTACTACGTCCGAAGAGGAACGCAAACAAGTAATTTTGGATACTATTGGTTATGGCAAAATTTCTTTCTCTAGTGAGGAATTTGAAGAATTTTTAAGCACTTTTGATTGTTTCAATACCCATTGGGTAGATATATTTATGATAATTGGACAGTACACGCTAGTGTTTCGTCGCAATGGTGAGAAGAGAAGTCTCAAGTTTGAAGATGCCACAACAGACAAGTATCTATTTCGATGGACTGAGCAGCTAATACACCTATTTGCAAAACATGTTTATGAATTGTATAAGCTTACTATAGAATATTATACTGTTACTAAATAAATAGCCTAACGTCAATTTGTTTTTTTCTTTGTTCTAACTAAGGAAATAAGACGCCAATATAAACACAAAAACAAGCATTTATTAAAGTGTAAAAAAAAGTTCAAAAAAAAAACACAAAATGTGACCGAACAGCGGTCTGTAAATAGTAAATATAAATATAACTAAAAAAAACATAAATAAACAATATAAAAAATCAAAAAAAATAGGGTAAACTTGGGTAACATATACATATAAACAAATAATAGAACCCTAAAAACTAGGGTAAACTTAGGTGAAATATACATATAAAGTAAATAAATGAGTACAATAAATAGGGTAGACTGGGGTGAAATAAATTAATACAATAAATAGGACAGACTCGAGTGAAACAAATGAATACAATAAATAAGAAAATAAATAATAAAATAAAGAACATATATGCCTAATCTAATATCACAGCCTCTAAAGTCATACATTTAGCTACCAAAGGTGATTAAAGTAAAGTTAGCTGTCCGTGATTAGTCTTCGCTCATGGAATTTCCGATGATTCCTTATACTTTTTAATATCTCTATGACCCCAAGCAAGCGTGTTCTCCAAGTCGCCGGGAATAAGGTAACGCTTATCGTCCGCGTGTGATAGCGCTACCTTATTTTTCAGTTCGACATACATATCGTGTAAATGCGAACGGAAAGTGTTCATCTGTGATGAATCTGAGTTCCTTCTACGTCAACCGCCTCCCTATAATCGTCAAGAGTTAGTTCTTTCTGGGTGACGTAGTCAGGAACTCCCTTAGCTTTTTTGGTTAACTTTCCCTCCACATTTACACAATATGCCGTCGCCCCGGTACCGTAGAAATCCCAAATGGTTTTTCCTGCATACTCATCTTTCATTTTGCCCAAAATTGACTGGTTTACGGGAACATCATGTGGATTTTCCTGTGAGAAATTAGACGTATCGAATCTATCTAAATTTTGTGCCATATCGCTATAGAAATTTTCGGTTGTAATTTTCAAAACAAGGGAATCGGTGTCAGTGTAGAGTAATACCGCGTTTTTGCCGTATTTTGGCTTAATATACCCGTACAAAAAGTCATACATAATAGTCTTGGATATTTCCAAGATACTAAAACCCATGTAAATCGGTTTATTATATGTGACTTTTTGTTTTTTCATCTGGATAGCTACCAGGTTCTCGTTAAAAATAGTGCGATCTTTAAAATGAGGTTTCGAGATTAACGCTTCGGCTCCCAACCTTCTACCAATATTTTCCCAATGAGAAACAAGTTTAACATCTACCCGTTTCTCCACATTTTCCATTGTTTTCCCAAACACGGCGTTGTTCATCAGTTTGAAAAAGTCTTTTTCAAACTTATTTTGCGCTTGATTGCGCATCGCTGTGTTTAGGTCAATGTATTTCTTTAGCCACGGTGATTGGTCAAAAGATATAACGCGATGAATTTTGGTGAGCTTAAGCCCATAATCTAAAGCCTGACGCAAATTTTGGTGATGAATTATATAGTTATCTTTCTTTTTCAAATTTGGAATTAATTTTTCAATATCTTGGAATTTTGATTTTGGTGGAGCTATTGATTGTGGACAAAAGGGTAGTTCGTTGTGTAAATAATGCAACTGTTCGGGATATTCTAAATCTACCTCTAATATATAGCCAGTTTTAGAATCATTCGCGACATTCATGTAATCTAAACTTTGAATTTCGGTCTCATCCAACCACTTAAAATTCCCCGTTGGTAAATATTGTGACATAGCCGCACCATAGAGGTTGGTGGCGTCCAAATACATGATGTAGGAAGTAGGTTTGGAAGCGTCATAATGAGGTATAAATTTATTGTTAGCAAAAGCTTTTCTAACGCTACACTGGCTGACCCCATCGCGAATACCGTGTTTAAAGAAGTGTACCATGTCTAGATCCGTCAGTAATTCTAAGCTAATGGCTGTGGCCTTGAGTGCAGCGTCCATCGCAAGAGAGGGCGCGGTGAAGTACTGCGCAGGATCTAGACCGTAAGTGTTAAGGCATACGTCTCTAAAACTTTCAAAAACATCTGTTAATAATAAAACGGCGGATTTTAAATAAATATCTGAATATTCGCCTAAAGTTTTACATTCAAATAAATTCCACACAGCCCCAGCACGCTTGTAATCCTCGTTAGTAACATCTTCTTTTTTGAGCTGGTTGTAAAAGTCTTTCTGTGATGGAAGCTTTGTGTCATCCAATTTTTTGAAACTATCCACGTAATTATATGGGAAGACACCCTTCTGTCGAATAAGCTGAAACTTATTTTCTTCCGCGAAATATTTTCTCACTTCTCGACATTGTTCGGGTTTTAAATTTTGACTAAGTTTATCGAGACTGCTGGCCATGAAACGAAAACTGTCGAGGAAGCGTAATTTTAAAAATACCTGCCATTGTTTACCATCCCTGTTCTCGATGTTATCCACCAAAACATGTTTAGTAAATGATATATACTTTTCCTTGTTTTGGGGGATAACATCCAGCTTTTCTTCGTTGGAAGCCAATTCCTTAACAAACAGGTGGGAGTCAAAGTTGGACATATTATGGAAAAAGATGGGTATAAATTGTGGAATTTTGTAATTAAGGTTGCATACAGAGTGCGCGGGGCATCGATAGGAGCCGCCTGTATGACTATGTTCGTGCACACGATCGTTTAGCGCTACATCAAATGGCTTTTCGCAAATATGACACACCCTAGCTTCTTGATGCTCCCTCTCTTGTTCCGCAGAAATAGGTGTCATGGGTACTACTTCCTTCATAAAGCGATTATAGATTGATTTACAATCAGTCTCTAAGCGATTTACGAATTCTTTGTGAGCATCCGGACCCCTATATCTTTGGTAAATCGAATGAGCATCATCAAAGTCACATTTGATGTAGTAACCGAACGAGTACGGAACATGTTTGTGCGTTCTCACAGTGTATGAAGTATCGGGATCCTGCGCATTTTCCTCTGTATTCAGGGGTTCAAGGATTGTCTCGAAATCGGCATAAACAACAAAAGGTACTTTTAATTTTTTTTCAAAGTTTGCTTAGGTTTGCTTAGGTAAATTTCAAAATATTCTCGGGAATCTCTTCACCATGTTTTTTTTTTAATTTGTCGTTGGGACTTTAGCTAAAACGTGCCCGCAATCATGCTCCTGATGAGTCTTTAATTTTTGTTCTGAATCAAAATACGATAAACAACCATCACATAAATACTTAACACCATGATGTAGGGATAATTGTCTTGAGATCAGGCGCGATAAACTTCTTATTAAGCAGTAATGACTATTTCCATAGTCATCACTGATTACTAACAAATTTACGTGTCGCTCCCTATTACGAGACTTTGTAAAGTATAAGGGACCCACGACTTCAATAATATTTTTACCATCTTCGAACCCTTTCTCCAGTCCATAAACATTGATAGAAATATTATTGAGACTTCATTTCATTGTTGTATTATTGAGTCGTTCAAACTTAATGATGTCGGTAAGTTTAATCGGAAATTCCATACCTGTTCTCAAAAGGCAGATAGTTCGCGAGTCTGTTTGCATTTTGAGTCCAATGAACTGGATGTAAGGCAGCTAGGACTGACCACATGAGATATTTCTGATCTGAATTCTGGATGTTTAAGACAGCTTTCTTTGCTTCAATCCCCTTGGGCAGCGGGATGTAGGAAGATGGCTTTAGAGGCTGGATCTTATTGATACCTAATTCTAAGTGGAGGAGTTGTTGGAGCGCCCACCCTGTAACAATAGAAATAGGTTTTAGTAAGAAATATTAAACAGTTTTCAAAATTTTTTGCAATAGTTTTACACTTACCACTATCCTTTTCCATAAATTCTGAATACTTCCGTTCTAGGATAGTGCTGAACTGCTCAAACAGCTCCTCCAAGTCCGTAGCCCTGTTCACCAGCTGGTATTTGGTGTTGAAGGACTTCACCTCCTCTGACTCGCTCGACTGCAGGAGGAAGCGGCCGATAAGCTCCAGTCCGACCTTCAGCTGCTCATACTTCGCGCAGATGTCTCCCACCAACTTGATGAATTTTTGTTTTAGCTGCTGTAGATACTGCTTTACGTTGGTGGGATCCTGGCTTGAAGTCAGTCGGTACGTCGCAATTCGGCTCCTCAACGATGTTCTTATCAGCTCTACTCCTTCCTCCTCCTGCATCACGCAGCATTTCTCCCGATGACTCAGGGTCCTGAGATGGCCGCCCCATCGGTTTGTAGGAACATCCAGTTTACATGTTCCACAATGCTGCGTGGACGATGTAGATGGTTCTGGAGACAAGAAAAAATAATTAGTATCAAAGTTATCTAAAAACAATTCTAGTCGCAAAAGAAAATTCCAATTTTCAACTACTCACCATCTAGCGAAGCGAGTCTTGCTCTTTTCGCCATGGATGTCTGCGTAGAATCCGCTTGTCTTTTGGGGGCCGGGTGTTTCTCCTTCTGGTGGCGAAGAAGAGCCCCCTCCGACTTGAAAATCCCCCTGCAGACGTCGCAGATCTTGACTGCTAAGCGGCAATCTCCATGGCGATTGAAGTTGTCCTTCCTGGTGAACTCACGGCTATAGAATTCGCACGCAAACATTTTCTGGAAAATAAAATATTTTGACTGAGGAAAATGCTCCAGAACCCCTCACTAGTATACTACTACTACTATTATGTGACTCGGAGATGTGAGTGGAAACCGAACATACATCATATTTCCCTACTAGCTGTTTGATTCCTTTTTTTCTGGCACTAAATGTCCAGTTTTTTAGCATAACTTCAAGCAAAACTGCAGTTTATACATACCCGATAGAGAAATTATTTTTTAAAACACTATTACATGCATAAAGAATACTTCGTCAGGTTCTAGTTTAAAAGATTTATTGTTTGGGTGTTACGTCACTATACTGCTAAGGCAAATTAATATTTTAAAAATAATAAAAGTCACTGCTTCCCCCCCCCCAAAAAAAACAAATCCTGAAAAAATAAATGTTTTGAATACTGTCAGCGACTTTTCATTCTAAAAAGTATGCTTGACCTTAATCTCTATAGTTTCAAAATAAAACAGCGTTTAAAACAAAACAAAAAATACTTTTCTATCCCTCGATCCCGATTCCCAATATTACTGTAAATAACTCAACATTTCCATGCTGTTACTTAAACGCGAATTTAACATCATAATTTTGTGCAATAAGGTTGTAAGACAGACACATCGACAGACTATTTTATTTTTCCTGACAAAGCGGCACTAGGTTGTAAGACAGACACATCGACAGACTATTTTTTGATTTTCCCTGACAAAGCGGCGCTAATATTCTTGTAAAGATTCAACATTTCATTTTTGCTAATACATGCATCCTACAAAACTTTAAGCTAATATCAATAGGTACTTACCCAAAAATTTCACAGTACACTTCCTTCACACACAAAAAAAAACAACGACCACTCTGAATGTTTGACACCCAACGAACTTAATGCACACACTAGGAGATTCAGACGCCAATTGTGCTTTGCAAATTGTCACATTCCCCCTTTTATGCTTTCTCTTATCAACCGGAAACTGACGAGTCCTAACAAGTTAACGACGCAGTTTGCTGCTTAAAATAAAGTTAATAATTTATAATTGTGTGTTTTATTTATCAGTACAAGACTAATATTTTGCAATTCTTTCTGCTGTTCGCACGTTCGAGCCAACCTTATCACCGGAAACTGCTGACCGCAACTTCCTGAGTTGCACACGGCACTAATACATATTTTTTGTTGTTATTATTCACTTAAATAATATTAATACATTCTATTTCTTCAAAAATTTTAAAATCTTAATTTTTACCGATTGGTTCTACGTACATATTTGCTTCTATCTAAACACACATACCGACTGTTATTTTACAAGTAAATAACTTTTTCAACTAATTAATATTCTCCTGATAAGGACGGAAGTTGCGAAGGCTGACGGCTTCCGGCGTCCTTATCGCTGTATATTCCTTTCTATTGCCACTAAAAGGCATGTAAATACGTTTTGATTTCCTTGCAAACAATTTCAAACTAAATCATTAATTTTCTTTAATTGCTAATGCCCTTACCTCTCGGAATTAAGAAACCCTAATAGCGCTATTACTTTATTTAAATTTTTCTCTTTTCTTTGATACCCATCATGACTTGTATCATATTCGAGCCCCCTTTTCATCGACCGGAAGTGCTACCGCCGTAGTTTTAATTTTAATTTTATAGTTCTGGTTGTTTGCGTCAGCGTTCAATCTGGGACTTTATAAACTTCTTAAACAGGGCTGTTTAAACAGAGCTGTTTCAACAGGGGTGTTTAAACAGGGGTGTTTAAACAGCCCAGTTTAAACATTGGTGATTTTAACGTGGGTTGTTTAGTTGTTATTAACTTAAATAATATTCCTAAATTATATATTTCATCGAAAATTTAGTATACAGAGTGATGCGAAAAATTTAAAAATATTATTTTTACTATCAGTCAAGATTTTTGACAAATAATTTCACTAATCGAATGATCTCATCATCTACTATCCTACATCCAAATTTCAACTCTCCAACCTGAGCCATTAGAGCGCTAATAGCAAAAAACTATATCTCTGAGACCAAAGGGCCGATTGTTGAGTGTAATTTTGTAATATGCTACCTCTGTATAAAATGTTACTAGTAAATGTATTGTTGTAGTAGGTAGATTAGAAATAAAAAAAGAGTGACTGGTTGAATGTCATAAAAAATGTCAATGTTGTTTCACTAAAAATCTTCTTTAAAATTAATAAAACTAACAGGTTACGGGCCCAGATGCTCCATTAAGTATCTAGGGAAGTAAAAATAAATCAGTAAAAAGTAAAATCAGTTATATAGAAAAGTAAAAGTAAAGCCTATGAAAATGTCTGCCCTGGATGAATTAGCAGTGATAGAAAAATTAAAAGATAATGAAAGTTTTCAAGTATGGAAATTTCAAGTAAGGGTTCTGTTTAAAGCAAGTGATAGTTGGGAGATTGTTAGTGGTAGTAAACCTTTTGAAATGTTAACTAAGCCAGAAGAGAAGATCGAATGGACTAAAAAAGATGCTAAAGCTCAAAAAGTCATCATAACAAGTATTGATAAGAAGCTTATGGCTCATATTTTAAACTGTGAAACTTCCAAGGAAATGTTTGATAAATTATGTGGTATATTTCAGCAAGGGACAGAAGACCAAAAGTGTAATTTATTACAAGAGTTCTTTAACTGTACCTATCAGAAAGGAAGTGACATGTCATTACATATTAGTAAGTTGGAAAATATAGCATATCGGTTGAATTCCTTAAACCATCAAATTGATGATGCTATGATGATATCAAAAATTTTAACTACACTACAAATTATAAACATTTTTGTACGTCATGGGAATCAACGTCAGTCAACGAAAGAACATTAACAAATCTTACTGCAAGATTACTGGTGGAGGAAACAAGGAATAAAACAACTTATGAGAGAGAAGTTCCAGTTGCTTTTGAAACAGAAAAACAAAATTATTTTAAAAGAAGTAGCCATGGAAATAACAATAAAATATGTTGTTTTAAATGTAACAAAATTGGGCATATGGCGAGACAATGCAAGAATTTGACTTTCAACAAGAATTACAGGAAGCCTTGTTCAATATGCAAGAAAACTAATCATGCAGATGAAGATTGTTTCTTTAGGAAGAATAAGCTGAATTCGGATGTAAATAGAAATAAAATAGCATTTTTCACACACGTTATAGATGATACAGAAGATTTTATGGATTTTGTCATTGATTCTGGCGCTACTTCGCATATGATGAACAGAAAAGAAGTTTTAGACGGTATAAAAATACATAAAAGTAATATTGGAATTGCAAACAAAAACTATAAAATGGAAACTGAAGCAGTGGGAACAATTAATGGAGATTCTTGTATTTTAAATGATGTATATTATGTACCGGATTTAAGTAAAAATTTATTGTCAGTGCATGCAATAACTGAAAAAGATGGGGAAGTACTTTTTAAGAAAAATGAAGTAATAGTATCAAAAGATGGACAAGAAGTACTAGTAGGACAAAAGCAAGATAATGGACTTTATACTTTAAAATTAAGTGCCGAAGAAATAAGAAAACAACAATGTATGATAACCGACAAGAAATTAGAAATAGTAGAAGATTGGCATAAGAAGTTGGGACACATGAGTAAGACATATATGAAAAAGTTAATAAAATTATCTACAGGGATGAACATAACTGAAAAAGACTGTGATTATCAAGAAAACGTATGTGAAGTTTGTATGAAAGCTAAACAAACCAGACTGCCGTTTGATAATTTACGACAGAAAGCAACGAAGCCATTGGAAATTATACATACAGATGTGTGTGGTCCTATCGAGCCTTCTACATGGGATGGTAAAAAATACATGGTAACATTTTTGGATGATTTTATGCACTATGCTAGAATATATCTTATAAGTTACAAGCATGAAGTAGCTGAATGTGTAAAAAACTATATTTTGGAAATGGAAGCTTTTATGAATAAAAATGTTTCGAAAATCCGCTGTGATAATGGTGGTGAATACTTAAATAGAAATACGTAAAAATTGAGAATAAGTTCTCTAAACCACCTGAAAATTCCTTATACTATAAGGATTTGAACAAATCATGGTAAAACAGCTATTCTCCGGGCTATATGCCCCTCCGAGCGCTGGATTACATACCAAAATTTGCCGTATTTTGACTAACACTGTTAGACAACAAAATACTTGGTTTGACTGCAAGAAACTACCAGGAAGGAGGTAGCTTTTTTCTTTAGTTAGGATGTCGTTACCTGCATACCGGTTTCGAACTCTTTAGTTCTCATCAGTACAGGATAAACGAACATACCTACCTTCAGAAACAGCATACTCTTTAAGCTAGCCATGTCACACTGTATAAGCAGTATAAAACAGGCAGCGCCATCCATTAGCAGTTTCAAGCAGTCGGAGTAGAATTTACCGTGAGGTAAAATATTACAACAATGAAATGAAGTCTACTTGTCAGGGGTACATATATAAATACGTAAAAATTGAGAATAAGTTCTCTAAACCACCTGAAAATTCCTTATACTATAAGGATTTGAACAAATCATGGTAAAACAGCTATTCTCCGGGCTATATGCCCCTCCGAGTGCTGGATTACATACCAAAATTTGCCGTATTTTGACTAACACTGTTAGACAACAAAATACTTGGTTTGACTGCAAGAAACTACCAGGAAGGAGGTAGCTTTTTTCTTTAGTTAGGATGTCGTTACCTGCATACCGGTTTCGAACTCTTTAGTTCTCATCAGTACAGGATAAACGAACATACCTACCTTCAGAAACAGCATACTCTTTAAGCTAGCCATGTCACACTGTATAAGCAGTATAAAACAGGCAGCGCCATCCATTAGCAGTTTCAAGCAGTCGGAGTAGTGTTTTATACTGCTTATACAGTGTGACATGGCTAGCTTAAAGAGTATGCTGTTTCTGAAGGTAGGTATGTTCGTTTATCCTGTACTGATGAGAACTAAAGAGTTCGAAACCGGTATGCAGGTAACGACATCCTAACTAAAGAAAAAAGCTACCTCCTTCCTGGTAGTTTCTTGCAGTCAAACCAAGTATTTTGTTGTCTAACAGTGTTAGTCAAAATACGGCAAATTTTGGTATGTAATCCAGCGCTCGGAGGGGCATATAGCCCGGAGAATAGCTGTTTTACCATGATTTGTTCAAATCCTTATAGTATAAGGAATTTTCAGGTGGTTTAGAGAACTTATTCTCAATTTTTACGTACTTAAATAGAGATTTACAGTCATGGTGTAAGGCAAAAGGTATAATTATTGATTCGACAATTATATATACACCACAGTTAAATGGTAAGGCAGAACGTCTTAATCGAAGTATCATGGAAAAAGTTAGAGCTTTAATTTTTGAGACAAAGATGGAAAAACAATTTTGGGGTGAAGCCGCTCGTGTAGCTACATATATATTAAACAGGAGTCCTACTACAAATTTAGATGTTACACCTGCAGAAAAGTGGTTTAACAGAAAACCAGATTTAACTTGTCTACAAATTTTTGGAAATGAAGCTTACGCTAAAGTACTAGGTTATCCCGAGAAATTAGATGAAAAAAGTAAAATGTATATTTTTGTTGGATATGCACCAAATGGTTACAGACTGTGGGATAATGAAAATAATAAAGTAGTAATAGAGATGTAATTTTTAAAAACCCTAGAAAAACAAGTGAAACTAATAGTGAAACACAAGAAGATATAAGAGTTGTTAAAATTCAAATAATACAAGAAGAAAATGAAGTTCAAGTTAATGATGAATAAAATGAAGTTACAGTAAATATTGAAGAAAATGGAGTTCAAGTTAATGATATAGAAAACAATAATGAAGAATTACGGGAAAAAAGAACTGTTAGAAGACCTGAAAAATACACTGATTACATGTTATTAGCTTATGATAAAGCTATAAATAATAAAGACAAAGAACATTGGCTTAAAGCAATAGAAGAAGAAAAATCATCATTGAATAAAGATAATACATGGGTTTATGTAGATGGAACTGAAGAAGGTCAAGAAAAAAGTAAAGTAGATGAACAAGAGCTTTTGGAGGTAGACAAAACAGATGAAATAAGGGAACAATCAGACGAGAAAGAAAGCAGTAAAAAGAAAAAGAAGAAAGGCAAAGATAAGATTGTAGAAGACAAAGAGAAAGATAATAAAGAAGAAGGCAAAGATGAAGATGCCGGCGAAGAAGGGACAGAAAAAGTTGGTAAAAAGAAAAAGGGAACTAAGGAAGACAAAGATGCTAAAGCTAAAAAAGGGCCTGCTAAAAATCCCATTGCTGCTATGCAAGAGACTCTTAAAAAGATTAAAGAGGAAGAGGAAAGATTAAAACGTGAGGAAGAAGAAAGAATAAGGAAAGAAGACGAAGCTGAACAAGCAAGATTGGAAGCGTTAAGACAAGAACAAGAACGGAAAGAAAAAAAGAAGCAAAAAGAGAAGGAGAAGAAAGGAAGTCTGAAGGCAGAAGGGAAACTTTTGACTGCAAAACAAAAGGCTGACAGAGCAAGAGCTCAAGCATTAATCGATAGTTTGAAGGTACAAGGTGTGGAACTGCCTGACGTAGGCGAAAAGAAACCAAGACCTGGATTTAGAATTAAGCCCGGTAAAGTGAAGGGAGATCAAGTTGCTGATTTATTAACTAAACCTTTGCAGAGAGTGAAGTTTAAGAAGCATACAAGATTTCTTACTGAATAAAGTAGTTTAGAAAAGTCGTTCTATGCAGAATAGGTATTACAAAATTAAGGGAAGGTGTTGAGTGTAATTTTGTAATATGCTACCTCTGTATAAAAGGTTACTAGTAAATGTATTGTTGTAGTAGGTAGATTAGAAATAAAAAAAGAGTGACTGGTTGAATGTCATAAAAAATGCCAATGTTGTTTCACTAAAAATCTTCTTTAAAATTAATAAAACTAACACCGATCAACGCCGTTCTTTTTTTAAACGCCTTTTGACGCTACCCCAACCACGTGACCTATGGCAGTTTTCGATTTTCACCTTTGACAAGTGACAGGTGACAGTTGACACCTCGAAGATGACGGGTGACAGCCGCCATATTTTTTTTCACAATGTCCGACGTCATCCTGAACCCGTTCCCTCTGCTAGTTTTTACTTTTGCCCTTTGGCGAGCGAGCGGCGACCAGTGACAGGTGACAGTTGACAGGTGACAAGTGACATTTCTCTTGCTGATGGAAGCCCTACTAACGTAGACTTCGACGACCTACTTCAAATTCGTCCCTTTTATTAGCACGGCCGACGTTCGAATTTTTTTATTGTCTTTACCCACTTAGCGGTATTCTAACGGGAGCTCGACTGGTTCAGCGGTAATGCATTGGACCGTCACACGGATGGCGCGGGTTCCAATTCCACCGATGGCAGGACTTTTTTCAGATTTATACTCATGTAGCAGATGGATCGTTGCAGATTTTAGGTTTGGAATAGTTGGATCAGGTTCTTAGGGATTTAGGAGTGACAGCTGATTGGTGAAAGGTGACATCTCAAGTAGTTAATGCCCAAGTAGTTAGCGTCCTAGGTAGCTAAGTCCAAAGTAGCTAGAGTAGAAGAGTGTGACAGTTGACAGTTGACAGTTGACAGATGGCGTATGACAGATGACAGATGACCTTTGACAGATGACAGTTGACATATGATAGGTGGCAGCTGACGTATGAAGGTTGACAGTTGACAGATGACGTCATAGATCGCGAGATAAGATCCCTCCGGAGGACGCGGACGGAGTGATGGTCAATTCCCAAAGTATCACTACTCGAAGGGCTATTCAGCAGTTCGAAAGATTAGAGCGGAGACTTAAGAATGATGCAAAGTTGCGAAATATGTATGTTCAATTCTTAGATGAATATGAGGCATTGGGTCATATGTCAAATGTTACAAATCAGATTGATTCCGACATAGCAGTGTCATGTTATGTACCTCACCATACTGTTTTTAAAGACGATAGCAGTACAACAAAGCTCAGGGTTGTGTTCAATGCATCTATGCCTACTAGTTCAGGCTACTCATTGAATGACATTCAAATGACAGGACCTACTATGGATGATCTTGTTTCAATTTTACTTCGTTTCAGAACACATCAGTTTGTTATTTCAGCAGATATAAAGAAAATGTATAGGCAGGTCTTAGTGGACAAAGAGGATAGACGGTTACAGAGAATAGTATGGCGTAAAGGTTCTGAAGATGTACTTCAGACATACGAATTAAATACAGTTACCTACGGTACTACTTCGGGGTCACTTCTAGCCATCAGATGTCTAAAACAATTAGGTATTGAGTGTAGGGAAAATCATCCGGAAATAGCACAAATTATTGAGTCGGACTTTTATGTAGACGACCTCTTGACAGGGGCGGATTCAGCCCAGGAGGTTTCAGGAATATGTAGTAAAATTACAAATGTACTTGAGAAGGGTTGTTTTGAGCTACGTAAGTGGCGATCAAATGATCAAAATATTATGAAAGACCTTCATAAAGATATTACACCAGAGGCTGTTTTGTTAAGAGCTGATGAAAAAACTTTGGGGCTAGTGTGGTCTAGTCTTTCAGATTCACTGTCTTATGAAATAAACTTGAATGATCAAGAGACAGCTATAACAAAACGCATTCTATTGTCATCGATCTCAAGGTTGTTTGATCCCTTAGGTCTAGTGTCTCCTTGCATATTGTATATTAAAATTATGTTGCAAAAACTATGGTTGCTGAAATTATCTTGGGATCAAGTCCTACCTGATGAGTTTCAAGGAGCGTGGTTTAGGTTTAAAGCTGAATTACCATACATAAATGAGATGAACTTAACTCGTAAGGTTGTTCTTGGAAATGTTATAGAATTTCATTGCTTTTGTGACGCGTCATCGGTGGCTTACGGAGGCTGTATTTATGTCAAATCAGTAGATTCAGAAGGGAATATTTATGTCCGTCTTTTGTGCTCTAAATCCAGGGTCGCTCCTCTCAAGACATTGTCAGTGCCTCGCCTTGAATTATGTGGTGCTCTCTTAGTATCTAGATTAGCAAAAAAGGTATTTGATTCGCTAAAATTACAGTCATACACTTGTTTTTTTTTTGGACGGATTCAACTATTGTTTTGGGGTGGCTTCGGACATCTCCCAGCCAGTTGAAAACATTTGTCAGCAATAGGGTGGCTGAAATTCAAGGTCTGACTAATTCATTTCCATGGAATCATATACCAACTGAACAAAATCCTGCTGATGTGGTCAGCCGAGGCGCTATGCCTAGTCAGCTTAAGGCTAATCAAATTTGGTGGGAAGGTCCAGTGCTTTTATATCAGAATAGTGTTGATTACTTGATATCAAATGATTCTGATGATATTGAATTACCCGAGCAGCGTAAAAATATTCATATATTTACCTCCGTTGTGTCAGGAGAAACCTTTCCTTTTGAACGGTTTTCTAGCTTCACAAAATTAAAAAGAGTTGTAGCGTGGATTATTAGGTTCAAAAATCACTGTCTAAACAAAAATAATAAAAGGGTATGTCCACTGACTGTGGATGAGATTGAGGCTGCTCTATTGAAAATAATTCAAATTGTTCAACGTGACTCATTTTCAAGAGAATATGAGGATTTGTCAGGAGAAAAGGAAATTTCTCAAAAAAGTTCGATTTTGAGTCTTTCACCATTTTTCGCAAATAATGTTATTCGTGTTGGAGGTCGCTTAAAAAATTCTAATTACAATGAAAATAAGAAACACCCAATTTTAATACCTTCTACACATCACATAACCAAGCTTATTCTTAGCGATAAACATGTACGTTTGTATCACGCGGGCGCTCAGGCAACTTTAGCCTCAGGTCGTGAAAAATTTTGGTCGGTTACTGGTCGTAATATTGCCAAGAAAGTAGTTAGAAATTAATTGCATACGGTGTTTTAGATACAATTCAAAGATTCAAAATCCTCTCATGGGTGAATTACCCTCGATACGAGTACACCCAGACCTCCATTTGAAGCAACGGGTGTGGACTATGCAGGCCCGTATTTTACTAAAAATCATAAAGGTCGCGGTTCTAAAAAATCCAAATGTTGGATATGTTTATTTGTATGCCTGAAAACTAGGGCTGTGCACCTTGAATTGGTTCAACAAATGCATTTGTGTCTGCCTTTCGCAGGTTTGTATCTCGGAGGGGTAAGCCAGCTCACGTTTATTCCGACAATGGCAGCAATTTTGTTGGCGCTTGCGCAGAGCTTAAAAGGTTATTAAACAACAAAGAGTTTTGTAACGAATTGTAGGATTCTTTGAGTTCTGATAATATTTCTTGGCATTTCATACCACCAAGAGCTCCACACATGGGTGGTATGTGGGAAAATGGAGTAAAAAGTTGTAAACATCATTTGCGTCGTGTAATGGGGAATATCGTCTTTACATTTGAGGAATTTTATACACTGTTGGTGCAGATAGAATCAATATTAAATTCTCGTCCAATCTGCCCCAAGTCCAGCGATCCAAATGACCTTTCTCCCCTCACTCCTTCTCACTTCTTGTTGGGAAAACCAGCTACGTCATTGCCAGATTCTGACGTATCCAATGTTGCGGTTAATCGGCTAATGAGATTTCAATTAATACAGCAAATTCAGCAACACTTTTGGCAAAGATGGCAGGAGTTTATAAACGAGCTTCAGCAGCGCCGAAAATAGAAAACTTCCCATCCAGGCATCCAGCTAGAAGACATGGTTTTAGTAAAGGAAGATAATTTAGCTCCAAAACAGTGGAAGTTGGGGCATGTTTGTCATGTTTTTCCTGGAAAGGATGGTGTGTGTCGTGTTGCCCATATTAAAACTTGCAGTGGGGTGATTCCGCGAGCTTTCTCAAAATTATGTGTGTTACCCTTAAATAAAGAGTGTCCATAACAATGCGTCTAATATGACTGCTTCGTCATTTCTTGGAAGGGAGCCTTGGAGGGGTATAGAGACGCATACATTATCGTGTGAAAAGAAGTGGCAACGCCTAAAAGGGAAAAAAACTACCCATAAATAATTGTTCCGAGAGTTCGGCGGCGTTTCATCTTCGTAGCGGCGAGTGAGTTCCGCGAAGTAATAAAACCCCGGTGCTAGCAGGTGCGCCGTAAAAAGCGAGTCAGTCGCAAGACAATCGTCTAAGGGTGTGTTGCCGTCTTGTTGACTGTTGATTTACGTCATTCAATAATTGTTAAAAAAGTCAAAATTACTTAATTTGGTTATCCAGAGTCTTATAAAAACGTGTTTTGTAAAACGAATAGTAATTTCTAAATAATGTACCTAGTATGTATTTAGTTTTAATTAAAAAATTAAAATTTTGGTTTTGAATACCGAAGAAAAATGATTGTTTAATTTATGCAGTTACGCCCACTATCCCAATTAATTGTCACTACTTCATTAACCAAGAAGTATTCTCTGCTGGAAATGATCACATTTCACCTGCTGTAGTAATTCAGCTTCCTCAGTTAAACCTTTCACTGCTGCCAGAACGTTCTACTCACATTAAACTTACCAGTTTGGACTTAGAAGAAATCAAACATTTGACCAAAAAGTTAAATACACCACATGAAGTAAACATTTTAGAAGATCCAGCACTATTAGAGGAAAAATCAATGCCTACATGGATTCATGTCCTCATATACCTTATGGTCACAATGTTTGTTTTCTTGGCGGTAACATGCTACTACAGAACCTTTTACCCTTAAGGTGCGTTTCCTATGGGGCGGCTGATGTTCGCGGCTGCCGCACAGCGTCTGCTGACGCCAGTATATCCACTGACGTTGACGCTTGCGTGTGACGCTCGAAAAGAAACGGATAAATTAAATTGTCACATGAGCAGTACTGGGCGTCAGACGATGTGCGGCAGCCGCGAGCGTCAGCCGCCCCATAGGAAACACACCTTTATCCATGCCAACGTAAAAGTAAAAGGAAAACCAAGACAGAAGATTTGGAAATGAAAGAGCAGCCTTAGACAACGTTTTCAACCCTAAGGCTTTATCTCAGATGGGAGGAGTTATGTATCACAACCAAACCACCAGGATACGCCACTGGAGAATACCCAAACCAACAGATAAGACTCGAGAAGATGCTGCGTCGCCTTTTACCGTATTTTATCTTTTCATGCTGGACTTCATCTTTATATGATAATTATCGAATTTTATCTTACATTACATTATACCAGGTGTTATCTTTTCCTACTGAGTTATATCTACTATGATAATTTCTGATATTTGTTAATTCATGTAATTCCCGTATTTTATCTATTTATGCCAGGATTTATCTTCACTTTTAGGATCATTCTCGTATATAAAGAAAAGTACCATAATTCAAGTCTGCGAGTAATTTATTAAGTCCAACAATTACAGTATTTTAACCGCAAAATACATAATTGAGGACCGGGGGCTTCCGAACCCTATTGAAATTGGCGATATTCGGACAATGGGAAGTCATAATTTTGAATTTTTTTATGTCGAAAAATGCCGTTTGCAGACCCATCTTTGATACCTAATAACTCGAAAACGACACGTCGTTCAGAAAAACGGTTTGATACGTCAAACTTTAGAATCTCAAATACTTTCTTTTTGCAATACATTTACCTATACCTAAAACGATCGGAAATTGGAAAAATTTGGGAAAAACCGAAAATTACGATTTTTGAAGAAAATGTTTGACGGTTTTTAATTTTTTCGGAGTCAAAACGGATCCAAGTCAAAATCCCATTACCTGGTCGGAAAGAGCTCCCCGAAATACGTAATTTTCATATTTTTGGTTTCTTCATTTTTTATAGAAAGGGAGCAATCGACGATTAAATTTCGATTTTTTAACCTGTTTTTCGATGACATCTCTAGATTCGAATCACTCTATATATTTTCCTAT
The DNA here is from genome assembly GCA_963971165.1 of Philopedon plagiatum. Lineage (NCBI taxonomy): Eukaryota > Metazoa > Arthropoda > Insecta > Coleoptera > Curculionidae > Philopedon > Philopedon plagiatum. The sequence goes on along the minus strand of OZ020192.1, from coordinate 53,220,940 downwards.
TCAAGTTTTTCCAACTTTTTCAACGCTATCCCGTGGGGATATAATCAGGCTTTAAAATGAATCCCGAATGGATGATCCAGGACCGGATTTAGGGGTTAAAAACTCATTTTTTCTATTTTTCTCCATCAAAACTCATCTTTAAACGGCGTTATTCCATATTATTCCCTCATATTTAATAGTTCTTTTTTGATTTTTTCCTTCCCTCATTATGTGAGAACACTCCACACCAATTAAAATTGCTTATTTTTTTCGTTAAAGTTATAAATAAATAGGTTTATTTGCATCGAGGCCCCGAAAATTTTCTAAAAATTACAAATTTAAAAGCCCAGCCGTGGCGAGCAGTCGACAGCAGACCAGAAGGCGCGTTACAGCGAAGATAAATGGCATGGAAAAATTACCCAAAACTATGCATTTTATTTTCTAGTCACGAGCGTGTATCCCTTTGGGCCAATATATTAATTAAGTAATTTTAATTTAATTTTAGGGAAATGAATTGATTCGGATCGTTTTCAAGTAACCAGAACGATTCGAAAATACATTTTATACTTTCGGCATGTGGGTGATTGTATATATAAGTCTACAGGGTGTCCGAAAAGTCTTTGTATGCGCAAATATCTTTGTCATTAGCACGAAGATAAACTTAATTGAGTCTTATTTTTAGGAAAGCGTAAATTTTTTATTCCTTTGTGTGGTTGTTTATATGTTTGTATGTATAGTACAGGGTGTCCGAAAAGTCTTTGTATGGACAAATACCTTTGCTATTTGTACAAAGATAAAGTTACTTGTCGGATTTAAAGCAAATAGTATATATTTGCATTTATATGTGTACGGAGATATATCTTTGTATACAGGCTGTCCAAAAAGTCTTAGTTTGAGCAAATACTCCTAGTAGTACCAGGATAAATGTAATTAAACCGGATTTCATGCAAATCGATTATATTTGTTTTTATGTGTTGTATATACGTATACAGGGTGTCCGAAAAGTCTTAGTATGGGCAAATACTTCTACTAGTACCAAGATAAACTTAATTAATTCGGATGTTAAGTAAATCGACTAAATTCCGATTTAAGCGTGTGGGTGTTAGTGTGAATGTATACAGGGTGTCCGAAAATTCTTAGTATGGGCAAATACTTCTACTAGTACCAAGATACTACTTAATTAATTCGGATTTTGAGTAAATCGACTATATTCCTATTTAAACGTGTGGGTGTTAGTGTGAATGTATACAGGGTGTCCAAAACGTCTTGGAATAGACAAATACTCCTATTAGTACCAAGATAAACTTAATTAAACCGGATTTGAAGCAAATCGATTATATGTTTTTATATGTGTTGTATATACATATACAGGGTGTCCGAAAAGTCTTAGTATGGGCAAATACTTCTGCTGGTACCGAGATAAACCTAATTAATTCGGATTTTAAGTAAATCGACTATATTCCTATTTAAACGTGTGGGTGTTAGTTTGAATGTATACAGGGTGTCCAAAAAGTCTTGGAATGGGCAAATACTCCTACTAGTACTTAGATCAACTTAATTACGTCGTATTTCACGCAAATCGAATATTTTTGTATTAATATGTGTTTATGTTTGAATGTATGTATGGACAGGGTGTCCGAAAAGTCTTTTTGTTGGCAAAAAGAGTTTCTATGTGTAGGTGTTTGTATGGATGTAGCGATACGGTTACGAAGAGCGGTCTATTCTGCATCATCAGTCCGAAGGAGTGTGATATCTTCCTTAATACATGGCCTAGAAACACAAAATTTTCAGGGCATGACAATGATGATATTATCGACCTTATAGAGCCCCTCGGGGGCGATTAGGCGGTCTATTCAATCTCGTTAGAGACCGCCCGTTCCGGGCCGGTCCCTATACTAAGCCGTTGGCGACTTAAATGGGTGTATGTTACCCGTTTAGACATTTTCCTTTTTCAATTTTTTTGCTCGAAAACGGTTAGTGCGGGAGCAACCAAATTTTTTGGGTTAATAGGGGGATAGTGCGACTAGCTTCGATAAAAAATTCAGTTATACAGGGTGATTCGTTTCGGAGTTATTCAACGTCAAAGTAGAAATTTCCGCGATTTCGTATGGGATCAATTATAGGTCGCAAAACTTAATTAAAATGATTTAAATTTTCGGAGGTTGTAGAAGACCGGGGGCTCCAGAACCTTATTGAAACTGGCGGTATTCGGAAAATTGGAAGTAATTCTTTTGAATTTTTTTATGTCGAAAAATGCCACTTGAAGACCCATCTTTGGTACCTAATAACTCGAAGACGGAACCGCGTCGGATAGAAAAACGGTTTGACACGTCAAGCTTTAGAATCTCAAACACTTTCTTTTTGCAATACATTTACCTCTACCTAAAACGACAGGAAATTAAAAAATTTGGGAAAAACTGGAAATTACGATTTTTCATGAAAATTTTTGACGGTTTTTAATTTTTTTCGGTGTCAAAATGGAACCAAATCAAAATCCCATATGCCTGGTCGGAAAGAGCTCGTCGAAATACGTGACTTTCATATTTTTTGGTTTCTTCATTTTTTATAGGAAGGGAGCAATCGGCGACTAAATTTCGATTTTTTTAACGTTTTTTTTATGACATCTCTACATTCGAATCACTCTGTATCTTTTCCTATCCAATTTCTTCCAACTTTTTCAACGCTATCCCGTGGGGATATAATCAGGCTTTAAAATGAATCCCGAATAAGTGATCCGGGACCGGATTTAGGGGGTAAAAACTCATTTTTTATATTTTTTCCACCAAAACTCATCTTTAAACGGCATTCTTCCATATTCTTTCTTATTTAACAGTTCGTTTTTGGTTTATTTCCTTCCCTCGTTATCTGAAACGACCAAAACCTACGCATTGAGATGAAGAGAATTTTTGGCAATCCAATTAACCGTACGCGGTGGCATTTTTACGTGACAAACGAAACATTTCGCGAACAAACAATACAATTTTTAAACGAATATGCCGAACCAAGACGGCAATATGTGTTTTATTTCGAAAATGATGACGATCAAAAATTTTATAAAGAAATGTGCAGATTTATCCCCGAAACGTTTAAAAATTCACCATACAGACTTCTGAAATCTAACACCATCTTACATGACATCACACGTGATAATACATAGCAAAGTCTAATAAAAACACAACATGAAGGTATTACGAACCATCGCGGTATTCATGAAACAACTGACGAATTAAGGACCAAATATTATTGGCCTAAGCTTAGCGATGACGTCAGAAAATGTATCAATAATTGTTATGTTTGTCAACAGGTAAAGAATGAACGCCACCCGCCATTAATTAGACTGCAATTAACACCTACTCCTAAAAAACCATTCGAAACCATTCATATAGACACGTTTAAATTTGGCAACACCGTAACCCTCACAATTTGCGATAGTTTTTCTCGATTTGGCCAAGCTTACGTACTATCTAGCCTTTCGGCCTTACACGTATACCAATCACTATTACAATTTATTTCTTCATACAAAATACCTGAAAATATAATTTCTGACAACGGAAGCGAAATTACCCAAAACTTATTAAAAGATTTTGCAAAATTATACAAAATTAACTGGCATTATACTTTACCATTAAACCCCAATAGTAATGCTATAATAGAACGATTTCACTCTACACTACTAGAACACATACGTACACTATCTATTACAAAACCCAACTTAAGCCCTTTTGAAAAAATCACATACGCAGCTTTAGGCTAAAATAATTCCATTCACTCAGCAACTAAACGAAAACCAATCGACCTATTACTAGGACATTTAGAACTTAAAGATCCAATCGACATCGATAATCAAGCAGAACCGATTAGTCACCAAATTCATGAACATAAAGAAACTATGGTGGAACTATAGAAAAAAATACGCGAGAACACCTCCAAACAAAAATCCAATGTTATTACAAAATTAAATGAAAAACGCGATGACCCACCAGACATCGAACCGGGTACCATCGGTTATAGAAAACTGACAGACAGACAGTCAAAAACTAAACCTCTTTATCGACCCGAGCATGTAGTAACAAGCAACGATCTCACCGTTATCACCCCGCTTAATACCTACCACAAACAAGTATTCAAAAAACCACGAAAATTTATAGACAAATCATTGTTACAGGTCGATGACCTTTCTGGTTCAAACCTTGATGACACAGAAAATTCAAATACAATCCCTCCAGTCCAATCCGGGAGTCCTACCATTTAAACTAGGATCTGCTAAAATAAAGTAGCTTCCCATACCTTTCTACATTACATTCCACTTAGACCTCTCCAAAAACAAATTAAGTCAATACCCGATCAATACAATAATTTAGAGGGACTATTTAATAAATCATCCACCACTCATACAGATCGCCTGTATAGGCATATAAACATTTAGAATATGAAGTAACATCTGTTAATAGGAAACTGCAATCAGTCTTCCCCGAAAAAGGTAGTAAACGCGGTATTATCAACCCATTAGGCTGTCTAGTAAAATATATTTCTGGTAACTTAGATCAGGAAGATGCTAAAGAAATTCATGATAATTTGTCAGAACTGGAATCCAACCAAAATAAAATAGTAGAGAAGGTAAACAAACAAATGTCTTTAACATCAAATTTAATGAAAAATATTAACGAAACTATGACAAGAGTAACACACAATCAAAAGCTAATCGAAGCAAAAATTGAAGAATTACGAAAAGACCTAAATGACCTTACTTATAGTTATATGCATTACATAGAACTACGCGAAATATTAGATGAAATAAAATTAAACTTAGACTCGTTGCTAAACTTTCTTTCAGATATTGAAAATGCTATAAGTTTCGCCAGTCTCCAAACACTACACCATAGTATCGTCTCTCCTACAAACTTAAAAAGAAATCGTAAATATCCTATATCAAATTCATAGTCATTCGCAAATATTATTTACTGATAACGATTATCTAAAATACTATAGCATAGTAGAAACAAATGTTTTCTACAATCAAGAAAAAATTGTTTTTTCACTCGATTTTCCCCTGATACATCCCGATACATTCGACTACTATCATTTGTATTCCATTCCAAACCAAAACCAATCAATAATAATTCCACCATCCCCATACCTTTCTATAAGCACCAATACCAAGAAGACGAGTGCATCGACCTAAGACCAAACTTTCTCTGCCTGAAGAACCACCTCTTACCTCTACAAGACAACTTAGATTGTGTAACATCATTGCTTTCCAATGGACCCAAGATAGAAAAATGTCAACAAGTTCCCGTCCATATCAGTGAAGAAATTATCGAAGAGATAAATGATGCTCACTACATTGGTATATTTCCTAGAACAAAGAAACTTCAAGCAGAATGCGCCGAAAATGACGTCGCCCTACTACAAGGAACCTACCTTTTCTTTGTTCCGCCAAATTGCGCTATCAAAGACGCAAAGTTCACCTACAAAAACGAAAAAGGCACTATTTCCGGCCACCCAGTCACATTACAAGACATCAAGGTGTTACATATCCCCACCTTGGAAGTACACAAACTGAAACTAGAAAACGTACCATTGGATAAACTCCATGAAGTCCAGCTCCAACAGCTACAAGAAGAGCCACTGGAAGAATTTCACCTTCACTCAAAATACTCCATTTGGTCCCTGGGTTGCGTCTTGACGCTAGTCTCATGTGTCACTCTCTATATCCTGATCACACGAAAATAAAAGATCTGCAAATTGATATGCAAGAAGAAGCCTACAGCAGCTAAAAGAAAACAAGTTGAAGAACCGTTTATGGCAACTCAGATGGTTCCACTCTCGAGTTCCTTTTAGGGATGGAGGAGTTATGTGCCCATCATTTCATGGAACTGCTGTGTTGCAGAATGCTGAGCTAAGCACCGTTCCCATGAGAATCCAATAGTGCATTTTGCATTAGGTTTTCTATGCAGAATCGACATAGACTTTAACACGTTAATACGTAAAATTGATTGTTCAGTATTTAACCGATTTTTACGACTTTTGTTAAATTAAATAAAAGTCACATTTTTTAAAAACGTGTTTCTATAAACGCGAAACATAAAGACGCTCGCTGGCCAATCTTCGAACTACGTTGCGCTGACCTTGCCTCGTGCCGATTAATTTTAGCTCGCTTTGGCTAGTAATTTTCCGATGATGATGCAATCTCTATAGCATGTAATATTGTGGTATACGAGGTATAAAAATATTAGAATATACGAGGTATACTGATTTATATCTTACTACGCAAAGATCATTGACAATAACTACTGCATTGCCGTTTAGGAATTAGCAGTGTTATAGGCTTTAGCAGTAATCTAAGTGAGGGATGTATAAAACAGTTTAACTAATAGAAAGATTGACTTATCCAATTCTTTTCAGCCATTGAGGAACTTAAGCGATAACTCACGAGGGAGTTGATCGATTCACTTCGGTTCTTTTTCCAAACGACTTATTACGTCACGTTGAACACGTGATGTATGTCAAATATAAAGTATAACTAATAACTATACAGAGATAAATATGTATGTTTTGTTAATGAGTCTCGTGCTATTTGCATCATGCACTACCGCAAAGCACGAGGCTAACAACGAAAAACGTGTCTACACCATTAAAACGACTGTTGCGCTAACCTTGCCTCGTGCTATTGGCGTCATGCACTACCGCAAAGAACGAGGCTCTTCGGTTTTTTTTCCCAAACGACTTGTTACGTCACGTTGAACACGTGATGTATGTCAAATATAAAGTATAACTAATAAATATACATAGACACATATGTATGTTTTGTTAATTAGCCTCGTGCTATTGGCGTCATGCACTACCGCAAAGCACGAGGCTAACAATGCAAGCCTATATGTTATGAACTCACTATTTTATTGGAACTCGATGGCGACGTCGGCTAGAGCGCCGGTATTCCAACATACAGGTCCCCAGTTCTAATCCCAGCATGGGTAAAATAAATAAAAAAGTTTTTGACGTCATCATCCTGAAATACTGAATAATATTTTTAAGGAGTAGTAGTACTAATGTCCGATGCAGTTAGGTCCCAAATAGATATTGCCCAAGTAGTTGATGCCGAAGTAACGCCCAAGTAGCTAAGGCCAAAGTACCTATAGCCCAAGAGTTTGGCATTTGACAGTTGGCAGATGATGTCGACATACCCCACCATTTTGATGTATGACGTACGTCGTTGCTTAAACCGGAAGTGGCCGCCATTAGGCAAAGTATCCCCCTACCTACTGCCGTCGACGCATCTAGTTGTTTTACCCTTGGTTGGGTTTGATTGGGTATTGTTTTATTTGTGTAATAGTGTTATAACTTTTTGAAATTGGGTATTTTGAAAGTTAGTAGGATTTTTTCTTCAAAGGTAACCAAAATATTATTTCTTTAAACTTGTTATATATAATTTATTGTTGAGAAACTTGGCAACACTACACACACTACACACTACTTTGCGTCACTGTTTTTTAATTGTGTTTATTATCAGTGGTGCGCACCGGTAAAGCATTTTTTTGGGGCGATTTCGGGCTTATTTTTTTCCGATCTAAATTCATACCAGGATTTTACCACTTTCAATATATGTAGTGAGTTTCATAACACCCTGTATATAACATATAAAATGTCCAAAATGTATTGCATTTGTATACATGGTTTTTACGTCCAACCTCTTAATTAAGTTAAAAAAAAGTCCTAGTGTTTTTTTTTGTTAATAGAGCTAGAGCCAGAATCCCAATCTGTTGACTTTAACAAACTTTCTTGACAAAAACGAAGTGTAATTTGACAAAAAAAAACAATAAAAAAGGTTTTGCTCAGTGAGAGAAATACATTTATTAAAAAGTGTTACGCCTAATAGTGTATTACGTTTCTTAATAAGCATAACACAGTAATTTAATATAATACTTTTTAAACTATAAATGTTAATTTTGTATGCATCGCATATTTTTATTTGATATTCTCCATAAAACCTATTTCATTTCGTGCATGCCCGAGCTTTAACAAAAGTAATAAAAAAATACCATATAATGCGGATTTTATAGGTATCATCTGTAATTTGTAATTATATATGTGACTTAAATATCACATTATACGTAAAATAGAGCATTGTAAAAAATTCTACTTACCGTCAACATTTATAGATCTAGTCTTTTTTACAGCTCCTCTTACCGACGCTCTTCTTTTAAAAAGATATCTATTACGACTTCTTGGAGCAGCAGATGTCAGAAGAGTGGATTTTTGTGAAAGCGATTTTATTAGGTGCTCTTCTAAATATTGGTGTACTTGAGGGTTCAATTCTAAAAATAAATTTTGTTAGTTTATTGAATTCTTTAGTAGTATTTTATAGTATAGTATATAGCCTGTTCAAAATGAAGTCGGCACTATTGGTAAATTTCTTATTATGAGAGCTACAAATTCAACTAAATTAGCAAAATAGTGTATTTTTTACGCTGATTATATTATGCTGATGTCAAAAAAATAATTGATCATCTAAATCACGCGATATTAACAAAAATGTATTTTTTTAAATGGAATGCCCTATATCTGCTATAACCATTTGATAAAGAGTGAAATTCTAAATAAAATTTGTCTTTTACTATATATCGGTAAAATTAATAATAGCGGAGATATTTACATTTAAATGTATTTCCCATTTAATATAGTAGGTGACCGTGTACCGTATTAAACAGTCTTTCTCGACAACTTATCCACAAGCGGCCCTCACAAAAATAAAATGAATACATGTAGTACAGTGATTAATCATTTAAGATGGTGCGCCGCCGCACAATACGTACGTTGCTGCCAATGTACTTACTGAACTTTTTGGACACCGTTGGTTAGCTACAGGTGGACCAATTTTATGGCGTATCAGCGTTCACCAGATATTACTCACCTCGATTTTTATTTTTGGGGGTTTTTAAAAAACTAGATTTAAAAAAAACAGTACAATAATGTTGATGAACTACAAGAATCTATTATTAATCATATTAATAACATCGATGAGCGAACCGATTTGAAGGCTACAAAGAAAGTTTCGAAATGTGCTCGGAAATGTGTAGAAGTAGAAGGGAATGTATTTGAACACTTGATTTGAGTTTACATTTTTATTTTTATTACTGACAACTAAAATCCCAATTAGTTATCGTGGAAATTACAACAGAAAATGTATGCCATTTTTATTATTATTTTTTAAAATTCGTTATTATAAATAGCATAATTATAAATCATTAATCACAACTACATGTACTAATTTTGTTTTTGAGATGGCCGCCCGTTGTAAATTGTCGAGGAAGACCGTTTAATACGGTACATGGCCGCCTGCGATAATAAATGAAAATTACATTTAAATGTAAATATATCTGTTATTATTAATGAAACTGATCGAACCCCAGTCTATTAATCACGTGACAAAGTCAATCACGTTGGCTGTAATCGTCTGGATGTGTGAGCTTATTTTCCCACGTTGTGTTTATTTCAGGTTCTTTTAAAGTTTGGTGCAACGGTAAATTTTATATCAGATTTTGATAGCTTTTAATTATATTTTACTCTTTTTAATATGTCGCATTGTAGAGATAAGAAATCAAAGAATTAACCTGTTTTTATCATTTATTTATTTGCACACCAGTTAGTTATCAATTTCAAATTCAAAATAACCATACAATATTATAATTTAATATATTAACATAGGCCTTTGTCTGTCTTCCGTAATTTGTACCCTTCTCCCTTTTTGTCACCTGTTTATGTCTGCGACACTACACTTTATCGGTGATTTTCTTGGCTACGCCTTTCCCATTCATAGCTCACACATCTAATGTCTGCGACACTGATGGTGATCCGCGTGAAGTGTTTCTTTACCTATTTCCTTACCTATCTTGGCTGCGCTTTTCCCATTCATAGCTCACACATCTAATGTCTGCGACACTGATGGTGATCCTCATGAAGTGTTTCTTTACCTATCTTGTGACAGGTTAATTTTGCCACAGTGTCAGGGTTTGTTTTAATAATCAATTTTATTCACGAATGCCAGTTTAGTTTTTATTTTATAATTACCTTGTATCTTCATTCTTACACTATGTGAGTTTGCCTTTCCTTACGTTCCAGGCTACCCCCTGGGAAAGTTGATTGCCTTTTATCTTGTCCTAATCAGCTGTCCATCTTTCATAGCTTTTAGTTCGATTTAACGTTCTTTGTGTTTGGACCCTGAATTTCGTTTTCTTCGCCTTGCTTAAGGTCCTCCCTGTATATAGACAGTCGCTCTTAGTCTATTTATGTTAACATGTTAGTAGATAGGATTCGCCGGTATCAGATCAATCCAAATCCAAAATCCAAATCCCCCCACTCTTCACCCCACCAAAATCCCCCCACACTTCACCGCTCCAAAAAAAAAACACTCCTCTCCCCTCTCCTCTCCCCTCTCCCCTCTCCTCTCAGGAGCTTCCAAAATGAGCTTTCAAAACCATTCCACAACACGCACTCTTCACACTACATTAGTCGACACCCCACCTAAGCCCCGCCTCCAAGAACCGGATTGGTTGACCCCCTTCCAGCAAGGTGTGTTCTAATTTCCCACTCCAAACTAGCAGGGATAGGAGAGAAGGGGTTGTAGCATAAAAGGTTGAAAATTTCAGTTAAACGATATTAGTTCTGAAGTAATACAGTGTCATACTAAAGTCAGAATAAAGTAAACAATGGATTTACAATCCAAATTGTATATTTATAATGGTACTCCATTAAATGCGCAACGGGAAGAAATGGAATCCATTCATAAGGAAGAAAAAATTTATTTTCAAAAAACTACTGGTTGTATAGCCGAGGATAGACTTAATACTCTTGTGGATGCTGACCGCTACAATTACGGTGATGAGGATGAAGATGAAGATGACTCCGGCACCGAGGAAGAAGTTCTGGGAAGTGGTTGTGGAGAAGAAGGGTTAGTGAAAATTAACGCTTCAGAAGCTGTGAAAGAGAACTATTTAAAACGTGAAGTGTGCGTAATGCAATCATACATATTAATCACATCCATGGCAGGTGGCATGTACAGTCTGTGTCACGAGTGTTACTTTTTATTAGCCATAGAAAAACCACGTGGTAAACACATCCATGTGAACACCCATTATAAGCGTGCCATGGATTGTTGTAAAGATGAAATTAAATGTAAAGTGTGTGAGCAAGTTCTACATATGATTATTTTATCAGACGTCTGTGTAATGTGTAACAAACCGGATGTGCAGAAAATCACAAACCATAAAATTGAAAAAACAACTTTAGAACAATTCTTATAATTGTATAATAGTTTTACATTGCTGGAGCACACACTTCGATGGTCCCTTGTATCCCAGGAATCATGTTTTATGTGCAATAGAAACATAAAATAGAGTAATGTAGATAAACATATTGTTATTTTTGTTCAAAAATAAACCTGTATTTTAATAAATGAATTTTTTATAAATGTCATACAAATAATTAGAAGTATTATTCATTAATCCACCTATCACCAATCACCCTACCAAATCCCCCCACTCTTCCCCCCACCAAATCTCCCCACTCTTCTCCCTACCAAATCCTACTACTCTTATAAGATATCAAATTCATTATTACTCTACCAGGGATATATATGGATATACCGCATTCACTTCCAGAAAATTCCATCAAATCCATTTCAAAGGAGCTTCCAAATGAGCTTTCAAAACCATTCCTCCTACCAGCGTTTCCCCTCACCACTTTTATTGCTATAAATTTCCAGTATTTAACACAATACAGAAAGGTAAAAAAATACACTGTAATTTTTAGTCCTTTGATTTGTGCCATTTTATTTACCTTAAAATTAATTTTTTTATTTAATAACCCACGTATATAGACTTCGAGCCTAAGTACTAACGTACTGTACCAACAAAAATCTTTTCCGTATGTAATAGATATTTGCGGACTCTGTATAAAAATATTTATAGGAATAAAATTCTCGTATTTACTTTTATTTGTGGTCACGATGCTTTTATTTTGTTGAGCTGATCGTCTGCATATTTTTTTACCTTTTTACCTTTTTAGAAAAAGCTGCATCTTTTATATTCAAATGTACGCAAATGTATGCAAATATATGCAAATGTAACATAAAAAACCTTAATTATATCGATGCGAATATTTTTAAGACCTGAACTTTTATTTTTTCTTACATGCATCTCGCTTTATTTCTTTTTTGTTCTTTGCATATACTTTTTAAATTACAGGGGGGATGGAGAATTTTTTCTTTTTTTGTTCAGAGAGTGTATACAAATATTTATAGGAATAAAATTCTCGTATTTACTTTTATTTGTGGTCACGATGCTTTTATTTTGTTGAGCTGGTCGCCTGCATATTTTTTTTACCTTTAACTGCAAAAGCGTTAAAGATTTTTTTAAAAAGTTAAGGACATGGTGCAGCTGCGTATCATTAAAAAATACGAAATGTTACTTAAAAAGCAAAGCAGGCGAAGTAGATTATAAAGTTTATTGGCGTATCAGAAAAAACTGCATCTTGTATATTCAAATGTATGCAAATGCATGCAAATGTAAAAGAAAAAAACCTTAACTATATGGATGTGAATATTTTTAAGACTTGAACTTTTATTTTTTCTTACAGACATTTTAAAATCTCTGTTGAACTTTTATTTTTTCTTACATGCATCTCGCTTTATTTCTTTTTTGTTCTTTGCATATACTTTTTAAATTACAGGGGGGAATGGAGAATTTTTTCTTTTTTGTTCAGAGAGTATATATTGGCGAATAGCACTAAAGTCCTTTATTCAATCGAAACAAATCCTAAGAGTAGACAGTACTCTTCTTGAAAAAAGTTAAAAAAAATGTACTCCAAACCAAATATTAAACAACTTGCACGATTAAGTGGGCGAATCAACATTTTAGAAAATATAGTAATAAGACCGGCTAGAGATGAAATCAGCGAAGCAGTTCAAAATCTAATAAACCAAGAACTTCCTGAAAATTTATTGGAAGACGCATTTAACTTGGAAGATATAATCCAAAATCAACCAGAACCATATGTGAACCAAATACCTGTCCAGGATGTCGCTGTAGTCCAGTCTGCTGCCCAGGACATCGCTGTAGTCCAACCCGCTGCCCAGGAAATTGCAGTCCACCCTGACGTCCAGGAAATTGCAGTCCACCAGGACGTCCAGGAAATTGCAGTCCACCCTGACGTCCAGGAAATTCCAGAAAGTCCAATCCAGGAAATTCCAGAAAGTCCAATCCAGGAAATTCCAGAATGTCCAATCCAGGAAATTTCAGGAAGTCCAGTCCAGGAACGTCTTATTCTTAATGATGTAGAAATGCTAGATGATACCATGGAAAGACGTGCATTACTTGCTCTGGAAACAGAAACGCAGTTAGATGAAATAAAATTAACCAGATTAGAGATGGAAAGACGCCTCAGCCAGTACACTAGCATGATTGCCAACATTAATGAGCTTTTAGAGCATTTAAAAAATCGTGAAAAAGCGATACTGGAAAATCGTGCATCTATTTTAGAAAGTGAAAGACTCATTGATATTATTAATAATCATTTGTAATGGTTTTTAGATTTAGGGATATTTTTTCATATATAATAATGCTTATTTCATGTTTAATTTTTCGTTTGTATTCTATAGGCATATTACTTCATAAAACTGATCTTTGTTACAAAAAATAACTTTACCTTTCGAATTTCTTGTATACATTTTTGTATCTACTTTTTTCAAAAAGGGTACTACCCACTATTAGGATTTGTTTTGATTGAATAAAAAAATTTTAAACACTACTTGTTTTATTTTACCTAATAGATATAGGAAAATATTTTTCTCATAGAATTTAAAAATACAGATTGTCTTTAAAAATTGCTTTTAAAGTAAGCTTGCAAACTTAAGACATATCCACGTTCTCGTACTCACCTATTTTTTCTATAAAAAATTTCATTTCTCGAACTAGTAACACTAAAAACTTCCATAAACAAAAACGACATATTCAACAATTATTTTAATTACCTATTACTTAATAACAAGATCGAAAACAAACTAAATCGGTCATTCATACCAATTAGCATCATCGCGTGCGGCAGGTTGAATTAATTAAATTTTACATACTGGAAATCGAGAAGGTTGCGTGAAGAAACCGTATAAAAACTCATATTTTTATGACGAATTATTAACAGTGACACGACCAAAACTTGTCAGCCTCGTAAACTCAAAGGTTTAAATGAAATTAAAAAGGTAAAAAATACACTGTAATTTTTAGTCCTTTGATTTGTACCATTTTATTTATTAACCTTAAAATTAATTTTTATTTAATAACCCACGTATATCGAAACACACTGCATACAGCTTTCGCGGAAATTTAGCATAACCACCCCAAAAACATCAAGAAAACACACATTTTATCGCCTTGTATGTATATTCAACTAAATTAATCTTAATCTACAAGCAATAAAAAAATATTAAAGGGTAAAAATAATGTTATCGCGCACTAACTCAACAGAACAGGAAGACATGTGACAAAAAATTCTCTCATAGTACGCATGTATGATCCTAAATCCAAGCATCAAAGATTTATACCTTACCCATAAACTTTGCAAATTAAAAAAACTTGAAAACGCTTTATTTGTCATCTTCGCGATGCACATAGCGTAAGAGCACTTTCAAAAAAAATGTCCCAGCAACAGATCAAATTTATGAAAAATAACCATTTTGAAAACTACCGAAGAGTTTAAGCAGAAAATTTACATACCCTTTTTAAGTATTTTTATAACTATTTAGTTAACTTTTTTAATTTAGCTAGTTTAAATTTAGTAGATTTCTTTAACAACGAGACTATAAATTAGTTGTCGAAACGTCAGAAAAAAACTTTTTGATCATATTAGGTCTTAGAAAAAGCTTAAAAATGCATTATTTATTTATTCCACATCAAAATATTGTCTTTTCACAACTAAAGGTGAAACACTTGGCTTTTTTTATCTGAGACAGCCCATGTAAACTTCAAGCCTAAGTACTAACATGTCGTGGGAGTCTGAAGAGAGAAGAAAAATGTGATATATTGACACAGGATTTAAAGGATTGAAGAATGGGATGGAGCAGGGAAAACGTCTGCAGACAATTTGATCCATAATCTGGAGACCCTTGCATACGTAACACGCCTTTTGTTGTTCTATTATATACACAATTAAGGATAATAATTATAGCGGTGAGGTCTTCAAAACAAAATCCGTGTAAGTATCGATAGAAAATGGATAAATAAGAGAGTTTTCTTGGGAGGACTGAGTTAATGGTGAGTCGAATGGCTCTCATTTGCAGGTTTTGGTTGGGAAACATAAAGAGTGTGTAATTAGGCATGGAAGAAATAGTTTTCTGACTCCAAAGAGAAAACCAAGCTTTTAGCTGACGATGTGGGTGATAGTTAAATCTAATTTCAATTTGGTATAGGTAATAAACAATATTATAAAGATAAAGTGGAAAAATCTGAAACCAAAGTTAGAAAAATGGATATTTTATAACTTCTTGTACATTTTTTATACGTTAGAACTATGTAATGTTTGAAACAAATGGTAAAACGACAGCTTGTGTGCAAGAAGTAGCATAGGGAGAGAGCGAGAAAGTAACATAAGAGAGAGGAGTTAGGGAGGTAGGTATCATAAGAGAGAGGAGAGCTAGTAAAAGAGAAAGGGAGAGCTAGTAAAAGGGCGGTAGCATAGGAGAGAGGGAGATCTAGTCTAGAGATCTAGAGATAATATATCACCTCTTACCGAAATGACTCTTGAACCATTGATATATTTTTTAATTATTTTTTGACAAGGCTGTATGCCTGTTTTTAGATGTTAACATCTGTGTACTCTAATATAGGACTCGCCGTCTAACTTCCTGAAGCCCTCCTCCCCATTTTTCTACTTCGTAGTTCCCATCGAGAGTGTCTTGGCTGTCTTCGAATAATTTTCTGCTTTGGATTTCTTTTTGAAATTTTAAAAATTTTAAATATTTCGTATTTTTCTTTTTAGCCACTATATTATGCAATTCTTTATAAGTGCTTCGGGGAGGAAATAGCTTTTTAATAATATTTACATACTTCCAACCAGTCGATGAACTAATGCGTTCACACCGTTTAAAGTTTCTTTTGTGGGCATTTGTTAGAACTAAAATGTTTCTATATTGTATGAGGTCGTTATCGGTGTACTCTACAGGGTGTTCCTCAGTCAGGAGATTTAGTAGGCATCTGTTAACTTAAACTCTTTCCCACTAATAATTAGAGTATTTCCTTTAAAAACAGCTGGCACATTTCCAAGAAACCAACTAGAACACACCTCCCGAAAACCAAACACGTTTTTATTTAGCATTTCCATCAACTTTAAAGTTATTTTGCTGCTAGCCATCTTATCTCTTTGATGTCTAACTTGATAATGAAGCTTTCTTAGTGATAGTAGGATATTTATTAACACGTAATGGCGTCGTAACATAGACGTAAAATAGACGTAACATAGACGTAAAATAGACGTAACATAGACGTAACATAGACGTAACATAGACGTAACATAACCCCGAGCATGGTTTACCTAAATAAATAGAAATATCATTATCTATATTCGTTTTAAAAATCTGAATATTCATAGATCTAAAAGTTCTATTTGAAAGTACTATGATACCTGACTTGAACTGATTTAATTGTACAACTTTTTTATTAGATTTTTTAAAATCAGGTAATATTTATTGTCAATTTTTTTAAAATTTTACCAGCCTATTTTCAGTTATTATTATCATTATTATTATTATTATTATTATTATTATTATTATTATTATTATTTTTTTTTTTTTTGTCGGGTGGAAACCTTTTATAGGTAGCGAGTACTTGTTCTACCTTTCCTCGGGTATGTGGGAGTCCGGCAAGCCGTATACGCACTAAACCCACCCCAGAGCTTCTCTATTGCACTTCACGGAACCATCATATGTGACATCTCCGTCGTGAAGGCAACATTTTATCCTTTCTTCGTCGCTTTACTGTCCTAGTCCTTCCCTGTTTGTATTGTTCTGTCTTCCTCCTTCCCTGATGTGCTTCTGTCTTTCTTCCTGTTCCTTAGTTTCAAGTTACTTTATTGACAATTTCATCTACTTTCTCCACATATTCCTCCATACCTATATTAGGTGAGATGTAACAGCAGTACAAATCCCACTTTCCTAAGTTAATGCATACATCTAGATTTGTTTGCAAGATTTTAAGGGCCATACAAATTTGCTTTTTTGTCCCTTCCTGTGCCTGCGGACTGTATTTTTTGCCCTCTTATTTTTTCTACCAGTCCTTTGAAATATGGGCACTTGATCTGGTCTGCCCTATGTCCCTCCACTCCACATTTTGTGCATCGTTCTGTGTTTGTACACTCCTTGCTTCTGTGCCCTTGTTGTCCACATTTGAGACATTCCCCACTGCGATCTATTTGCCCCGTACATTCATAGGTTTTATGTCCGTATTCCAGGCATTTAAAGCACCTTTTTACGTACACCTTTTCTCTGATCCTGTAGGTTACCCATCCTATCCTTATTTTTCTTGCTCTTATTAAGTTTGCGGCTTGTCCTTTCGGAACCTCAACTATAGCTGTTTGTTCTTCAAACTTCCCTTTTCGCATCGCTTTTATCTTAATATCTGAATTTTTTATTTTTGTTTCCCTTTCAATTGCTTCTTTCACTTCCTCTTCTTTTATGGTTGGGTCCATCCCCATTATATATATTGTTGTTACACCCGTCGTTCTTGTTACAACCTGATATCCGTTCATTTTTGTTTTAATTTCTTGCTGTAGCATGTTTGCCATCTGTTCCCCTCCTTCTATAGCCAGCAAGATATCCCCTTTTTCAGTTTTCCTAATTTTATTGACTTCCTGTTTCAGTGTCTTTATGACGTCCGTATAGCTCCTTCCTTCTGTTTTTACTGTCAGCATGCTCTCTTCTTTTCTCATTTTTTGCTTTTTTGGTTCGGATCCCGTTTCTTGAGCTATAAGCTTTATCTTAACGCCCTCCCCTGCAAAGCCAAGCTCACATATTTTCCTAACGTAGGTTACTTTTAGACCTTCACCTAAGAGTATATTGATATTTTCAGCAGGATGTAGGCTGCTCATTTCCTTAAGTTTTTTTATCAGTTTATATACTGTTTCCATATCATTTATTCCGGCCTTATCTATTTCCAGGGGAAGGAGATACACCGCGCTGATCTTTTCTTCCTTGTTTCCTTTGCTAGTTTTTGTGCTAGCAGTTTGTATCAAGAAATCTTCTTGACCTTCGTTATTCTTAATAAGTTCCTCTAGCCCATCGTATGTTGCTTTAAGCGTTTCTATCTCAATATTCCCCTCTACGTTTCTCGGGTCTATGAGAACTGCGTAGTCTCCTTGGCGACCGCTTGTAGCCATTTGCTTTGCCCTTTCTATTTCCGTGATCTTATACAGCTCTTTTGGCCATTTCTCATCTAGGACTATTTTGAGCCTGTCAAAATCCCCTTTTTCCTCTATTATTCTTTTTATTTCCTCCTCTATTCCTAATTTCCTTTCTTCGTATTCATTTTTGATATCCTTCTCTTCCACTTGTATTGATACCGACTTCTTCTCTATGCTAGCGGTTCTTGGTCTAACTCTCTTTTCCTGTTTATCTATTTCTTTCCATATCTTGTTTATATCGCTTGCCTGTCGCTTCAGTTTTTTAACAATCATCTTAATTTCCGTTTTCGTTTTTGTACTTACTTCTGTCAATTGCACCAATACATCAATAGTTTTCGTTAGTTTTCCCATTTCATTTCTTAGTGCATTCATTTCCTCTTCTCCGCTTCCTTCCCGCGGCCTCTTTACTGTTTTGGTTCCTTCATCCTTTGTTTCACTTATTTCATTATCTATGTTACTTTGTTCTTGGAACACTTCGTCTTCCTGTTCGTCTGTTTGCTTGAGCCACCTCTGCAAACCTTGTGGAGGCGTCCTCTGGAGTGACTCCCTCCTTTTGAAAACATCTTCTCCGCTTATTCCATCTACCGTTTCCGATTCTCTAATCCCTGAATCTATAGTATTTTTATTGTCTATATTTTCCATCTTATTCCCACGAGTAGGGTCGAAATAAGGTCCAGTGCAGCAGTGCGCCCATACCACACTAAGGCTGTAAGTCCCCTCCGGTTCGCCTGGTCCTTCGGGCATCGCTCCAGACACACTTTTCCCCCTGTGCCATGCAGCTCGTCAGCGCGATGGTGCTACACCTTGAGCTTAGGGTCTCCTCTTCCTCCTATCTTCGGCATTTCTCTTAGTCTGGCTCTCACCCTCGACCTGTTCGGCATGGGAGTCCCTAACAGTAGCTACGCTACCGCCGACATAGCTCTCGGGATCACTGAACACGCAAGCCCCACCGGTACGTCAATTATTATTATTATTATTATTATTATTATTTTTTTTTTTTTGTCGGGTGGAAACCTTTTATAGGTAGCGAGTACTTGTTCTACCTTTCCTCGGGTATGTGGGAGTCCGGCAAGCCGTATACGCACTAAAACCACCCCAGAGCTTCTCTATTGCACTTCACGGAACCATCATATGTGACATCTCCGTCGTGAAGGCAACATTTTATCCTTTCTTCGTCGCTTTACTGTCCTAGTCCTTCCCTGTTTGTATTGTTCTGTCTTCCTCCTTCCCTGATGTGCTTTTGTCTTTCTTCCTGTTCCTTAGTTTCAAGTATTGTTTTAATCATTCCATATACGTTGTTCCAATTTTCTTTAGATCTTATCATAGTGTCTGTTTATGAATAATATTCCTACATCCACCCTTTCATCCTTTATCCAGACGTGATTTGTATTGGGGTGCAGCTGTCCTCGGATAAAATATGTTGGTAGACAGGTAGACGCTGGTAGGTAGGGAAATGTGTGTAAAAACAACCAAAAAATCATCATCTCAGCTCATCGACCTGCACATACTTTAAAACGGTTTTAAAAATATCAGGTTTTTATTCGCTTTTTATGGGGATACCAAAATTGGAATCTGCGATAAATAGGAGCTATTATTTTTCTCTGTTGGCTTAATTTATTCTTTTACACGCATCCTAAAGTATTAGTACTAACTGATGATAAAAGCGAAAAGACTTAAATAGAATATAAATAAATAAAAATAAAAAAGGGCTGACAGCATTAAGACGGAGAATGAATAATTTCATTTTTAAAATATTTGTATTTTACATCTACTCAATAACCCTATAAATAATAAAATAAGCTTATTACCTTATTAGTGTCAATATTGTCGAGTAACCTCTACCAATGCTTTAATACTACATTTTTATTAAATAAAACAAATAAATTAAAAAGAGAAACAAAAGATTCCTATCCTCTTCTTGTTCCTTTTTGCTCTTTACAATAAGATCAAATAAAACAGAAGTATTATTAAATAAAAAAATAATATATATATATATATATATATATATATATATATATATATATATATATATATATATATATATATATATATATATATAACAAAAAGAGAAACAAATGCTAACCAGTCTAACCTCTTCGTGGTTTTTTGCTTCGTAACTTAAAAAATAAAAAACAGCTTTTTCCTTTTTTAAAAAACCCGTTCTGTTCTGTCCCGCATATGATACTACACGTGAAAAAATATACTGTTAACAAACGAGCATTGTTCCCACAGTTATTTTAAATTTTATCGAATTATACTTATTATTATTATAAAAGTAATAAGTGCTGTGATAAGAACCTGCGATATTCAAAATTCTATGAACAAAAGATATATTTCTTCTTTTAGACCTAATTAGATGAGCTGTTCCTCTTCTTGTTTAATAAAATTAAAATAAGTTGTGAATAGGTTTCTAATACCTATTGTAGCTCCTAATTAAATACATAGTATAGTTATTGGTGTTACCAATTCGGCCAAATGCAGACGTGTTATTTTAAAATAATGTTTATTAATCAAATATTTGATATAATCTTAAAAATGCCTTGGTATACACGACTAATTTTTATTTGCTCCCAGACTTATGTTGCCAGAAATAAGTATTTTTTGTTAAGAAAATAAAATTGAGTTTTTTCGAGGTTATCTTTGCACAAAAATAAACCTAGGATAACAAAAACAATAAGTTGTTTTTGTATTAGTTGTAGGAAACCAGATATATTGTTCACCCTCAACTTTTTTAGATATAACCTGTTTAGTAATCAAAATAACGAGATGCAAACTTGCAGTATCTTTAAAAAATTGGGATAACAGATTTTAAAAGACCTCTCACCGCCCAATAGATTTTCTGTTGCATTACATTTTTTAGTTATCCCCACTAATTTGTAAATCTGCAACCCTATTTCATAGCTGCCTCAAGTATGTAAACGGTAACATTGCTCAGCTCATTGCTTCTTCACGTGACTGATCATCCGGCAAAGGTATATCGCGGAACGTCCATTTTTGGGGTAACGACTCTTGCATTCACATGTTTACACGTTGCATGAGGTAAGTTGTTTATTATTAGGTTGATAGGTTGCGACTGCAGAAAAATAAATATCAGATATAACGTAAGTAATAGTTTTATTTTATATTATCCCATCTTCCGCGTTTAATTTCAATTGCTTTTGTAGTTTTTATTATAAAAAGTTATCACATAGACGATCGCTATGGTTTGTGTCGTAGTACCTACCTAGTTGACTTCTCAAAAAAATTGCTTTTTTCTGAGTATATCGAGCGTCTTACAAAATCAGTTAATAAATTATGATTATGCTGATAAGTACCTACACATAATATTAAGTTATATCAAACAAGGTACTATGTATTCATTGCAATTATGCTTCCGTATATAGATATACGGAATATACAGCACAGGAAACAAAAATAATTCATACCCGTAAGGAAGTTTAAGTTCTCCGTATTACAAAATTAGTTCTTATTTTGGTTTAACATCTTAAAAACAAAAGTTGTTTTTTGTTCCTCCAACCAAAAGTTGGGTTGAGTCCGTTTTCACTAATAGGTTGTTATAACTAAATTTTTGTTATTATTACCCAGTTATTTTTAAGAGTGTAATATTCTAATATAAATGAAATAAAAACCTATCCGGTCAATTCTCTTTTAATAACATAATATGTTGTTTTATTATTGCTGATGATTAGTGTTTTTTGCTGAATATATCATTTTACTTATAAAGCTAAAATAAGTATATTTTACCTTTCCTATAATTTATGCTTCATTCTTGTTCTAATTTTTTAATAAGAAGAGACTTAATTTCAAAAGAGAGAAAATGTTTGCCGTTTTTTTGCTGTTTCAATTTTTTTATCGCTGTGTGAGAGTACTTGTACCGGTTTCGGTAAAACGGAATTGGATGTATTAAGGGATGAGGTGAAATTTTGGAAAGGTCGATGTGGAAATATACTGGAGGAAGATTTCATTAAGAGGTACGCCATTTTAAATTTCAGTTTATTGTTTCATTGTTTTATTTTCGTTTGGTAATTGTAATTTTAGGCGTGATTTAGAAATATATGGAATAAAATTAGAGCTGGAAGAAAAAACCAAACAGTATGCTAGAATCGTGAAGGACAAGTCTACTGCTATTTCTAACCTGGAGGTTCAGCTAGCGAATATTAAAAATACGTCTTCCAGCTGTAATTATGAACTAGAAAAGTGTTTAAAATCAAATTTAGTGAACAATAAGGACTCTAAGAATTTAGAATTAGAAAATATGGATACTCGTGAGGAACTAGAAAGGTATAGGAGGGCTAATAAGAGATATAGAAGTACCATTTCTAATAAAAATAACAAAATTAAAAAAATGCGTTTAAATTTAAAAGAGTTAAAAAATAGATCAATGGGAGATTTTAAAAAGGAGTTATGTTACTTTCTCGCTCTCTCCCTATGCTACTTCTTGCACACAAGCTGTCGTTTTACCATTTGTTTCAAACATTACATAGTTCTAACGTATAAAAAATGTACAAGAAGTTATAAAATATCCATTTTTCTAACTTTGGTTTCAGATTTTTCCACTTTATCTTTATAATATTGTTTATTACCTATACCAAATTGAAATTAGATTTAACTATCACCCACATCGTCAGCTAAAAGCTTGGTTTTCTCTTTGGAGTCAGAAAACTATTTCTTCCATGCCTAATTACACACTCTTTATGTTTCCCAACCAAAACCTGCAAATGAGAGCCATTCGACTCACCATTAACTCAGTCCTCCCAAGAAAACTCTCTTATTTATCCATTTTCTATCGATACTTACACGGATTTTGTTTTGAAGACCTCACGAGCTCTATAATTATTATCCTTAATTGTTTATATAATAGAACAACAAAAGGCGTGTTACGTATGCAAGGGTCTCCAGATTATGGATCAAATTGTCTGCAGACGTTTTCCCTGCTCCATCCCACTCTTCAATCCTTTAAATCCTGTGTCAATATATCACATTTTTCTTCTCTCTTCAGACTCCCACGAAATGTTAGTACTTAGGCTTGAAGTTTACATGGGCTGTCTCAGATAAAAAAAGCCAAGTTTTTCACCTTTAGTTGTGAAAAGACAATATTTTGATGTGGAATAAATAAATAATGCATTTTTAAGCTTTTTCTAAGACCTAATATGATCAAAAAGTTTTTTTCTGACGTTTCGACACCTAATTTATAGTCTCGTTGTTAAAGAAATCTACTAAATTTAAACTAGCTAAATTAAAAAAGTTAACTAAATAGTTACAAAAATACTTAAAAAGGGTATGTAAATTTTCTGCTTAAACTCTTCGGTAGTTTTCAAAATGGTTATTTTTCATAAATTTGATCTGTTGCTGGGACATTTTTTTTGAAATAAAGCGTTTTCAAGTTTTTTTAATTTGCAAAGTTTATGGGTAAGGTATAAATCTTTGATGCTTGGATTTAGGATCATACATGCGTACTATGAGAGAATTTTTTGTCACATGTCTTCCTGTTCTGTTGAGTTAGTGCGCGATAACATTATTTTTACCCTTTAATATTTTTTTATTGCTTGTAGATTAAGATTAATTTAGTTGAATATACATACAAGGCGATAAAATGTGTGTTTTCTTGATGTTTTTGGGGTGGTTATGCTAAATTTCCGCGAAAGCTGTATGCAGTGTGTTTCTATATACGTGGGTTATTAAATAAAAATTAATTTCAAGGTTAATAAATAAAATGGCACAAATCAAAGGACTAAAAATTACAGTGTATTTTTTACCTTTTTAATTTCATTTAAACCTTTGAGTTTACGAGGCTGACAAGTTTTGGTCGTGTCACTGTTAATAATTCGTCATAAAAATATGAGTTTTTATACGGTTTCTTCACGCAACCTTCTCGATTTCCAGTATGTAAAATTTAATTAATTCAACCTGCCGCACGCGATGATGCTAATTGGTATGAATGACCGATTTAGTTTGTTTTCGATCTTGTTATTAAGTAATAGGTAATTAAAATAATTGTTGAATATGTCGTTTTTGTTTATGGAAGTTTTTAGTGTTACTAGTTCGAGAAATGAAATTTTTTATAGAAAAAATAGGTGAGTACGAGAACGTGGATATGTCTTAAGTTTGCAAGCTTACTCTAAAAGCAATTTTTAATGACAATCAGTATTTTTAAACTCTATGAGAAAAATATTTTCCTATATTTATTAGGTAAAATAAAACAAGTAGTGTTTAAAATTTTTTAATTCAATCAAAACAAATCCTAATAGTGGGTAGTACCCTTTTTGAAAAAAGTAGATACAAAAATGTATACAACAAATTCGAAAGGTAAAGTTATTTTTTGTAACAAAGATCAGTTTTATGAAGTAATATGCCTATAGAATACAAACGAAAAATTAAACATGAAATAAGCATTATTATATATGAAAAAATATCCCTAAATCTAAAAACCATTACAAATGATTATTAATAATATCAATGAGTCTTTCACTTTCTAAAATAGATGCGCGATTTTCCAGTATCGCTTTTTCACGATTTTTTAAATGCTCTAAAAGCTCATTAATGTTGGCAATCATGCTAGTGTACTGGCTGAGGCGTCTTTCCATCTCTAATCTGGTTAATTTTATTTCATCTAACTGCGTTTCTGTTTCCAGAGCAAGTAATGCACGTCTTTCCATGGTATCATCTAGCATTTCTACATCATTAAGAATAAGACGTTCCTGGACTGGAATTCCTGAAATCTCCTGGATTGGACATTCTGGAATTTCCTGGATTGGACTTTCTGGAATTTCCTGGACGTCAGGGTGGACTGCAATTTCCTGGACGTCAGGGTGGACTGCAATTTCCTGGACGTCAGGGTGGACTGCAATTTCCTGGGCAGCGGGTTGGACTACAGCGATGTCCTGGGCAGCAGACTGGACTACAGCGACATCCTGGACAGGTATTTGGTTCACATATGGTTCTGGTTGATTTTGGATTATATCTTCCAAGTTAAATGCGTCTTCCAATAAATTTTCAGGAAGTTCTTGGTTTATTAGATTTTGAACTGCTTCGCTGATTTCATCTCTAGCCGGTCTTATTACTATATTTTCTAAAATGTTGATTCGCCCACTTAATCGTGCAAGTTGTTTAATATTTGGTTTGGAGTACATTTTTTTAAACTTTTTTCAAGAAGAGTACTGTCTACTCTTAGGATTTGTTTCGATTGAATAAAGTACTTTAGTGCTATTCGCCAATATATACTCTCTGAACAAAAAAGAAAAAATTCTCCATTCCCCCCTGTAATTTAAAAAGTATATGCAAAGAACAAAAAAGAAATAAAGCGAGATGTATGTAAGAAAAAATAAAAGTTCAATAGAGATTTTAAAATGTCTGTAAGAAAAAATAAAAGTTCAAGTCTTAAAAATATTCACATCCATATAGTTAAGGTTTTTTTCTTTTACATTTGCATGCATTTGCATACATTTGAATATACAAGATGCAGTTTTTTCTGATACGCCAATAAACTTTATAATCTACTTCGCCTGCTTTGCTTTTTAAGTAACATTTCGTATTTTTTAATGATATGCAGCTGCACCATGTCCTTAACTTTTTAAAAAAATCTTTAACGCTTTTGCAGTTAAAGGTAAAAAAAATATGCAGGCGACCAGCTCAACAAAATAAAAGCATCGTGACCACAAATAAAAGTAAATACGAGAATTTTATTCCTATAAATATTTGTATACACTCTCTGAACAAAAAAAGAAAAAATTCTCCATCCCCCCCTGTAATTTAAAAAGTATATGCAAAGAACAAAAAAGAAATAAAGCGAGATGCATGTAAGAAAAAATAAAAGTTCAGGTCTTAAAAATATTCGCATCGATATAATTAAGGTTTTTTATGTTACATTTGCATATATTTGCATACATTTGCATACATTTGAATATAAAAGATGCAGCCTTTTCTAAAAAGGTAAAAAGGTAAAAAAATATGCAGACGATCAGCTCAACAAAATAAAAGCATCGTGACCACAAATAAAAGTAAATACGAGAATTTTATTCCTATAAATATTTTTATAAAGAGTGCGCAAATATCTATTACATACGGAAAAGATTTTTGTTGGTACAGTACGTTAGTACTTTAGCTTAAAGTCTATATACGTGGGTTATTAAATAAAAAAAATAATTTTAAGGTAAATAAAATGGCACAAATCAAAGGACTAAAAATTACAGTGTATTTTTTTACCTTTCTGGATTGTGTTAAATACTGGAAATTTATAGCAATAAAAGTGGTGAGGGGAAACGCTGGTAGGAGGAATGGTTTTGAAAGCTCATTTGGAAGCTCCTTTGAAATGGATGTGATGGAATTTTCTGGAAGTGAATACGGTATATCCATATATATCCCTGGTAGAGTAATAATGAATTTGATATCTGACCATCGAAGTGTGTGCTCCAGCAATGTAAAACTATTATACAATTATAAGAATTGTTCTAAAGTTGTTTTTTCAATTTTATGGTTTGTGATTTTCTGCACATCCGGTTTGTTACACATTACACAGACGTCTGATAAAATAATCATATGTAGAACTTGCTCACACACTTTACATTTAATTTCATCTTTACAACAATCCATGGCACGCTTATAATGGGTGTTCACATGTATGTGTTTACCACGTGGTTGTTCTATGGCTAATAAAAAGTAACACTCCTGACACAGACTGTACATGCCACCTGCCATGGATGTGATTAATATGTATACACTTTACATTTAATTTCATCTTTACAACAATCCATGGCACGCTTATAATGGGTGTTCACATGTATGTGTTTACCACGTGGTTGTTCTATGGCTAATAAAAAGTAACACTCCTGACACAGACTGTACATGCCACCTGCCATGGATGTGATTAATATGTATGATTGCATTACGCACACTTCACGTTTTAAATAGTTCTCTTTCACAGCTTCTGAAGCGTTAATTTTTTTAATTTTCACTAACCCTTCTTCTCCACAACCACTTCCCAGAACTTCTTCCTCGGTGCCGGAGTCATCTTCATCTTCATCCTCATCACCGTAATTGTAGCGGTCAGCATCCACAAGAGTATTAAGTCTATCCTCGGCTATACAACCAGTAGTTTTTTGAAAATAAATTTTTTCTTCCTTATGAATGGATTCCATTTCTTCCCGTTGCGCATTTAATGGAGTACCATTATAAATATACAATTTGGATTGTAAATCCATTGTTTACTTTATTCTGACTTTAGTATGACACTGTATTACTTCAGAACTAATATCGTTTAACTGAAATTTTCAACCTTTTATGCTACAACCCCTTCTCTCCTATCCCTGCTAGTTTGGAGTGGGAAATTAGAACACACCTTGCTGGAAGGGGGTCAACCAATCCGGTTCTTGGAGGCGGGGCTTAGGTGGGGTGTCGACTAATGTAGTGTGAAGAGTGCGTGTTGTGGAATGGTTTTGAAAGCTCATTTTGGAAGCTCCTGAGAGGAGAGGGGAGAGGGGAGAGGAGAGGGGAGAGGAGTGTTTTTTTTTTTGGAGCGGTGAAGAGTGGGGGATTTTGGTGGGGTGAAGAGTGGGGGGATTTGGATTTTGGATTTGGATTGATCTGATACCGGCGAACCTATCTACTAATGTTTTTAGAGAGTAAATTTTAAGAGGCTACTTACATTTTCATATTGTTGACATTTTCTCTCGACATTGGATGGGATTTACTTCTGGTGTTTTCCACATTCACTGTCCTGGTTTCTGCCTTGCACTTTGGCGTTCTGTATTGTTTAAACGGTATACGTTTCTCTCAGATTTTGTTTTGAATTCTATCGTAAAAAAAATATAGACATTTTCAGGTTAGGATTGTTTGTTTGTACTAGCAGCTGTCACTATCAGAGTTTTCCAGCGTTGCCGATTCGTAAGTTTAAAATTTGTCGCGTAGCATTTAGGCATTTTTACGCGGATGGCATGGTTATATGTTGCTTCTTCGTTTGAGGCCACAGGTTGCCAGTCATAGAAGGGGAGTGTCATTTCGTTGATCCAAGGGCAAGGACGGGCATTTTCCTTTTGATTTTCGACGAGGTCGTTCGCAGTCTCGAGTTTTTTGGTCATTTTGAGGCCCAAGTGTTTGATTAATCCTGAGACTGCGATTAAATTCTTTTGCTGAATTTTTACCTGCTAGATGCAGGGTTTTGTTTGCGACTTCCTTCGATAACATCGTATCAGGTGAGTTTTTGTTGTTATCTTTTTGGATTTTTTTGGAGTCTATACGTAGACACCACGTGCATGGTAAAATCTTCATGTCTAGTGGTTTCTTTCTTTTATTTCTCTCAAGCCATCAACATCGGCATGACGTTTGGACGCCTAAACCGCTGGTAGCTGCCCCCTTTTGGTGATTTGTCTCTGGAATTTAGAATTTCGAGCCCTCTTTGTTTAAGAGGTAAGTAACCTTGAAGCTTTTTTTTGCCTCGTGTTTCTCAAATACCTATTATTCGCCTATTTTGTGCCCATAAATTATAATTAAAATTTTAGCGAACAGTAGTTATCGAAATTCTGCGTCACAGTATTATGTTCTAAGACTCTAGTTTTTTTAGTAGCTCTTAGTGCTACATCATATTTTTAATAATAATAATCAAGCTCCTCACTTGCTTTATTATTAATTTTACATTACCTAATTTGCATTCTTTTAAAATCTCGAATAATTTTTGAGGCTTGATCGCGTACCTTAAAACTTGTATAATCTATAAGTTATGTCTAGAACCACTTAATGTTTTGTAATGGTTTTATCAAGTTTTTTATCGACTTTATGCTATCGAATCATTTTCAGGGGCTTACTATCTGTAATCTTAATTTCAAACCGTAATTTATGAATAAAGGAATTTGTGGTACTAGTTAGTTCTGACAGTATAAGTTGTTATCGTAAACGCCAAGTTGAAAAGCCTGCCATATACCTCAGACTGTGAAAATTTGAGCATTGTAATCAGTGTTTTTAAACATACTAATTTGTTATTACTAAGGGTCAGTCGCCAGTCTGTCAAGAAGTGCCACAAAGTCTTTTATTTCCTTTTTTATATAAGTTAAGATGTGTACGGGCTTGGTAAAAGAAACTGCAACTGGAAACAATATCAATTTCAGACCGACCGTTTTACCCACGGGATTGTTTGGAGCAATTCAAATTTAACCCGGTACCGATGTGTTTTTTGCTAACGTAGAAGGGGCATTAAATCAAGATGGCGGTTATAGAATGATTGCCCCAATCGGTAATGGACAAATCGGCTTTTTCAATTATCTCCAGCCCAAATATTGGGGCGGTAACGAGAAGAAAACATTTACCCTTTGGGAAACACACAGCCCATGTGATTGCGGCTCTTATAAGATTTCACCCAATACGTGTTTTTCTTTTCAAGAACTGGCTTTTCTTTGTAACGGAACCGTACGAGTCCGATCGAATTATAATGCCGTCAGTTCCAATTATAACGTAACCACTGAAGGTGAATACCAAACGGCAACGGTAGAAAATGTCGGCGATATATTAACGTTGAGTTGGGCAATTGGCAACAAAAATGCCCAAGTCAATTACTTGGCCAGTATAAATGAAAATACTGGAAACTTTAAATACGGCGATGCTGTTCAAGTGCACACCCATTTGGATACTTTTAACTATTACGCGGAAAACAACAACAACAAAGGACTCCATTTTTCGCCGAGTACAATTGACGATTTTGATCGCACTCGAATATTAACGTTTGAAAACTTGGCCAACTTTAAAGGTAAAATGCTCGTGTCGCTCGAAACTCTAGTAACGTCCGTTGAGGGTGTTGCTATAGGTAAAATAGGTACAATACAACAATCAAACGCTGTACAATATGCTTGGTAATATATTTTATTTCTAGTTAAAGGAAAATTCGGGCATCTTTCGAGCCACTACAGACAACAGTAAACAATGCGAACAACTAAAAGTGTTATGATTAGTCAAAGGTATACAGGCATTGGCGGTAACGACGCCTTGAAATGGCTGATCGACCTGCACCTGGATCAAGGGTCCGGTATATTGTAAAAAGTGCCGCACATAGTGAAGCTGATTTTTTGATCTAATAATTTGTACGGCGTCGACATTGTCCTGTGTGAACACTTCGTGGAACATTGCAGTTAATTCGGACATTTGTACGGGTGGATAGCCGTTATTAAATTTTATTTGACCACTTGCTGACAGTAAATTGCATTGGTATTAACTTGAAAGGTAAATCCCTTTTCGGTTAGCATCGTGTCGGGCTTACACGTTAAAATGGAAAAATGCGTCGGTACAGGAATACCCGTAATATCTTTCACCGTATCATGATGACAAAACACTAGAAACGGTTTTTTCGGATCGGCCACAATTTGATTGTCTTGGAACAACATAAATGGTTTCTCGGGATCGGACACAATTTGATTGTCTTGAAACGACACAATCGGCTTTTCCGCATCGGCCATACTTTAATCAAACATCGCGAATTATAGGTACCGGTCGTCTTTATTGTTCCAGAGTCGTTGCACCTCCCTTTTATCGAAAACTAGCTCGGGAGGAATAATACGATTTGCATGTTGAATTAGCGAAACACCATCGTTCTCAATTCTATTGTCGATAAGGCGCAACGTTTGTAGAAAATGTGAAGCGTTCGCCCACAGATAACTGTTTTTCGATACCTTGTTACTGTTTTCGACGAAATTTTTCAGAAATTCGTCGGCTTTCTCTTGATCCTTTTTTTGAATACGCATAAAAAATCAATCGTCCGAGCTGGCTTGTGTTCTCATTCGGGGTATTTGTTCGTTTAGTTTTACCTCGTTTCCTTTTATATTAAACCACGTCAATAAACGAGTCAAAAGACAATCGTAGCTTTTGCCAAGCCCGCACGTTTGTTGGGTGTGTCCAAGATCATTTATACGCATAATTAGCGGATTAATGTCTATACCTCTTAGCCAGCCCAACTTGATTAAATAAAGAACACTTTCTTTCAATCGAAAGCCCTCGGAAATCGTCACGTACGATTCCACAAATTCCAGCCAGACTTTGTCGTAAGGTTCACCGAATAAATTCAAGGGTCGTTTGCAATCGGCACCGCGTAACTTGTTAATTACTACTTCTTACTTACTTCTTCCTTGGCGGGAAAATAGTCGACCTCAAAAGTGTCCTTGCAAAACCAGTATGCTATCCTTAATAAGTGCGAATGGGTCGGCACAACACGTGGTTCGCCATTTCGCATTAACGGTTGTCGAAATTCCTGTTTAATTTCATACATGCTATCGATTCCGGTGAATATCATTAAAACTACTGGTCGCCGTCAACGTCCATGTGCATTCTTTCAAACAGCCACGGCGAGACGCCGAAACTCATTCCGTCAATAATTTCTATACGTTCTATCAAATGTATGCCACCTTCGAACAATACGGGATCGCGCTTAATCAATACTTGCGTCGTTGGTGATAAATCGATTAATTCTTCCACTTGTACGTGCCACAATTTAAAAATTCGTTTGGCTAACGTAATCGGTACTTGCAGAGTCATCGGATGGACCCGTGTCGCAGCTTTAATGTAACCGCGGGCCGTATTATTCAAGGGAAAGGAAACGACTGTTTGTATTGTACTATGTCATCCTTGTAAATTTGCTTTACACGAACCGATCTTTGTCGAAACTTGCATTAATTGTTCGAAATTTTTCTGTGGCGATTTGAAGCGATTTCGTGTTTCGATGCGGTCTTCGTCCGTTGCCAAAAAATATTCCAACGATTGAATAAACTTCTCGTTCCAGGTAAAAGGAACGGGAATGACAACGTGATGTCTATTTAAATATTTATATTTGGTTTATATTCGGACGGGTGTCGTGTAAAGACATAATTTATCTCGCGTTTGTTTCCGCTTGTAAAGGTATATAAGCTTTCGCACTTGTCCCCAGCTTAATTTCTCAACCATGTGGGCATCGGAAAAAGCAAACATAACTACTCAATATTCCAAGAAACGATTCACGACCAACGATGGTTTATTTGTAGCGCAGTGCCGAAAAGAAGATCAGAAAAGGTTGAAAAGGTACCATCCGTTTCTATACAAGATTACGAACAAGCTAAACTGGTTTCCAACGAAATTTCAGTTTGTTCGTTTATATAGTGATTTACTACTGATCGATTTCGACAGAATGGCATATCCGATCGAGAACTGCTGGACGTGGTTTCTGCTACAAAAACTGGCCCACATTTCCAAATGCGAACCCCGTTTTAAAATCGAAAAGAGTTTATTTGAAACGCGCAAACAAACATTGGACACTTGGGCCTACCGACAAACCATGGAAAAGGAAGCATTTACGCGCGGTACGTACTGGACGTTTTTGAAAAAAATCAATGGCGGACAACGGTTCCTTCTTTTGCCAATCGAACGAGTGGATGGAAAAATAGAGCCGGCCATATCACACGACGAACCGATTTTTCTTTTGGCGATATATTTATGGTTGCGAGTGTTTCCACGATCAATTTTGCTAGACAGAAATTTCAACAGGTGCGATTTAAACTATAACGTTTGCTATGTGAAAATTAGAACAAAAGACAGCCGATGTATATTTAATGTTAAAGGCCGTTTTGCTAATTATAGCTTGGACGAACCAATGTATGGTTATCAAAGTTTCGACGAACTCGTAGTACCAGCTACGTGGCTCAGTTTAAATCGACTCGTGAACAAAATTCCTTATTTTGGAGATGCGGTCATGCGATATAGTTCCATTTACACTGAAAGAAATAATGTACTAATTAAAGCGCTTTAAATCGACTCTGAGGTGTTTTATTTTAGCTCGTACCTAAGTTTTCTTTAAGCTTGTCATATATTATTGTGCTTGATCCGCATATACACTTTAGGGGCGCCATTAAAAGTGCTTAGCGCATACGTTAAGATTTTTACTATAAAGAGAACAGCTCTTTTCGGATTGGGTAGAGTGCACAATTATCTATGTTAGGGTTTGATTGTAACCCACGCATTTTCTTTAACTGTGTCCCTATTGTCATGTTTTTGTATAGACACTTTAATGGTGTAAGACTCGAAAGACATGTTGAAAACTAAATTCTATAGGGGGGGGGGGGGTAAAAATAGGAAAACGACGTGTTGGACTATACCTTTTATTCAATTAAATAACTACTAACTATTAACAATTAACTACTCTAAGTGTATATAATGCCACTCTTAGTTGTTTGGAATGGCCCTCGGCCCCTCGCCACGTCTTCCTCGTCGTCCGAGGGGTCCCATGGCTCGCAGTAGCATATCTCGGACGACGAGGGGTCCCACGGCTCCAGGCAGTCACTTATCTCGGGCTCGGTTGGGTCCCACAGCTCCAGGCAGCCATATCCCTCAGGCTTGGTTGTGTCGGGGTTTGATTGGCACAAATGGTCCTCGGTTGTGTCGGGGAACTGGCACACATGGTCCTCGGTTGTGTCGGGGTTTGAGTCGCACAAATGGTCCTCGGTTGTGTCGGGGGACTGGCACAAATGGTCCTCGGTTGTGTCGGGGTTTGATTGGCACACATGGTCCTCGGTTGTGTCGGGGATTGATTGGCACACATGGTCCTCGGTTGTGTCTAGGGACTGGCACTTGTTCATTTTGACTTGTCGTTGACTTTGCTTGTCGTTACTGTGTTGAATGATAAGCTCATTACACCGCATCGGCTTTTATTCCTTTTCCCCTTCCCACAAACAATAACAACGGTCCACGAAGTTTGCTAATCAGCACAATTTTTTACTCAATACGGGTTTGCAAATCAGCACATTTTTTCCTCGACGCGCGGTTTAATTCCCTTCCGACGGCCTCCAAATACCGCTATAAATTGCCTCGTTACACACAATCTATCCAGTTCTTCAACACGAAGATGTTTTTTGAACACTTTAGTAAAGCAGTGCGAGACAACAATACTTTTCAAATTCGAACATTAGTTCACCAGTATATTTACAAAAATAGTGAAATCAATTTTAATCCGCTGGACGTTGCCATAAAGTTTCGCAACTTAAACGCAGTGAAAATGATAATTCGTCAAGACCCTTTAACGGTGTTTCGAAGCTCTACCACAAAAAATGACCTGGTAATTACGGCAATCTTAAATCGATGGAATGCCAACAATTTAGAAGAACTGATAAAGGTATTAAATGTAATGCCTAAGGGTGATGCTCTCCATGCAGCCGTGTTAATGGGGAAATGTCCAATTTTGAGACTTCTGATCGAAAAGTACAACTTGTCGCCAGCAGAAGAAGATATTTGGGGAGAAAACTGTATACAGTTAGCGGAACGTCTAACTCGGCCAAAATGTTGGGCTTACCTGTCTACCAAAATTCGACGAAGTCCTGAGAACAACACCCAAACAAGCCACCCACCCCTAAACCGGACCGATTTTCGAAGGCGCTTGTGAAACTTGCCGTTATTTTGTGTCTCATAAACTTGTAGAGTAAAAATCAAGCAGTGAAATCAATTTTAATCCGCTGGACGTGGCCATAAAGTTTCGCAACTTAAACGCAGTGAAAATGCTAATTCGTCAAGACCCTTTAACGGTATTTCGAAGCTCTACCACAAAAAATGACCTGGTGATTACGGCAATCTTAAATCGATGGAATGCCAACAATTTAGACGAACTGATAAAGGTATTAAATGTAATGCCTAAGGGTGATACTCTCCATGCAGCCGTGTTAATGGGGAAATGTCCAATTTTGAGGCTTCTGATCGAGAAGTACGACTTGTCACCAGAAGAAGAAGATATCTGGGGTGAAAACTGTATACAGTTGGCGGAACGTCTCACTCGGCCAAAATTCGTCCAAGTCCTGAGAAAACTCGAACGAGCCATCCACCCCTAAACCGGACCGATTTTCGAAGGCGCTTGTGAAACTTGCCGTTATTTTGTGTATCATAAACTTGTAGAGTAAAAATCAAGCAAGAAAAAGCCTCGTGACTAGTTCTTGCTTGATTTTTACATTGTTTTAGTAATAGAGACTAAAAGTTAGTTAAGGTTTACTTTTTGTACTGCTAGTTAATGAAGTTAATGAAATTTGTACTGTTAGTTAATGAAATAAAGCAATTGTTAACCAACACGATTTTACTTTGTACCGCGCGTTCAATTTAGCTCGATAACATTTTGATTCGCTGTAACTTTTTTGTTTTTAAAGATATCAAGGTAAACAAAAACACAAAATGTAGGGTTAGTAGCCAAGTTTTTTTTGAGTTACACATAAAACAAAACACTAACAATTTTCTGAGATAATAACCTACCTTATATTTTTTAAAATGGAACACCCTGTATATTATATATGTATTCAATAGAATACGCTATTTTGATTACAATGATATAATACACTTTATATTTTAATCCACTCGTTTTTGACATATCGGCAAAAATATGAAATTTTTATGTAATACTCTGGTATGCTGAAAACAAATCTAGTCACGGCACTCTGTAGGATAAAAATTTCATATTTTTGCCGATATGTCAAAAACGAGTGGATTAAAATATAAAGTGTATTATATCATTGTAATCAGAATAGCGTATTCTATTGAATACATATATAATGTACAGGGTGTTCCATTTAAAAATATATAAGGTAGGCTATTATCTCAGAAAATTGTTAGTGTTTTGTTTTATGTGTAACTCAAAAAAAAACTTGGTTACTAACCCTACATTTTGTTTTTTTGTTTACCTTGATATCTTTAAAAACAAAAAAGTTACAGCGAATCAAAACGTTATCAAGCTAAATTGAATGCACTGTACAGTAGTTTCTGAGATTTTTACAGATCGTCCTAGAAAAACTTGGCGCTGTTTTTGTATGCGTAAACTAGTGCGGTATATTTATTTTCGTAATACAGACCAGGTTTATTTTGATACTGTTAGTTAACAAACGGATGTGAATTTGATAACTAGCCACCTGACTTACAAATTGTCCAGATACACCGGGAAATCTCGTATACATTTCCAAACATAATTTTGTTCATCTTTGTACCGTTTGTTGAGAATTGCAGGTGCGCGTTTCAACTTAGCAAGGCGCCCGGCAAAGTGAAAGTACGACAATCGAACGATCGATGCTAGGTTGGTTTGGTATTCTCTGATGCCAGTGAGTAGTATCCCGCCGGCGTGGGAGTATGCCGCATTGCAGCCGCAAGTCCAAAAAAGATCGCGATTGTAATCGAGTAGAAAATTTTATATTCTTTCGGCGCAAATAAACAAGGCTGCAATATTTCAGGAGTGTTGGCAAAGCCCGTGATTATCTATTGTAAAAGTTTAAACGATCTGAACCGGGCTACGCTTTTATTTTGGGAGGGTGATTTGAGCAAAATTTTGTTTTTGTACTTTGCCAGGTATAATTTGCAACCGAACCGAATTAGTAAATATTACGATCCCCGTACCAAAACGCTTTTCCCATTAATCACGACAATGTTAATATTCAACGCGCGGAAATTGGAAACTCGTAGAAATTCCTTGTAAAGGGCCAATTGATTTAGTACAGATCAATTTATTTCGTTTTATTACTGATCAAGAGTATAATAATGTAACAATAGATTATCAAAGTAATTAAACTGGTGAATAGCTCGGTTGAACTCTAAAATCCAAGCTTCGTCGAAATCGTCGGAGCATCGAATAGTTTTTTGAAAATGATATATAGCCATGTCTTCTGCGGTGATCGGTTGCTTTTGATACATTCGAAAAAAGTCTTCAAAAGTAAGTATTTCCACGTACTCGTAAAACCTATGTTCGGGTGCTATCCAAGAGATAAACTGCCCCGGTAACAAAACGTCCTCTCCCAGAAGAATGCGACTCTCCCCGGGTTCATTCTCGTCTATCGCAACATTCGACGGGGAAACAAAACCGAATTGATAGGGCCCAATTTTCCGTGATGCGGTACAAATCCAAGCGTCAAACGGTACTTCGACTGGTCGATGTTTGTTCCTTTGAAAAAAGGCGGTTAAAATTCTGGTCAAAGTATACATTTTTAGTCTTATCACTTCTGCTACATTATTAGGCGGTCGATACGTTTCTTTGTTAATGATAATCAACAGATCGGGTAATAAACGACGTGTACCGGAGCGTGACAATGATGCCGAAAAAGGTCTCGGCAAAAGTTGCTCTAAACGATCAACAATCTCCCGGAATTGATTTTGTGTCAAATTCACTACTTGCATGTGATAAGTCATTTTGAAACTATGGTATGGCCATATAATCGATCGGGTTATGTAGGGAAAGACAAACCCGAGCCAATTATCTTTGCACGGGCGCGTTAATCCCGGACTGCAAAACCCTAAAATCATGGTGACTAGACGGCTGGTTTTTCCCGTGGAGATACAACCCAAATTTGACCAATTGAAAGAACGGAAATACACTAAAGGCGCAGAGAATGCAACGACGGTTTTTTCGAAACAAATTGGGACGTCTATGCCGTGACGTCATTTTGACCTGATGTAGAAACCCCACAGATTTACCGACAACACAAACTTGACAAAATTTAAAGAATGGGAATACACTAACGACTCGTAGAGAGTTGAACGATTGTTAACTTTTACTGGCGGTGCATCGCCTATGCTGTAACGTTATTCTAATCTAAAACCGTACTTTTGCTAGACAGCCTTTTTAATTTACATACAGTACAGACAACCGACTTGGTCAGTTGAAAGCCCGAAAAAACAATCAAACGGTCTGTACTCGTTCGTAGAGAGTGGAAAGATTGTTTGTTTGGGTTTGATTGGGAGACCTAAATAAACACGGTCAATGCTATATCGTTGTGAACAATTTAAAAGAAACAAACGTCTATCGTATACATTTTACTACAACTTTATTTGCTACCATATACATTTGATAATATAACATATACACTGAAATTTAACCATTTGCTACCATATACATTTGATACATTTTACTACAACTTTATTTGCTACCATATACTACATTTTACTACAACTTTATTTGCTACCATATACATTTGATAATATAACATATACACTGAGATTTAACCACCACGACCATAATTTGGCATTGTGTTTTGGCACATTGCTGCCATTAAAAGGGGCGTTTCACATCGTAATAGAACAAGTTGAGCGAAAGCTGTGCCTTTCGTCAACAACATGTCTCTATCGGCTAGAAAGGTGCTGCGTAATTGGCCAGTATAGGTGGGATCCACAACACCGCATCGAAGATTACCTTGGCGATTCGTAGATGATCTTGCAAATAGGAGTCCGACATATCCATGAGGTACCAATATACGTTCTTCGTATGCAATTTCCGTGGGCTCGTCCGCCTTCAAAACGCAATCGTTCCGAAGATGTAAATCGATTCCGGCATCGTACCAATGTGCTCGTTCGAGTGGTTGATTACAAAACAGCTTACGTCCTTCGAGAAAATCCATGGCATCTGCACGTTCTTTCCAAAATTGTTGTTCGGTTATAGCACTAGACGACAAATATCGTATGTAATATTTTTTGTGTGGCGGGGCGTTTTGGAAACGATATTCTTTGTCTCGTCGCCATAACAAGACCACGGCGACGTTGGGATGTCGAGGAGTTTGAACGAGCGAATAGCCCAACACCTCCCAAACGTTCATTTTGAAACTAAGAGAAGTTTGTTTTTTAACGTACTGTGACAACTATTTTGGAATGAAGTTCCCGTTACAACTCGGCACCTTTTATACTAATTTCATGTCCGTAAGTAACATTTCCCCGATAACAGAGCGTCGAAAAGAGGAGAGTGTGTTCTATCTAGAAAAATAGTCTCAAAGATATAGTATTGAAACATCACGACAATATTAGTGACATACTCAAGG
The DNA here is from genome assembly GCA_963971165.1 of Philopedon plagiatum. Classification (NCBI taxonomy): domain Eukaryota; kingdom Metazoa; phylum Arthropoda; class Insecta; order Coleoptera; family Curculionidae; genus Philopedon; species Philopedon plagiatum. The sequence goes on along the minus strand of OZ020192.1, from coordinate 53,181,761 downwards.
GTAAACTTCAGACAAGCAACCGCTTTTCCATTTTTTGCATTTACGCCAAAATCAATATGTGGGTTTAGGAACGTCCAGTTCGATAAAGTTTATTATTTGCGGGACCGGTGTACAAGTTCCTATAAATTGTACATTGTGGCAAACCCAAGCAAAAATACTAGATTATTTGCTAAAGTTGTCGGCACTGCGCCGAGCTCTTTTTGGCTAGTTGAAATGCGACTAAAATGCTCGTTAACCTTTCAATCTTATTACTACGGATACATTGTCGGTCACTTTTTCCTAGACGATAATACTCGGACCAGAACAAAGAAAAAGCGTCCTTGCGCCCTTATAAAGTGACTGTTCGTTCTTCAAAAATGCATTGATAACGTGGCATCGTTTAAAGCGAAAAAATGCAAATTGTCTGCATCCTTATAAACCATTTGTTCTTGAAAGGATATCTAAAAATGCATTGATAACGTGGCCTCGTTTACAATTAAAAAATGCATTGATAGCGTGGCCTCGTTTAAAGTGTAAAAATGCAAATTGTCTGCATCCTTATCGACTGGCCGTTTGTTCTTGAAAGGGTAGGAAAATGCATTGATAATGGGGGCCTTGTTTACAATTCAAAAATGCATTGATAACGTGGCCTCCTTTAAAGTTCAAAATGCAAATTGTTTGCATCCTTATAGACCATTTGTTCTTGAAAAGGTAAAAAATGTATTGATGACGCGGGCCTCGTTTAAAATTCAAAAATGCATTGATAGCGTGACCTCATTTCAAATTCAACAATGCAAATTGTCTGCTTTGTTATCGACCGTTTGTTCTTGAAAGAATGCGTATAATTGATAACGTGGCCTCGTGTCAAATTTAAAACTGCACTTTTCCTTTTTCGTAAGATTGCCTAAGAACTATCATCGGTGTTTTCTTCAAACAAAACTCCGTCGACACTATATCTATCTATAGGGGGGTAATTTAAAGGAAAATAAACATGTACTGTATAAACTTTACTATAACCTTTATTTACTATCATATACATTGGTAATACAATTGAATTAAAATATAACGGCCATAATTTAACAGTGCCGCCGACAAGAACTACAAGTAGAGCAAAAGCGGTTGGATGTGCTACGTCGTCGATCACCCAACAGCCTACGCCATTCGAGAAAATGCCTAGCGTCTCCACACCCTTTCCAAAGTTGTCGTCCGGTAATATGATCACGTCGCTTGCGAAACAGTTTACGTGTCGGCTTACATCCTTCGAGAAAATTTCGGGCATCGGCACGTTCTTTCAAAAATTCTTCCTCGGTTATATTTTCATTCAAATGTCGTATGTAATGTTTTTTGTTATCCTGGTTATTGGTGAAGAGATATTCTTGGTCTCGTCGAAACAACAAGACTACGGCGGCGTTGGGATTTCAGGGAATCTGAACGATCGAATAGTCTTTGGGTCTCCAATTTTTCTTTGGGAATCGTCCTCGAGTATCTAACGGCTCACGTTTTTCGAGAAAATCCAGGGCATCGGCACGTTCTTTCAAAAATTCTTCCTCTATTATAGTACCACTCAAATATCGAATGTAATATTTTTTGTTATTCTGGGCCGTTGTGAAGAGATATTCTCGTTCTCGTTGCCACAACAAGACTACGGCGACGCTGGGTAGTTGAGGAGTCTGAACGAGCGAATAGCCCAGGGTCTTCCAAACGTCCATTGGAAAGGTGCTATGTTGCTGACCATTAGACGGTTGACGTTTTTCGAGAAAATCCATGGCATCGGCACGTTCTTTCAACAATTCCTGTTCGGTTATATTACCATTCAAATGTCGTATGTAATATTTTTTGTGATTTTGGGCCTTTCTAAAGAGATATTCTCGTTCTCGTTGCCACAACAAGACTACGGCAACGTTAGATTGTCGACTAGACCGAACCAGTAAAAAGCACAGAGACTTCCAAACGTCCATTTTTAACGTGCTACTAAAATCTTGCATTTTGAACAAGTACTTGTGGTAGTTAACCGTTTTGGAATGAATAAACTCGTTACAACTTGGCCCCTTTTATTCGAATTTCCTCGTCCGATAAACAACACGTCAGCGATAAAAAAGTGTGGAAAGAAGGGATATTTGTTTGTATAGAATAGTCTCTTTGAGGTGAAAACGTTTAGTAGATGTCTATTTACAAAGACAAAAGTACAATACGATAACCCAGTAAAATTCGTTCTTACTACGATCCAAGAAAAATAGTCGTAATGTCTGTCGAAATCGACGATCAAGAATTGCGTGATATTATTATCCAATGTAAAGAATCGATCTCGGAAGTAACTTTAAACACACTAGAGGCCATTTTTATAAACGAGTTAAAGGAAACGGTGAATTGGCAACAACAATTTCAAATCGAAGAACCAGAAGTCTTTCAAATTCTACAAGAGTCTCGATGCTCCTACGCAATTACAGGAGGATATTCGGCATACCTTTTACACTATGGTAACAGTTACACCGACATTGATATTTTATTGGATTGGCACAACTACTCACAACTACAAGGATATTTGCCCCAACGAGGAAACCCACCACCAACACAGAAAATGTCAAATTATTACAATGACTACGACGTATTTACATTCGATGTGAAAACGAAAAACTCGAAAAAAAACTTTCGTTCTTCTGTGGACTGTATAGTTTGTGTGCGAATGTTTATTTCTAGACCTTTAAGTTTGTGTGCGACGTATATAAACCATATTTTATTGTTTGACTCGGCTGTCTGTAGAAATCTGTTATTTCCTACGGGCAAACACTTCTCTTTCAATTTGAGTAACGTAACCGAACGAACAAATACATGGCATACGATAGAAAGGGAAGAGAAGTATAAAAAGCGCATGGTGACTACAGGCACTCCCTTGAAATCATCCTCTTTGTGTCATTTACAAAGATTAGGCGAAACAGTGTCGACAATAGTACAAGAACAATACGATCTATCGACAGCCTCAATGTAATCTGTTTGAGATATGTAATAGACTTGTTTTAGCTATTGGTTGAGCTTTGTCGACAGTATGATATAGAATAGACTTGTTTTAGCTATTAGTTGAACTTTGTAGACAGTATTTGTTGGTTTAAAGAATAAAGTAATTTCCAAGACCTATGAGTTTCATTTACAGTATATGCGATTTTTTTACCGTCGAAAAAGTAGAAAGAAGTCACTTTAAGCTATCCCGGACCCGTTGTCTGACAATGATGGGTTTCTAGTATATAGAAAATGTCATTGCGCTGTTGTAAGCAAACAGTAAAATGTTTTCCTTGAGCAAGGTAAATATGTCGTATTGTTGCCCGTCTTTGACTTTTCGAATCTTTCCGCAGAGCAACTGCCCGATCGCTTTTATGAGCAGTGATCGTTCTTGGAAAAATAAGGCTAAACTAACTCAAGCGTCATGAAAAAATTACAGCAGTTGCACGAAAGGTAAATTGTTGTATGACGGTTTTTTTCGATTTGCATACTACCGTACTACAGGAACTTGGCCAGTCTAAAATGGCAAAAATTCCTGAACGTGGCCAGTCAAAACCATTCCTGACCGTGTTATAGACTTTGTTTTTTAATCGCAACAAAACCGACGACTTGAATAGCGTTTCTAAACAGTAAGCGAATGGGAACTACAAAGTGGACCGGCGCACAGTGGTGTAAAAAGGACGAAACTCAGAACAAAATAAATAGCTTTAAAAGTACTCAATCGATTTGGTTCAAATTTTGTACAGTTATTGGGTTTATCCTAGAGAATGCTTGCATAGAATTGCAGACTTCCCCGCCTCCTACCTGCAGTGTGAGCAACCCCTGAATATTGCAAAATTGTAATAGTTGAGTGTTAAATATGTAAAAATAGTTAACCCTCCAAACAATAATGGACGGGTCTCGGCAAATTAAAAAAAGATCCATGGCTTATCAAGTGTGGATTGTTTTCAAATAAATGACCTATATACAGTGACTGGCAAAAAGTTTGTAACAAATGCGAAACTTTTTTACTATCAGTTTCTCGGAAAATTTTATTCTTGATAAAAGATTTTGCTTCATAAAAGAAAAGTTATGGAGTCATTAAATGCGGAGTAAAATATACAGGGTGTTCAAAATTTAGGAAAATGTAACGTCACAAAACAAAAAACAGTCGAATAATAAATTTTGAGACTGTCAAATTAATGAGGACCAAAATGTAAGCAAAAAACCCTAATAAAGTTTTTCTGTCGCTCGAACGGTTTTTAAAAAATAGGCAGTTTGATTTGATTTTTCAGTTTTCAAGAGTTAATTTCTTAAAAACGGTTCTAGCGACAAAAAAACTATACTAGGGTTTTTTGCTTGTATTTTGGTCCTCTTTAATTTGGCTGTCTCAAAAATTTAATATTCGATTGTTTTTTGTTTTGTGACGTCACATTTTTCTAAATTTTGGACACCCTCTATAGTTAACTCCACATTAATGACTCCAAAACTTTTCTTTTATGAAGCAAAAACTCTTATCAGGAATAAAATTTTCTGAGAAACCGATAGTAAAAACGTTTCCCATTTGTTGCAAACTTTTTGCCGGTTACTGTATGAGGATTAAAATACATCTTTTATTCCGAAAGTAAAATAATTCGGTTAAATAATAAGAAAACCTAAGATATTTCAGTCATTACTGTGCCCCTTATTTTACAACTAAGCATATATCTTCTGACTAACATTAAATAATATTTACAATGTCAGTAAAAGTAAAGTAAAATATTTAGGAAATCGTAGGCGATTTGAGTCATTAATGTGCCCCTTATTTTACAACTAAGCATATATCTCTTGAATATTATTTAAAAAACATTAACATTAAAGAATATTTACATAATCAGTATATTTAGGATATAAAAGTCAAGTATACTTAAATCAATAGTTCCTTAGCTTCGTTACTCAGTGGGAGGTAATTTTTCTTGGGCTCGGGTCTCATATGCGTTATGTAAGGGTCCGATGTCTCCAATAGTTTGTGCAAAATGTCTTCATTCGTACTTGTACGGGAGGTTTTCCGAGAGTAATTGATCCTATAAGTTTTGTAATCCTTATTCCTGCTTTCTTGGGCATCTTCAGACAATATTACAACCGGGAGAATTGAATTTTGTACAATATCAGCACCATGTAATATGAGCTTGTTCACCGTGGAAGGCATGTAGTACCAAGAGTACTTCTGAATGGCAATTTCGGCTGTTTCCTGCACAAAAAAGCGGAATTTCTCCGAATCGATCACCGAATTACTATTTCTCACTTCTACTATGGTGGCAATCCGTTGGATTCGAATTTTATTTACTCCCGTTATTTCACTGGTGAGTGCAGGGTCTTTGAAAAAACGTCTGGCAGTATTACCAGTATTGGAAGAACCGTAACCCTGTTTAACGAAATCTAACCTGATTCCAACTCTCTCTAGGAATGTTTGTGTGCTACGATCGGAGGCAGGTTGGGGCGGGTGATTGTTGTCTGACCGTGACCTTCAACATGTCTACTGCGAGGAGCAACTTTCCTCATTCTGGAGGAAAGTGGAGCTTTTTTGTAGGACTACCGCTTCTCATTATTGTTAACTAACTATTACATGTACTGCTGTAACAAGTTCAAATTTCTTTTTTCATGTTTTGATCGTTGTATTGCATTGTTAGGAATCCTAGAGAAGCAAAAAAAAATATTTTCTTTTTTAAAACCTCACGTTGACATAACACTTCTGATAAGTTACCTTATATTCACTCACGACTTCACGATCTTGACTTTCGACCACTATTTAGAGGATTTTTAGTTGGGTTTTAGCGCAAATCCTTAGTGAACCCAGATTGTGTGGCTAATATACTGTGCGAATCATTAATCACCTATTCGAAATCAGCACTTTCGGAAAATAGAATTTTTGCCGCCCTTGACCCCACTGTGCGGCGCGGCGAACGGTAGTGTCATGTTCGCCGTCAAGAGAGTATGTCGAATTTTTAGCTGCGGGTACCAAAAATAGATCGCGGCCGTTAGGAAATTATTATATGACGGGTACCCTACTTTTTTCGATTTACTTGACCAGTCGAAATATGGCAGCACGGACAAAAATCCCTGAAAGCGTTCTTGCTAGAACTCTAGGTAACGTTTGCTTTTGCTGATTTGTAAACTGCCGATAAATAAGCACAATCGAAATGATTAAAGATCGAAAGTTACTTTCCTCAAACGATTATCATTTTTGACTAAAACAACTGGAACACGGACTCGAAAATTCTGACGATATACACTATGTTTGTCAGGTCTGTTTACTGTGTGCAGGCACCGGCAAGCGAATTTCAGACGTTTGTAAATTTACTCGAAATCAAATTGAAATGCTGCGCGATATAGGATCGTTTTCGTCTCGCGTCCAAAAAACCGGGTCGTTGGGAATTGTAATTTGGTATGGTGAGATTGATACATTGAACAATATTCTCGAACGCTGGACGAATTTTAAATGTTCTCGTGCGTCGTTGTACCGGTCGTTGGATAAATTCTTAACAAGTTGCGGTCTACCAAAAACAAAAGGAATAAAGTTTCACGAGTTTCGTTTTAAATTGGCCGGTCGGCTCTACGAAGCAATGAAAACACACAGTGAGGTTAAACATTTATTAGATCATAAGACAAACAAAGTGACAACTCATTACATTGCTCAAGAATTGTACAATATCTTTAAAGAGCGTGAAAAAATTCCTAATACTTAATTGCTACATTGTGCACAATCCACTGCCGTCATCAGTGTCGATCTTGCCAATTCCTGTTGCGTTCTCGTATAATAGGAACCCGTTTTCAGTCCATTGGTCCACATGCGTCCTAGATAATTGGCCAACTGTGCCGTTTCTCTTTTTCCAATAAACATATTGTGAGACGCGCTTTGGTCTAGATAAGTACTTTGAACGATTGCCAAGTCTATTGCTAAATTGGCATCTCGAAAAGCATTCAGTGAACTATTGTAACGCATACGGAGTGTATGGCTAATCATTTTAATATCGACAAGAGTATTTTCATCATTTGTCATAGGCATTTCAATATCGGGCAAACAGTTGCAGAGTAGAGCTACTGAAGCCGTCGGTGGTTGAGCAGTCAACGTTAAATTAAACATTCCATTTCGTGCTCGTTCCAATAGCGTCGATGCGTCCGAGTAATATTTCCACGTTTTTTATCTCAGTTCCACTTGCGATTTTCCGTGAGCCCAGCTGCTTTGTTCAAAGTCTCTAAAGGAACCGCAATAATCGGCCCAATCACAACTGCGAGCAATTGCACTGCTATACAAATGTTCCATAAACATTTCCATTTGTTCGATGACTTGCGGAGGTGCAGGTTCGCCCTCGGCAGTAGGAAATATTTCACCCAAATCCCATTAGTTCAATGGCTAAAGGTCGATATTGGCGACTGTAGACGAAGGAACTATTGCTATGTGCAGAATTCATTATATCGACGAGAAGAACCGTTTGTTCTCTAAATTTTCGCATTATGGGATCGTCACCGTTGATGGGCCTTTTCTGCTCCATGTTGAATATTTTTTTCAAATTTATTGTTCCCACACAACAAGTGGCACACTCGTCATCTTTCATTGGCAACGAAATTTCCGTACACAAATTGGAGCCTCCAATTGATCGGTTGCTAACATCATTTGTAGTAGTAAATTGACTAAAACTGTTCATATGATCGAGAAATATTATAGATGGTTTTCCAGTGTCGAGAATTCGATTACAAATTAAATTGAGCAACTCGCGAGCTGGCATCGTTTTTGCACAGGCGTTTGTGTTTGCCAATTTTCGATAAATGTCACTGGTATAAATTTCTATTTCGGTGTCGCACATGTTCCACATATCATCTTGTAGCACGGCTACCATAAAATCGTCCAATATACCAATAGTAAAAAGATGTTGTAACGGACGGTCCAAGTTGGCCAGAGAATTTGTTTCGTGCAATACGTCCACACGTACATCTGCAATGCTTTGATTAAAATTGCATATAATATTTCGGCCGGGTGCGCTCATTGTTTCTGCCATAAACATGTAATGCTTGACGTTTTCAATACGTTTAAGCTCCAATCCCAAAAAAGTCGCCATGCACGTTCGTAATTGTTCCATAAAACGCCGCTTTAACTTTTGATTATTTCGCACTGTGCCGTAGAATTGTCTCAAAACTGCACAAGATTCTGTGGCAAGTAGGGTTCCGGTATGACGTAAAATTTGACCACTCGGCGAAATACATTGTCGTGCCAAATTCAGATAATGACGGAAAATCGAAGCTGAAGCGGTACAGACAAATGGGTAAACAGAGCCACACGTCTGTACATAAATTCGGGTCGTTCGTGCTGTAATGCGTATCTCGTTAGAAACACAAATTTTTGATTGAAGGTACCGTTGAATTTTTCCAGCTCGGTATTCCACTGATCGTCACGTATGGCTTAGATGAGTTCCTTGGTGAATATAAGTTTGTTGGCTTCGATATATTCTTCTTTGGTGAAACTGTCCCACAAGTCGGGCACTATTTGATTGCAATACTTTTTGCCCTTTTTCGATTGCGAAATGGAGCTCAGTGCCAACTGCCAGTTACTTGGATTATTGCTTGTAAACGTTTGAAACTCTTCGTGAAAGAAGTGATATTTGAAATGGAAACAACTATTCCCCAACAATCTCGAATAAACTAATTTATCGTAGTCGGCCATATTGTTTACTAACGTTTGTTCAGGTTTGAGTTCCTCAGCTTGATGGGCGCCTTTATATACACACAAATACGTGCAAGGATAACAAAAAAAATCCACGCGCTTTCATCATAAAAATTTCTCGACGCACCTCCCGAACGTGTAGCTTTTCCGTTTTTCTACAAGTTATATAAAGCCCAACAAAAACAGTGCGCTTTAGTATCAATAACATGTCTTCTCCGAATATTTCTCAATTGTACAATATCGATTGTTCTAGTGCGATGCTACCGGAATACCTTCATCGTGAATTTGAAGAAAAAATGATGAAGCTCGTTCGAGATCATTTGGCCTGTAGTTGGGTGGCGGGTGACATCGACTTTAGCAAAGCTCCCTTCACGATTGCCCGGCAGATGTATGACAAGCCGTGATAATCGCTTTAGCGTTCCTCATGCGGGCTGATGATATCGTCGTGAAAAAATTAGGCGATGCGTCTCAATTTGATATCTTACCAGACCGTCAATACTTTACCGCCATACAAACTCTAATCGAATTAGTGCACCGAGAAGTATATACGAAAATGTTGACGACTCAATTAACTAGTTTCGAAATTAAAGAATTAGAAATGTGGGGCTCTTCAAATTTACCGGTATTGTTTAGTTGGCTCGACGACGACGATCCCGTTCTGTGGGTACGAGTTAGTAAATGGGTGGCATTAGAAGGGATCATTTTCAATTTTGCATTTGCATTGTTTTGTTGGATACGTTGCAAGCATCTATTGCCCGAATTCACCAAAGCCAACGAATATATTATGCGAGATGAACAATTCCATGCTGCCGCTTGGCTACGCGTTTTGGGTTTGCTGAAAGAGAACGAAGAAAATCCACTGAACATATTTTTGCGTGCCCATCGAGCCCAAGACTTTGTAATCGACAAATTAATGCCCCGTACCAGTCTACGCGCCGACATCCGTCAAGGTAGTGATTATTTGACAAAAGTCTTTCTAGAGAACGTCAGCCAATTTGTCGCTCCGCAAACGGTATCGTTGTGGAAAAATCAACTAAAGTCTACCGATGCCAAACTTTATGCAAACTTAATGCGTGCCCCACTTCCGGAATATTTGGACGCATCCAAACGAATAACAAAAACCCAATTTTTAGACAACACTGCCGGTGGCTACGAGTACCAAAAATGGAACGTAAAACAACAAATCGACTTTTGAAACGCTTTATTGTTACTTGATTAAAACACCCATAGTAAAATATGCATGCTTCTTTAATATGTTCATCTTGATTTTCTTGAGTGGTTCGGGCACTTTGGTGATTCGCTTGTATCGAAGATTTGTCCTCGTAACTTTCAAGTATTTAAGCCTTTTCAATGTACCAGTATGATTATATACCAGGGCAAAGAGTTTTAGTCTGCGAAGATGTTGGAAATTATCAAGATTCCATTGTCCGTCCTGCATTTGGATACTATCATTGCCATTATGATTATTAATTTTCCGCATGTCGGGGAGTTTGATATTGTACGGGAAAATGTCAAATGGGTCGACGTTTATATATCGTCGGAGAACGAGCAAGCAAACCCAAGCAAAAATCAAAACTGTAACCACCAGTGGGTACCGAATTTGAAAAGTTGCAATGTTATCGATTCGATTGGCATTGTAGATTTTGGACCGGAATTGAGCGGATATTTAGCACGATCGATTTTCGACGATCAAGAAGTTATTACTCCGAAAGATATAGAGAGATTATTAAATATGGGTCCCGAAACAAAAAAGCGACTATTACAGATTGCGCGGCCGATTGCCAATGGTGATTATTTCCTATTAAATTTTCTACCGCACATTTACCAAGAGACGCAACAAGAAGTGCTCAATAAACACAATGGTCGACTGGAAGGTTCGTTTAAAAGTTCCATTAATTCGAGCGGGAATGATCGAAAATATACAACGATCGCGTACATTAAACCCGTCGACGCTAATGTAGTAAAGGAGTTGACGAAAATTATCGAGTCGCAAACCGATATGGGCAACGATCTAAAAGTGTTTGTGGTATTGAAAAAAAAACAAAAACCTTCTTTATAACGCTTTCCACGATAGACCGCTTTATTTTACATCGAACCGCGAACTCTACAAAGATTTTATTTCCCATGTCGTAAATTTCACCCGTTTGTTTGTATTTGAAAATGGAACTTGTAGCACGTTTCAATCTTTTATGTTTGCCCTGTTGACGTACGAATTGGGTCGCAAGCCCCTTCGTTTCAGAACCAATAAAAACTTGTTCAGTTCTCTCATTTCGGAAAGTGGATATCGTAATGCGAAACAGTACCGATTAGATCCGGGGCGAAAGTTTACTCGTCTTCCATTATTACTGAATAACGAACCGGTCACATTCGCTCACGAAACTCACAACGAACCGGGTATCTTTTCTAGACGTTATTTAAACGAACCTCCCGTTGACAATATCAAACCGATTCGGATATGTGTGAAATTGTCGAAGCCTTGGACGAATTTCAAAAAGTGGCACGAATAGATTTAAGCTATGCCTACGGAAACGTATCGTGGGCCGTTGTGCGTCGTAAATTGTTAGAACGCAACAACGATTTCACTGCCGTCTACATTTGTTCGAGGGCTCCTGTCGGCGTTCAAGAATTGTGCATCGAACGCGCCCTGTTTCCATTTCCCACTTGCGTTGTAGAAAACATGGCCAGGAGGGGGATCAATTACGCAAATCTATGGTTGCCGATAACGGGAATTCTGGAAAAGACACAGGGCGATGTGAAGCGAGTATTTTTCGTCGAACAAAAGTCGCAAGCGCTGATCAAACAAATTTTTCCCAAGTTGACGTCCAAATTAATTGTATTAAAGGATATACCGATGCTTAAGCCCAAAAAAGCGACACCTGTTGAAATTTAAACCTGAGCAAACGACAGCTTGAAATGTAATTAGATAGTTATAATAAAACCCTTCTTTCTAACCGTTGTATGTGTTTCCTTTCTTTAGCGTCTAACGTTACTAACGATACCAAAAACAATGTAAAAAGTAGGCCAGCACGATTTGTAAACGCGACGAGTAATCAGAACGCATGTAATTGATCCATTTTAAATTGGCCGTATTGAAAATCATTATATAAGTGCTTATGGATAATAAAGAAAGTGGTAAACGAAGTATATGGGAAATAACGGCACGACAAGGCGAACAATTTCGTACCGAATTGAAAGATTGCGGTTTTATATTGGCCCAAAATCAGTATGCGTCGTTTGTCATGATTTTTGGCACGTTTAACGACCTTAACGCTACTTCGAGGGGAAATGTTTGTACCGTATATCGTGCGTCGAGTTTTTGGTCTTGCACATATCGAATGGGTAGTGCATTAAATAGTCCTATACAGGGTGTCTAAAATAGGTGATACCACTATTGCTATCTCCGAAATGGTAAGAGATACGAGGTCGGTTAAATTAGAGAAAATGTGCCATTTCTAGTCCCTATTCATATTCCGTTTACGGAGTTGCCAAATTCTCTATAGTTTCTTATCTACAGGGGATTTTTAAAAAATAGTCAAAAATTTAATTCTTAAATATCTCGAAAACTATTCCTAATTAGAAAAAAGTTGTTTTTACAAAAACCACACGATTTTTTACCTTCTCTAAAGTGGCTTTATTGTTTTGTTTATACCATTTGTTTTTACTGACTTACTGATAGTAACGTGTTTTTTTCAAATACGGACCTGGATTTTTTGCTGCATTTTTTGAAAGAATGCTTCATATCCTTTACAACTGTGTATCACTTGATTATGTTTCTCGAGGTTTTGGTGAAAATAGTATCATCATCAGGATATTCTACCAGTACGGACCTGGCATTTTTCAAGCTAATGCGCCATTTCACGACCTATTATGGAGACAATTAGGTCAGAATCATTAACTATGGATTAAATTGTTTTAACTGGTAAATTTTAATTATAATCATGATTACTAACCAAGACCCTCAAGTTTGTAAAATTGGTCCAACGCCTGAAAAAATCATAGGCTTAGTTTTAATTATAACAAATCCTAATAATTCATTCTTAGAGGCGTGATGGCTTCGTGTGGTCAGTCCAATCGCGTCCGTCAACCTGTTCGTCCGCCCGTCCATATGTTATAATTCAATGCAACGTCAAAAAATAAAGCAGAAAACGGATTTTAGATTCGAATTCCTTATAATCCGAACCCAGTAAATATGACAATGGTTTTACGCTAGAATATAGTTAAAGTTCTTTAATTTGAGATACTATGGTTTGTTTTCAAAGCCAGTAAATAGTAATTCAACTGTACCAGCAGAATGAGTTGCAGCAGAAATGAAACCACTAGGTAAAAAATAGGGTTATTTATTATTATCTTTTGAACTGAAAGGTGATTTTTGGATACTAAAATATTAAGAACGTAAATAATGAAGACGTATCATCAAGGGTGCCTTTTACAATATGTAGTAAACTTAACCACTAGTTAGGTGCTGTTAATAAAGGCCGCTAATTATATCTGATCTGAGTCTGCTCAAATTTTGCTTTCAATAACTCATTGGCTTAAGTGCAATTTGACAAACTTTAATGGCCAAAGGGTTCTGGTTAGTAATCATGAACATAGTTTAAAATTAATCAGTTGAATAATTTAAACCACAGCGATAGGTTGTGAAATTGTGCCTAAACATGGAAAATTCCAGGTCCGTGTCGATAGAAAATCCTGATGATGTTATTCCTGATCAAAACGTCGAAAACCATAATCAGGTGATACATAGTTGTAAAGGGTATGAAGTATTCTTTCAAAAAATGCAGCAAAAAATCCAGGTCCGTATTTGAAAAAAACAAGTTAGTATCAGTAACTCAGTAAAAACAAATGATATAAACAAAACAATAACGCTACTTTAGAGAAGGTAAAAAATCGTGTGATTTTTGTAAAAACAACTTTTTTCTAACTATAATCGTTTTTGAGATATTTAAGAATTAAGTTTTCGACTATTTTTAAAAGATCCCCTGTAGATAAGAAACTATAGAGAATTTGACAACTCCGTAAACGGACTATGAATAGGGACTAGAAATGGCACATTTTCTCTAATTTAACCGACCTCGTATCTTTTACCATTTCGGAGATAGCAATAGTGGTATCACCTATTTTAGACACCCTGTATAAATAGCACTAGAAATGTATCCGTCTTTATCAGTTAACGAGCGACGTAAAACTGGCCCATAATTCGGCACAATTGTCGACAAATTATCTAGTACGGATTTGGATAAGTTGGCAAGTTTCGAACCATCTATAGAAGCGAGCGGTTCTTGTTTTAAAGACGAACCATCTATAGAAGCGAGCGGTTCTTGTTTTAAAGACGCCGACGCTGACGACATTACGGATGAGGAGCTTAAGAATATTCTCGATTCGATACGCTCACGGCAATGGCACGAGATTCAGTTTATTGAAACGATTGATAAATTTTATGACGAAATCGGGGCCTTTATTTGTCCCAATAATGTAATAGATAGTGAAAGGACATTTACCGGTTCGGAACCGTTTATGTGCTGTTTTAATATCGGCCAACATCATTTTTGTAAAATTCTTTACGTAATAATTGGAAGTGCATTGGACCTTTATTCGCCGAACGATATACGACGAGGATTTGTAGGATCTGTCAAAGATCGTGATTATTGTCACGTTCCGTATTTTCTTTGTAATAACGTGAAGCAAATTCATTTATACAAGTACAACGTGAATGGTTCGATAAGTATGGAACCGAGAGCATTTTACTATGACGAAAGTTCGAACGGTTACATGTTACTGCAGGCGACCGATGATAAAATTTGGTGTCGTTTTCCCCACGCCTACCAACACATTCTAGATATTGAATCGTTAACGGATCCGTTTGGTAAAAGCTTGGGTGTAAATTTTCCCGCCCGGATCGAACACGATACAACAAAATGGACAGACTTTTTTAATGCCATTCGCAAGGAAAAGCTAAACATCGACGAAATGGACAATAAATTTGTAATTACTTATGCCTATCTACTTAAACTGTGGTATGTTCAGTTACGACATAGGGTCGAAAAGATGGATAATTTACGAGTAAAGGATTTTCGCACAATTATTCGCACGGGTAATATGGCATTTCTCATTTCAAAGACCAATCAAATTCAAACCAAATCTCAAAAGGAAATTTCCAAGAACATTTTGGATTCGATGAAAGGCCGTACCACACCAAGCAATACGAAAATGTCCAAAGGTAGTAGGAATACTCCCGTCGGTATGCAAACGTTATTTGAAAAGGCGTACTTTATGAAAGCTTCCTTTAATCGAGTGAAACGTTGTACGTCGCAAAAGAAAAAACGCACCTCGACCATGTTTATACCACAAAATCACGAACGAATTAGCGATGGGTCGTTCGCGAACGAGTCGTTCGATTTAAACGACTCTTTTCAAAGAGTCGCGAATGAGCCGCTCCCATCAACTGAACGATACGTTCACCGCTCGTTAAAATATCTGGCTCGCTCTCGTCCGTTCGTAGAAATTCCACTCCACGCTTTCGCGAGTTTCGGACAACTCGGAGAGCGCGAGCCGTGAAGAGCGCTAGCCGGGAGCGGCTCAGTCGGAGTCGTATAATAGATCGAGAGTGGTGGAGCATCTAGCGGCCTATATGGTAATACATTACACAGTTTGTACGTCTTTGGTATTACTATTATTTTACGATTAACGATTAATTACTTTGCCGGAAATCTGCTACAACGTTTTCTAAGCAGAGGTATATACTGCGGGTAGGTTAAAACTCAAGCCACAAACTAAGGCATAAAACAACCAAAAATCAAATCAAATGATTTATTAAAAGCCTGGTTCAGTATTAGGTATTATTATATTAGTATATTATTGTGTCGGTCTCGGTACCCACCAAACTCAAACGCCCTGCAAAAAAAGCCATAAATCATTCCAATATTTCAATATTTATTTTATTTTTTTTGAAGTCGCCGCGCCACAATTAAGCAGCGTGCCGTCGGCAGTCGAAAATGTGTAATTCATAGCATTTTTTGCTCTATTTTATGAACATGAACAAATGCAGGTGTCACGCTAAAGTAAAGAGCGCCGCAATTCGCAGCTCGGAGATACGGGTAGCAGCACTCGTTTAATCGAACGACTCCTTGCGAACGACTCTTCCAAGTAAGCTGAACGAGTGAGCGGGCTCTCTTGAAAGTGAACGAATGACCCATCGCTAGAACGAATCCTGGCCAATACGAGCATCGGAAATATTTCGTCGGCCGGAAAACGAATGAATTTAGTCTATAGTACTCATATTGTTTTTTGTTTGGATGACGAATGTGGCGCTTTATGGTTGAAACGTGTACCGTTGTACGACGAACATGGCAAATGGCAAATTGTCTTTAATTCTGTACTGACCGCGTTTCGTAGCTCGCTCGAATTTGAACAGTTTTACTTCCACGTGAAATCGTTTAATCCGCAATGTGTTGTTACACAATTGGGTGACAAGTTTATACATATTCGATTACAAAGTGGCATTCTCCTATTTCCGCTATGAACGAACTGGAAACGTGCACGTGTGCTAAAATGACGCTGAGCAGACATCCGTTGGCGCGTTCTGGACTTGTTTACGATCCACCGTCAGGCTGGTGCCGGCGTCATATTCTAACTAATTACAGCGAAATCAAATTTCAATATATCCCCTATTATTTCTTTGAGAATTGTGATGTTTATTCGTTACAGTTTGGATACCTCAACAATACCGAATTAAGTAAACTACACGTGTCGGTGACGGCGACCAAACGACAGTTTATAGAACCTCTGCACAAATTTACAGCAACAACGACTCACGAACAAACGCAAGGCTGCTATGTCAAAGAACTCGAACTACACTCACCCACAAAAAAAGTGACGAACCGAAAATTTACTTCTACTTTGAGGCGAAATGTCTTTTAAACGGTTTGTAGCACGATATTGAGGTTTTAACTGTCGGATAGAACCATTTGTTGGCAAAAATGTTGTTATTAGTTTTTAGCTTTTTATTATTTTTATTCCAATAAACAGGGTAAAAAAAAGAAGTATGTTTTTTTTGCTAATTTTTGAAACGCCCTGTGGAGTGTCATGACAACCAAAACTCAACTAATAAAAAACCGTTATTTAGCAACATTTTGCTTTTTGAATCATTTTCCTACCTGTTCGGTAACCTGAGATTCAGCATTTTAAAGAAATTATAACGTTTTAGCGTAAAAATAATGGTCAGTGGTCGAGTGTACAGGGTGTCCGGATTTCGTTGTATTTGCGGGTTATCTAAGTTATTAGTAGAGATAGAGGGTTGCGGTTTGCACGTCATGGCGCTACTTTTTTGCGAAACGAAAAATGCCATAAACAGAATTTTCATAGCTTTCTTTGTTTTCGAGCTACGGGGTGATTTTGAAAATTTTCCCTTTTTGAGCACCCCTTGTATCTCGGCTATGTCGCATCATATCAAAATAGTAAAAACTGGCTTTTATGCAGAATGTTACGTAGAATACGATGACGTAGTTAGTTTTTTTCTAAATATTATACTTTTCGAGTAATGGTATAAAGTTGTACTTTTTTAAATGGGACACCCTGTATATTTATACATCGCTACATTCCGCTTATCGAGGGCTTTTTGAAAATATAAACTGCTGGCCAATTCAAGCGGGACAAACTAAATTTTTGATAAAATTTAGAGTGGAATATTTTCGAAACGAAAAAAGATTTTGATTTAACTTTTTCAGTATGTAATTGAATAGTTCTTCTAGTTTTTATACTTCAAGGCACTATTGCTAGCAGTCGCTGCAACTCTATTTTACAGGGTGTTAAGTGAAACCCTGACTTTTTTGGAAAAGTTTTCCAGTTCCGAGAATCTAGGAAGAATTTTTTTTGAATTTTCTTTTCATACTAAAATGATCCATGGTCAAATACAAAAAAACAATTTCTCCGGATTTTCTCTATTTTCATTTGTTTTCCGTATACAGGGGTTAGTCGAAATTATCGACTTCTTCTTACAAAGGAACCCCTAATTTGGCCGTTTATTCACAAAAAGCGAAAGACCAAGTAAATTTGTAGTTTGAAGTAGTCCAGCTAACAAAATTAATACAAATTTTTGTACAGGGTGTAGCAAGTTTGGATCACGGGCTAGTAAATTATTATTTTTTAATTTCTACTACTTTTTCCTAAGTTAACTATTAATTATCACGTGCTACGTTAAAGGGTTAAAATTTGTTAGGTCCGATAACAGTACTGGTTAGAAAGATCCTTTTTGCCCAAACGGGTTTTTCATTTTTTGTCTAGTCCCATTTTTAGTGATTAAACGGCTCGCATTTTGAACCTAACTTTTTGCAATTGCATCCATGAACGATTGAAGTGAGAGTGCTTTTTTGGTGGTACATAATGAATGTTTTATCCAACCAAAAAACATGTAGTGGCCAAACAGCTAATGATGCTTATTCGAAGAATTTTTTAGCATTATACAGGGTTGCAAAAAATATACCACCTATACTTTATATGGAAGTCATGTGATTTTCAAATTAATTGAATATAGTCCCAATTTTCTTGGAACTTTTTGCCGAAACTGTTTTTGAATTTTTTTGTCTGGTCCCATTTTTAGTGATACAAATGGCTTGCGTTTAAAACTTAACTTTTTGCGATTGCATTCATGAACTATTGAAGTGGACATCGTTTATTGGTTTAACCAACCAATAAAAAAGTGTCGTGGCCATAGAGCTAAAGATGCTTATTCGCTGCTTTTGTCCGCGTTTGCCCAAAACATATCACCTACATTTTATATGAAAATCATGTGATTTTAGAGTCCTTTAGGTATTCATAAAGTTCCTTTTTGCTATATTAATAATTATTAAAGAAAATGTCC
This sequence comes from Philopedon plagiatum, assembly GCA_963971165.1. Taxonomy (NCBI): domain Eukaryota; kingdom Metazoa; phylum Arthropoda; class Insecta; order Coleoptera; family Curculionidae; genus Philopedon; species Philopedon plagiatum. The sequence continues at coordinate 53,163,255 of OZ020192.1, read as the reverse complement.
TACTTATTATTAATAAAATCTAGTAACGATACAGATAAAAAGAATAATATTCATTCGGAACTTTTTCACATTATACAGGATTGTGCAGAAGTTACTACTTATAATAGAAGCCACGTGTTTCTCGATATCTTTGGATTTTCGTAAACTTCGATTATTCATTATAAAAGAAAAATATTTTACCACTGCTCTAAAAAGTCAGTACATGGCATTGAGAAATTTTAATTAATAAGAAGTGTCTTAAATTAATAGTCACGGAGTACATTTTTCTCGTCAAAAATTGGAGATGGATAGTGAATTCAACTGAACAAGTTATAAAATTCTGTATAGCGTAGTTTTTAGAAGGTATAGAAATTTCAGAAGATTTAATTACTTTTGAAAGTACTCGAAAAGATACGTAATTTTCAAATTTAGTAGTTATTTTTCCCGGCATTACTTTAGGAGATCCAAAATGTAAATTTTGGTTGTTACTTTTATAGGTAAACAGAAAACGTTTTAAATTATAGAACATTTTTTTTACTTGAAGGTATTATAAAAACTTGCAACTAACGAAAACAAAACAAATCTTAATACCTAGTAGGACCTCCCCTTACATTTATTATCTCTTGGCATCTTCGAGGCATGCTTATTACCAAATTATTGACAAATTCTTGCTGAATATTTTCCCACTCCTGAACAATGGCGTCTGCAAGTTGTTCTAGAGTCTGAGGAGGATCTTCCCTAGAACTTACCAATAATTTCAATTTAGACCAGACGTGTTCGATAATATTCATGTCTGGTGATTTTGCAGGCCAGACCATCCTGGTAATATTATTAGCTTCCAAAAACTCTTGCACAATGCGTGCTCTATGAGGTCTGGCGTTATCGTCAATTAGCACAAAATCGTTCCCAAAATTGTTTGCAAATGGTAGAACGATATTGCTTAAAATTTCGTCCCTATATACCTGACCGTTAATGGTCTCTAATGTTAAAAAAAGTTCCGTTTTGCCATTAAACATTACACCACCCCAAACAGTAACGCCTCCACCACCAAAAGGTTCCTGAGGAGCCATATTCTCCTCCATATACCGTTCGCCACGTTCACGCCAAACTAATATTCTGCCGTCCGAGTGAATTAAATTAAATCTTGACTCGTCTACAAACATGCAGTTTTCCCAGTTATCTAATGGCCAATTGCGATGTTCATATGCCCACTGGAGACGTCTTCGCCTATGCTGTGGTAGAAGTCGCACACATTTAGCACGTCGCCGAGCTCTAAAATTAAAATTTTGGCTTAAAAATCTGTAGTATAGGTGTAGGGAATGAACCAATAAATAAGCCAACAGTAGCTTTTATTATACTAAAATGCAAAATTAGGTCAATTTTCATAACGTTAGTTCTAGGGAAGAACTAAGGAACATTACGCTGCAAGCACAAATAATGTGTTTAGGGTCGCCTATCAAAACTTTAATTTATGAACAACTTAGTTCAAGTTTACATTTATAATATCGGTGCGCAAAATCCAAGATTCACGCCTCAGCTGACGTCGATATTATAATAGCCGACTTACTAAAATGAAACACTAAAAATATTGGTACAAAAAATAAGATCTCATTTGAAGTAACTCACCTTAAGTTATTATTGTTTAAAGTTCTTCTAATGGTCCTATTGCTCACACGAATGTGTGTTCTTGCTCTGAACTCCTGGTTAATTTTCTCTGATGAAATTTTTCGCCTTCGACGAACCTCTCTAACCAACCATCTTTCATCTGCAATGCCGACTTTCTTTTGGCGACCTCCCCCATAACGATAGTTTGCACTTCCCGTTTCGTGGAAGCGTTGACGCAGTCGAGATATTGTACTTCGCCCAACCCCGTACATATCCGCAATAATACTAATTTTTACCCCATCTTGTAGTAAACGCAAACAATTAGCTTGTTCTTTTGCACTTAATCGAGCCATTATAAAGGATAATAACGCACCAATTCAAAGAAGAATACTTTGTTGCCTTGGTAACTGTCAATAGCAAAGAAAATGTTTTATTTTTTGGCCTACTAGATCTTTTGACTAAGAAATAGAAACGCCGCTAAATTAACAGAAATCCACCTGCAAAGTATAGGTGGTATATTTTTTGCAACCCTGTATAATGCTAAAAAATTCTTCGAATAAGCATCATTAGCTGTTTGGCCACTACATGTTTTTTGGTTGGATAAAACATTCATTATGTACCACCAAAAAAGCACTCTCACTTCAATCGTTCATGGATGCAATTGCAAAAAGTTAGGTTCAAAATGCGAGCCGTTTAATCACTAAAAATGGGACTAGACAAAAAATGAAAAACCCGTTTGGGCAAAAAGGATCTTTCTAACCAGTACTGTTATCGGACCTAACAAATTTTAACCCTTTAACGTAGCACGTGATAATTAATAGTTAACTTAGGAAAAAGTAGTAGAAATTAAAAAATAATAATTTACTAGCCCGTGATCCAAACTTGCTACACCCTGTACAAAAATTTGTATTAATTTTGTTAGCTGGACTACTTCAAACTACAAATTTACTTGGTCTTTCGCTTTTTGTGAATAAACGGCCAAATTAGGGGTTCCTTTGTAAGAAGAAGTCGATAATTTCGACTAACCCCTGTATACGGAAAACAAATGAAAATAGAGAAAATCCGGAGAAATTGTTTTTTTGTATTTGACCATGGATCATTTTAGTATGAAAAGAAAATTCAAAAAAAATTCTTCCTAGATTCTCGGAACTGGAAAACTTTTCCAAAAAAGTCAGGGTTTCACTTAACACCCTGTAAAATAGAGTTGCAGCGACTGCTAGCAATAGTGCCTTGAAGTATAAAAACTAGAAGAACTATTCAATTACATACTGAAAAAGTTAAATCAAAATCTTTTTTCGTTTCGAAAATATTCCACTCTAAATTTTATCAAAAATTTAGTTTGTCCCGCTTGAATTGGCCAGCAGTTTATAATACATGATATTTATTTTTTCATTGGAGCCGTTAAATCACAATTTTAATAAAAATGTCAATATTTTATAGTAGGCCATGAAGTAAAACGTATACCTACACATTACAGAGATTGTTCGCATTAATTTCCGTTATTCTGAACACAATATTGTCACATTTTTTATTCGTCCTGAAGCAATTAAAAGAATAACTGGCCGTGCTTGCAAATTTCTGAATTCCATTTCAGTAGCATTACGCAATGCTTCTATCGTTTGATGCCGGGTATGAAATATTTTATTTTCAAAAAAAGTCGAGAACTGACAAATCAGGTGACCTGGGAGGCCAACATATTGTGCGAATCCAGTGACCAGGAAAGTGATTTTCCAGATAAGTTCTTTCCTGGATTCGCACAATAAAATGGCCTCCCAGGTCACCTGATTTGTCAGTTCTCGACTTTTTTTGTGGGGTTATTTGGAAAATAAAATATTTCATACCCGGCATCAAACGATAGAAGCATTGCGTAATGCTACTGAAATGGAATTCAGAAATTTGCAAGTACTTCCAGTTATTCTTTTAATTGCTTCGAGAAGAATAAAAAATGTGACAATATTGTGTTCAGAGTAATGGAAATTAATGCGAACAATCTCTGTAATGTGTAGGTATACGTTTTACTTCATGGCCTACTATGAAATATTGACATTTTTATTAAAATTGTGATTTAACGGCTCCAATGAAAAAATAAATATCATGTATTATATATTTTGAAAAAGCCCTCGATAAGCGGAATGTAACGATGTATAAATATACAGGGTGTCCCATTTAAAAAAGTACAACTTTATACCATTACTCGAAAAGTATAATGTTTAGAAAAAAACTAACTACGTCATCGTATTCTACGTAACATTCTGCATAAAAGCCAGTTTTTACTATTTTGATATGATGCGGCATAGCCGAGATACAAGGGGTGCTCAAAAAGGGAAAATTTTCAAAATCACCCTGTAGCTCGAAAACAAAGAAAGCTATGAAAATTATGTTTGTGGCATTTTCCGATTCACAAAAAAGTAGCGCCATGACGTGCAAACCGCAACCCTCTATCTCTACTAATAACTGAGATAACCCGCAAATACAACAAAATCCGGACACCCTGTACTATTGTCACCAATCGTTTTTTTCGTCCACCCTAGCTGGTCACCCTTGCGGCTTAGTGTCGAAGTCCGGTAGCGACGACGCAGGTCATTTCGACTCGCGTCGGCCTATCGGCCTGGAGCGGGGCAAGGGGTGTCGACCTGCTAGGTGGGATGAGAGGGGAGACGTCAGTCAATACCTCGACGCAAGCGAGTCTACGACGTCCCGAGCCATTTTCCTCCGGCCACGCGCTTTTAGACAGTATACAGGTAGGACTCATTTTGGGTTATTTCAAAAATGTGTAAAATATAAATTATTTCTTTTTAAATTAATAAATATAGCTGCAGAATTAGTAATGAAGCCAGGGTTTTAGTATTTTAGTTAAGATCCCGTGACAATTTTGGTGGAGGTCGCCGTGTTTCGGCCAGATCGGCCGTAATTTTCGTGAACAATTGCCTTTTTGGTTTCATTATTAATTTTTGCAAAATTCGCAAACTTCTTATAGGTATCGATTTTATATTTTGTTTTACAGGGAAAAATGTATTTTTGAAATTGATATGAAATTATTAAGGTAATATTTGCTGCTAAAATTCCAAAAAGGTCATGTCAAGGTTGTCGTTTTTTATTTGCTTTTTGCGGATTGACCAAATGTTTTTTTACGTACATTCCTGGTGTGAAGTGAACAATCTTTCATGCTTTTAACGATATTATTTTATATTTGAAATTTATTTAGAGCGTTTTTAAACAAATATTTTATTGGCTTATGTTACATTTTGATACGTTTTCGTTGGAAAAACTTAGTTTATTTTCAAATGACTTTTAATTTCTCGGTTTCTGTAAAATACATATTGAATTTTTTTTAATTATTGGGTTTTTTTTAGTAACTAATACCGGTAGAAAACTTGTTTAAAATTTGTTTTTAACTTTTTTGAGTTCTTTTTATTTAACAAATGTCTTCTGCCTTTTTGGGTTTAAATGCTAAAAATAAGCAAAATTAAAATTATGCCAGTTATATAGTATGAAAATTGCTACGTATTTTTTTTTACTAGTTTGGAAAAAGACTTAAAAATAAATTTTTGATCGCGGTTTTAATATTTAAGGATGCGTTATTTTTTAAAATGTGCACTTTTCTTACTACATGGAAAAATTAATGGTGTTAAGAAGTCATTCTAAGAAGGCAGGAAATAAAAATAAAAGTGAAAATAAGGCGGAAAACAAGGGAATCGGCGGTACTAAAGAAAACGACAAAATTGTTGAAACGTCATCAACCCCTAAAAGTAAATAAAGTGTTAGAAGGTCATTAGTATTTAATAACTCGCCGGAAAGCATACAGTCGTCAACTTCAGCGGAAAATAGCAGTAGCAATAGCTCCATTTCTCAAAATTTTTCAAACGAGTCACTAACTTTATTGCCAAGTAACGACCAGGTAACCCCAAAATCTGATACAAATATTTTTTCAAAAATGCCAAACACCTTGAATTGCACGTTAGGAAATCTAATAAACCCAGCCCGAACGCCCGCTGTTCCACAATTTGTAGCGCCGCGTTCGTATAATCCGGATTGCGATAATTTAAGCGTATTTTTGGAAGACTATGAAAAAACAGCTTTGATTAATAACTGGGGTGACAATCTTAAGCTATGTTATTTTTCATCGTATTTATTAGGACAAGCGCAAACTTGGTTGCAAATTTATGCAATACCAAACCCAGGTTCCGATTGGAAAGCGACAGTAGAAGACCTGAAAAAAGAATTTTCGTTTAGCACGTATGTAAACGAAACAAAACTAAAATTACGTTATAGAAGACAGCAACCAGGTGAAAACGTAATGAATTATCTACGGGAAATGGTGTACTTATGCGACAAAGTAGATCCAAAAATGAAGGACGAAATGAGAAGGGAACATTTTGAACAAGGTCTACTACCCACATACGCCTACCAAATCAAGCTTAGGCAGCCAAAAAATTTTGCAGAAGTACAAGAGCTCGTTAAAACCATAAACGACGCTGAAAAAGAAATTAGCCATGCTTCGGAAATTTTCGCACAACTGTCAATGTCAGAAAAAGTAACAGGGACGAGTCAGCAGGTTCAGCCAGAAAAAACAGGATCGAATTTAATAGATGAAATTACACAAGTTGTGAGAGAAGAAATTGGAAAAGCGATGCTAAATAAAAATCAAGACAGAAGAGAAAACCGAAATTTTAAAATCTGGCAACCACGTACTACCGACAGTCGGCCAGTATGTTTTCAGTGTGGAAAACCAGGTCACAAGGCAAGAGTTTGTTTCAGAAACCCGCAGAACAGAAATAACCAAAACTACAGGGGTCAACGAAATTTAGAAAACCAAAGACCAAGATGGACGCCAAATCAACATGGTCGAGAACAAAATGGCCGCCGTCCAGAGCAGCAAACTAGTAGATATCAAAATTGGCAACAACAACAGCAGTCGGAAAACTCCAACGGACACACACATAAGCACTGTCCAGAAACAGAAAGAAAATCAGACTCAGCAAGAAGCAGCAACAGATGTTCTCTCCGCAAAAGGAAGTTTAAATAATGTAAATATTAAGGTTATAATAGACACTGCGTCAGTTAAAAATATTGTAGATAGAAAATATGTAAATAAAAATGAAATAAAGCCCGGCACAGGCATAACTTTTATTAAAGTAGCGAATAGTTCGCTGGTAAAAATTATTGGTTACGCAGAAATAAATGTTTGTTTTATTGGTTGTACCTTTTCCTTGGAAGCATTAGTTATAGAAAATCTACCCCAACCCGTTTTATTAGGATTAGAATTTCTTAAGGCCCACGAAGCTATGATAAATTTAAAAGCGAACGAAATTCGTTTGAAAACGGATGAAAATGAAGTAGTTACCTAGCAATGAATTTAGGAGATAATAGTAGTCACAAAGAAATTGTAAATAGTCAAATCAGTAATGTAAATAGTTGTTTTTGGGAGGAGTTGCCTATTGAAATTGAAAACTGCATAACGGACAATGCGAAAATTACGTTGCGTAGTGTCACGGTAATTGCGAAAGACATTATTAAATGCGAAGTGAACTTTAAAAAAACTGGTGAAAATAAAATAAACTTTAAGCCGAACTATGATTTTTTAATAAAAAATGGACTCCAAATTAATAAAATTTTCAGTGATAATTTGACGTGGTACGCCGAAATAAAAAACTACGGTAGAAAAACAAAAAAACTTTTTGCAGGCACATGCATCGCGTTTAAAGCAGATAGTGACTCTATAAAAAATATAAGCGAATCTTTAGTGACTTTACCGGACGATAATCTAGTAAAAAGTTATAATGCAAATAGGGACTTGTGTAAAAATGACTTTCAAAGTGTAAGTAAAACTGGTGAAAATAAAACAAACTTTAAGCCGAACTATGATTTTTTAATAAAAAATGGACTTCAAATTAATAAAATTTTTAGTGATAATTTGACGTGGTACGCCGAAATAAAAAACTACGGTAGAAAAACAAAAAAACTTTTTGCAGGCACATGCATCGCGTTTAAAGCAGATAGTGACTCTATAAAAAATATAAGCGAATCTTTAGTGACTTTACCGAACGATAATCTAGTAAAAAGTTATAATGTAAATAGGGACTTGTGTAAAAATGACTTTCAAAGTGTAAGTAAGTTAGTTCGAGATTTTGAAGATACTTTTGCTTGGAGCATCAGCGACCTAGGAAAAACGGATTTGGTGAAGCACCGAATTGAGACAACCGATGACGTTCCAGTGGTTTCCAGACCATAAGAGTTTCTCACACAGAGCGAAGAATTATTAATAAACAAGTAGAAGAAATGTTGGAAAATGAGGTAGGTATTCCAGTCCAGTAGTCCTAGTTCCCAAAAAAGATGGAGATATGAGGTTCTGCGTAAACTATAAAAAATTAAACGCAAAAACAATAAAGAATGTGTATCCTCTGCCAGTTATAGACGACATTTTGACCTACCTGGGAGAAGCTAGATATTTTACTACGGTGGACATGTTTTCAGGGTACTGGCAAGTAGAAATTGATGAGAAAGACAGGCATAAAACGGCATTCGTCACTACTGATGGCTTGTTCGAATTTAACCCCCTAAGTTTTGGTCTTACAACAGCACCAAGCACTTTTCAGCAGTTGGCAGACGCAATTTTGGAAGACATGAAGTGGAATGGAGCAATGACGTACTTAGATGACATCTTAGTCTATGGAAAAATTTGGAAGAACATAACGAGAACCTAAGAAAAGTACTGTCAAAGCTAAGAGCAACTGGTCTAAAGCTAAAACCGTCTAATTGCCAGTTTGCGTATAAAGAACTAACAGTACTAGGCCACACCATTAGTGAGCGAGGTATTCTTCCAGATTCTTCAAAACTTGAAGCAGTACACCATTTTGCAACTCCTCGAAATAAAAAATCACTTCAAAGTTTTCTAGGACTCGCCAACTACTATAGAAAATGTATTGAAAAATTTAGTGTCATTGCCAGGCCGTTATACGATTTGCTGAAGAAAGATACACCGTTTTGGTGGACATCAGCTCAAGAAGAAGCTTTCCAGATATTAAAAAGAAAATTAGAATCGCCTCCAGTGTTAACCCACTACCTTCCCAACGCAGAAAAAGAGCTACATGTAGACGCATCAGACCAAGGGATAGCAGCAGTACTCTTACAAAAAATGAACGAGGAAATGCATCCCATTTGCTACGTGTCTAGAACGCTCACAAAAGCCGAAAAAAATTATGGAGTTGGAGAAAAAGAAGGTCTAGCCATAGTGTGGAGTCTAACGTATCTGAGGAGCTAATTTGGGGAGAACATATAAAAAATTTTTCGGATCACCAGCCACTGTGTTATCTAAAAAGTCTCAAAAATGTCACAGGGAGATTAGCTAGATGGAGCTGCAAACTACAAGAATTTGATTATGAAATAATCCACAAATCAGGGAAATGCAATCAAGACGCAGACTGTCTTTCCAGACAACCCTGTGTACAGGCAACACTAAAGGACGAGTATGATGCCAATGAAATTCCCATATTTTTACTACCCTTAGTGGACATCATGGAGTTCCAGGAAGAAGATACAGTCGTGTCAGACTTACTACAGGCAGTCCAGGATCCGAATTATGGCAATTCACATTTGCAACGTCGTGCAAAAAATTTTACAGTGAAAGATGGTGTGCTATATAAAAAATCGGCTGTCCCAAACCAGGAGGACAAGTTAGTAATCCCTCAAGGACTGAAAGCACAACTGATGCAACAGCTGCATTGTGAGCCATTGTCAGGACACCCAGGATATGCAAGAACTTACGACAGAATAAACACACGCTATTATAGGGATAAAATGCATCTTGACGTTAAGAAATTTATTAGGGGATGTCCTGATTGTCAGACGAGAAAAGGGCCAAACAATGAAAAACCAGCAGGTGATCTGCAACCAATAAAGATTGATGATTTGCAGCCTTTCGAAATGATAGGTATAGATATTTTAGGACCCCTAACAAAAACAAAAATTCAAAATAATAATATAGTTGTTTGTACAGATTATGTGACCCGTTATGCAATAACCAAAGCAATACCAAGTGCAAAAGCAGAAGAAATACGGCAAATGGTGCAGAACATGGGCGCAGAAAATGTATACACTACGTCATACCACCCGCAGACTAATGGGCTAACTGAGCGATTTAACAAAACCGTAGCAGATATGCTCAGCCTGTATGTGTCTACGTCACAGGATGACTGGGATAAATACCTGCCAATGGTAACATTTGCCTATAATTCAAGTAAACAGGACACAACGCAGTTTTCGCCATTTTATTTAGTTTTTGGAAGAAACCCACAGCTTATACCGGACGCCATGTTTTTAAAATCAGCCACTATGCTTATTCCGAACCCGAATATAGAGAAACATAGACAGGAAGCAAAAAGAAATGTTACTATGAAACAGAAAAAGGACAAAACCCGATATGACAGTAACCACAAAAAAGTGACATATGAAACTGGAGATAAAGTCAAACTTAGAGTTTACATTCGAAAGAAAGGAAAAAGTGACAAGTTGCAGTGCAAGTATCACGGACCATTTGTAATAGTAAGAAAAGCATCGCCAGTAAATTACATTATCCAGAGAGGTGAAGGAGCAAGAGCTAAACAGGAAACAGTCCATGTATATAGATTGGCCCCGTACCACGAACCATATAATTTTGAAGGGTAGTAGGAACAATGCATATAGTTATTTTTTTTTGTTTTTGAAAGCCACTAGTGAAAATAGGTAGTAAAATAAATAAAAGGTATTTTGATATTTTTCCCCCAGGTAATAAAGAGGTATAAGGTAGTAAACGGTGTTAAAGGAATATAGAGAGTGAAAAATTAAACGTTTGTGTTAAGAGAAAAAAGTAAGAGAGATCGTGAACGGTTGCACGAGGCTCTGTGCAGTTGGGCGTTGCTTGAAAGCGTGCCTGATCAACACGCATAATCTGGAAATGTTCAATGATGCTGTGTCGTTATTTTTGTTTTTGTGTTTGTTAAGGGATAAAGAGTAATGAGTAAAGCCTCTAAATAATCGTGTTTTTTTCCGGTAGGGGAGGGGGAGAAATAAGTAATTTGCGGAAAATTTGCGGAAAGTTTTTGGAAAATGGAAAATTGAAATTTTTGGAAAAAGTAAAAAGTTTTAAGCGATGAAATTATTTAAAGAAAGGTAATTGTTCCGAGCGCGGTCGTGCTGGGTGGCCACGGGGGCCAAACACAAAAGATGGACGGGAAAAAATTACTGCTTCACTGTAAAATATAAAATTGTACATAAATTGGGTGAATAGTTTTTGTAGCGTCTAACTCCCTGTTTTATTTTTCATGTACACAAGCCACTGAGGTCCTAAGAAGCGAGCCAACCAGGGGCGGCGACGACCTGCCAGGCCAGCGGACCCCTGACGGTGCCAGAGAGGGACAAGCCCACCTTGGGACCACAACACCTTGGGACCACAACACCTTGGGACCACAACACCATGGGACCACAATACCTTGGGACCGCAACCTGGGGAACGGCGACGACCTTCCAGGCCAGCGGACCACTGACGGTGCCAGCGGGGGACAAGCCCACCCTGGGACCACACCACATGCGGACCACACTAGGGACAAACCAAACAAGAGGGAGGAAGACCTGCCGGGAGGAAGAAGAGAAAGAATAAAGACAAACGCAAAAAATGCAGCTTTTTAAATTGTATATTCTTATTTTTTATTAAACCCAAAGGAGATTGTTTTTTTATTGTAATAGAGAATAGAATTAGGGAATTGAGACACAAAAATCCTTCAGATTTTTGTTTTCCGTGGAGGGGGAAAGTGTCACCAATCGTTTTTTTCGTCCACCCTTGCGGCTTAGTGTCGAAGTCCGGTAGCGACGACGCAGGTCATTTCGACTCGCGTCGGCCTATCGGCCTGGAGAGGGGCAAAGGGGTGTCGACCTGCTAGGTGGGATGAGAGGCGAGACGTCAGTCAATACCTCGACGCAAGCGAGTCTACGACGTCCCGAGCCATTTTCCTCCGGCCACGCGCTTTTAGACAGTATACAGGTAGGACTCATTTTGGGTTATTTTAAAAATGTGTAAAATATAAATTATTTCTTTTTAAATTAATAAATATAGCTGCAGAATTAGTAATGAAGCCAGGGTTTTAGTATTTTAGTTAAGATCCCGTGACACTATTTTCAGATTAATATCGTTTTTGTTTGCATTCAATCGATGGACGGCGAAGAATTTGGAGATGGGCAGGAGAAAGGTACTCAGAAGGAATGTTTGTGGAAAAAGAAAATTTTGGAGGTGGGTCTGTAATGGTGTGGGCTGGGATTTCCACTGAATACCGTACAAATTTATGTATAGTAAGAAACACCCTAAATGCTCAGGGGTACATCGATATATTGCAACAGCATGTTTTACCAATTGCTCCCATAATAAGAGATTTTATTTTAATGCATGATAATGCCCGACCTCACACCGCCCGTGTTGTAACACAATTTTTGGAGGAGTCCGGTATTGAGCGTTTACTATGGCCCGCTAGAAGCCCGGATATGAATCCAATCGAGCACCTATGGGACCAACTTGGCCGAAAACTCAGAAATCGATTCCATGTTCCTCAAAATCACCAACAACTCGAAGAAGCGCTCATTGAAGAGTGGAACCACATAACAGAGGAGTCAATTGCAAACCTACTACGAAGTATGCCCCGATTATAGTCGTTACTTTTCTCGGTAATACAGTCATTACTCGTGTAAATGGTCTTTGCCGCTGCAATCGTAGTCCAATTCGCACTCTCCATTAGGGTTCTGTTGAAAAATTCCAGTCTCAACTTGTACTGCAAATAATTCGTTTCGTTCGTAGGAATCCACGTAAAAAACACTGGAACTGTTTCGTTGTGTATTTGTTTGTACAGACACGACGTCCAAGATCCGTTAGTGGAAAAATTTTGCGCTTCAAATTGAACAAAGACATTCGTTACTTGTGGCGGTTTATGAACGTAAAAAACATTTGAACTACCGCCACTAACATCACAAAGTTCGAACTAAGAAAAGAAACCATGATCACAAACTCTGAAGCTAGACGAACCGAGGACCGGGCTTTTATACAAGTTCACGAATCCGATAAGCACTCCCCTCTTACGCTTTATCATTACAAAGCCCATATCTTCCGTTTGGGCACCAAAAACACACATTTTCCCACAATAGTATGCGCTAAATTGTCTCAAGTCGGGCCCAAATCTCGTTTCTGGGCATCGCTATAACAGTTGTAAATTTTTCAAACTAGTTGCTCGTGATAGACACACATAGGCCTCGGATCGCGACATATTGTCCATTTCGATAAATACAAATCCTTTAAAGGTGCTACCCTGACAACGGTGCGTGGATACGGCCAAGTCCAGTAACAAGGGAAAACCGAAACGTACATGTTCTCGACCATAAAGAGAGTATTGATGAAACGTACGATACAATGTTAAAATTGTGCCATCGTTTTCGTCTTCAATGTCCACAGAAATTACGACGGTTCGGTGATGTTCTTCTTTACGATTAATTTTTGTCAATCGAAATCTTGTTCCTTTCGGTTTACAAGTGTCTACGAGACAAACGTACGGCGCCCCAACTTGTAGGGCAACCGTAATATCGTTTTCGCTAAGCCGGTCGTCGTTGAAGTGTTTTACGTAGCATCGTTCCAAATAGGTGTCCGTTTCGAATAGAACATATCGAAGTTTGATCAGCGACATGTTAATTAGTAAAACGTTACTATTAAACTTGGAGATAAATTTAAAGTCTCTAAACGATCCGTCCAAGTTGAAAAGTTTTGTCAAATTAATGTCTAGATTTTTTAGCGACCTAATAATCTTGTCCTTGACAGAATCGCCAGCTTCAAATTGTCTTAATAGTTCGGTCAAATTTGGATCTTGCGAGCGCATATGTTGCTTGATAAACAGCACTCGATCCACGTAACTTAGACAATTGTACAGATCGTTTTCGTAGGAACCGATAGCAGATAATTGATTAACGTCGCCCACTAACAAAACGATCAAACACATTCGGGCGGCAAATCGAGTAAGTTCACGAAGTAATGCCGAAGGGATCAAGGAAACTTCATCGATAAATATGATATCGTACGTTTCCTCGCCGCTGTCAAAATGATCACAATTTATCGTTTTCTCCGAACTATTGCCAGTCGTCAGATTTTCCGTTACTTCGACATATTCGGGGAACGACCAATGATAACCTTTCATGAGAAATTTGCAATTGTTTTTTGGTCGTCGCCAAATAGAGGACCTTTTAACGTTTGAGAAAATGCAACGTGGTCGTTTTACCGGAACCCGCAACACTATTGACCAATATTACATTTGGTTCGTTTGATTGGGTTTGTTGTCGTCGCCGTTCCAGAATATTTTCAACTTGCTGGACAATATTGGCCTGATCTTCGTTGGGTGTTAAACTGATCTTCGTTGGAGTTTGCATGCCATTTCTCCTTTCATATGACCGTGCCGATTTTGGACCATTTCCACAACATGTCGTTTTGAGAAAAATGCTAGCACACTGGCGAAGCGATATACGATAAAATTGGTCCGATTCTAATTTTACCTCGAACGCTTGTCCTCATACCTTTACCCGTAAACAAATTACGGTCAATTACTACAGACCAATCCACGGTGTCTGAATGATAACTAAAATCGGAACAACAATTAAACTCGACATTCTGCAATTGACGTGAGATATCCTCATGTTTGATTACTGTTGTTGGTATCGAAAGTCGAGGACGTTTGGATCTGGTAACGTCGTCATCATCGGCACCGTCGTTTCCCTTTTCCACGTACACTACGTAGGGTGAAGAGGCATCTACTCGAACCAAGGAATCAATTACAATTTCACCTTGAAAATTAAAGTACCAACGCATTTGAAGACGATTTTGACCATTCTCGTTGGCAAAATACTTTGCCGCCTGAAACACTTTGGCCTGATAGGCAAAGCAACTGGATTTTTTCTTTTCGTCTAGTTTGGTCGGAAAATCGAAACCTGCTAATGTAGACATTGCAAAAGTTTACCGAATTACGCGAAAAATAATCGTATAAATTATAATGGGTCTTGTAACATCGATACTTGTCAGTTTGATAGTTTTACTTGCGTGTATTTATATGTTTATTCCCGCAAGACAATTGGACGATATAACACTGCACAACGGGAGTTTCGGGTAACGTACAATTAACGACCATTCCGGCCACCACGAATATCGGTAAAGTTTGCGTATTTCCATTTTGTCTCATTAAACAAACGATAGACTGGAATACGGTTCTTTATTCCTTTAATCTCGAACCGGGTGACGGTATAATTTACGATCACGGCCATTGGCGAGCCCAATCTTATACGTACAACTTTGAAGGGACCAAATTGTATCGTACCGATACTTTTACACACGAACGGCAACTTTTCCTAGAATTTAATCTAGGCAAAGATTTCGAATTAGCGAACGACGATCAAATTGTACCGAAGCCCTATTGCGAACAACCAGGCCGGATACCAATTATTCAAAGTGCCTTTAGCCGTTTCTATAAAACACAAACTCTGGGCGAAAATCTCTATCAGTATGGATGTTGGTTCTGTAAGGAACGGGGATCTCAACCCGATCTTGTTCTTTGCCAAAATCAAAAATTCGATTCGGCACTAGTTTCCTGTCGTAGTTGGACCGAATGCGAAACCCAAGCGGACAATTATATTTGGTCGGACGTAAAAGACGCTACGAAATATTATCAATGCCAGGGGGGTGTTTTAGTACACGGCACTTGTCCCAAATCGAATCCCTTCTTTAACGGTTTACGTTGCATGAATCCAGTTTGTAAACCGTTTCTAGAATATGACAAAGACGACGATGTATGTCGCGTACCTCACGATAGCACTTCCTTTATCATTTGTAAAGGATTGGAAGCGACAAAAATTACTTGCCCACAAGGAGTCGATTCTTCGGGCATTAGTTGTCTTTACGGTTGTAAAGGTTCCGAGGTATTTGTGAAAAAATATATGGAAACGTTACAGGTCACACCTCAAAGGTACTTGTTGGGCAAATGGCTTGTCATAACGGTAAAGTGATTGCCATAAGCTGTGCCTCACATTTGAAACGTAAAACGGTGCTGGAAGACGGCAAATTATATTACTACTGGGCGCCAGAGTATCATTTGGTAAAAGGTAATTGTACACGGTATACTGAAAAACCACCCAAAAACGAAATGGTAATATTTCCCGATAGTCCTCCCGATCCTGCAATCGCGTCACATACTACCGGTACCGGTCAAACTATATCGAAAATTATTCCGTACGAAACGTTTGCTTCCTTCGAATCCGATCGAACTCGATACTATAATGCCGATGGATTTCCGTACAAAGGGGTACTTTTCTATTTCGGATCGCAAAAGTACATTTTGGATGAAAAATTCTTAACAGTCCCTCCAAATACCAACTTTGTACTAAATAATAGTTTGAACGGAGTTTGGATCGAACAATTGACTATTGCACAAGCGAAAGACATCTGGATCGAAGATAAAGCAAACGATTGCGATTTCGGTATAGATTTTCCCGGTTTACATTATGTTAATAAAACGGGCAAGGGAATGTGTCTAGACGGTAAACCCACTCTAAATATTTGTGCCGATCACGGTATGATTCTATTTCCTGGCGGATGCGGATACTTTGACAATTCTATAGTATTCACCGTCGGTGACAAGGTAAAAGAAATGGCCCAATCCCCGGGTAAAAAAATCAGTGGAACGTATAAAGGAATTTATAGCGCCACTAATTCTTTATGGTAGATGGGCGCAAAACAGGAGCATTTCTTTTTACTTGTTACTGTTTAGTTTTAATAATGCCAATGTGCCCGTAAGTTACCGTTTGATTATAATGATGCCAACAGACGCGATGGTAAACAAAGTGCTACCCCAAGAGGCAGATTATTTAGACATGGCCACCTACGCGGCACAACGTAACAAACTTTTTCTAGCCGAACAAATGGCAATCAAATACCCCGAAATTTTCAGTTGGTGTGATCTAGTAATACGGCCCGCCATCAGTCCTCACGATTACGAGTATGAAGAACAGTTTGCCGACTGGGCCATATGGGTCGATTGGACCTGGACCGAGACGGGTTGCACGAAAATTAGCTGCAATCCCCGCGGTCAAAATTTCGATTGTACGGTCGACAGTACACCTTTCGCTTTTCGTTCGGGTGATACGACGTGGACATCCTGTGAACCGGCTTGTTTCTTTCGAAATGATTTACCATCGACAAATGTGGGCGTGCATTCATTACAAACACAGTACCATAAAGGAAAATGCTATTGGGTAATGAATGCTATTCACGCTTGGATGACCGATCCTACCGTTCGATCTAATGCTAGATATGCGCGCCGAATTAATACTCTCACCACCGGTTTCGACGTATCATACGAAAGCGATGAGTACGACATTCCCACGATTAAAGGTTGAATAAACCAATACTATTGCGACGCCTTCTTTCAAAAATTAAAGGGGAACGATTGCGAGGAACCGTGGTGGAGCGACGTACTCGGATATACATTTATGGGTCAAAGTTTAGTAAAATTTTTACAAGACATTCACCCGAATGCCGGCGAGCGAGATCAAATTTCGCTGAAACCTAATACGAAAAATATACCGTTCCATTTACTGAATAAGCACGACTGGAAATTGCACATTAATCAAGATTTTCAGGTCATTAAACCGAATGTACTGTTGAGCGATTTAGGTTTTACAACAATCATGTTAACGCCAGCAAAACGAGGCCATTACATGTTTCATAGCAAAGTCGGTATAATTGAACGATTTTTATTTTACGATTCCGTGGAACGTGTAACAAATCGCTCTTTGTCCCGTAATCAATATCTTCAAATGTTAGCGCCCTTGGATCAAAATAAAAATGACAGTAGGGGTAGAAGAATGCGCCGAGATATTACAAGTACGCCGACGATCGACTACTGAGATTCGATAGGGGATCGTTTTAGCACTACAGCTGCTTTACTAATACAAATGTTTGTTCAAAAGGAATTTTACATACAGATCGGTACAGATTTCTCTTGGGCTTTGCTTAGTCGTAAATTGGGTCCCGTTTTCAAGGAGCTATTGAGTAAAGCATTTTCCACAATGTCCACGTTATTAACGGAGAATTCGGTTCGTATAATCGACACTATAGCCGGTCATTTAATGGGACAAATAGCCGCCCACATACTAGTGAATTTTTCGGCAAAATTCATTTTAATGATGAGCAAACTAGCAGTGGCGGGCGCAAGTGTAATTGGCATTATCGCCGACATTGCTCTAGTTTTGGATTTTTTGGTAATGTTCGGTTGGGATCCGCTCGGACTGCAAAATCAAATGGACTCTCGAATCTTGGATATGTTACGCGAACAGGCCATTGTGGCACGATACAAAACGGGCGATCCTAATTGTGAAATTGATCCGTCTTTCTTTACACAATATATACTGAATGAAAAAATCGGTTCAGATACGACAAAGTCTGACAACGACGGGGGGTCACATTTTTCCTACGCCCATCCCATTTATCAAGACTCTGCGACAAAGTCTCAAAACGAAGGGATGATCAAACGACCACAAATCTATCCCGATCAAATGCGCTCTAAATTTCAGCTCTAAGTGACTATCTAAATGCCAGGACGTCCAATGCACTGGGTCAACGTTACGACTGGGACAGTAATATCGTTTCAAAGACGGACGATACGGTTACCCGTTATGAAATTTATAGCCACTTTATTGCCAAAACCGACTTAATCACCTACAACGAACTGATTAGTCCGGCAATATCTTACCGTTGTAATTATAATTGTTGTTATGGGCTTTATGGCGTTTTCGTTAATCGATTTGTTTAAACCTCTATTAGTTTTGACCATTCCCCTAATTTGGATACTTTCCTATGTTCGATTTGCTAATAATGAACTTCACAATAGGATTTTCGAACACCTTTATCGTAAATTTTTGCGATAGTACTTTGCCGTACTCTGATCGTACATTTTTGTGCTGGTCAAAAAAAAACAAAGGTATATGTATTACTGTAATCTTTATTGCCTATCAACTCTACAATCAATATATCTTTAACGTTTTCGAATGTTCACTCTCGGTGCCGTTTTCGCTTTGACACGAAATTGGGACACAAGAAATGTTTCCAGAAAAGTGTACACCTTTTTCTGTGGTTCTCCGTCTTCGTTTCGAACGAATTTTGTCTAAAAATTAAACAGTCCACTTCTCGAAGTAATAGCTAGATACAACACATCGTGATCCTCTGGTTGTTTTATCGGTTGGGTTGATTTGGCCAGAGAAGCGGGTGGTTCCCAATCGATGGAAAATTTACTCGATTTGGTCGGAATTACCACCTTGTAGAATGCTGAATTTTTTGATACGATAGAATTAAGATTCAAAAATTTTTGCACTATCTCCGAAGTGATCATTGTATCTCGCAACGCTTGGAATCTTTTTTGAGCAGACATTTTTATGTCCTCGACACCGGCACAACTAATAATGGCATTTATATGAGATTCACCTGCCATTATTTGCAATTGATTTTGCAATCTGGTTTTCAACGATTACTTTTTGATAACTTTTTTTTTAAATTAAAGTAACTTCATATTTTGTATTTTTTTGTTTAACTTACTTAAATTTTGCGATTCAGTTCAAGCCACTGGCTTTCTCTTTTAATATTAACCTTTTACTTAATATTCTTAAATTTTGCGGTTTGGTTCAAGTCAATTGTTTCTCTCCAAATATTAACCTTTTCTATTAACGTAACTTCATATATTTTTTTATTAATTATATTTAAATTACCCTAACTACTAGGAATTGTTTTGTTCCTAGGGTCTTCGGTAGGGGCTACGAAGCATCCCTATTTCTTTTCCGGTGGGGCTAGGAGTCATCCTACCCTTTTCTTGGGTGAGGGCTAAGGAGCTTCCCTATTTATGCGATACTGAGGACAGACTTGCTCAGGAAGTTATTTTTTTCTTTTTGTATTAAGTGTATTTATTTTGCGGGGGCTAAATCGCCCAACACTTTTTGTCAACAACAACTGAATTGTGCAAATATATGTATATAGGGTTAAACGTATTAAGTTGTTTTATTCAGCTCACTGCGCCCTATGTTTTGATTTTAAATTATGAATAGCAGGTTTGTTGTGTGTTGAAGCAGGTTCCTAGATGACCCAAGCGACTTCCAGTTTGTGTCGGTGTAAAAAAACTGGTGGCGTCCAATCGAACCTATCCGGCTAACTGAGCTGAGGGCTAATTTGCACGCGCTCTATTACAACTTGCTTCACTCAGAACACCCTGTTGTTTCTGTTTCTTTCTTAAAGTACCTTCCAGAATTATTTTAATGTTCTTTTCAAGTTTTAAGCGGTAGGTACTTGGTCAATGATACTCATCATAGTATCTTTGACAGTTTATAACTAAAACACTTTTTCTTTAACAAAGTGCGTCGCAATCTTGGCTGCCCTTTTCCCATTCATAGCTCACACATCTAATGTCTGTGACACTGATGGCGATCCTCGTGAAGTTTTTCTTTACATATATGTTGTTTTACCAAAACCCCTATACCTGTTACTGTGCATCTGCAGCGAACCTCTTCATGCACTTTATCACTTCGTCCCTTTTTATATAGCACATTTCTGACGTAACCCGGATAACCTGCATTTTGTTATTGGTATCGCCCCTTCTGACGTGTACATATAATTTTCATTTACTCTTTAAATACCGTTTAACATTCAGTATCACCCCAAATGACGTACACGCTTGGCATAATGCTACTACGTAGGGTGGAAAGCCCTTCATCGGAACCCCACTGTCGGACAATCCGTGAGGAGCCGAAAACCTGAACAGTGGAACCCCACTGTTAAATTAATTTATTGTAATTAGCCGATTACAATCAGCACAATACCCAAACCAAAATATCGGACACCTCAACGTATAACATATAAAGGTTAGGAGTCCATCTGCCCATACGCTTGTGTCACTTTTTTTTTTATCGAGCAGGTGTTGTTTTCTTATTACTTAGGCACCGAAAACTTCGACAGCGCAGCACAGAAAACCCATCGCGCAATTTTATATATACCTATTATCTGTCAACGTTCTACAGGTAACACCATGTCAATACTTACACCCATCCTTTACTTTATTATAGCCAATCTTGATAATACGTTGGTCAAACGCGATAATACCTATTTACTCCAACCCAACCCTTTTTAATATTTCTCGTTACTAATGCAGATTACGTTTAATTTATGACCATACCCCTTTTATTATTATTTCTCTTTACTAATGCAGATTACGTTTAATTTGCTAAAATGCCCCTTTTTCTTTTACCCTGTCGGTTTACTGACCTGTATTTGACCATCTGTATTGAATAAGGAGTGTGCTTCTGCACTTGTCCTATAACTGACCCTAATTTCGAAAGCAAAAGTTTATTAACACCATCATCTGGTACCGTTAGAAATTAGGTCTCTCTTCCAGTCATAATTTAAGTAAAATAGTATTTGATAATCTTATTTTATACTTTCATTTTAAGTTCTCCCCCAAATTCTCCCCCGCTTTGTAAGATATTAATTTAATATTTTTAAACAGATTACTTTATTTATATTGTTTATAAGATTAAACTGTGATGTATGACTGCCAGTATTTGGATTACCAAAATACCTAATTCCACCAGTTAGATCAGCCTCGGCGTTTGTCCACCGTCAGCTGAAATCGGCGTACGAGGTACTCCACTAAATAAAAAACAATCTAATTTTATATAGACTATTAATGAGATAAAAGTATACTTTTAAGCAGTTTCATGGATTTAATTTCGTTACCAAAGATACCTAAACAAACTCACCAGTTAGATCAGCCTCGGCGTATGTCCACCGTCAGCTGAAATCGGCGTACGAGGTACCTCACTAAGTAAAAAGAAATCCAATTTTTATACTTGCTTAATAATACAAAAACAAATTAACGTAACGGTACTTTGGACAAAGAGCAAATGACTTACTGGCAGTTTTTCAACACAGAAAAAATACTAACAGGAGAAACCCACCGGCATCGTCACGACTTAACTTTTAAAAAGAGGAAAATTTTAATGTATATCTGATATCTAAATCTGAATGCGAATCGAATGTGAATGCTGCCGGGGTGCGGGGAAGGTAGCGTGGCTTGGTAATGCAACGGCTTCGATGGGCCATCTGGTTTTACGTAATCTAAAGAATTTGACCTCGAAGACCCTTTTTATGCAAACTTTTACCGTTTTCGATGTTTTTAGACTATTTTAAAACAGAGGTTTTTATGTATGCATATTATTAGAATTTCGTTCATTTTAGAATTTTTTATTTTAATTTAATTTAGAACTTTAGAATATTCATTTTTCTTTAGAGATCTTGCAAAATTTCACGGATAAAACGACCCGGTTACGGACCGTTTCATTAATTTTAGCGATATGTAGTAAAAGACAAATTTTGTTTAGAATTTCACTCTCTATCAAACGGTTAAAGCAAATATAGGGCATTCCATTTAAAAAAAATTCAGCATAATAATCAGCGTAAAAAAATACACTACTTTGCAAATTTAGTCGAATTCGTAGCTCTTATAATGAGAAAGTTAGCAACAGTGCCGACTTCATTTTGAACAGGCTGTATATGTCCAAAACGGAAACGAATCTTACTTGATATTCAAAAGTTTTTGTCAAGGAAAAGGTTTCTGAGAAATCGATAATAAAAAAATATTCTTTGAAGGTCAACAAAACATTATATTTAGTAATAAAATTTGTAGCCTTAAAGTTTTATTGTGAATACTTTTGTAATCCACGACCAGAATCAGCAGAAGTACTTTTGCTGATGCAGATATACATATCAGTCAGCAAATGCAGTCATCAAAAAACTCAGCCTCGGCCGTTCAGCATTTTGCAATAATTTTAGGAACACTCTAAATTTTAAAGCTTCCATAATAAATAACATGATTTATTAGAAGAAAAAGTTACCTGTTATGGCTCGTTTATAGTTGCCTTAACCTTACAGCCTCTATATAAAAAGTATTATTTTTTCATCTAATAAAACCATTACTCTACAGTTAGGTACATTAAGTGTGCAACAAATGGGAATTTTTTTTATTAGTTGCAACAACCGAAATATAAATACCGCCAAAAGTTGGTGCATGCTCGATAACCATATTAGGTGCACTTAAAATGGCTTCAAGTCAAACAGCATACAGGGCAGGCCAAAAAATATAAAAATTGCAATCTAAGCAAATTTGTAAAATTTACTTAGATTTATATTTTTTTAAGTAACCAAAAACTTCAGGTCTGTTACAACGATATTACAACGCGAATTTTGCAAATATTCTTAAAAATAAGGCGAATGCTTTTTTAATGATATTGTGCATGTACTTGCCTTATTTTTGAGAATATTTACGAAATTCGAAACTTGTGTGTAATATCGTTGCAACAGACATGAAGTTTTTGGTTACTCCAAAAAATATAAATCTAAGTAAATGTTACAATTTGCTTCAATTTATTGAAAGTTATACAGAAGCAATTTGATTGTGGTTAATTTGAAAATGTATAATAGTTGAGTATAAAAAAATCGTTATATCGGGGAAATTTAAAATTTTCAAAAAAAAAAAAATTTTTAATAGAAGGCTATATATAACTTTGTACTTGGACATATATTTTAATTCTAAACAACTTTTCTCAAAAACGTTTTTCTGTATTTTTCGAAATAAGGGTACTTTACTCTTGAACGATTTTTATTTTTTTTTTGCCTGCTGTTTGACTTGAAGCCATTCTAAGTACACCTGATATGGTTATCGGGCATGCACCAACTTTTGGCGGTATTTATATTTCGGTTGTGCAACTAATAAAAAAAATTCCCATTTGTTGCACACTTAATGGACCATACTATGTATATTAGGGTGCTTCGTTTTAGACGACTATTTTTGTTTTTTTGGTGCAGTGACGGAATAATGTTATAAACATATAAAAAATAATTCTCACCAAAGATGAGCTCTTAATTTTAATTTTAAGTACTCGCGAAATGAATTTGAAAATTTCCCATTTAATTAACATGTAAATTTTATTTTATTTTTTTTTTTTCAATTATCTATAGCTTGGCGACATTTCATGATATTTAATTGGCAATAGGAGGAAATTACAGAGGAATCTTTCCTCTTTAAAAGTGCATGTAGCCAATTTATGTTGTGTAATCGACCTCGCCACTGAAGCCAATTTTTTCTCGAATTTCATGTTTTTTTTTATTTTTCTTGTAAACCACTAACTTTACAACAAAATTGGATGCGAGTTTTTTATAGGGAATTTAATTTCCTACAAAAAAAGTTATGTACGCCATAACCGTAGAGCTAGTAGTTTTCGAGATAAATTCAAACATCTCAAAAGTTGAAAAATCGCTGTTTATCCAAGATTTTAGTACTTTTTAATGAAATCATTGCTGAAAAAATATATAATGTATAAGAATGAAATATCAAAATATATATTACACATTGGTAAGTAATCACCAAAAATATTTCGTGTAATATGAAGCCGTTTCTTATTACCGTATGCTAGATTTCAATACTTTTAATAATATTATGGCTGAAGAAATATATAATATATACTGGTAGGTAAATACATATTTACCAGTAATACTACGGTAATAAGAAACGGCTTCATATTACACGAAATATTTTTGGTGATTACTTACCAATGTGTAATATATATTTTTATATTTCATTCTTATACATTATATATTTTTTCAGCAATGATTTCATTAAAAAGTACTAAAATCTTGGATAAAACAGCGATTTTTAAAATTTTGAGATGTTTAATTGAATTTATTTCGAAAACTACTAGCTCTACGGTTATGGCTTATATAACTTTTTTGTAGGAAATTAAATTCCCTATAAAAAACTCACATACAATTTTGTTGTAAAGTTAGTGGTTTACGAGAAAAACAAAAAAAAACATGAAATTGGAGAAAAAATTGGCTTCAATGGCGAGGTCGATTACAAAACATACATTGGCTACTGGCACTTTTAAAGAGGAAAGATTCCTCTGTAATTTCCACCTATTGCCAATTAAATATCATGAAATGTCACAAAGCTATAGATAATTGAAAAAAATAAAATAAAATTTACATGTCAATTAAATGGGAAATTTTCAAATTCATTTCGCGAGTACTTAACCTTAAAATTAAGAGCTCATCTTTGGTGAGAATTTTTTTTTTATGTTTATAACAGTATTCCGTCAATGCACCAAAAAAAATAGTCGTCTAAAACGAAGCACCCTAATGTATATATTGTCGCAGCCACTCGATCCACTTGAAAAGGGATTGGACAATGTTATGTCGTTTTTTATTCTACTGAGTTTGTATGTATTTCTTATAGCGTTTTAAAGTAATACTCGACCGGATCGACAAGCTGAGATATATCTGTGATTAAAGTAAGGTTTTTACAAATAGAAACTAGTATTCTCGTCCATATATATTGCATTTTAGCAATAAACTAAAACATGGGATAAAGTTATGTTTCAGAAAAACATATTGCATTATATTTAAACTTAAAGATAAACTAAAACCATATTCAGGTATAAGTGGCGGGGTTCTCTATGGATAACAGCCAGGTTAGTTTAAGTCACATAACCACAATCACGCTACTATTACCGCTCAACATCTGCTTTCATAGCTGGTAGTGTGGAATATCGAAAAAATCTAAATCAAACAAAGAAATTTTCATATTAAAAAAATCAAATAAAGAAATGTTCATTTTTAAAAAATCATAACACTGGTACCTTCTAACTCTCAAATTAGTCACAGGAGTAAGTTGTGGATCGTAAGTATCATAACTTTGTTAACAGGGTCGAAATCTACACCATATCAAAATTTTCACAAATTTAGCTAAAGGCTCTCCCACACGTATATACTTAAATTTAAAAAGGTTCTAGATTATTCTCAAAAATGTACATTTTAAGTTCTGGTCTTAACATAATCCATTATCCAACTATTTTAAAGTGTGCGACTTTTTACATGCACTACTAACCTTAAGTAAGCTTAGTTGCCATTACTCTATTAGTATAAAATAATTATATGCAACATTATTAACAGGAAAAATGTTATTCATTGTATACTTACTGTCAGGCACGCCATCTTCGTGACATCCTAGAAAACTTAAATTTGTAATACAACTGGTATTTAAAAAGTCGTTAAGGTGCCCTAAAGTTACTCGTGTTCCATTTATATAGCCAGATTTTAGCTTCTTCATGGTTGTAATCATAGCCAAAGGTATCTTTCCGTTTTCTGAAAAGTATAAAAATATCAGTTATTTTTCAAAGAGATCTATAATCTAGCATGGCACAGAAGAAACGAAGCGCTCCCGAAAGTAATGTATGTGAATTATTGCCTTCTACCGATCTAAGAAATAGTCTCCCTGGATTGCACTATGTCGGCCAAGAAGAAAAACGACAGATAGAAGCATTTAAAATGTGTTATTAAAGAATGGCAAGCTCTAATGACCTTGCTCAAAACCAAGTCGTTTGGATTTGATTTTATAATTATTAACATTTATTGAAATTTTCTACATAATTAAAATTTGTATTTCCATATCTTTATCAAAGCCATCCCTCCAAAGGTCATATCAGTGGATACCTTACCGAAACATAATGTAACTCCTCGCACCCTCTGGCAGATATGTTTTCCAATAGTAATTTTTGATTCAAAATTAATTACATAGTTATTAAAATTTTTAAACACTTATTACGTAGATACCGTTATAGGACAACTCACCCCTGGATAGCTTCAACTCTATGATAAAGAGTAAATTCTACAACACCCTGGTGACTTTTGAGAGATTTAAAAAAGGATTTGCGCAGAAAAAAATCGAATTAAATAAATGAAGGAGTTACATGATATGTATGAAACATCGAAATTATCATATGGCAACACTGCGGCGAGCGTCGTCCCGACAGACAGGGCATAATTGTATTTCAATTTTTAGTTTATCGTGTGGGTAGGGCAGACTGATGCTGCTGAAAAGTGGAGTATATTACAGAGCATATTTCTTGACAAAGTCGCCATTTGGACAGATTGCCTCATATACTCAATGTTTACTTGAAAAATCAACACGTACTCCGTGGCAATATTCTTGACCCTTTTTCGTTTCCTTAGGGGTAGAATTTTGAAGATGCCCTTATTGCCCTTGTTCAACGGTCCTTATAGCAAGCGCCAACCTCCAGTAAAGTAAATTACTGACCCCAGGTTTTACGAAAAACTAGGGAATAAGAAAAACGAATAGCCATAGTCATGAATAGTAAGAAATTCTCAAAAATGCTCTAATGTATGTATGTACAAATATCATGCAATATCATACCTAAATATTGTTTTGTTGCCAAAATAGTGAGTGTTGGCCTTCCTAACAAATTGCGCCAATTTATTGTTAAAAAAGCCAGATGGGTCATTAACTTGTCGGCCAACAAAGCCATGTCGTAACTTGTATAGTATTCATTCATGTCAATATTCTAGACATCACCAAGCAAGCAGACAGGAACAAACATGCAACAAAAATTGTATCTGTTAGTTATGGTTAGCAACATGTTCTAAGTTTGAAAAAATCTTTTTAATATTACTAAGAATTGGGAATCTGCATATTTTCCTTTTTTAATTTAAGGCGGCCTTATAATTATAGTTGTAAGTAAAACAAGATACTGTAAAATATATTTCTAAAAATGAAATTGAAACACAATCTATTTTTAATTTACAACAAAAATCCTTTTGTAAACACCAAGAGAGTATGGGAGAATTCTGTGTATTTCTATTAGGAACAGGCCACTGACGATGTCCAAATATTTAAGCAGCATTATTCATTAACTTTTCTGTCTCCTCAATTTGTCTTAAGTATTTAGGAGCAAATTCTCGTGACCCCAAGTTGCCGAGCTGGTACGGTGTTAGCTTTGCAACTGGGAGATCGTGGGTTCGAATCTCACTTTGACAATGGATATTTTGTTATCGTCAGTATTAATGCAGTGTGTACGTAGTGGGTATAAAGTGAAGAGTGCAAAATGAGTCGACGTTAAAACCGTCCTATTCACGACGCGACGGTTAATGGTCGGGTGACTGGATGTCTCGTAGGATGAAGGCGCCGTTTAACACTCCCCAATCGGTAGACTGTACAGATGACTAAAGGTTGAGCGAAACTTGATTGCCTCTGGAGGGTGAAAACCGAGGGGGCGGTCAGTGTAGTTGAGAACCGGTAAAATAAGGCCCAATATGACCCACGGCCGTAAGAATGGAAGAAAAAAATCAGTGCCCCCCAAAAAAGTTGTTGTTCCAAAAACAAATTCATGAAATATTATAGAACATGATATTTCAAAAACTGCTTCTGGCCAACTTTCGAATTTTAATTGAGATACCTAAATATTATTGAAATCTTGAATGCTACAGAAAATTTCAAACATATCTTGTTCAAGGCACTGCATGTCTAAATTCAATAGTTTTAAAGATATTGATATTTAATAACTGGTATTTTCTCTAACTTGACTGTTTGTAGCTTAGTAATGAGGCATCTTAGAGAAAAACGGCTTAGTCTGTCTTTCATTTGCTATTCAAAAATGTCAACTTCCGGATTATTAGGAAGTAAAAAATTAACTCATGGCAACTTCAGGTTTAACTGAATGTTGACATTGTCAAATAAACAACTAAGACATGTAAGCCATCTATATATATATATATATATATATATATATATATATATATATATATATATATATATATATATATATATATATATATATATATATATATATATATATATATATATATATATATATATATATATATATATACTATGAGAGAGGTAGTCGTTGCTGACTAGTCAGGAGATAAACTAGGTAATATTGGGGAATGCAGCAAAATTAAAGAGTACTCTTTAAAGATTTTCCAAGCTTTCGGAAATGTTTATTTCCATCTTCAGGGAGACTACAAAAATTTACATCTTTGGTGAGAATGTAATTCGTGATGTACATAATCATGAGCTTGGGTATGAGATAAATAAAACTAACATCGTCAAAAACTTATTGATTAAAAAACTATGTGGTAACTTAAGTAGATTGCTAAAATGGTATCACTTTACACTTTAAAATTACATAAAACATCACTAAATATTTTCAGCGATGATCATCTGTTTTAATTAATGATGTTTTATGTAATTTTAAAGTGTAAAGTGATACCATTTTAACAATCTACTTAAGTTACCACATAGTTTTTTAATCAATAAGTTTTTGACGATGTTAGTTTTATTTATCTCATACCCAAGCTCATGATTATGTACATCACGAATTACATTCTCACCAAAGATGTAAGTTAACTCTTAAAGTTACCAACCTTTTGTTACCTGACATAATCATCATTTTTGTAGTCTCCCTGAAGATGGAAATAAACATTTCCGAAAGCTTGGAAATCCTTTAAAGAGTACTCTTTAATTTTGCTGCATTCCCCAATATTACCTAGTTGACCTATATATATATATATATATATATATATATATATATATATATATATATATATATGCTCTTTTCAAATGTCTAGTATCTTGAAAACGATATGCAGTGCCTTAAAGTACTTTAGAATTTAAAAATATACAGGGTGTTTTATTTAAAATTCGAAACTTGCTGCCAGTTAGTGGTAGAGAAATGTAATGTTTAGTCATGTAAGCGGAAAGAAAACCTTG
Organism: Philopedon plagiatum; assembly: GCA_963971165.1. NCBI lineage: Eukaryota > Metazoa > Arthropoda > Insecta > Coleoptera > Curculionidae > Philopedon > Philopedon plagiatum. The sequence goes on along the minus strand of OZ020192.1, from coordinate 53,133,967 downwards.
ACAGATTTTACTACAGAAGAACTAAAAATGTTACCATTGGAATATCTAGTTAATTATGCAGATCCTTTGGAGCTCTTGGATGTATGGGGAAAATTACCAATGTCTTATAAATCAAGTTTTAATCTTCAAATTAAATTGTCATGTTTTATACATTACAATCGTCCTGACTGGAGCACACACTTCGATGGGCCTCCTGTATCCCAGGAAGCATGTTTCATGTGCAATAGAAACACCAAGTAGACTAATGTAGATAAACATATTGTTATTTTTTTTTTCAAAAATAAACTTGTATTTTTAATAAACGTGTTTTTATAAATGTCAAACAAATTATAATAGTTCATATGTTAATTAGAAGTAGTATTCATTAGTAATGAGTTTATTACCCACTTTCTCCTCTCCGTATCCCACCGCTTCCTCCCACCCCTTTTTTCACCCACTTCAGCAGAATCCATATTGCTATAAAGTTCTCTCCCTACCAAATCCCCCCACTCTTCACCCTACCACTTCCCCCCCACTCTTCCCCCCACTCCTTTCCCGCTACTATCCCTCTACCCATATTTAAAGCAATACCGAATGATTTTCTTGTTAGTTATGTATCCTCCGTGGTTTCGAATTACTCGAATAAGCTTCGATACTAGATTACGGTGTCGTTGTTTAGTTTGCAAAAACCTAATTGTTAAGAGTAATAGTGCTTGTATACAGTATTGTGCAAATTGCTGTCAGCTGAGACCAGTTAAAATATCCCAAGAATGTGTTGACCTTTATAAAAGAAGAAAATGTTAAAACTTCAACAGAAAATAAAAGGGTTAGAATTAAAAAACAATTTTGTTAACGCGTACAATAAACTCCTTCAAATAAACTCTGATGATATTGAACTATTTATTGTGATTGAGGAAGCCATAGTTTTGTGTGATAAAGTCCTTACGGAATCTATAAACACTAAACATTTTATGGATCATATAAAAATAATAAGTTTATTCCTGGAGGCATATGAATGGTTTTCAATAATGAAGGAAAAACATCTCGTTGCAGAAGAATAATTTAGTTCTTTATTGAACCTTCAAGATGTACCAGTGCAGTGAATGCAACAAGACTTTTACCCATCAATCGAATGTATATAGACATAAAAGAGAATCATGTCCCATGAGACCATCTTGTTCTCGAGAAAAAAGAAAGTCCAAGATTCCCTTATGTGATGTACCCTTGAAAAGGTCCAAAGTAGAAGATATACCCCCCATACCTAAACTTACTTTATCACGATGCAAAGACTGTGATACTTGGTACGTGAAAAGAAACTTACTGCCCATTTACGTTCAAAACTACATAAAAATAAACTTGTAAAAAGTGATGATAATGTGAAAATTTTAACTTCCGCGTTTAAAAACAGGATTGTGTCCTACATGCTGCTTTCATCGAAAAAGTATGTAGATATTGATGAATTTTTTGATGAAGTTAAAGAAAAATTTATAAGTTTACTTTCCGAACAGTTAGTTAAGCATAGGTGTGTTAAGATCAATATAGAACTCTTTGGACAATATATTTTACAAACAAAAGATACCTTAGAGACGAAATCACTTAATACCAAAAATAAGGTCATAACTTCAACAACAGATTTATCTGATATTTATAAACAGTTTTTGTCTGTCATAAAAGAAAAGGTGTCAATATTCACAGAAAATGGGTCAGGTTGGGCATTGGAAAAAATATTAATTTGGAGCTTAACATAAATAAATTTAATCCAATTAGAGCTTCATCCTATATACCTTTACCAAAACAAATTTCAAATAAACAAGGTGTAATTAACATCAAAAATAATGATTCATATTGTTTTGTATGGAGTGTTTCCTGCTGAAACAAATGTTAATATAACGAGTTCATATCCAAATCCTTTTGATTTTTTAAATTTTGAAGGAATGGAGTTTCCTGTAAAGTTACAGGATGTACGAAAATTTGAAACTCTTAATCAAATATCTGTAAATGTTTACGGTTTGGAGAGTGTTTATGAAGATAGTAAATTAAAGTATGAAATAGTTGGCCCTCTTCATTACACAGACAAAAAACTTCCAGTTCACGTAAACTTGTTGTTGATAAGTGAAGGTGAAAACAATCATTATTGTTGGATTAAGGATATGTCAAGATTAGTTTCAGCACAAGTAAATAAAAATCATTTAAAAAAGTATTTCTGTGATGGTTGTTTAATTTATTTTACTTCGATAGAAAAATTAAAATTACACCAATCAAATGATTGTAATCATTTGGTTACAAATGTTCCTACCATTGATATTAAAATTAATAAGTATGGTCAGCATATACCAGAAAATATTTTACAATTTGAGAATTTTCAAAAACAATTAAAAGTTCCATTTGTTATATACGCAGACTTTGAATGCTTTTTAAAACCTTTACAGTTTGAGCAACCAGATAATGATGAGGATTCATATACTTTAAATACATTTAAACATGAACCTTCTGCTTTTTGTTATTTTATTAAATGTTCATATGATGATTCTTTGTCGGTAGTAGATTATTATTTTGGTATGGATGCTGCTGATGAATTTTGTAAACGAATTGAAGGTCATGTTCACAGAATTTATAATAATCATCTTAAACCGGTAGTGAAAATGTTACCTTTATCGGATGAAGAGGATCTAGCTTATAAAAACACGACTATTTGCCACATTTGCAATAAAACAGTTGAAGAAAATGAAAAAGTAAGAGATCACGATCACTTAACCGGTCAGTTTAGAAATGCGGCTCACAGTATTTGCAACTTAAACTTTCAAATTCCAAACTTTATACCCATCTTTTTTCATAATTTAACTGGTTGTGATAGCCATCTATTTGTTAAACAATTATGTTGTGCAGAAGATAATATTGATGTATTAGCACAAACCAAAGAAAAATATATTTCATTTTCAAAATCCATATTAGTTGACAAAGTAAAAGACAAGGATAATAAAGAAAAAAATATATTTATTAAAATGAGATTTTTAGATTCTTTTCAATTTGTGGGTTGTTCGTTAGAAAAGCTTGGTGAAAGTTTGGAAACTAATCAATGCATTGAAATTAAAAAACATTTTCAAGATTCCAATCAGTTTAATGAAATTCGTAAAAAAGGTGTTTATCCCTATTCCTATGTTGATTCTATGGATAAACTGTATGAAAATCAACTTCCAGCTATTGAACATTTTTATGATAAGCTTAAAGATGAGCCTATGTGTGAATCAGATTACAATGGAGCTTTTAATATTTGGAACTTATTTAATTGTCAAAATCTTATGGATTATACGAAAATTTACTTATTGTCAGATGTTCTCATATTAACAGATTTTTTTGAAGCATTCCGAAATGTATCTTTAAATAATTTTAAGCTAGATCCGGCACAATAATACACATTACCAGGTTTAAGTTGGGATGCAATGTTAAGGATGAGTGGTGTTAGGTTAGAATTATTAACAGATATAGATATGTTGCATTTCTTTAAAAATAATATAAGAGGTGGTGTCTGTCATTGCAGCGTTCGAAAAGCTGAAGCTAATAATCCATTCTTGGAAAATTATGATTCTTCAAAACCAAATTCATTTATAATGTATTTAGACGCAACTAACTTGTATGGACACAGTATGAGTCAATGTCACCCAGTAAGTGATTTTTCTTGGTTAAGCGAGGAAGAAACTGAAAAACTTGATGTGTTCTCTATTCCTGACAATGCTGAATACGGGTATGTTTTAGAAGTAGATATAAATTATCCTCAACGTTTACATCATAAACACAACGAACTACCCTTTTTGGCTGAAAATGTTTGTGCTCCAGATTCAAAACAAAAGAAATTAATATGCAATTTAAACCATAAGGAAAAATATGTTATTCATTATCGTAACCTTAAACAGGTGCTTCAAAACGGGTAAAATTAACTAAAATTCATAGAGTTATTAAATTTAAACAAGCTGCTTTTCTGACACGGTACATCGATTTAAATACCGAAATGAGGAACAAGTCTGAAAATAAATTAGAAAAAGATTGTTACAAATTATTTAATAATGCTATTTATGGAAAATCTTTGGAGAACATTGACAAACGAACCGATATAAGATTAATTACTCACTGGGAAAACATTGGTAAAAAGCAAGGTGCGCAGACATTGATAGCTAAACCAAATTTTAAAAATCGATTAGTTTTTAATGAAAACTTTGTTGCGATACAAATGGAAAAAGTTAAAGTGACTTATAACAAACCCGTGTATGTGGGTTTCACAGTCTTGGAATTATCAAAAACCGTTTTATACTATTTTTATTATGATTACGTTAAACGCAATTACCGAGATAAGGCAATTTTGCTATAGACGGATACTGACAGTTTGATTTTACACATAGAGACGGAAAATTTTTATAAAGATATGCAGGACAATTTAGAAAAATTTGACACTTCCAATTACGATGAATACAATATTCACAATATAACTAAGAATAAATCTGTGTTAGGACGTATGAAATATGAGTTTGCAGGAAAACCAATTTCAAGATTTTATGGAACGGGAGCTAAAGCCTACTGTGTTAATTTACAGAACAAATCTGAAAAAAAGGCAAAGGGGGTTAAAAAATATGTTATACAAAATTCCATTACTAAACAAGATTATAAAGACGTAGTTAAAAATTCTGAAACCAAATTTAGACAAATGAATGTATTTCATTCTATTTTACATGATATGTTTATACAATTAAAAAATAAGGTTGCATTATCCCCAAAAGATGACAAGCGCTATATAATTTCGGGATCTTTTAAAACCTTAGCTTGGGGACATAATCATATACATATTTTAGAAGACAAATCCAAGTCTCATGATGAAGAAGCCGATAATGTAATTCAAATTCTAAAAAAATTAGTTCATGATGAATATAAAACATAAGAACCCGGGAAAAATATTTTATTTTGAAAATGGCTCTGCTACCTGTAGGAGTTCTGTTTCTATCAGCATTCGTTAACAATACTTTGTTTATACAAGTTGATCCTAGCGTTCGAGATGCATTTATCTGTCTATCAATTAACAACAAAGGTAATGACAGTTGGCCATCAGCATGGAATAGAATGAATGTAAACAATGGCTTATTTTCTTACAAGATAGATGATACTATCATAAATAATTCTACAGTTCTGGAGTATAAGTTACGGTTATATTACTCTAATAAACCGCTTGTGTTAACAGACAAATGGAATCAGCTGTATTATAAACCACAAGTAGAAAAATGTAATATGAATGTGTGTATAATATTTTTAACTATATTTTTGGTATTGTCTTTATGTCCGATAGTGTTTAATATGTATGTGTATTTGTATTATAAATAAAAAAACTAAGCTTATAATATATTTTTTATTAATAACAATCCTTATAGTTATACAACAATTTCACATTAGCTAATGCACAATGAAATGGATTCACATTTTTGTGAAAATAACATTCTGGAATTTTTTTAAATCTACTTAATTTTGGCTCTCGACCAATGGGAATAGTATGAATAATATCCTCACTTAAAAACTTCTTTAGGTACTTTATTTTTTCATTCCCTTTCACGTAAATTTTAGGTGATTGGTAAACTTTTAACACATGCTTTAAAATAGAATCAATTTCATTTAGTTCTATATATCCAAAATTCCATTCCAATCCATGATACTCTTCAGCCCAGTTAACCATTTTCATATCAGCAACCGATAATAGATTCTTTTGAAATGGTGATTTAAACATATAATTTGAACAACGAATTCCATCATAAATTGCTAATTCCTTTGGAATGTATCCAAAACTACAGTTATAACCTCGGATATCGATAAAGAGATCTCTCTTACACTCCATCATGATTCATCAGTAAATGATGTTTTAGAATTTACTCTCAATTTATATGCTTATATCCCCCACCATCATATATAAATTCAATGGCGGGCTTTAGGTTCATCGAAAAATGAAGAAACAGTAGCTTTCAACACAGAAAACATAGCTACGCAACAGAATGATGGAGACATGGCAACAAATCGCCCCCGCAAAAGGACGCCGTTTGCAGTCAGCCGGCGTCCCTTATGCGATTCGGGTGGCTTCTATGCGATGATTTCCTAAAAGATGTCGGGCGTGCTAGTCCCGCGTTGCCAAACGTACCGTCGTGTATGTAAATGTGAAGAAAAGTAGTGTAGGTTAAAATAAGTATGTACTTTAATAAAACTGAAGTACCTATATGTTAAAGGTTTGGATACGAAATGTAGAATATTTAAAGGGCTGATTTTAAAGAGTGTATTAACTTAAGTATATAAAATTGTTTTAACATGAACTACGGTCGAGTTTATATTTTCGTGGTGCATACTGTGTAATAGATAATACAATCAATTAAAGTAATAGACAAAAAATGTGGAATGACGCAGAAAAATACTAATAAGTTTTTAAGAATTCTATAATATGTATAAAGTAAAATTATTGTTATTATTAACATACATTATTATTTAGTAACGCTAATCGATCGAATTTATCGCCTCATTTTTTCACTTCTTAATGTCTAGTGTCATTTGGAATTGCGTTAAATAAAAATATTTTTGGAAAGGCTGGGTATAATTTCGATAACAATTAGGTCTAATTGTAAATTCTAAGAATACCAAAAGCTGTTTTAATACATACAAACCAACATTAAAGCCCCAACAGACTAAGCAGTGGCGCACCGACAAATTTCACCTAAGAGGGGGTCCCCCCCCCCGGCTCGACACTGAGGCTAAGAACAATTTCTCTATTTATAATATAATATATATGCATAAACACAATGATAATTGTCTTTTTAATTAACGTGACTGACATTTTTTAAATTTTCGCATAGTTTTTATATAAATTTGATGAAAAGGAATTTATTGGTCCAATAAGTTTAGCAATTAGTCAAACAAAACAAATATATAGTATTTCTAAAATGTTTATTTTAAAAAATATATTGAAAATGTAGAGGGTGTCCGAATTTCGTTGTTATTGCAGGGTATCACGATCTCGGTCGTTATTAGAGATAAAGGGTTGCGGTTGTTCGCGAAGTGTTGCTACTTTTTGATGAAACGAAAGATGGCATAAAAATATTTTTGAAGGCCCCCTTCGTTTTTGAGATATAGGGCGCAATTGATTCTTTTTTTTCATTTTCGGACCCCCCTCGCACTTCAGTTATCTTCTAACTTATAAAAAAGAGTAGAGATTGATCCTGCTTTCGTGTTTTACGTAGAATCGAGTGGCGTGGTTAGATTTTCATCAGATGTGATATTTTTCGAGATATTAACCAAACATATGTTTTTTTTTAAATGGCATGTTTCTGAATCATTAAATTTTCCCTTTCGAGAGCGTTTCAAAAATATATAACACTTTATATTTATTTTTTATTTTTAGCCCTTAAATCGAACTACATATTTAATTTTAAACTTTAATTTTGCGTAGTTGGCCGTGTTTAACATGTGGTTTAACGTCAATTCAAGTAGGTATTTAGATTTAAAAGAGAACTCGTTAAATACTGCATTTTCATTAATTTGTTAAAATTGGTATTATTTTTTAAACTACAACACTACGTGTTATCTAGATATATATAAAAACCTAACAAGAACTAAAACTACTTAAATTGAGTTGAAAATTAAATTAGTTGCCTTGAATTATTAATTGCAAATAAAAGTCAAATTATATACAGGGTGGTGCAACCAAGATGGGGTGGACGATTGTGAGTAAACGGTGAGGAATTTGGATTTTTTTTTTTGGATATTATCGATAGTCAAACACGCTATGTTTTAAAATTTTAGCCATAATACAGGGTGGTCCGAAAAACTCGTGGCGAACCAAAGTTGTATTTTTTTTAAATGGGACACCCGGTATATAATTGTTCCAATTGATTCTCCTGTTCGTTACGATCATTTTGATATAGGGTTTATTGGGTCTAAAACTTATAGTAAGGGAATGGGACGCGGTTAAAGTTGAAAAAATGCTCACAGTTCGGCCATTTTTAATAAAAATTTGAAACAGTTATGGAAAAACCAAATATTCCATAAAACGTTACATATCGTTGAATACATTAATCGCTTGCAATTTGTTTAAAATTATTCACTGTTATACAGGGTGGTCAAGTTTTGCAAATACGCCCTGGACTCATTCTTTTTAAATGGAACACCCTGTATATTTTATTTTCATGTTAAAGATAACATTACTAGCTTTCAAAAAATACCATACATGATGCCCTTCTGATCAACAGTTTTTTAGTAAACTAGCCGTGAAACCAAAATTTCTTAATTCTAATACCATTATACTGAATTCACGTTGTTTATTATTAAATATCTAATATTAGGAGGCCATGACACTATCATAAATGGAACAAAAGATTGACGAACTTGTCAAAGCCACTGCCGCATAATCCATTATTTACAAGTTAAGTGTAGGTGGCCCAATAATTATGAGGTAAGAAAACTGAAACAAGAAAATTCAGTATAATGGTATTCGAATGAAGAAACTTTGGTTTCACGGATAGTTTACTAAAAAACTGTTGGTCAGAAAGGCATCATGTATGGTATTTTTTGAAAGCTAGTAATGTTATCTTTAACATGAAAATAAAATATACAGGGTGTTCCATTAAAAAAAATGAGTCCAGGGCGTATTTGCAAAACTTGACCACCCTGTATAACAGTGAATAATTTTAAACGAATTTCAAGCGATTAATGTATTCAAGGATATGTAACGTTTTATGGAATATTTGGTTTTTCCATACGTGTTTCAATTTTTTTTGTTAAAATGGCCTAACTATGAGTTTTTTTCAACTTTAACCGCGTCCCATTCCCTTACTACAAGTTTTAGACCCAATAAACCCTATATCAAAATGATCGTAACGGACAGGAGAATCAATTGGAACTATTATATACAGGGTGTCCCATTTAAAAAAATACAAGTTTGGTTCGCCACGAGTTTGTCGGACCACCCTGTATTATGGCTATAATTTTAAAACATAGCGTATTTGACTATCGATAATATCCAAAAAAAAATTTTTCGAAATTCCTCACCGTTTACTCACAATCGTCCACCCCAACTTGGTTGCACCACCCTGTATGTATTGCTCCAACTGCAAACCAAAATGCATTTATGACACAGTTTTCTTATTCTGCGTAAGGCATTTATTAATATTAATGGGCGGCCTTGCAAACCTCTAAATTCTTGCAACGAAATCCGGACACCCTGTACAGTGCGAGTCAGTTAATGTTAATCAGACAACATTATTTCTAATCGGCTTTGATCGGATGGGAATCGGAGGTTAGATGCAAGTAAATGATGACCCCCGTATTGGGTACACACAAGAACGAAATGGTCGACAGAACTCGAAATTGTCAAACAATAGGTACTAAAATAAACAAAAAAGCCGTATAATACGCCGTCAAAATATCAGCATACTTTTTCATTTCGTCAAACCGTAATCTCGTCGTAAATGTTAATTGGGAACCATGGGTTCACAGAATTTTGGAATTTAAGTCTTTTGATACCAAGGTCATCGCCTTCATGTAAATTCCGAAAGTTTTTTTCCCGATCCAAGGCGATCCAATGGAATGGATGTAATCAGCAAATACGAGAAAATATTTAAATCAACAGATTAAAAGATACTAAAGTTGCGCAATTTACAGACGACTAACAAGCCGTCAAAAAATTTGGAAAATTCTGAGTATTTCCGATGATATTCGAAAAAAAAAGAAAATTCTCGTTTCTGTTTTTATTTTTTCCTAGCTTTATTTACAAAGATGGTGAAAAATAAAATCTTTGTGGCGGGGCGCGGGGGCGAATCTAGGTTTGTCTCAAGAAGGGTAAAAAGTAAGCAGACAAAAATATTTTGCAGCCTATTCATTATTTTGTCAAAAACAAACTACTATTTAATTAGTTTCACAGATGGAAATTGGGGAAAGTGTAAGGCGAGGGGATAAGGGGGGATAATACAGAGAAGACCTTTAAGCTATTATATTGTGTTTGTTTTTAAAATAAATTTTAAATGGAGGTGCCTTAATAAAAAACAAATATAAAATATTGCAAGATAAGTAAAGTACGAGTGTCTACTAAAAAAATGGTCCAGAAATCTGAAAAACCTTTATGAAAAGGTAAGTAGGTACCTATTTATTATAAAAACATCAAAGATTCCTCCCTGCGAGCTACGTAAAAAACACCTAAAGCGCTGTAAATAGAGTAAAACAAATCCTTATGTACTGTGGTCTTTTATCATTTTAAAAAATCTCGCTGCTTTATCTCACATGAGTACCTATGCTATGCGAAACAAATTTTTTGGCCACAAAATATCGTTAAAAACGACAAAACATTCTAAAAAAATTCTTCTGCTCTTATTTTTCGCCTTACACGTTAATTAAACTTGAATTTTACGTCCCGATAAATTCGAATAGGTAAACATTTTTAAAAACAAAATATCCTACTACTTATTTCATGCCTTTTCACCCACTTTCCCAATTTTTTTATTCAGTACCTAGGCTACAGTACAAATGCGGCACCCTCCTATCTAACAACGGTAAAAAATACATTATTTAAATAAATACCATAAAAAAACAAATTGAATAACGAACCTCCTCCCATTTTAAAGTAGTTCAAACAATAATTATAATAGAAATGCATTAAAAAACTGGAATATAAAATCTCGAGCTCCAAATATCTGCCAATTCGGAGTTCGCGTCTTATCTTGCAAGTGAATCGAGTATTTACAAATATGGCAACGTTGTTCAGCATGTTCCGCTGCGATTTTCAAGAATATATGAAATATTAGAAATTTAACACTGGTGGCGCACTCCGGAGAATTTTGCAAGTAGCAAAAGAGAGTTTTCGTTCGTTCGTGTTTATTTTAATGCTCATCAGAATTCTGTTGCGTAGCTATGTTTTCTGTGCTTTCAATGAAGAGAAGAACATTATTCACATATTAGTTGTTTGTAAATATGCCTACCAAAAAGCAAGAGAAAGCGATTATGGGCAGTACGTGTTGGATAGATATCGTTTTCAGAATCGAGTGAGTTATGCTGAGAATCTTTTGAAGGATGTCTTAGAGGAAAAACATAGAAATAAAATATACAATGAACGTTTTATATAATTTTTATTTAAATGAAATTTATAAATTATAATAATTCCCTTTTTAATATCCACGAATTGTGTGATTTGTCGATTCCTAACCATTTAACATACACTTTATTTCCTTTTCTTCTTAGCACCTTTTCCACGAGATACACGTTTGGATGTTTGACTTTCTGCAACTCCGGTTCATAAAAACTACCTAAAATTATTTTATTTTTGTCATCTGTCAACAAATATGTTCTTGGGTTGGTTAATTTAATTTCTTTAATTTGAAAAATTTCGTTAGACCAGTTTGGAGTATATCCTTTTTGAAAAGCCTCCCTGTATTTACTAACCCTAACATAATCCCCTTGTTTAAATTTTGATTTTCTGGGGTCAATTGTTTTTACATTATTATAAGTTGATTTTAGAACTTCCTTTTCATTTTTTTCATTTATGTCTACAGGTTTTAATCCTGTTGTTCTATGTTCAGTTGTTGTAGGGGCGTTGTTAGCCACCCTTATAAAGACTGTAATTTCATAGGTTACGCTGATACGCAGATCTCTTATTTAGACTTCCTCAGGGACAGAAATCACCCTTCCAGTACGGTAATCTTTTGTAACGTAAATAAAATCAGAATATAAAATGTATGGATAGCAATTCGACTTACCTTAGGGAAACATCAGGGAAGAGAGTAAAAGCGGGAAATTTGGGAGCACCCCGAACGCACCGTATCTTGCGAAGTATCGTTTCTTCTCTTCTTCTCTCTCTGCCGTCGGGCTATCTCCTTCTTGCGTCGTCGCGTTCCACACGTAGTGCTTCCGGGAGCGAGTAGGTACGAGGGACGGTAAAATAGTAGGAAAGCAGGAAATGGGAAGGTATAGTAGGCAGGTCGAGAAAGTATAATTTTAAAAGCATGAACGATTAGCAAATTTATTAACACCCGTAATTTTGAATGCAAAGAGACACAAAATTTAGGGTAATTATCTTAATATATTTTAGTTTTAGAAAATGAATTCATTTATGTAGCAAATTTCAGAAAGAATATAATTAACTGTACAAACACACACACATTAATATTTACAGCATAATCGAGGACGAAACATCCCCACCCACATGAAAATGTATGGGTTTTCATAGAGAAAATATAAGTTTAATTTAGGGTAAGGGACACAGTTTGGTCAAAGGTCTCTTGAGAGTACCCTTAGCCGTCCTCGCCGTCGCAACCCGAGGTATCCCATCGTGACCAGGGAATACCTCCACAATTCTGCCTAATACCCAATTTAAAGGATTAAGATTTTCATCTTTTATGACAACCATGGTATCAGGCACCACCGGATTAATTGGATCATGCCATTTGGCTCTTTGCTGCAAAGTGTGACGGTACTCTCTGTGCCAGCGATTCCAAAAATCACGGTGCATCCTTTGCAAAAGTTGCCACCTTGTAAGGCGATTTATTTGTAAACTTACTGTGTCGGGATCGGGTAAAGCAGTAAGCGGTTTTAATGTTAAAAATGGCCTGGAGTAAGGACCGCCAGGTCAGAGGGATCTGAACTTATTGGACACAGGGGTCTCGAATTGAGACCAGCTTCTATTTGGACAATAACTGTATTAAGTTCTTCGTATGTTAGTACTTGCGAACCCACTACTCTTATCAAGTGAGACTTAACCGATTTGATGTTAGCCTCCCATATGCCTCCCATAGATGGGGCAGAGGAGGGGGGGGGGGTTAAAATGCCAAATTATTGCCTCGCTTTTAGCAGAATCTTCAAATATTTGGCGTAAATATTTGTCTCCACCGATAAAGTTGGTGCCACAATCCGAATAAAGATTTAAGATTTTGTGCCTCGCCTGGCAACAAAACGACGTAGAGCTGCTAAGAAAGCTTCAGTAGAGAGGTCGGATACCAATTCGAGATGCACTGCCTTTGTACTGCAGCAAATAAAAAGACAGATATAGGCTTTGTGAACTCTGGTGCCCTTGAGTCTACCGATAGTAATTGGAAAAGGTAAACACATATCTAATCCGGAATTAGTAAATGCTTTAGGAAATTCAGAAACTCTAAATTTAGCAAATCACCCATAGGAGGTTGATAGGGTTTAGGGTTTATCCTCCAGCACGTATGGCATTTATGTATAACTTTTCGGATAGCCCTCTTAGCAGATATGACCCAGAAATTTTGAAAAAGTAAATACTGAGTGGTCTGTATACCACAATGTAAGTATGTATAATGTATATCATAAATAAGTAAGTCAGTAAATTTTGCACTTGCAGGCAAAAGTAAAGGAAACTTGTTTTTATAAGGCAAATCAGAATGAAATAGACGGCCACCTACCCGTACATACCCATCTTTGTCAATAAATGGCTTTAATTTTTGTAAATATTTTGGTAGAGGCTTGTTATTTTTTAGTAAAACTATTTCTGAAGCAAAGTAAGTCGATTGAGTATATTTGGTAAGAAATAGCAATGAGTTGTGCAATTCCAGAAGAGTCAGATGTGGTGGATAGTGTATATTATTTTTTTGTTTGCAATTCTTAAATACAGTTACGGCTCTTAAAGTATATGCAATTATTCGCTTGACCTTAGAAAGAGAACTAAATTTATCGAAAAGAAAATCAATAAAATTTAAAGAAACAAATGTAGTCACAGTAAATTTTCTTTGTTCATGGGAAACATCGGTAAATTTATTTATCAAAAATTCTGAAAAATTCCAATCATTCTGATTTTGAAGTAGAAAATCTGGTCCACCCCACCAGAGGGAAAAATTCATGAGCTCTGAGAGAAACATGCCTCTACTGCCACAATCTGCAGGGTTGAGTTCAGAAGGCACATGTGACCACAAATTTGGTGCAAGCCTTTCCTGTATATAAGACACTCTGTTGCTCACAAAAGTTTTCCACCGGTGTGGCGAACTCCTAATCCAGTTCAGAACAACTGAACTGTCAGTAAATGCAAAAATATTTTTAAAATTTATTTTTTTGTGAAAAACCTCCAAAATGTAAATCATTAGTTTTGCAAGTAAAACAGCTGCACAGAGCTCCAATCTGGCCAAACTTAGACTTTTAAGAGGACTAACTTTTGACTTATCACACACAAGGTAAGTTTTATATATATTATCAGGAAAAAGAACGCGTATATATATATATATATATATATATATATATATATATATATATATATATATATATATATATATATATATATATATATATATATATATATCACCCCACAGTAGGCACGTTCTGACGCATCACAGAATCCAAATAATTCTGAAGAAATTGAGTCGGTAATATTTATTTCACGATCAATTTTTAAAGTCTTTAAGAAATGCACCCACTTATTTACGACCTCCCTTGGCGGTTTTTGATCCCAATCGATCCCAAGTGACCACAATACTTGTATAAGCGTTTTAACAAATATAGTAATAGGAGTCAAATACCCAACTGGGTCAAAAGTTCGAGCGAGTTCACTCAACATTGTACGTTTAGTACATTCGTTATGGAAATTTGAACATGTATAACGAAAACCATCTGAGACTGGGTCCCATACCAGGTGTTCTGGCAAATCTCTAAGCAACTCTGGGCAGTTACTCGCCCACTTTCGAGCGTCAAACCCACCCCGTGATAACAGCTCAAATATTTGATTTTTTATTAAAATTAATTGTTCAGGATTAGAGGCACCACCTGTTATATCGTCTACGTAAGTTGAGGTTTTTAAAATTTCTGATGCTAATGGAATATCTGTATAGTCATCTGCTAGTTGTAATAATGTTCTGATAGCAAGATATGGACTGCAAACAATCCCGAAAGTAACAACATTAATCTGATAATGAGAAATAAGTTCATTGGGTGAGAAACGCCACAATATTCTTTGATAAATTCTATCTTTAGGATCTACCAAGCTCATTCGAAACATTTGTTTTATATCGCAAGTAAAAACATATTTATGCAATCTAAAATTAAGTAAAACATTTACCAGGTCCCTTTGTAGTTTAGGCCCCGTATACATGGCTTGATTTAAAGAGGGTTTACTAGTGGCGCAAGTGCTAGCATCAAAGACCACCCGAATAGGTGTACTAGTAGAATCCTTTTTGAAAACCTCATGATGAGCAATATAAAAATACTTTAGTATATCAGTAAGAGGAGGTTTAGGAACAATCTCCATGTGCCCGTTATCTAAGTAATCATGTATTACGTCACTGTAAAATTGGTAAAAATTTTCATTTTTTGAAAACCTTTTCTCTAGAGATAAAAATCTTTGTAAAGCAACACTGTAAGTATCGCCGAAATCGGGTACAGTAATTCTAAAGGGCAGTGAGACAACATATCTGCCTGATTCCGTTCTGGTAGTTGTTTGAGAAAAATGGTTCTCACAATATTCGTCCTCAGGGGACTGAACTTTGACCTCTGGAACTTCTTCAAGTTTCCAGAACTTTTGTAAAGTATCATTAATTGTTTTACAACTTGAAACTGAAGAAGTAAAGAAAGATTTAATTACTTTGTTAGTAGGATTAAAGATAGTTTTACCCATTAAAGTCCAGCCAAATATAGTGTTAACACAAACAGGTTGGTCTGGACCGTTATAAAGTCGGCCATCTTTTAAAATGTATGGAAATACATCATTTCCTAGTAAAATATCAATTTTAGATTTTCAGCAAAATTGGGGTCAGCCAGTAATAAATTTGAAGTAAAGGGAAAATTTTCTTTAGAAAAAGAAACAGTAGGTATCTCGTCACAAATTTTGTCCAGAATAATTGAGTCTAAATCAAATGAAATATTTTGATCATAAACGGAAGAAATAGCACAATGCATTCCCAATTTTGCTGTTGTACGCATGGAATCTAATCCTTGCAATGACATAGCAATTTTAAATTTTGGCAAAGATAATTTATTGGCAAGGTTTCTGCTTATAAATGAAGACTGAGCTCCACTGTCAAGAATGGCCTTAACCGTGTGCCAAGTATTAAAGGAATCTTTAATTTTTAGTAAAACGGTAGATAATAAAACTTCATGATCATTAATTAACATTCCTACTGTGGAAGTCTTGACAGATACGGCCGAATCAGAATTGACAGTAGCGAAATTATTTTGCAAATCTGAGTTAGATGGCCCGGAATCCGAATGATTACTACAATCGGACATTATATTTTGTTTAAAACAGAGCATAGTATGATGCTTTTGATGACAAAAACGACAGCACTTTTCTGAGGTATAACGGCTTACCGTGTGCGTAATTGCAAGACAGTTAACGCACGCCTTTTGTTGTTTTATAAGATCAAAACGTTGTTGAACAGATTTTGCAGAAAAAACAGGACATCTATAAATTATATGATTGTTCTTGCATAAAAAGCACGTATTACTGTTTGACGGACTATTACGAAAAAGGCAGATTTGTTTTTTTGACTTCGGTTACATTCAGGTCGATTGTGCGAACTACGAGGGGAGTTCACAATACTAGATTTTGAATTAGACGAATTAGAAGCAGGTTTCGGTTTTTGTGGAACAGATTCCAAAGCAATGCATATTTTTGAAGGAAAACTTTTATTACGTCATATTTGGGGACGTCATTTGAAGCGTGTTGTTGTTCAAAGGATTTTCTTGTTGAAGGGTCCAACCTATCAAGGATCATGTAGGCTAATATAAAGTCCCATCGACTTGTATCAAATTTTAAATTTTGTAAAGCAGCTAAATTCTTTGAAAGGTATCTACAGATTTCTTAATCCAACTGTATTTTCAAACATTAATCGAGGGCATTCCTCGATAGCTTTCCAGTGAGTAAAAGCTTGCAAACGTTTATTGTTATATCTGTCAATTATTATATTATAAGCAATAAGGTAGTTATCATTCGTAACTTGAATGTCAGAAATTAAATTTAAAGGTGGACCTTCCAACGAAGACAGCAAATAATTAAACTTTTCTATATTAGTTAGAGTTCGATTATTATGTATTAAAGTTAAAAAGGTTTGGTTGAAAGTAGAAAAACTTGTAATATCTCCGTTAAAAGTAAGCAATGTGATTTTAGGTAAAATAGCATGTTCGCGTAAATTTGAATTTTTATTTCTATGTGGAGAGAAAGGAGGATGAATTGAAGTATCTAAGACGCCATTATCTTCTAACGGTAGCTCGAACAATTCGTAATAAATTGTCTCGATCTCATGACAGCGTTTAGCAAAATCAATTCCTGTTTTTTCCTCAACCTTGAGTCCTTCGGGTTTTGCGGCAAGCAAAGCAAGTAAATTATTATTATTTTTTTTTTTTCAAAATCTTTCATGATTTTGCTAAGACTTCTGTAACGGATTTTAAAAGGATTTAATTCAGCTTCATCAGTTTTAGCTAATTTAGCTGCATCAATAATCAAAGATAGTTGTAAAATGGCAGTTTGCCTTAGAGCTTTCGCTTTTAAAATTTTATCGGCAGACATTTTTAAGCAAATGTAAGAATAATAGGTAAACTGGAGTAAATAATTACAAAATGTATTTTGTATGTATGCAAATATGATACATAAAGCATACAAAATTGTTTGAAAATTAGAAAGAAGAAATTTTCATTAAGTAATTTTCAGAGTGCCCCTGTAATTCGTAAGTTATACTTTATGAAAAGGACATCGTATTTTATTTACCGTTTAAAAATAAGTAAAGAAATATCAGTTTCGGCGTATAAAAAATTAACCAAAGGTTGGAAATATTTTAACGAACTGATAAGAGAACCGGCTTCAGGTACTAACGTGACACAAATTTTGTATGCTGTAAATATTAATGCGGTAAAATTTCCAGCATTTATTGAAAGAAACGAAAAATTAATTAATGTGATTTTGTAATATGTATGCCTAATATTCGCCAGATCAACTGCAAAAAGCAGTAAAGTATAGTAATAAAGTACATAGGTACAGCAAAAGTATAATATTATAGAAGTACAATTCACAGACTTATCGGCGAATATCATGCAAGTAGCACCAAAAGTGTGACAAAATAGCAATAAGCAAATTAGTAAATAAGCAAAGTAGTAATTAATTTGTAAAGTAGAAGAAAATCGCAATTTCCCAGTAAGATCGTTAGATTTGCATTCAAAATTAAATTGTAAATCACAGAATTGAAAAGGTGAACCCAACGATAAGAAAGTCCACTTTAAGACTAATAAAACGTATCTGGGGAGAAGGACCAATGAAGGGGCGTTGTTGGCCACCCTTATAAAGACTGTAATTTCATAGGTTACGCTGATACGCAGATCTCTTATTTAGACTTCCTCAGGGACAGAAATCACCCTTCCAGTCCGGTAATATTTTGTAACGTAAATAAAATCAGAATATAAAATGTATGGATAGCAATTTGACTTACCTTAGGGAAACATCAGGGAAGAGAGTAAAAGCGGGAAATTTGGGAGCACCCCGAATGCACCGTATCTTGCGAAGTATCGTTTCTTCTCTTCTTCTCTTTCTGCCGTCGCACAGTGGTTCAAAAGCAAAAAAAGTCGATCGAAATTCATATCTCGAAAATAAAAAGCTTTTCAAATGAAATTGTGTAGTATTGTAAGACTAAAAATACAGGGCGATGCATTAGGGATGCACAGAGCCCAGAGGGGGCCCGGGGCCCCAATTTTTTGGGGGCCCTTTATTGTGAATTTTGACTATTTAATCATATGAGCGTAATGAGGCCCCGTTTAGAAGCTCTTCGCGATTGTGCAAGGGGTTTCTATTTCTATATTATGTAGAAATAAGAAAAAAAATTTTTGCGATTTTCCAACTTAGTTTATTTGAACTAGTTTCAATCTTGTATAAGTATATATTAGCAATGAAAAGGAATTTCACAATTTTTACAACAACAATTATATTGAAAGATTGACATTCCAAAATGAAATGATAATATGTAAAAGCGTACAATGCGATGTTATGCGAAATGCTCTTATAAATCATCATCAACATCCTCTTCTTTTTCAAGACTTCAAGATCTTCGTGATGGAGTTGTTACAGCTTCTCTTAGCAATTTAGCAGCCGCTTCATCGCCCTTTCCTTGCAATTTCATTGTTATGGCATAAGCCAATTCTTCAGAAGATTTTGTAGTTCGAAGTTCTGCAGTTTTTCTGCGCTTGACAATATCAGAGCAATCTTCAAATTTTTTAGATTTGCGACCGGGACCTAAACATTGTTATCATTATTAAAAATTGGTGAGAAAATTTTTATATTCATATTAATTTTTGCGAATTTATTATGTAGAAAGATCTTTTTGGCTTTTTCGCAAATAGAGAAATTGCTTAAAAAACTAAAAATTCAAATGTATAGTTTGTACTGGAAGAACTAATCTGTTCTGGCTCAACACTTAATACATTTAATATTTAAATCTGTAAAATGTTAAAAATTAAAAACTTACTTGTATCAAGTGTTGAGCAAGAACAGATTGGTTCTTCCAATTCAAACTATACATTGGAATTTTTCATTTTTTAATCAATTTATCTATTTGCGAAAAAGCCAAAAATATCTTTCTCCAAAGAGGTTTATAGTTTGGCTTACCTGTTCTGGATGTTGAAGATTCACTACTTATTGGAGTAGGCACACAATGAAGAACAATATCCGGGAATTTTAATTCCTCGTCAAGCCATATGGCAAATTTCTGTAGAAACCGTTCATTATTTCTATTTACACTTTTCCACCTTCTGATATATGGGGCAAATAAATTTGTTCTAGTGAAAGCTATGAGGACCTGTGAATGAAAAACGTCCTTCAAATAGTCTAGAACTTGATGTTTTCGAACATCGAGGGATAACTCGCTATTTTCTCAAAATTTTTCATGTAAAGACAAATGCGTAATTAGACGAGTCGCCATCGTTGAAAAGTAAGGATACACCACAACACACAATATAACAATAGATAACAGCAAGCGACCGACAAGGATGTGCGCAAAGAGAGCACTGCCGTATCAGGTGCACGAGACACTGTCGGAACCCTCTATCACAGGGGGGCAAACCGATGCAAACAAATTAAGTAGTCTTGTTTACCTGAGACCCTAACCCTTAATTTAAAATAAGAATTATGTTGTCCTCTTGCGTCCTCTGTTTCGTAGAATACGATTAGTACGAAAAATAGTCGAATACGAAGGGTACTTTAGGTACTAGGTAATTTGAAGGCAGGTAAAATTTCATAGAAAAGTAATACGGCCAGATGGTGGCTAAAGCTACACATTTTGGCCCCATGTTCATTTTTTTCAGAAATTTCGTAACAGAAATTTTGCACAGCTCACAGAGAAGGCCGTATTTCAGAGAATTCAATTTTACTTTGAAATACATGTATTTTATCGCATGTTTTGGGAGTTATATTGTCTTTCTACGTAATTTAATTTTACAACTATGTATTTCAGAAGTTGACCAGGTACTAGAAGAACGATTATCTTGCATGTTTAGCATGATATAAAAAACTAAAAAATATCAATTTCGATCGACGTTTATTCCTTTTGAACCACCGTGCGTCGGGCTATCTCCTTCTTGCGTCGTCGCGTACCACACGTAGTGCTTCCGGGAGCGAGTAGGTACGAGGGACGGTAAAATAGTAGGAAAGCAGGAAATGGGAAGGTATAGTAGGCAGGTCGAGAAAGTATAATTTTAAAAGCATGAACGATTAGCAAATTTATGAAAACCCGTAATTTTGAATGCAAAGAGACACAAAATTTAGGGTAATTATCTTAATATATTTTAGTTTTAGAAAATGAATTCATTTATGTAGCAAATTTCAGAAAAGAATATAATTAACTGTACAAACACACACAAATTAATATTTACAGCATAATCGAGGACGAAACAGTTGTATTATACTTAAAAACAATATTATTTAAGATATCCAACCAGTTATAATTTCCTTGCAAGCTAAATGGTTTCCACATGAGAGTTTTTAATGTTCTGTTGACCCTTTCAACAATCCCCGCTTTGACTGTGGAAAATGTACTGTAGTGATTAATGCTATATTTTTCCATTAAGTTATTAAAGTTTTTGTTGAAAAATTCTCTTCCTTGATCCGTATGTATGTTAGTAGGAGGAGTTTTCGCAAGCTAAAGTTCCTTCCTCAGCAGTTTTTCTTTTAACAGGTTGAACCCAAACATATTTGGAAAATGTGTTTACAACAACTAAAATATATCTATATCCTTTATTAAATTTGGCATAAGGTATTATTTCCACCAAATCTGCTTGCCATAAATCGTTTAAATTTTTAATAATAACCCGTCGACGTCTAAAATTTTTTCTAGCAGGTTTATGTAACTCGTTGACTAGATCTTCCTTGATGTTAGGTTCTGCAGACATGATAATTAAATGTTTAGTTTGTTACTTCTACAGGACATTTTATTAACATTTCTCCATAAAAATCTTCTAAATGACTACCTTCAGGACGATGAAAAGAAAGAACATCACCTTTCTTTAACCGAATACCTACGGGAGCAGTGATCTTTTTCCATTAATTTTTAAGAAAACATATTTTTTGGGTATTCTCCAGAAATTATAGTAGCAGATTCCATAGGAAAAACATATTTAATTCGTTTGTCTTGTAATAAATGGTAAACTCCATCGGATAGAGAGTAAATGCCCATGAAGGGAAGGACCAAATTATAACAAAGTTTAACTGCACTAAGATCAACAACTTTTATAAGGGTATGTTCTTCAGATGAAAATTTATTATCCTTGCCGAAGATGTGGGAACCAAACTTGTCAATAGACATGGTTGTTGCCAGCGGTAGAATAAGGAATAAACATGTGAGAATCAGTATTTATTTAATTATTTTTGCTTCTCTTAGTTCTTCTAAAATCGATATTATTTCATCTTGATGACCAGTATGTCCAGCCATTTGTGATGCTGTCAATAATTTTAATCTATCAATTATCTCATTTACGAGTATATCGTCATAATATACATAATCTAATTTCTTTTCAAAAATTTAACATAGCTCCCCCCCTTTTTGAACCAAGTATTGTTGTTCTTTGACGCGTTTGAGGAGGTTGTAATCTCTCCAGGTCGGAGACACTAGTGATACTTGAAGTGCTAGAAGTACTTTTCGGTTTAATAATTTTGTTTTCTATTAAGTATGGTTTAATAATTGTAAGATACTTTGGATCAGTGGTGCCTTGAATTTGTCCATTAACATCATAATTTCTCCTGTAAGCATTAGTTCGTGTCAAAATATCCATATAGTTTTTAAGATCGGTGGTGAAACCTTTGGGATCTTGAAAAAACAAAAGTTCGTATAGTCCAGGGGTACCCTTATATGTCAGATTTTTAACTTTAACATTCTCTTTATCAAAATCAAGCAAACTGTCTCCAATTCTCCATTTTTCAGCATCGGTATCATGTCTTAGACCGTGTGTGTGATCCAAATCTCGCTCACATTTAACTGACGCATCAACAAAAGCTCTTACTAGTGGGTGAAATGCCTCAAGATATTCATTGTAGGCTGGGCTTCTAGTTATTTCTAAAATTTCTTGTCTTGTATCTTCTAGTGTAGGCTGCAAGGTTGATTCATCTTGATTTTCTCTAACTGTAGAGCTTAATCTCGGTCTTAACAAAGATTCGTTATCATCTAAAAATGCATCATCACTAGTCTCAAAAACTTCTTCGTCTTGTAAAAATGATGGTGTTCCATATGGCAGATATTTTTGGTAGATATTAGATTTTCTTTTGGTTATTTCCTTTTTTGTGGTGTAGAAAACAATGGTGGTGAATATACTTCTTTTTTAATGAACGGTTCTGTTTTAATTGTCTGAATTAACTCATGCAAAGGCTGACTTATTGGTTTAAATTCTTTTTCCATGCGAATTTCTTTATCAGATAAATCTGATTTTAAAGCTTTATACTTTTGTCTAACGACTTTTCTAGTTTTTACCAACTCTTTCGCTGTTTTTTCGTCCATCTTTACAAAAGGTAGGTTGTATACTAGAAAATTGTCGTTTTGTCAGAGAGTTATATAGTGGAAATAAAATTATCAAATCCTTTTCTATAGCGGCCACCATTAAATGGGCAGTCTTTATCAATAACGACAAAGTCATATTTATGTTTCCAACACATTGAACACAAGTTTTTAAACTCTTGAAAGCTCATGTCACCATTTACATGATCATCATATATATGTTTCAAGTTTGTAGCATCCTGTTGAAAAATTACCAAGAGGTTGGCATTATCACGTATAAGTTGTTTCGGGATTGATGAATATGTTTGACACAAATAAAAACAATCTGTATTTTTATGACGTCCAAAACAAAAATAATCCCTCATAAGACTTTGATCAGTGCATACTATATCATCAAATATAATCAATGAATTTGGTTTTATTTCATTGGGTAAAACAATATCCTCAGCGTTCGATGATTCAAAATAACCAATAAACTTTAGTGGAGCAAAAAGCCTTTTTAGATATTCATATTTTGATTGATATAAGGATTTTGAGTACACATATATATTTTCAAATCTTAATCCATTAGCGTGTGTTATAAGAGAAATCATAACATTTGTCTTCCCACAACCCGATGGTCCTACTATTGAGCATCTTTTACAGTTTCCACCAAATAATTGTCCATGTTTTCGATAATTATCATGATACAAATCAAAATTTTTTATCGGTAAAGAAAAATCTTGTTTTTTAATCTTCATTGTTTGAACAGCGCTATTTAAGTAAGGTTATTTGCGTTTTTAAATCATTTATATATAATGATTAGACATAATAATGTTATTCACTGCGTGGAAGGACAGAGAAAAGGTAGTGGTTTATTAAATACTCTTATTAATAAATTACCAATAGAGCTCCATATTCCTTCTTATAACTTTTGTGGACCTGGTACAAAGTTAAATAAAAGGCTTGCCCGAGGTGATAAGGGAATTTATTTATCTATACGAAGCTTGCAAAGAGCACGATATAGCATATTCGGAATATTCCGATTTAAAAAACAGAAACGAGGCAGATAAAGTATTAGCTAAAAAGGCATTTAATAGATTTACATCTTCAGATTCAAATCTAGGCGAAAAACTGTCATCCTTGGCTGTGGTGCCTTTCCCCAAATTATTATCTAAATTAATGATACCTGTTTCTTGTTTTTTTATCTTTTTGGGTAACTTATTTCTCATAAAGACACCTCTAAAATGTGGCAACTTTAATATTTTCGCATACTTTAATAAATCTATATTTGTCAAAGGCCGGCGAGGTAGCAAATTTAACAGTTTTTTGAATATGGTTTTAAATATAGACCACACCCTTTCTTATATGGTTTTAAATAAAGACCTTTTCCAATTGATATTTTTTTCCATTTCGTTGTTGTGTCTTTTTTGTTCTTCTAACTTCTTTTGTGCATTTTTGGCAAAATTTACTGCTTGGGCAATGCCAGCAGCGCCCCCACTTAGGGCTCCTAGAGCAGATAAACCAGCAAAAATAGGTATTAAAGGTAAAATTCCACCAGTTTTTGGAATTGGAATAATTCTTTGTTTAGGTTCTTTTATTTTTAATTTTTTAATGGACGATAAAGCTGTGCTGGCAGCGTTTCTTATATTAGCAAATTTTTTTCCAACCAGCTCTTTACGTGCTTTTCTTACGACTTGATTAAAGGATATTTAACCTCCTTTCTTGCGTTTATGACTTCTCTTCGTTTTTCTTATTCCCATACCGAGTTTTGTTTTTGCTTTCATGATTCCGGCCACAGCCAAGGATGACAGTTTTTCGCCTAGATTTGAATCTGAAGCTTTAAATCTATTAAATGCCTTTTTAGCTAATACTTTATCTGCCTCGTTTCTGTTTTTTAAATCGGAATATTCCGAATATGCTATATCGTGCTCTTTGCAAGCTTCGTCTAATAAATTAATTTCCTTATCACCTCGGGCAAGCCTTTTATTTAACTTTGTACCAGGTCCACAAAAGTTATAAGAAGGAATATGGAACTCTATTGGTAATTTATTAAGAGTATTTAATAAACCACTACCTTTTCTCTGTCCTTCCACGCAGTGAATAACATTATTATGTCTAATCATTATATATAAATGATTTAAAAACGCAAATAACCTTACTTAAATAGCGCTGTTCAAACAATGAAGATTAAAAAACAAGATTTTTCTTTACCGATAAAAAATTTTGATTTGTATCATGATAATTATCGAAAACATGGACAATTATTTGGTGGAAACTGTAAAAGATGCTCAATAGTAGGACCACCGGGTTGTGGGAAGACAAATGTTATGATTTCTCTTATAACACACGCTAATGGATTAAGATTTGAAAATATATATGTGTACTCAAAATCCTTATATCAATCAAAATATGAATATCTAAAAAGGCTTTTTGCTCCACTAAAGTTTATTGGTTATTTTGAATCATCGAACGCTGAGGATATTGTTTCACCCAATGAAATAAAACCAAATTCATTGATTATATTTGATGATATAGTATGCACTGATCAAAGTCTTATGAGGGATTATTTTTGTTTTGGACGTCATAGAAATACAGATTGTTTTTATTTGTGTCAAACATATTCATCAATCCCGAAACAACTTATACGTGATAATGCCAACCTCTTGGTAATTTTTCAACAGGATGCTACAAACTTGAAACATATATATGATGATCATGTAAATGGTGACATGAGCTTTCAAGAGTTTAAAAACTTGTGTTCAATGTGTTGGAAACATAAATATGACTTTGTCGTTATTGATAAAGACTGCCCATTTAATGGTGGCCGCTATAGAAAAGGATTTGATAATTTTATTTCCACTATATAACTCTCTGACAAAACGACAATTTTCTAGTATACAACCTACCTTTTGTAAAGATGGACGAAAAAACAGCGAAAGAGTTGGTAAAAACTAGAAAAGTCGTTAGACAAAAGTATAAAGCTTTAAAATCAGATTTATCTGATAAAGAAATTTGCATGGAAAAAGAATTTAAACCAATAAGTCAGCCTTTGCATGAGTTAATTCAGACAATTAAAACAGAACCGTTCGTTAAAAAAGAAGTATATTCACCACCATTGTTTTCTACACCACAAAAAAGGAAATAACCAAAAGAAAATCTAATATCTACCAAAAATATCTGCCATATGGAACACCATCATTTTTACAAGACGAAGAAGTTTTTGAGACTAGTGATAATGCATTTTTAGATGATAACGAATCTTTGTTAAGACCGAGATTAAGCTCTACAGTTAGAGAAAATCAAGATGAATCAACCTTGCAGCATACACTAGAAGATACAAGACAAGAAATTTTAGAAATATCTAGAAGCCCAGCCTACAATGAATATCTTGAGGCATTTCACCCACTAGTAAGAGCTTTTGTTGATGCGTCAGTTAAATGTGAGCGAGATTTGGATCACACACACGGTCTAAGACATGATACCGATGCTGAAAAATGGAGAATTGGAGACAGTTTGCTTGATTTTGATAAAGAGAATGTTAAAGTTAAAAATCTGACATATAAGGGTACCCCTGGACTATACGAACTTTTGTTTTTTCAAGATCCCAAAGGTTTCACCACCGATCTTAAAAACTATATGGATATTTTGACACGAACTAATGCTTACAGGAGAAATTATGATGTTAATGGACAAATTCAAGGCACCACTGATCCAAAGTATCTTACAATTATTAAACCATACTTAATAGAAAACAAAATTATTAAACCGAAAAGTACTTCTAGCACTTCAAGTATCACTAGTGTCTCCGACCTGGAGAGATTACAACCTCCTCAAACGCGTCAAAGAACAACAATACTTGGTTCAAAAAGGGGGGGAGCTATGTTAAATTTTTCAAAAGAAATTAGATTATGTATATTATGACGATATAAATGAGATAATTGATAGATTAAAATTATTGACAGCATCACAAATGGCTGGACATACTGGTCATCAAGATGAAATAATATCGATTTTAGAAGAACTAAGAGAAGCAAAAATAATTAAATAAATACTGATTCTCACATGTTTATTCCTTATTCTACCGCTGGCAACAACCATGTCTATTGACAAGTTTGGTTCCCACATCTTTGGCAAGGATAATAAATTTTCATCTGAAGAACATACCCTTATAAAAGTTGTTGATCTTAGTGCAGTTCAACTTTGTTATAATTTGGTCCTTCCCTTCATGGGCATTTACTCTCTATCCGATGGAGTTTACCATTTATTACAAGACAAACGAATTAAATATGTTTTTCCTATGGAATCTGCTACTATAATTTCTGGAGAATACCCAAAAAAATATGTTTTCTTAAAAATTAATGGAAAAAAGATCACTGCTCCCGTAGGTATTCGGTTAAAGAAAGGGGATGTTCTTTCTTTTCATCGTCCTGAAGGTAGTCATTTAGAAGATTTTTATGGAGAAATGTTAATAAAATGTCCTGTAGAAGTAACAAACTAAACATTTAATTATCATGTCTGCAGAACCTAACATCAAGGAAGATCTAGTCAACGAGTTACATAAACCTGCTAGAAAAAATTTTAGACGTCGACGGGTTATTATTAAAAATTTAAACGATTTATGGCAAGCAGATTTGGTGGAAATGATACCTTATGCCAAATTTAATAAAGGATATAGATATATTTTAGTTGTTGTAAACACATTTTCCAAATATGTTTGGGTTCAACCTGTTAAAAGAAAAACTGCTGAGGAAGTAACTTTAGCTTGCGAAAACTCCTCCTACTAACATACATACGGATCAAGGAAGAGAATTTTTCAACAAAAACTTTAATAACGTAATGGAAAAATATAGCATTAATCACTACAGTACATTTTCCACAGTCAAAGCGGGGATTGTTGAAAGGGTCAACAGAACATTAAAAACTCTCATGTGGAAACCATTTAGCTTGCAAGGAAATTATAACTGGTTGGATATCTTAAATAATATTGTTTTTAAGTATAATACAACTGTTTCGTCCTCGATTATGCTGTAAATATTAATTTCTGTGTGTTTGTACAGTTAATTATATTCTTTTCTGAAATTTGCTACATAAATGAATTCATTTTCTAAAACTAAAATATATTAAGATAATTACCCTAAATTTTGTGTCTCTTTGCATTCAAAATTACGGGTTTTCATAAATTTGCTAATCGTTCATGCTTTTACAATTATACTTTCTCGACCTGCCTACTATACCTTCCCATTTCCTGCTTTCCTACTATTTTACCGTCCCTCGTACCTACTCGCTCCCGGAAGCACTACGTGTGGTACGCGACGACGCAAGAAGGAGATAGCCCGACGCACGGTGGTTCAAAAGGAATAAACGTCGATCGAAATTGATATTTTTTAGTTTTTTATATCATGCTAAACATGCAAGATAATCGTTCTTCTAGTACCTGGTCAACTTCTGAAATACATAGTTGCAAAATTAAATTACGTAGAAAGACAATATAACTCCCAAAACATGCGATAAAATACATGTATTTCAAAGTAAAATTGAATTCTCTGAAATACGGCCTTCTCTGTGAGCTGTGCAAAATTTCTGTTACGAAATTTCTGAAAAAAAAATGAACATGGGGCCAAAATGTGTAGCTTTAGCTACCATCTGGCCGTATTACTTTTCTATGAAATTTTACCTGCCTTCAAATTACCTAGTACCTAAAGTACCCTTCGTATTCGACTATTTTTCGTACTAATCGTATTCTACGAAACAGAGGACGCAAGAGGACAACATAATTCTTATTTTAAATTAAGGGTTAGGGTCTCAGGTAAACAAGACTACTTAATTTGTTTGCATCGGTTTGCCCCCCTGTGATAGAGGGTTCCGACAGTGTCTCGTGCACCTGATACGGCAGTGCTCTCTTTGCGCACATCCTTGTCGGTCGCTTGCTGTTATCTATTGTTATATTGTGTGTTGTGGTGTATCCTTACTTTTCAACGATGGCGACTCGTCTAATTACGCATTTGTCTTTACATGAAAAATTTAGAGAAAATAGCGAGTTATCCCTCGATGTTCGAAAACATCAAGTTCTAGACTATTTGAAGGACGTTTTTCATTCACAGGTCCTCATAGCTTTCACTAGAACAAATTTATTTGCCCCATATATCAGAAGGTGGAAAAGTGTAAATAGAAATAATGAACGGTTTCTACAGAAATTTGCCATATGGCTTGACGAGGAATTAAAATTCCCGGATATTGTTCTTCATTGTGTGCCTACTCCAATAAGTAGTGAATCTTCAACATCCAGAACAGGTAAGCCAAACTATAAACCTCTTTGGAGAAAGATATTTTTGGCTTTTTCGCAAATAGATAAATTGATTAAAAAATGAAAAATTCCAATGTATAGTTTGAATTGGAAGAACCAATCTGTTCTTGCTCAACACTTGATACAAGTAAGTTTTTAATTTTTAACATTTTACAGATTTAAATATTAAATGTATTAAGTGTTGAGCCAGAACAGATTAGTTCTTCCAGTACAAACTATACATTTGAATTTTTAGTTTTTTAAGCAATTTCTCTATTTGCGAAAAAGCCAAAAAGATCTTTCTACATAATAAATTCGCAAAAATTAATATGAATATAAAAATTTTCTCACCAATTTTTAATAATGATAACAATGTTTAGGTCCCGGTCGCAAATCTAAAAAATTTGAAGATTGCTCTGATATTGTCAAGCGCAGAAAAACTGCAGAACTTCGAACTACAAAATCTTCTGAAGAATTGGCTTATGCCATAACAATGAAATTGCGAGGAAAGGGCGATGAAGCGGCTGCTAAATTGCTAAGAGAAGCTGTAACAACTCCATCACGAAGATCTTGAAGTCTTGAAAAAGAAGAGGATGTTGATGATGATTTATAAGAGCATTTCGCATAACATCGCATTGTACGCTTTTACATATTATCATTTCATTTTGGAATGTCAATCTTTCAATATAATTGTTGTTGTAAAAATTGTGAAATTCCTTTTCATTGCTAATATATACTTATACAAGATTGAAACTAGTTCAAATAAACTAAGTTGGAAAATCGCAAAATTTTTTTTTCTTATTTCTACATAATATAGAAATAGAAACCCCTTGCACAATCGCGAAGAGCTTCTAAACGGGGCCTCATTACGCTCATATGATTAAATAGTCAAAATTCACAATAAAGGGCCCCCAAAAAATTGGGGCCCCGGGCCCCCTCTGGGCTCTGTGCATCCCTAATGCATCGCCCTGTATTTTTAGTCTTACAATACTACACAATTTCATTTGAAAAGCTTTTTATTTTCGAGATATGAATTTCGATCGACTTTTTTTGCTTTTGAACCACTGTGCGACGGCAGAAAGAGAAGAAGAGAAGAGAAGAAAATTAATTTTTCGTTTCTTTCAATAAATGCTGGAAATTTTACCGCATTAATATTTACAGCGTACAAAATTTGTGTCACGTTAGTACCTGAAGCCGGTTCTCTTATCAGTTCGTTAAAATATTTCCAACCTTTGGTTAATTTTTTATACGCCGAAACTGATATTTCTTTACTTATTTTTAAACGGTAAATAAAATACGATGTCCTTTTCATAAAGTATAACTTACGAATTACAGGGGCACTCTGAAAATTACTTAATGAAAATTTCTTCTTTCTAATTTTCAAACAATTTTGTATGCTTTATGTATCATATTTGCATACATACAAAATACATTTTGTAATTATTTACTCCAGTTTACCTATTATTCTTACATTTGCTTAAAAATGTCTGCCGATAAAATTTTAAAAGCGAAAGCTCTAAGGCAAACTGCCATTTTACAACTATCTTTGATTATTGATGCAGCTAAATTAGCTAAAACTGATGAAGCTGAATTAAATCCTTTTAAAATCCGTTACAGAAGTCTTAGCAAAATCATGAAAGATTTTGAAAAAAAAAATAATAATAATTTACTTGCTTTGCTTGCCGCAAAACCCGAAGGACTCAAGGTTGAGGAAAAAACAGGAATTGATTTTGCTAAACGCTGTCATGAGATAGAGACAATTTATTACGAATTGTTCGAGCTACCGTTAGAAGATAATGGCGTCTTAGATACTTCAATTCATCCTCCTTTCTCTCCACATAGAAATAAAAATTCAAATTTACGCGAACATGCTATTTTACCTAAAATCACATTGCTTACTTTTAACGAAGATATTACAAGTTTTTCTACTTTCAACCAAACCTTTTTAACTTTAATACATAATAATCGAACTCTAACTAATATAGAAAAGTTTGATTATTTGCTGTCTTCGTTGGAAGGTCCACCTTTAAATTTAATTTCTGACATTCAAGTTACGAATGATAACTACCTTATTGCTTATAATATAATAATTGAGAGATATAACAATAAACGTTTGCAAGCTTTTACTCACTGGAAAGCTATCGAGGGATGCCCTCGATTAATGTTTGAAAATACAGTTGGATTAAGAAATCTGTTAGATCCCTTTTCAAAGAATTTAGCTGCTTTACAAAATTTAAAATTTGATACAAGTCGATGGGACTTTATATTAGCCTACATGATCCTTGATAGGTTGGACCCTTCAACAAGAAAATCCTTTGAACAACAACACGCTTCAAATGACGTGCCCAAATATGACGTAATAAAAGTTTTCCTTCAAAAATATGCATTGCTTTGGAATCTGTTCCACAAAAACCGAAACCTGCTTCTAATTCGTCTAATTCAAAATCTAGTTTTGTGAACTCCCCTCGTAGTTCGCACAATCGACCTGAATGTAACCGAAGTCAAAAAAACAAATCTGCCTTTTTCGTAATAGTCCGTCAAACAGTAATACGTGCTTTTTATGCAAGAACAATCATATAATTTATAGATGTCCTGTTTTTTCTGCAAAATCTGTTCAACAACGTTTTGATCTTATAAAACAACAAAAGGCGTGCGTTAACTGTCTTGCAACTACGCACACGGTAAGCCGTTATACCTCAGAAAAGCGTTGTCGTTTTTGTCATCAAAAGCATCATACTATGCTCTGTTTTAAACAAAATATAATGTCCGATTGTAGTAATCATTCGGATTCCGGGCCATCTAACTCAGATTTGCAAAATAATTTCGCTACTGTAAATTCTGATTCGGCCGTATCTGTCAAGACTTCCACAGTAGGAATGTTAATTAATGATCATGAAGTTTTATTATCTACCGTTTTACTAAAAATTAAAGATTCCTTTAATACTTGGCACACGGTTAAGGCCATTCTTGACAGTGGAGCTCAGTCTTCATTTATAAGCAGAAACCTTGCCAATAAATTATCTTTGCCAAAATTTAAAATTGCTATGTCATTGCAAGGATTAGATTCCATGCGTACAACAGCAAAATTGGGAATGCATTGTGCTATTTCTTCCGTTTATGATCAAAATATTTCATTTGATTTAGACGCAATTATTCTGGACAAAATTTGTGACGAGATACCTACTGTTTCTTTTTCTAAAGAAAATTTTCCCTTTACTTCAAATTTATTACTGGCTGACCCCAATTTTGCTGAAAATCTAAAATTGATATTTCACTAGGAAATGATGTATTTCCATACATTTTAAAAGATGGCCGACTTTATAACGGTCCAGACCAACCTGTTTGTGTTAACACTATATTTGGCTGGACTTTAATGGGTAAAACTATCTTTAATCCTACTAACAAAGTAATTAAATCTTTCTTTACTTCTTCAGTTTCAAGTTGTAAAACAATTAATGATACTTTACAAAAGTTCTGGAAACTTGAAGAAGTTCCAGAGGTCAAAGTTCAGTCCCCTGAGGACGAATATTGTGAGAACCATTTTTCTCAAACAACTACCAGAACGGAATCAGGCAGATATGTTGTCTCACTGCCCTTTAAAATTACTGTACCCGATTTCGGCGATACTTACAGTGTTGCTTTACAAAGATTTTTATCTCTAGAGAAAAGGTTTTCAAAAAATGAAAATTTTTACCAATTTTACAGTGACGTAATACATGATTACTTAGATAACGGGCACATGGAGATTGTTCCTAAACCTCCTCTTACTGATATACTAAAGTATTTTTATATTGCTCATCATGAGGTTTTCAAAAAGGATTCTACTAGTACACCTATTCGGGTGGTCTTTGATGCTAGCACTTGCGCCACTAGTAAACCCTCTTTAAATCAAGCCATGTATACGGGGCCTAAACTACAAAGGGACCTGGTAAATGTTTTACGTAATTTTAGATTGCATAAATATGTTTTTACTTGCGATATGACTCGCTAACATTCGAACAGTGCAGACGTGCTCAAAAATCGATCGGAAAATCAAAACAAAAAGTGGTGTCATCATCGCGAGTGATACCGGTGGCAAGCTTGTCGTAAGCTATCGCGAAATCTATGTCAAGTTCAAACGTTCGTCGTTTCACATTGACTGTCGACAAAGTTGCAAATTTGCAAAATAAGGACAATGCGCTCCAATTAAAAAGTTATAATAAAAACATAGGATTAGGGTTGGAATCCAACATGAAGGACGGCGGAGGACCATCTGTTTCGCCTCAAAATGAACAGTCAGCAAAAATTAAAACCTTAGAATCTCAGCTCAATGCAGCACTTAATGAGATTAAAGAGCTTAGAGAAATAATCGTTTCTTTGCAGCCCAAAAAAACTTATTCCCCAGTCAATTCAGACGAGGAAGAAGAAGTAGTAGCCCAGGAGACAGCATGGCTCCTACCCAAAAATAAGAGAAGAAAAAGAAAAGCCACTAGCTCGCCAGAAAAAGATGATAATATTTCCGAACCTAAATTAGCCACACCCAAAAATAAACAAGTTGTCCCAAAATCACAAAAACCACCACCTGTGATTTTAAGCAATGTGAAAAGCTATAAAAATATAAACCAGACACTAGAGTCAAAGAATCTTAAATTTAAAGCAAATTTAATGAATAATAACCAGCTAAAAATCAATGTAGACACCGAAATTGAATATAGAGATCTCACTGCCTTCATGAATAGCACCGACATGGAATGGCATACATTTGAAAGTAAGCAGACTAGGCCGCTAAGGGTGATGGCGAGAAACCTACACCCTTCGTGTGATCCACAAGACATCAAGGATGATTTATTGAGCAGAGGCTTTAAGATCCTTGAAGTCGTAAACAAAATAAAAAAGACAAAAGTTAAGGACGAGGTTAAAATAATCCCCCTACCCCTATTTATGCTAACCTTCCAAAACTCGGAAGATATCAAAAAAATATACGAAATTCAGTATATATGCCATATGAAAGTTAAAATTGAAGCGATAAGGAGCAATAATTTGATACCTCAGTGCAAAAAATGCCAAAGATATGAGCACACACAAAAATTCTGCAAACACGCAGTCACTTGTGTCAAATGCGCTGGGAATCACCTGACCTCCGAATGCACCAAGCCAAGGGAAACACCACCTAAATGTTCAAACTGCGGAGAGGCACATCCCGCAAACTACCGTGGATGCGTGGTAGCAAAAGAACTGCAGAAAAGACGAAATAACGCAAACAATGCAAGGAAACCACAAAATGGACAACCAAAAAATTTCACATCTAAAAATACTACCAAAGAGGTATCCTATGCACAGGCAGCACATGGCCCTAAATCTCAACCTGCACCAGTTCCGAATGAGCAACAGTCCATGATGCTAATGTTACAAAATATGATGAACCTTATGAACAAACTTTCAGAAAGGTTAGACAGACTGGAAACCAAAACTCGTGAAAAACCATAATGCATCAACAAGATCTAAGAATAGCAACTTGGAATGCTAATGGCATCCAAAACAGAATGCAAGAAATAGAAATATTTCTCAACACACAAAGTATTGATGTGTGTCTGGTCTCAGAAACACATTCAACAAATGAGACCTACCTAAAAATAAAGGGTTACCAAGTATACCAAACGATTCATCCCAACAATCAGGCACGTGGGGGAACGGCTGTTATAATAAAGAATAGCATTAATCATTATGAACAATGCCCTATTAGGAGTGCAGAAGTTCAGTTAACAGCAATAGGAATTAAAACAAATAACACAACCAAACAGAGACTGACTGTTGCTGCAGTGTACTGTCCACCAAGGTATAACCTCAAGAAAACGGATTATAAAAACTTTCTACAGCATCTGGGAGACAGATTCATCGTGGGAGGTGACTACAATTCGAAACACATGGATTGGGGATCCAGATTAACAACTACAAAAGGTAAAGAACTTAGGGAAGCTATAAGGGAAACCGGATGCAACTTTCACACTACTGGTAAACCAACATACTGGCCTACAGATACTAATAAAATTCCAGATCTATTAGATTTTTTTATATCAAGAAAAGTGTCACCCAATTTTATTGATATTCAAGATAATTTTGACCTAGACTCCGATCACTCAGCTGTGATCTTAACTTTGAGCGAGAAAATAATTAGAAAAGAAAATAGGCCAACTTTGGTTAATAAAACTACTGATTGGAAAAGCTTTAGAAATGAACTGGAAAATAAAATTATCCTTAAAATCCAATTAAGAACCAAAGAACAATTAGAAGTAGCAGCTGAAAAGTTCAACAACATCATACAAAAAATAGCCTGGGACAACACAAAGGCGTACACTCAAAAAACAATGGGAAACAACTATCCAATGGAAATAAGAGAACTTGTCAAAGAAAAGAGAAGAGCCAGAAGGAGATGGCAACACACTAGGGATCCATCGGACAAAAATATTCTTAACAACAAAACTCAACAACTTAAACGAGAAATACAAAAACTTAGAGAAGAATCTATAAACAGCTACCTAGAAAATTTATCAGCTGATGAAGACAAGGATTTCTCCTTATGGAAGGCAACGAAAAAACTCAAAAGGCCAATCACCCAAATGCCACCCATCAAATTAAGGGATGGTACTTGGGCAAGAGATAATAAGGAAAAGGCTGAAGCATTTGCAGAACATCTAGCCGAAATTTTTCAGCCAAATGATATCCAGTCCAATGTCAATATGGAAGAGTCTGTGAATATCCAAGAGAATGAAATAGCACTAGTCACTCCTAAAGAAGTAGCGAACGAAATCAAAAACAATTTAAGCGCCAAAAAAGCCCCTGGGTTTGACCTTATAACAGGAGAAATTTTAAAACAACTACCAAAAAAAGGTATAGTTATGCTGACTTACCTAATTAATGCAGCACTTAGATTAAAACACGTCCCTAGCGTCTGGAAAGTGGCTGAAGTCATTATGCTACCAAAACCAGGCAAACCACCGAATGAAGCCAAATCTTACAGGCCCATATCACTACTACCAATTATTTCAAAATTATTTGAAAAGCTTTTCTTAAAACGACTTAAGATTATAATAGAGAACAGTAACCTAATCCCAAATCATCAATTTGGCTTTAGATGCAAGCACTCCACGATAGACCAAGTCCATCGAATAACAGACATCATAGAAAGGGCACTAGAAGAAAAGCTAATCTGCTCAACTATCTTCCTTGACGTAGCTCAAGCTTTTGATAAAGTTTGGCACAAAGGGCTAATTAACAAATTAAACAGAATGTTACCAAAACAATATGTAGAGTTGCTAACCTCCTACATTACAGATAGAGTGTTCAGAATTAAACAGGAGGATGAATACTCCAAACTGAAGGAAGTTAAAGCAGGTGTGTCTCAAGGAAGCGTCTTGGGACCCGTCCTTTATTTACTGTACACTTGTGATCTCCCACAAACAGAAAATGTAACTGTGGCTACATTCGCTGATGACACTGCTGTATTAGCAGTAGCAACAGACCTAGATGCAGTAACCAGACAACTCCAACATGCTAGCGACCAGATTTACAATTGGACCACAGACTGGAAGATTAAGCTTAATGAGCAAAAATCTATTTGTGTCAACTTTACCAACAAAAGAATAGGCAATCATCAACCAATTAACATAAATGGTATCATAGTTCCCTATGCAAATACTGCCAAATACCTGGGGATGACCTTAGATGCGAAACTAAGATGGAAGGAACATATCAGAACTAAACGCACTGAACTAGGGCTCAAATATAGACAGTTGTATTGGCTCTTGGGACGAAAATCTAAGCTGTCAATACACTGTAAAATCATGATATACAACCAGATTTTAAAACCAGTCTGGGTTTATGGCATCCAGTTATGGGGCTGTGCCAAGGAGAGCCACATCAAACGCATCCAAACCTTCCAAAATAAAGTATTACGGAACATAGTTAGTGCACCGTGGTACATACGAAATAGTGACCTACATCGCGATCTTGGTATCCCGTATGTCGCTAGTGAAATTAGAAGATTTGCCATCAAGCACGAGTCTCGACTCCATCAGCACGTTAACGTCGAAGCCATTAGGCTTCTTGACAACCAGGACCTAGTTAGAAGGCTGAAGAGGACCAAGCCCTTTGAACTAGTATAGACTTTTGAAAACATAGTACAGTGCGCAAGTGTGTGAGTGCTAAGTGCCATGGCCATGAGTCACAACAGATAAACCTTTAGGACTCCATTGGGTGAACTTTAGTATATAAGGATTTTAGTTTTTAAGAATTTAGAGAAAAATTAATGGTTGGTCTTGCAGACCAGTTTTAATAACAGTAAACGCCGCAGGCTTTATCAATAAAAAAAAAAAAAAAAAAAAAAACTTGCGATATAAAACAAATGTTTCGAATGATCTTGGTAGATCCTAAAGATAGAATTTATCAAAGAATATTGTGGCGTTTCTCACCCAATGAACTTATTTCTCATTATCAGATTAATGTTGTTACTTTCGGGATTGTTTGCAGTCCATATCTTGCTATCAGAACATTATTACAACTAGCAGATGACTATACAGATATTCCATTAGCATCAGAAATTTTAAAAACCTCAACTTACGTAGACGATATAACAGGTGGTGCCTCTAATCCTGAACAATTAATTTTAATAAAAAATCAAATATTTGAGCTGTTATCAAGGGGTGGGTTTGACGCTCGAAAGTGGGCGAGTAACTGCCCAGAGTTGCTTAGAGATTTGCCAGAACACCTGGTATGGGACCCAGTCTCAGATGGTTTTCGTTATACATGTTCAAATTTCCATAACGAATGTACTAAACGTACAATGTTGAGTGAACTCGCTCGAACTTTTGACCCAGTTGGGTATTTGACTCCTATTACTATATTTGTTAAAATGCTTATACAAGTATTGTGGTCACTTGGGATCGATTGGGATCAAAAACCGCCAAGGGAGGTCGTAAATAAGTGGGACAAATTTAAATCAGAGTTGCATTTCTTAAAGACTTTAAAAATTGATCGTGAAATAAATATTACCGACTCAATTTCTTCAGAATTATTTGGATTCTGTGATGCGTCAGAACGTGCCTACTGTGGGGTGATTACTTACAGTTCAGTTGTTCTGAACTGGATTAGGAGTTCGCCACACCGGTGGAAAACTTTTGTGAGCAACAGAGTGTCTTATATACAGGAAAGGCTTGCACCAAATTTGTGGTCACATGTGCCTTCTGAACTCAACCCTGCAGATTGTGGCAGTAGAGGCATGTTTCTCTCAGAGCTCATGAATTTTTCCCTCTGGTGGGGTGGACCAGATTTTCTACTTCAAAATCAGAATGATTGGAATTTTTCAGAATTTTTGATAAATAAATTTACCGATGTTTCCCATGAACAAAGAAAATTTACTGTGACTACATTTGTTTCTTTAAATTTTATTGATTTTCTTTTCGATAAATTTAGTTCTCTTTCTAAGGTCAAGCGAATAATTGCATATACTTTAAGAGCCGTAACTGTATTTAAGAATTGCAAACAAAAAAATAATATACACTATCCACCACATCTGACTCTTCTGGAATTGCACAACTCATTGCTATTTCTTACCTAATATACTCAATCGACTTACTTTGCTTCAGAAATAGCTTTACTAAAAAATAACAAGCCTCTACCAAAATATTTACAAAAATTAAAGCCATTTATTGACAAAGATGGGTATGTACGGGTAGGTGGCCGGCTATTTCATTCTGATTTGCCTTATAAAAACAAGTTTCCTTTACTTTTGCCTGCAAGTGCAAAATTTACTGACTTACTTATTTATGATATACATTATACATACTTACATTGTGGTATACAGACCACTCAGTATTTACTTTTTCAAAATTTCTGGGTCATATCTGCTAGGAGGGCTATCCGAAAAGTTATACATAAATGCCATACGTGCTGGAGGATAAACCCTAAACCCTATCAACCTCCTATGGGTGATTTGCCTAAATTTAGAGTTTCTGAATTTCCTAAAGCATTTACTAATTCCGGATTAGATATGTGTTTACCTTTTCCAATTACTATCGGTAGACTCAGGGGCACCAGAGTTCACAAAGCCTACATCTGTCTTTTTATTTGCTGCAGTACAAAGGCAGTGCATCTCGAATTGGTATCCGACCTCTCTACTGAAGCTTTCTTAGCAGCTCTACGTCGTTTTGTTTCCAGGCGAGGCAAAATCTTAAATCTTTATTCGGATTGTGGCACCAACTTTATCGGTGGAGACAAATATTTACGCCAAATATTTGAAGATTCTGCTAAAAGCGAGGCAATAATTTGGCATTTTAACCCCCCCCCCCCTCCCCCCCGCCCTCCTCTGCCCCATCTATGGGAGGCATATGGGAGGCTAACATCAAATCGGTTAAGTCTCACTTGATAAGAGTAGTGGGTTCGCAAGTACTAACATACGAAGAACTTAATACAATTATTGTCCAAATAGAAGCTGTTCTCAATTCGAGACCCCTGTGTCCAATAAGTTCAGATCCCTCTGACCTGGCGGTCCTTACTCCAGGCCATTTTTTAACATTAAAACCGCTTACTGCTTTACCCGATCCCGATACAGTAAGTTTACAAATAAATCGCCTTACAAGGTGGCAACTTTTGCAAAGGATGCACCGTGATTTTTGGAATCGCTGGCACAGAGAGTACCTTCACACTTTGCAGCAAAGAGCCAAATGGCATGATCCAATTAATCCGGTGGTGCCTGATACCATGGTTGTCATAAAAGATGAAAATCTTAATCCTTTAAATTGGGTATTAGGCAGAATTGTGGAGGTATTCCCTGGTCACGATGGGATACCTCGGGTTGCGACGGCGAGGACGGCTAAGGGTACTCTCAAGAGACCTTTGACCAAACTGTGTCCCTTACCCTAAATTAAACTTATATTTTCTCTATGAAAACCCATACATTTTCATGGGGGTGGGGATGTTTCGTCCTCGATTATGCTGTAAATATTAATTTGTGTGTGTTTGTACAGTTAATTATATTCTTTTCTGAAATTTGCTACATAAATGAATTCATTTTCTAAAACTAAAATATATTAAGATAATTACCCTAAATTTTGTGTCTCTTTGCATTCAAAATTACGGGTTTTCATAAATTTGCTAATCGTTCATGCTTTTAAAATTATACTTTCTCGACCTGCCTACTATACCTTCCCATTTCCTGCTTTCCTACTATTTTACCGTCCCTCGTACCTGCTCGCTCCCGGAAGCACTACGTGTGGTACGCGACGACGCAAGAAGGAGATAGCCCGACGGCAGAGAGAGAAGAAGAGAAGAAACGATACTTCGCAAGATACGGTGCGTTCGGGGTGCTCCCAAATTTCCCGCTTTTACTCTCTTCCCTGATGTTTCCCTAAGGTAAGTCGAATTGCTATCCATACATTTTATATTCTGATTTTATTTACGTTACAAAAGATTACCGTACTGGAAGGGTGATTTCTGTCCCTGAGGAAGTCTAAATAAGAGATCTGCGTATCAGCGTAACCTATGAAATTACAGTCTTTATAAGGGTGGCTAACAACGCCCCTACAACCGCTGAACATAGAACAACAGGATTAAAACCTGTAGACATAAATGAAAAAAATGAAAAGGAAGTTCTAAAATCAACTTATAATAATGTAAAAACAATTGACCCCAGAAAATCAAAATTTAAACAAGGGGATTATGTTAGGGTTAGTAAATACAGGGAGGCTTTTCAAAAAGGATATACTCCAAACTGGTCTAACGAAATTTTTCAAATTAAAGAAATTAAATTAACCAACCCAAGAACATATTTGTTGACAGATGACAAAAATAAAATAATTTTAGGTAGTTTTTATGAACCGGAGTTGCAGAAAGTCAAACATCCAAACGTGTATCTCGTGGAAAAGGTGCTAAGAAGAAAAGGAAATAAAGTGTATGTTAAATGGTTAGGAATGGACAAATCACACAATTCGTGGATATTAAAAAGCGAATTATTATAATTTATAAATTTCATTTAAATAAAAATTATATAAAACGTTCATTGTATATTTTATTTCTATGTTTTTCCTCTAAGACATCCTTCAAAAGATTCTCAGCATAACTCACTCGATTCTGAAAACGATATCTATCCAACACGTACTGCCCATAATCGCTTTCTCTTGCTTTTTGGTAGGCATATTTACAAACAACTAATGTGTGAATAATGTTCTTCTCTTCATTGAAAGCTACTGTTTCTTCATTTTTCGATGAACCTAAAGCCCGCCATTCAATTTATATATGATGGTGGGGGATTTAAGCATATAAATTGAGAGTAAATTCTAAAACATCATTTACTGATGAATCATGATGGAGTGTAAGAGAGATCTCTTTATCGATATCCAAGGTTATAACTGTAGTTTTGGATACATTCCAAAGGAATTAGCAATTTATGATGGAATTCGTTGTTCAAATTATATGTTTAAATCACCATTTCAAAAGAATCTATTAACGGTTGCTGATATGAAAATGGTTAACTGGGCTGAAGAGTATCATGGATTGGAATGGAATTTTGGATATATAGAACTAAATGAAATTGATTCTATTTTAAAGCATGTGTTAAAAGTTTACCAATCACCTAAAATTTACGTGAAAGGGAATGAAAAAATAAAGTACCTAAAGAAGTTTTTAAGTGAGGATATTATTCATACTATTCCCATTGGTCGAGAGCCAAAATTAAGTAGATTTAAAAAAATTTAACATCGGTGCCAGAAATAATTGAATCCGGACATATTGTTATGAGAGCTGAGTTTGAATTACATGATGATCTTAAAGACAAAATATCTACT
Organism: Philopedon plagiatum; assembly: GCA_963971165.1. Lineage (NCBI taxonomy): Eukaryota > Metazoa > Arthropoda > Insecta > Coleoptera > Curculionidae > Philopedon > Philopedon plagiatum. The sequence continues at coordinate 53,091,947 of OZ020192.1, read as the reverse complement.
TATTGTCTTATTATGCACGACAAAGTATTTAGCTACAATCCATTAACCAAAAATGTTAGACAACTTGAAAGCGCATGTCTAATATTTTATATAAAATCAATGCTCTACTATTCTTTCCTACCATTATGGGTGAAGAATTGGAACTTCGAGTATCCTACTTTTTAGAAGAACTGAAAAAACTAAAACAGCAACTACAAGAATATTCTGACAAGAAATCTATGATTAAACAATTCTCATTTTTGAAATTATGAGGTTACTCATTGTCGATGTGCAAGGATTTAACATAGAAAATAAGAAGTTTATTCCCAAAGAACTGGCTGCCTATGATGGAAGCAAGACTTGCCACTATGTTTTTAAAGCACCATTTGATCTAAACTACCTGCCACCTGACTTACATAAACAAGCTGTGTGGTTAATGAAAAATCATCACTGTATCCCATGGAATGAAGGATATACACCAATTCACAAGTTTTCTGTTATAATCAAGAATTTAACAAAAAAGTAGATCATGTTTATGTTAAAGGGAGAGAGAAATCCGAATACATTCGAAAATATTCATTAAAACCAGTCATAGAACTTGATGAAAATCCAAAATTACAAGAAGGAGAAGCTCATTGTTTTTATCATTCTAAATCACCATGTATATGTGCACTTACTAATGTATACAATTTATATAATAATTATTTAATGATTGAATAAAACACATAAATGAAATAAAGTTTTTTATTTGTTATAAATTAGGTTTCAAACACTTCTTGAATAATTTCAGGTGACAAAAACTTCTTTACTTTATCCAAATGCTCCTCAAATCCCATTTCCTTTATGGCTTGCAGAAAAGTTCTTATATCAGAAGTATGTAAATATATGTTACAGGCTTCTGCAGCTTTTTTGTATTTTCTAGCAGTCTTCATAGGTATTTCATACACTCTTCATAGGTATAAAATCGATCGAATCCATACTCGGCTTCATGGGCAGCATCAAATTCTAAATTACTTAAGTCTTGTGCTAAGATTTCCACAGCAGTTGTTAAGTTATATGCTACTCGTTGAGATGTATATACTAACCACATCTTGTTGGAGAATGTTCAGACTTAAAGTAAGTTCAGAGCTTTAAATATTAATTTAGGAGGTTTAGGAAAAACATATTTATAAATTTTTATTTTCAATACAACTTTTTACAAATTCATTACATGCAAATGTTTCTACATCCTCCACAACACAATCTGAGTAAAAGTTTAATAATTCTAAAACACAGCAAACGTTTAAACTATTTTCCATAGGTGAAATAACATCATATACATTTTTTAACAAATCACCATTTTTCATAGAGATTCCACTAACTAAAATATTGTAATATTTGGAAAATTCCTGGTTTTTTAAGATATCAAAACGATATTTGATTAAATTTGTCAAGTTCACTAATTCATTTATGGTATCACCAGCTAGGAATATTTCGTTACCACCATCCTGAACAATCTTGATAATTCTTGCATCCCCAATAAACACAAAATGGATTTCGTAACCATTTCCTTGCATTGGTTGCCATCCATAGTTGTTGGAATAAATAAAGCTCATCATAATTCCCTGATTCTTTAAGAAGGAAATCCATTGATCTTCATTAAAAATCACATTTTGATTATATTTGTATCCACAGAGTATAACAACAGAAATATATTTTCTTCCAATGCTGACCCATTTGGATTTGGATTTGTTGATGTAGTAGATGGTTTCATTGATGAGAGCTGCATTGCGCTTCTTACTAAACTCTAGGAATTGTTGGTTATAGTTTGTGGATTGATACATTTTCAGATGCTTGCTTGAAATAATAAGAGTAGAACTGTGGGTGAGTGGTTAAATAAGCAAGCATGGTAGTGGGGATAGGAGTGGGGGAATGGGTGGCCTTCTTAACGCAAATTTTTTGAATCATGGATGGATCTAGGTTTTGTCGGGAAGCACCCGCACTACTGATGCGGATGGATCTAGGTCTTGTCGGGAAGCACGCGCACTACTGATGTGGATGGATCTAGGTCTTGTCGGGAAGCACCCGAACTACTGATGCCCACAAGCAATCAAAAGCAATGTAAAGTATTTTTTACCTCTTCAGAAACAAAAAATTTTTTGATAAGGACCGCTTGCAACTTTTAAAATAATGCTACAATAATCAGCTATTTTTTCTATATGTCTCAAATCCGCATGCTCGAATAATATTGGTCTCTGTGTATTTTTTAAATAACAGCCTATCTTTCACCTTTTTTTATTACTAAAACCTATATTAATTGGTGTAAAAGTCAGCTTGTATATTATAGTATTTCCGTATTTACGCCAGGATTTAAATATTATTTTTATGACTCACATCTCCCTCTAGACGTAAAACCAACAAGCTTTACTTTTCTTACAGATCTATTGCCATAAGTTCTTTGTAACAAAAGTGTTACAACTTGTTACGTTTGCACTAGATGGCGTCAGCAGGTCTAACTTGTGTTTAAATATAACAGAACAGGTGGATAATTAGTGTCTTCTCTTTTCGACAGCTGAAGCAAATTTATTAAATTAGAGTCGTATTTACACCGTTTCCACATTTAACTTCTAATACAAAAGTTAAAATAAACGGGTCTCAGTTTATCTTGTATTTTATTATGGGTCTGCAAGAGTCTCAGCCGACAATCCAGGTAACAATAGAATAGTTAACCTAGCAGCAAAAGAAAACCTCGTTCTATTATACCTAATATTTTTTAGAATAAAAAACTACTCTGTACAAAGTGCTAATCAAATTTTTCATGAGCTGGCACATAGCGCGCTGGTCGAGCTAAACCTCATTCGTTTCACTTTCCAGTAGTCTGACCGCGATTTCGCTCAGTAAATATGTCTCGCGATGTTTTGTGCTTTGAAAACTGCTTTTTTTACTTAATATTTAATTTACTAAACAACAAGAGATGTTTGTTTTAACTGTATTTATTGTTGTGTTTTCTATGACAAGAACTGACAGCAAAAACCATGTATACGGTAAGATACCAGAATAGAATATAATTTTGAGCGTTTTGTTTAAGTTAAACAGTTATTTTTAAGCACTTGCCAGCAACGCCGCTGGCAAGTTTTGTAACGAGTTCCTTTCTTATTGTTCGAAAAGAACCATTATTTTTGCGCTTCGGTATTTTGTAATTAAAGTTTTTATTAATGTATTTAATTTATTAGAAACAACAAGGCGGCTTTGTTTGTTTAAACGAGTTTTATATACTTTGCTGCTTTGTGGGATAGACTAATTTTAATTTATAAGAAAATAAAACAATAAATGGATTTATTTTAATTTATTGATTCAATACCTTACACACGTTTAAACCAGAAGAAGAAACTCATAATTTTAGAAAGTATATATTTAAAAAGTTATGATTACAAACAGTTATTCATTATTTAAATATTTTAACCAATTTTTTTTAATTTGAACAGTTAGATGTTGAAACAATCTTCTTTGTTGTAATTTCGCCTCAAATCAGTTGCGGCTTCTCTTATATTTAAGATTTCGAGTATTTCTTTACAGCTAGAAATTTTCACCAGATACTGGTCTAATTTTTCTTGAACTTCCATTCGGGTTGTCCTTATTTCTTCGAGAGCTAAATCACAAAGTATGAGTTAAAAGTTCTGATTAAAAACAGTTCTTCATTATTTAACTATTTTAAACACATTTTTTTAAATTTAGTTGAAACAATCTTCTTTGTTGTAATTTCACCTCAAATCAGTTGCGGCTTCTCGTATATTTAAGATTTCGAGTATTTCTTTACAGCTAGAAATTTTCACCAGATACTGGTCTAATTTTTCTTGAACTTCCATTCGGGTTGTCCTTATTTCTTCGAGAGCTAAATCACAAAGTATGAGTTGAAAGTTCTGATTAAAAACAGTTCTTCATTATTTAACTATTTTAAACACATTTTTTTTTTAATTTAAAAAGTTAGATGTTGAAACAATCTTCTTTGTTCTACTTTCGCTTCAAATTGACTTCTAGTTGCGGCTTCTCTTATATTTAAGATTTCGAGTATTTCTTTACAGCTAGAAATTTTCTGGTCTAATTTTTCTTGCACTTCCATTCGGGTTGTCCTTATTTCTTCGAGAGCTAAATCTCTATCTATGGCCCACAGCGCTTGTTCTTCGTCTAACATTTCGACGTCATTCATCACAACTTGATAGACTCCTTCTTCAGGGTTCTGGACTTGTATCTCTTCAGGGTTCTGGACTTGTATCTTTTCAGGGTTCTGGACTTGTATCTTTTCAGGAACCTGGATGGGAGTCTCGTCTTCTACTAATATTGTTTCTTTTGGAACTGGAGCTTCTTCTTCTTCTATTGGCACTTCGAATTCTTCGAGGAAATTATCTACCAGATTTTCAATTTCTCCATGGTTGGGAAGCTGTTGATGTGTTATTAAATTGCTTACTGCTTCTAATACTTCATTTCTGCTTTCAGGTCTCCCTGGTCTTATTATAATATCTTCTAATATCTGAATGTTATTGTTCGTCAATCTCGCCATTTGTGATACTGATGGTTTTGAATACATTTTTTTCAAATTATAAGTTTCTTCTTCTTAGTTAAGTGTGTGTAAGGTACTGAATGAAAGCTCTTCCGATTTCAAGCAATATATATTTTCAAAAAGATAAAAATGTTTGAACCTGAGTGAACTAAACTTTTATAAAAATCTCTATTCCCAGCTAGAAAATAAAATAACTAAAATCCTCCTCGCTTCTATACACCTAGGCAATAAAAGACTGTAATTTACACACATCTCCCAAGACTTACTATGTAAAAATGTACCTGGTCTAAAATGACCGGATACTGAACTAGCATCTAGGGGTGGTGCCCTAACTTGACCGGCTAGTGAACTACGATTGTAGAAATTTACTCGCAAGTCTTCGCTTATTGTTAAACACATCTAACCAACTAGGCAGGAAAGTATACATGCGAATGTGGGAACTGAGGTGCAACACAAAAATTAAAGTCATCGTCTTTGCATTGCCAAGGTAAAATGCGTTCGTTGATCAACAATCCCTCGGGTCTTTGTACGCTTGTTTTTATTTAGTTGCAATGCAGGCCAACGTGGGAAATGAACTTGCGAGTCAGGTTGTTGTACGTTTTTTTCTAACATGCGTTCGTTGAACAACACTCCCTCGGGTCTTTGTACGCTTATTTTTATTTAGTTGCAATGCAGGCAAACGTGGGAAATGAACTTGCGCTTCAGATTGTTCTACGTTTTTTCTCTATTAAATTGCATGTTGTACAGGGGGCATTAAGAACTTAATAAAAATACAGTGTCCACTTAAGTTGTTTTTTATTATACAGGTGACCTTAAAAAACTGTAAAATAGAGTGTATTTAAATTGTATGTTTTTATTATACGGTGATATATTCCATATCTGGTGTGCTTTGGGTACTATCCATATATGGCGCGGATTTTTGGATTGGATTTGATATCAGAGTGGCGGGATGCTGTAAAGTGGATATATATCCATATCTGGTGTGGTTTGGATACTATCTCTGGATACTATCCATATATGGCGCGCACACAAGCACCCTACTCATTCGAAAAAAGACACAATTCAAGTGGAAAAATGCCACTCCGAAATTCAATATGGTCATAGAATGTGCTGAGAAACCACCATCAGATGCAGCAAAGCTATGTGAAAGTCCTGCTGACTTTTTTGTCCTAGTTTTTACTGAAAAATTTCTATACCATATGTTGGAGCAAACTAACTTATATTCAGCAAAAAAAATCAATTTTCTGAATATGACTCTGGAAGAAATGTATGTCTTTATTGGTGCTCTGCTGTTTTCAGGGTACGCAAAATATCCGAACAAAAGAATGCTTTGGTCAAGTTTACTGGATGTTCCAATAATACTGCAAAATAGTATAAGGCTGAATAGGTTTGAACAGATTGTGCGAAATTTTCATCTTAACGATAACACCAAAATTGACCCCGAAGACCGTTTGATCAAACTGAGGCCCACGATAACGCATCTAAATAAGGTTTTTCAACTTCATGGAGGTCTAGACGAAAATTTGTCAATTGACGAAAGCATGATACCATATTATGGCAAACACTATGCCAAACAGTTCATAAGATCAAAGCCTATCAGATTTGGATTCAAGAACTGGGACTTATGTTCCAGCTTTGGTTACCTGATTGCATTTGAAATTTACACTGGAAAAGCTTCAGCCAGAGAGAATTTGTTTGGTGTAGGTGGAGACATGGTTGTGCCTCTTATCAATCAAGGAAGCGTTCCGCCTAATAAAGGTTTCAAAATATTTTTGGACAACTACTTCTCCTCTAGCGCCTTGTTGACTCACTTAGCTGAAAATGGGTACTGTGCTACCTCAACAATTCAAGATAGCCGAACAAGTAGATGTCCCCTTCCAGATGCAAAATAGATGCTTAAAAAAGAAAGAGGTTATTATGAGTACCAAACAGATGACCAGGAAAAAGTATACATTGTTCGTTGGAAGGATAATAAAGCGGTTACATGTATCACAAACTATGACAAAGCTGATGAAGGGACCTGTACTAGATATTCCCGAGAGAGCAAAGGCAAAATTTCAGTGGTGCAACCAAAAGTTATTGGTAACTACAATAAAGGTATGGGTGGTGTGGATAAAATGGATCAAGCTGTAGCTGCATACCAAAGAAAATGGTGGTGGCCAATTTTCGCATACTTGCTTGATGTTTCAGTAACAAATGTCTGGCTTTTGATGCGTAAACTTAAGCCAAATGATGCAGATGCGTCTAGTGGTCTACTTAGCTTTAGAAGAAAGCTTGCAGTAGATTTGTTGACAACCTATGGTACGGCATCCTCACGAGGAAGAGCTATCCAAAAACCCAGTGAAAATATAAGATATGATGGAAGAAACCATTTGATAGATTATAATGAAACCGAGCGCAGGTGTACATTGTGCGGCAAGAAGGCTCATTTTATTTGTGTTAAATGTAACGTTGGTCTCCGTCCCAAACATTGTTTAAACAATTTCATACAAAATAGTACCTATATTATTAGTACTCATAATTACTAATACTAAAAATACTTATTTGTTAAGTGTTATTATATGCATAAAGTTCGTTTTAACGGACACGTTTTTTTGTAAAAAATAAAGGCAAAAAAATTTCCTAAATAACTTTTTTCATTTCATTGGTCCACAAATAAAAAGCGATAACAGCCACAGAAAAAATATATATACTAATAAACTTCATGCACTAATGGGTTAAATGGTATTATCATATATTATTTATCTTATTTAACAGATCGTTTTTTGTTTATTTTCTTCCCTCATCATCTGAGAATACTGCTAACTAATTAAAACTCCATATTTTTGCGTTAAAGTTATAAATAAATAGGTATTTTTCCATCGGTGCAGGATAAATTTTACGAACTGCGAATTTTAAACCATGCCATGGAAAAAAACAATTGAACTGGCGACGCTTTACATCGAAGTTAAATATGAGCTGTCAAAAAACCATGTTTTTCTAGCGATATTTTAAAGATCCTGAGCCAGTTTCGGCTTGGAATATACATGGAATCGAGAGAATGGACGTTTTTTTATGGATTCCGGACCATTTCCTAGCACGAGATGGGCATTAAATATCATTTTTATGAAATTTTTGTTGACCCTACATTGCATTATAAAAATCAATTTCTATACGGGGAAATGTATTAATTTAATTATAATGTATGAAATGTCACAATTTGGCTAAAATGTCAGCATTTTGTTGCGAGATTAAGAGGAGTCTAGACCAAGTTCGGCTTGAAATTTACCGGGCAACGGTTTTAGGGACCTTATACTTTATGTACAAAGACATTTCATTTCATAATATACCGATTAAATACCATTTTAATTGATTTTCCTATGACGCTGCAAAGCATCATTGAAAATTCTAATATGTAGCTCTGTGGCATCGAAAAATTTGTTGTAGGTTATCCAAAAATATGCATTTTATTTTCTAACCATGACCGTGTATACCTTTGGGCCAATATATTAATTTATTATTGAATAATTTTAATTTAATTTTAGGGAAATGGCTTGATTCGGATCGTTTTAAAGTAACCAGAACGATTTGAAAATACATTTTATTCCTTCAGGCATGTGCGTGATTGTATATATGTCTACAGGGTGTCCGAAAAGTCTTTGTATGCGGAAATATCTTTGTCATTAGCACGAAGAAAAACTTAAATGAGTGTTATTTCAAGGAAATCGTAAATTTTTTATTCCTTTGTGTGGTTGTTTATATGTTGGTATGTATACAGAATGTCCAAAAAGTCTTTGTATGCGGAAATATCTTCGCCATTAGTACGAAGATAAACTTATTGAGCAGGTTTTCAAGAAAATCGAAAATATTTAAATTACTATGCGTCGTGTTTGTTGTGTTTGTATGTATGTATAGTACAGGGTGTCCGAAAAGTCTTTGTATGGACAAATACCTTTGATATTTGTACAATACAAACTTAATTGTCGGATTTAAAGCAAATCGTATATATTTGCATTTCTATGTGTACGGAGGTATATGTCTGTATACAGGCTGTCCAAAAAGTCTTGGTTGGATCAAATACTCCTAGTAGTACATGCAAATCGATTATATTTGTTTTTATATGTGTTGTATATACGTATACAGGGTGTCCGAAAAGTCTTGGTATGGGCAAATACTTCTATTAGTACCGAGATAAACCTAATTAATTCGGATTTTAAGTAAATCGACTACATTCCTATTTAAACGTGCGAGTGTTAGTTTGAATGAATACAGGGTGTCCAAAAAGTCTTGGTATGGGCCATTAGTACGACGGTAACCTTAATAGAGTCGGTTTTCAAGAAAATCGAAAATATTTAAATTATTATGTGTCGTGTTGTGTTGTGTTTTTATGTATGTATACAGGGTGTCCGAAAAGTCTTTGTATGGGCAAATACTTTTGCCGTTTGTACAAAGCTTAACTTAATTATCGGATTTAAAAAAAATCGTATATATTTGCATTTCTATGTGTACGGATTTATATGTTTGTATACAGGGTGTCCGAAAAGTCTTAGTATGGGCAAATACTTCTACTAGTACCAAGATAAACTTAATTAATTCGAATTTTAAGTAAATCGACTATATTCCTATTTAAACGTGTGGGTGTTAATGTGAATGTATACAGGGTGGCCAAAAAGTCTTGGTAGTATTTCTGTTGGCAAAAACAGTTTCTACGTGTACGTGTTTGTATGTAGCGATGCAGTTACGAAGGGCGGTCTATTCTCCATCATGCAAACACATTTCATTTCATAATATACCGATTAAATACCATTTTAATCGATTTTCCTATGACACTGCAAAGCATCATTGAAGATTATAATATGGAGATCAGTGGCATCGAAAAATATGCATTTTATTTTCTAACCATGAGCGTGTATACCTTTGGGCCAATATATTAATTATTATTGAGTAATAGTAATTTAATTTTTGGGAAATGACTTGATTCGGATCGTTTTAAAATAACCCCGAATGGATGATCCAGGACCGGATTTAGGAGGTAAAAACTCATTTTTTCTATTTTTTTCAACCAAAATTCATCTTTAAATGGCATTATTATATATTATCTCGCTTATTTAACAGCTCTTTTTTGGATTATTTCCTTCCCCCATCATCTGAGAACACTCCTAACTAATTAAAATTCCATATTTTTTCGTTAAAGTTATAAATAAGTAGCAATTTTAGCATCGGTGCGGGAAAAATTTTAAACAATGCATATTTTAATAGTCTGCCTTGGAAAATCAGTTGAAGCAACCTATGTTTACGTCGAAATTAAAATATGACCTGTAAGAATTATGCAAAAATGCCAGTATTTGTAGTGATATTGGAAAGATCCTGGACCGATTTCGGCTTGGAATATACATGGAAAAGACAGAATGGACTTTATATTTTTAGTTCCGGTACATTTCATTGGGCGATTTAAGCACTAAATGCCAATTTTATTGATTTTTCGGAGACCATGCAAATGCATTTCAAAATCTGTTTTATACGGAGAAATGTATTAAAATATGAAGTGTCAAAATGTCGCAAAAATGCCGGTTTTTCTTGCGAGATTTTAGGGTTTCTGAACCGTTTTCGACTTGAAAAATACCGGGCAACGCCTCTATAGACCTTCCAGTGTGGATTCCGGAACATATAAATTGAAAAATTGGGCATTCAGTACCATTTTTAACGATTTTTCGATGACGCTGCAAAGCATCATAGAATAGTTATTTATGAAACAAGTTGCAAAATGAGCGACTTTTTTGCACTAGATGTGGAGATTGAACCACGAGCGCAGCGAGTGGTTCAACACATCGTGTGCAAAAAAGAAGCTATTTTGCATCGTGTTTCATACAATATTTTTTGTAATTCAGTTATTATTACGAACAATTATTAAAAAAATATTTGATTTGTTTAAATTCCATTTAGACTAAAATAATGTTAAAGGCATTTTTTGTTTCTATGGAAATAGCTTTGATAACAATACAACAATCCTAACGTGATATTACCATGGAAAAGCGTCAATGTCAACAAATATTTGCATAAAATATCTACCTGAACGTCAATCTCTGTTTCCCTATTTTATGGTTAAAAATGAGCGAATCCGATGAGTCTCTTCCTTCCGACGTTGAAGAAATTGCAAAAATGGCAGTTCTCAAGCAAAGCACTTCGGCATGCATAAAAATGGACTCATTTGTGACTGAAATTGTTGAGAATAATGTGGATGAAATACCATCAAATATGAGTACCTAAACCAATGGCAGCAGTATTTCGTGACAATACATTCGAAAATTGCTCGTTTAACATTTATAAGAAATAAGGCATTTAATTTTGTTGTAAAATTGTCGTATAAAAATATTTATTTTTTATTATTAGTTTATTTTATACTTTATGTACAAAGACATTTCATTTCATAATATACCGATTAAATACCATTTTAATTGATTTTCCTATGAAGCTGCAAAGCATCATTGAAAATTCTAATATGTAGCTCTGTGGCATCGAAAAATTTGTTGTAGGTTATCCAAAAATATGCATTTTATTTTCTAACCATGAGCGTGTATACCTTTGGGCCAATATTTTAATTATTATTGAATAATTTTAATTTAATTTTAGGGAAATGGCTTGATTGGGATCGTTTTAAAGTAACCAGAACGATTCGAAAATACATTTTATTCCTTCAGGCATGTGCGTGATTGTATATATGTCTACAGGGTGTCCGAAAAGTCTTTGTATGCGGAAATATCTTTGTCATTAGCACGAAGAAAAACTTAAATGAGTCTTATTTCAAGGAAATCGTAAATTTTTTATTCCTGTGTGTGGTTGTTTATATGTTGGTATGTATACAGAATGTCCAAAAAGTCTTTGTATGCGGAAATATCTTCGCCATTAGTACGAAGATAAACTTATTGAGCAGGTTTTCAAGAAAATCGAAAATATTTAAATTACTATGCGTCGTGTTTGTTGTGTTTGTATGTATGTATAGTACAGGGTGTCCGAAAAGTCTTTGTATGGACAAATACCTTTGCTATTTGTACAATACAAACTTAATTGTCGGATTTAAAGCAAATCATATACAGGGTGGTCCGTAATGAATGCGCCAAAAAGCAATCCTAGATTAATCTCGTGAAAATAATGATATTGAGCCAAATATGCCTTAATCAAATGTCTCACATTAATGAGATACAGGGTGTTAAAGTCCAGTTCTCAGAATTGTTATTTCTTTATAGCTCAAGTCGTTTTTGAGATATCGACATGAAAACTGGGAATCGGGGGTTTTCAGGGATGGGGAATACGATGGTATTCCACTTATTGACATAACATGTAGAGGGCGCTAGTTACACCTTATACACTCATTATTTCATGCCATAACTTTCTTATTAGTACCGTTATTTTATTTTTTATTGAAAATTTTGAAAGAGTGACGTTTTTCAAGAAAAAAAGGTATACTACATTTACTTCGATTAAATAAGCCGTTTTCGAAATATTTGCATTTATTCGTTCTATTGCATAGTCAAAAAATATTAAACATTAAAACTGAGATAACAGACTTGACTAACGAATAATGAATTGATCATGCACAAATAACAAAAAATTACTTCAACAAATGTGAAAAATGTCCACCATTCACATCTATGCATTTTCTTAATCCCTTCACCAAATAGCGTCGTACTTGGAATAAAGTTCCTGGCTTATTCCTGATAACATTGGTGGTACCATGAATTTGTTGCAAAAGTTGCTCACGGGTACGGATTTCTTCTGTGTACAATAAAGATTTGATAAAACCCCAAAGGAAGAAATCCAAAGGATTAAGATCCGGGCTAGGCGGCGGCCATGGAATTTCACTGCCACGACCAAATCATCTATGAGGCAGCCATTCATCTAGATATGTAGTTGTGAACTTCAACTGGATAATGTGGTGGAGCACCATCGTGCATAAACCACATGTTTTGTAGTAAATTTAAGGGTATATCATCGAGTAGATCCCGCAAAACATTTTGAAGAAACTGCAAGTAATGGTTACCATTAACCAGTTGCAGTTCGCAACTATCTAGATGAATGGCTGCCTCATAGATGGTTTGGTCGTGGCAGTGAAATTCCATGGCCGCCGCGTAGCCCGGACCTTAATCCTTTGGATTTCTTCCTTTGGGGTTTTATCAAATCTTTATTGTACACCGAAGAAATCCGTACCCGTGAGCAACTTTTGCAACAAATAATGGTTCCACCAATGTTATCAGGAATAAGCCAGGAACTTTATTACAAGTACGACGCTACTTGGTGAAGGGATTCAGAAAATGCATAGAAGTGAATGGTGGACATTTTTCACATTTGTTGAAGTAATTTTTTGCTATTTGTGCATGATCAATTCATTATTCGTTAGTCAAGTCTGTTATCTCGGTTTTAATGTTTAATATTTTTTGACTATGCAATAGAACGAATAAATGCAAATATTTCGAAAACGGCTTATTTAATCGAAGTAAATGTAGTATACCTTTTTTTCTTAAAAAACGTCACTCTTTCAAAATTTTCAATAAAAAATAAAAGAACGGTACTAATAAGAAAGTTATGGCATGAAATAATGAGTGTATAAGGTGTAACTAGCGCCCTCTACATGGTATGTCAATAAATGGAATACCATCGTATTCCCCATCCCTGAAAACCCCTGATTCCCATTTTTCATGTCGATATCTCAAAAACGACTTGAGCTATAAAGAAATAACAATTCTGAGAACTGGACTTTAACACCCTGTATCTCATTAATGAGCAACATTTGATTAAGACATATTTGGCTCAATATCATTATTTTCACGAGATTAATCTAGGTTTGCTTTTTGGCGCATTCATTACGGACCACCCTGTATATTTGCATTTATATGTGTACGGAGGTATATGTCTGCATACAGGCTGTCCAAAAAGTCTTGGTTGGAGCAAATACTCTTAGTAGTACATGCAAATCGATTATATTTGTTTTTATATGTGTTGTATATACGTATACAGGGTGTCCGAAAAGTCTTGGTATGGGCAAATACTTCTATTAGTACCGAGATAAACCTAATTAATTCTGATTTTAAGTAAATCGACTACATTCCTATTTAAACGTGCGAGTGTTAGTTTGAATGAATACAGGGTGTCCAAAAAGTCTTGGTATGGGCCATTAGTACGATAAACTTAATAGAGTCGGTTTTCAAGAAAATCGAAAATATTTAAATTATTATGTGTCGTGTTGTGTTGTGTTTTTATGTATGTATACAGGGTGTCCGAAAAGTCTTTGTATGGGCAAATACTTTTGCCGTTTGTACAAAGCTTAACTTAATTATCGGATTTAAAAAAAATCGTATATATTTGCATTTCTATGTGTACGGATTTATATGTTTCTATACAGGGTGTCCGAAAAGTCTTAGTATGGGCAAATACTTCTACTAGTACCAAGATAAACTTAATTAATTCGAATTTTAAGTAAATCGACTATATTCCTATTTAAACGTGTGGGTGTTAATGTGAATGTATACAGGGTGGCCAAAAAGTCTTGGTAGTATTTCTGTTGGCAAAAATAGTTTCTACGTCTACGTGTTTGTATGTAGCGATGCAGTTACGAAGGGCGGTGTATTCTCCATCATCAGTCCGAAGGAGTGTGATATCGTCCTTAATACATGGCCTAGCAACACGAAATTTTCAGGGCATGACAATGAGGATATTACCGACATTACAGAGCCTCCTCGGGGGGCGATTAGGCGGTCTACGCATACTAGTTAGAGACCGCCCGTTCCGGGCCGGTCTTTATACCGAGCCTTTGGTCAGGAAAATGTGTGTATGTGCGTATGTTGTCATCCGTTTCGACATTTTCACCTTTTCAATTTTTTTTCTCCGAGACGGTTGCAAGTGAAACGTTCAAATTTTCTGGGTTAATAGAGGGGTAGTGCGACTAGCTTCGGTAAAAAATTCAGTTATACAGGGTGTACCGTTTCGGAGTTATTAAACGTCAAAGTCGAAATTTCCGCGATTTCGTATGATACACGATACAGGTCGCAAAAGTTAATTAAATCGATTTCAATTTTCGGAGGTTGTAGAAGACCGGGGTGTTCCGAACCCTGTTGAAATTGGCGGTATTCGGAGAATGGGAACTACTTCTTTTGAATTTTTTTATGTCGAAAAATGCCGTTTGCAGACCCCTCTTTGGCGCTTTATAACTTGAAGCCGGACCGTCGGACAGAAAAACGGATTTGAACATAAAACTAAAGAATCTCAAATACTTTCTTTTTGCAATACATTTACCTATACCTAAAACGACGGGAAATTGGAAAAATTTGGGAAAAACTGGAAATTACGATTTTTCATGCAAATTTTTGACGGTTTTTAATTTTTTGGGGGGTCAAAACGGATTCAAATCGAAATCTCATGTACCTTATCGGAAAGAGCTGGCCGAACTACGTTATAAACGAATTTTTTGGTTCCTTCTTTCTTAATAGGAAAGGAGCAATCGATAATTAAATTTCGTTTTTTAACCATTTTTCTCATGACATCTCTACATTCGATCACTCTGTATCTTTTCCAGTGGATTTTTTTCAAGACTTTTTCGACGCTATCCCGTGAGGATATAATCAGGCTTTAAAATAAATCCCGAACGGGTGATCCAGGACCGGATTTAGGAAGTAAAAACTCATTTCTTCTGTTTTTTTTTCCATCAAAATTCATCTTTAAAGGGCATTATTATATATTATTTCTGATATTTAACAGTTCTTTTTGGGTTTATTTTCATCCCTTATCATCTGAGAACACTCCTAACTAATTAAAATTCCATATTTTTGCGTTAAAGTTATAAATAAAGAGTATTTTTCGCATCGGGGCATGAAAAATTTTAAAAAGTGCAAATTTTAATGGTCTGCCATGGAAAATCAGTTGAAGGAGCTTCCTTTACATCGAAATTAAAATATGACCTGTCCAAAATGACATGAAAATACCAGTTTTTGTTGCAATATTGGAAGCTTCCTGGATCGATTTCGGCTTGAAATATACATGGAAACGATAGAATGGACGTTTTTTTTTATGGATTCCGGAACATTTCATAGCATGACCAGGGCTTTAAATACTATTTTTATTACATTTTTGTTGACCCTACATTGCATTATTAAAATCAATTTCTATACGGGGAAATGTATTAATTTAATTATAATGTATGAAATGTCACAATTTGGCTAAAATGCCAGCAATTTGTTGCGAGATTGGGAGGCGTCTGGATCAAGGTCGGCTTGAAATTTACCGGGCAACGATTTTAGGGACCTTACACTTTATGTACAAAGACATTTCATTTCATAATATACCGATTAAATACCATTTTAATCGATTTTCCTATGACACTGCAAAGCATCATTGAAGATTATAATATGGAGCTCAGTGGCATCGAAAAAAAATGCATTTTATTTTCTAACCATGAGCGTGTATACCTTTGGGCCAATATATTAATTATTATTGAATAATTGTAATTTAATTTTAGGAAAATGACTTGGTTCGGATCGTTTTAAAATAACCCCGAATGGATGATCCAGGACCGAATTTAGGAGGTAAAAACTCATTTTTTCTATTTTTTTCAACCAAAATTCATCTTTAAATGGCATTATTATATATTATCTCGCTTATTTAACAGCTATTTTTTGGATTATTTCCTTCCCCCATCATCTGAGAACACTCCTAACTAATTAAAATTCCATATTTTTTCGTTAAAGTTATAAATAAGTAGCAATTTTAGCATCGGCGCGGGAAAAATTTTAAACAATGCATATTTTAATAGTCTGCCTTGGAGAATCAGTTGAAGCAACCTATGTTTACGTCGAAATTAAAATATGACCTGTAAGAATTATGCAAAAATGCCAGTATTTGTAGTGATATTGGAAAGATCCTGGACCGATTTCGGCTTGGAATATACATGGAAAAGACAGAATGGACTTTATATTTTTAGTTCCGGTACATTTCATTGGGCGATTTAAGCACTAAATGCCAATTTTATTGATTTTTCGGAGACCATGCAAATGCATTTCAAAATCTGTTTTATACGGAGAAATGTATTAAAATATGAAGTGTCAAAATGTCGCAAAAATGCCGGTTTTTCTTGCGAGATTTTAGGGTTTCTGAACCGTTTTCGACTTGAAAAATACCGGGCAACGCCTCTATAGACCTTCCAGTGTGGATTCCGGAACATATAAATTGAAAAATTGGGCATTCAGTACCATTTTTAACGATTTTTCGATGACGCTGCAAAGCATCAGAATAGTTATTTATGAAACAAGTTGCAAAATGAGCGACTTTTTTGCACTAGATGTGGAGATTGAACCACGAGCGCAGCGAGTGGTTCAACACATCGTGTGCAAAAAAGAAGCTATTTTGCATCGTGTTTCATACAATATTTTTTGTAATTCAGTTATTATTACGAACAATTAGTAAAAAAATATTTGATTTGTTTAAATTCCATTTAGACTAAAATAATGTTAAAGGCATTTTTGTTTCTATGGAAATAGCTTTGATAACAATACAACAATCCTAACGTGATATTACCATGGAAAAGCGTCAATGTCAACAAATATTTGCATAAAATATCTACCTGAACGTCAATCTCTGTTTCCCTATTTTATGGTTAAAAATGAGCGAATCCGATGAGTCTCTTCCTTCCGACGTTGAAGAAATTGCAAAAATGGCAGTTCTCAAGCAAAGCACTTCGGCATGCATAAAAATGGACTCATTTGTGACTGAAATTGTTGAGAATAATGTGGATGAAATACCATCAAATATGAGTACCTAAACCAATGGCAGCAGTATTTCGTGACAATACATTCGAAAATTGCTCGTTTAACATTTATAAGAAATAAGGCATTTAATTTTGTTGTAAAATTGTCGTATAAAAATATTTATTTTTTATTATTAGTCAGTAATTTGTATTCTTAATAAATTTTGTAATAAAATATTTGTTTCATGTGAAATTGAATGGATGTGCTGTATAATGAAATGTGTTTATGGGCGATTAAACTTATTTGAACATGAGTGTTAAAATGAAATCATTTTAGCACTTGTGTTAAAATGAAATGTCATTTTAAAACTTGTGTCAAAATGAGCCACATTTGACAATGAAAATCAATGTCAAAAAAGGTGACATTTCATAACTGAATTACAAAAATATATTATTCCATTAGGTAGTATACGGGGTAAATCACAATGACGGGTCTGATTTAAATTTTGCTCAGATTTGTTATTAATTGAGAACGGCTTATTCTATTGAAAAGAGTGATGTGGCAATCGAAAGGGGAGGAAGTAAGCTATTTTCTTATTTGAAAATAATTTCGACATTTCGTTGGCATGACGACGAAAAACTTGCTATTTCCGATATCTATTGAGTTGGAGACTTGAAATTTGATATATGGGAAGAATTCGGTCAATCATTCAAAATTATATATCTAAAATTTTGATTCGCGTGGTTTCTATAGCAACGATTAAGGATAAAGTTGACAATTTCTAACTCACGCACGGCTGATCTGATTGAAACGAGTGAGGTGGAATCGATTGGCAAGGAAGTAATCTACTTTTTTATGTGAAAATAATTTTGACATTTCTTTGCCGTGACGACGAAAAATTTGCTATTCTCGGTATTTATTGAGTTGGAGAGTTGAAATTTGAAATCTGGGTAGAATTCGGTCAATGATTCCAAAATATTTGTATAAATTTCGATTCCGATGATTAACATAGCAACGACTAAGTATAAAGTTGATCATTTTTAACTCGCGAACGGCTGGTCCGATTGAAACGAGTAAAGTGACGATCGAAATGTTAGAAAGTACACTACATGAATATATGTCTACAGGGTGTCCGAAAAGTCTTTGTATTCGCAAATATCTTTGTCATTAGCACGAAGATAAACTTAAATGAGTCTTATTTCAAGGAAATCGTAATTTTTTTTATTCCTTGGTGTAGTTGTTTATATGTTGGTATGTATACGGAATGTCCAAAAAGTCTTTGTATGCGGAAATATCTTTGCCATTAATACGTAGATAAACTCAATTGAGCCGGTTTTCAAGAAAATCGAAAATATTTAAATTACTATGTGCCGTGTTTGTTGTGTTTGTATGTATGTATACAGGGTGTCCGAAAAGTCTTTGTACGGGCAAATACCTTTGCTATTGGAACAAAGATTAACTTAATTGTCGGATTTAAAGCAAATCGTATATATTTGCATTTCTATGAGTACGGATTTATATGTTTGTATACAGGCTGTCCAAAAAGTTGCTTTGAGCAAATACTCCTATTAATACCAAGATAAACTTAATTAAACCGGATTTCAAGCAGATCGATATTTTTTAAATGTGTTGTATATACGTATACAGGGTGTCCGAAAAGTTTTAGTATGGGCAAATACTTCTACTAGTACCGAGATAAACCTAATTAATTCAGAGTTTAAGTAAATCGGCTATATTCCTATTTAAACGTGTGGGTGTTAGTGTGAATGTATACAGGGTGTCCAAAAAGTCTTGGTATGGGCAAATACTCCTATTAGTACATAGATAAACTTTATTAGGTCGAATATATTTGTATTAACATGTGTTTATGTTTGTATATATGTATACAGGGTGTCCGAAAAGTATTTTTGTTGGCAAAAATCTTTTCTACGTGTAGGTGTTTGTATGAATGTAGCGATACGGTTACGAAGGGCGGTCTATTCTGCATCATCAGTCCGAAGGAGTGTGATATCTTCCTTAATACATGGCCTAGCAACACGAAATTTTCAGGGCGTGACAATGATGATATTACCGACCTTATAGAGCCCCCTCGGGGGGGGGGGGGGCGATTAGGCGGTCTATGCACCCTAGTTATAGACCGCGAAAGCGGTCTATATACCGAGCCTTTGGTCAGAAAAATGTTCGTTGGTTGTCGTGGTTTTCGACATTTTCACCTTTTCAATTTTTTTTCTTGAAAACGGTTAGTGCGGGAGCGATTAAATTTTCTGGGTTAATAGAGGGATAGTGCGTCTAGCTTCGATAAAAAATTCAGTTGTCGCGTTTCGGAGTTATTAAACGTCAAAGTCGAAATTTCCGCGAATTCGTATGGGATCGATTACAGGTCGCAAAAGATAATTAAATCGATTTATATTTTCGGAGGTCGTAGAGGACCGGGAGCTTCAGAACCCTATGGAAATTGGCGATATTCGGAAAATGGGGGGTAATTCTTTTGAATTTTTTATGTCGAAAAATGCCGTTTGGAGACCCTCTTGGGTACTTAATAACTCGAAAACCAAAGGTCGGACAAAAAACGCATTCAAACGAAAAACTTTAAAAACTCAAATACTTTCTTTTTGCAATACATTTACCTATACCTAAAACGGCTGGAAAATGGATTTATTTGAGAAAAACTGGAAATGTCGATTTTAGACCCAAATTTTTCATGGTTGTAATTTTTTTGGGGGTCAAAATGGATCCAAATCAAAATCTCCTATACCTGATCAGAAAGAGCTCGTCAAAATACGTGTAATCCATATTTTGTAGCTTTTTCATTCTTAATAGGAAGGGAGCAATCGACGATTAAATTTCAATTTTTTGCCCTCGACATCGGTACATTTGAATCACTCTGTATTTTTTCCTATCTAATTTTTTCCAAATTTTTCAACGCCATCTTATAGAGAGATTATCAGGCTTTAAAATTAATCTCGAATGGGGAATCCAGGAGCGTATTTAGGGGGTAAAAACTTTTTTTTTTATTTTTGCTATCAAATCCTACTTTCAACCGGCTTAATTAAAGACAAATTTTTTAATTTAGTGCTTCTTTCTGCATTCATTATATGCGCTGAATATCTAACAATACCTCCCAATGATTTAAATCGCTTATTTTTTCGTTTTACTTATTAATAATTAGGTTTATTTGCATTGGGGACGGGCAAAATTTCAAAATTTGCCTTCATGCAGGACCCCAGAAGTTTAGGGAATCTCAGTGAAGGTTACAGTAAGGACGCAGCGGCGGGATCTCCGAAATAGAGTTGCCAAATGAGTGCGACACAGAGTGAAACGAACGATTTTTCTGCATAATCTAAACAAGGATTCGTGGAAGCGTGGCAACACACGTTTATTATAGGATTTATTGCGTTGATATATCTATACGGAGAGCATTTAACAGGGACGTATTTCAGTAAAACCTGAAGATAGAGTTAATTTAGTCGGGTTTCAAGCAAATCGTTTATATTAATTCTGTTTCTATATTATGTGAGTGTTTGTGTGAATGTATACAGGGCGTAACCCAGAATTTCTGGGCAGGGTACCATCCCTGCAAGTCTTTTATGTCGGGGAGTTTTGAATAATTTCGAAAAAATTAAACTTGACAAAATTAAATACCGATTGTGACTAAGGGCGTTAAGTTTGTCCCCAACTTATAGTAGTGCCCTTTTGGTCGGTTTAGTAGCAGAAGAACCCAAGCTGTGAAACAAAATCGACTCATTTGTAAAATAAATATAAAAACCGCGATTTATTAGAAAATAGATTATTTAAGTAGTGCTAGAAGTGACTGGTCGCGGATCGGTAGCCACACGCGTACTTGCCTTTTAAACAAAGCCGTGAGAGGCGCAGCCTCCTGATAGCCGGGAAAACCCTAGGCAGGCGGCGTTTACCGGACGTTTCAGTAAAATAGCGTAAAGGTGAATATAGACGCTCATACTTAAGTGGAATTCACGAAAGGGGACTAACCATCAAGTGTTGGCCATATAGTGTAATATACTTAATTAGGGAAAGTACTAGAAAGCAGCGGCTATTGTAACGGCCATAAGAAAACAACTTAGAATTGTAAGGCCCCTTAGCCATTAAATCGGGTTTAGATATTAAGATTATATCCGGCGTAGGAAAATTTTAGTTTGTTACCCGTAGGTAGTTTAAGGGAGTCGAGGGATGTTACAAACAACGACTGAGACTTAACCCTGAAATTTAAAGTCAAACCTGACAAACATCAGACAATAAAGAAAATAATTGACCCTCCGTGCAAAATTTCAGTTTTGGGTAGTCACAACTACCCAAGTAAAAAATTGCTGGACGTGCCCGTGCCAGCGACAGGCTGCCCAAAACGTCCTGGTTTGAGCAACCTGTCTATTCATGTGTTATATGTATACAGGGTGTCCGAAAAGTCTTAGTATGAGCAAATACTTCTACTAGTACCAAGATAAACTTAATTTTAAGTAAATCGACAATATTCCTATTTAAACGTGTGGGTGTTAGTGTGAATGTATACAGGGTGTCTAAAAAGTCTTGGGATGGGCAAATACTCCTATTAGTACTTAGATAAACGTACGTAGGTCGTATTTCAAGCAAATCGAATATTTTTGTATTAATATGCGTTTATGTTTGTACGTGTGTATGCAGGATGTCTGAAAAGTCTTAGTATTTGCAAATCCTTTTATAAGTACCAAAATAAACTTAATTAAACCGGATTTCAAGAAAATCGTCTATATTTGTATTTATATGTGTGGTTATTTGTAGGTATGTATACAGGGTGTCCGAAAAGTCCTAGTATGGGCAAATACTTCTACTAGTACCAAGATTAATTAATTCGGATTTTGAGTAAATCGACCATATTCCCATTTAAACGTGTGGCTGTTAGTGTGAATGTATACAGGGGGTCCAAAAAGTATTGGGATGGGCAAATACTCCTATTAGTACTTAGATAAACCTAAGTAGGTCGTATTTCAAGCAAATCGAATATATTTGTATTAATATGCGTTTATGTTTGTACGTGTGTATACAGGATGTCTGAAAAGTCTTAGTATTTGCAAATCCTTTTATAAGTACCAAAAATAAACTTAATTAAGCGGGAATTCAACAAAATCGTCTATATTTGTATTTATATGTGTGGATATTTGTATGTATGTATACAGAGTGTCCGAAAAGTCTTAGTATGGGCAAATACTTCTACTAGTAACAAGATAAACGTACTTAATTCGGATTTTAAGTAAATCGACCATATTCCTATTTAAACGTGTGGCTGTTAGTGTGAATGTATACAGGGTGTCCACAAAGTCTTGGGACGGGCAAATACTTCTGTTAGTACTTAGATACACCTAAGTAGGTCGTATTTCAAGCAAATCGAATATATTTGTATTAATATGCGTTTATGTTTGTACGTGTGTATACAGGGTGTCTGAAAAGTCTTAGTATTTGCAAATCCTTTTATAAGTTCCAAAATAACCTTAATTAAGCCGGATTTCAAGAAAATCGTCTATATTTGTATTTATATGTGTGGTTATTTGTATGTATGTATACAGGGTGTCCGAAAAGTCCTAGTATGGGCAAATACTTCTACTAGTACCAAGATTAATTAATTTGGATTTTAAGTAAATCGACCATATTCCCATCTAAACGCGTGGCTGTTAGTGTGAATGTATACAGGGTGTCCAAAAAGTCTTGGGATGGGAAAATACTCCTATTAGTACTTAGATAAACCTAAGTAGGTCGTATTTCAAGCAAATCGAATATATTTGTATTAATATGCGTTTATGTTTGTACGTGTGTATACAGGGTGTCTGAAAAGTCTTTGTATTTGCTAATGCTTTTATAAGTACCAAAATAAACTTAATTAAGACGGATTTCAAGAAAATTGTCTATATTTGTATTTATATGTGATTATTTGTAAGTACGTATACAGGGTGTCCGAAAAGTCCTAGTATGGGCAAATACTTCTACTAGTACCAAGATTAATTAATTCGGATTTTGAGTAAATCGACCACATTCCTATTTAAACGTGTGGCTGTTAGTGTGAATGTATACAGGGTGTCCAAAAAGAATTGGGATGGGCAAATACTCCTATTAGTACTTAGATAAACCTAAGCAGGTCGTATTTCAAGCAAATCGAATATATTTGTATTAATATGCCTTTATGTTTGTACGTGTGTATACAGGATGTCTGAAAAGTCTTAGTATTTGCAAATCCTTTTATAAGTACCAAAATAAACTTATTTAAGCCGGATTTCAAGAAAATCGTCTATATTTGTATTTATATGTGTGGTTATTTGTATGTATGTATAGAGTGACCGAAAAGTCTTAGTATGGGCAAATACTTCTACTAGTACCAAGATAAACGTACTTAATTCGAATTTTAAGTAAATCGACCATATTCCTATTTAAACGTGTGGCTGTTAGTGTGAATGTATACAGGGTGTCCAAAAAGTCTTGGGATGGGCAAATACTACTATTAGTACTTAGATAAACGTAATTAGGTCGTATTTCAAGCAAATCGAATATATTTGTATTCATATGTGTTAATGTTTGTATGTATGTATACAGGGTGTCCGAAAAGTTTTTTGGTGGCAAAAATCCGTCCGGGGAGCGGACGACTTTGAAAAAATGTTTCTATGTGCAGATGTTTGTATGTATATAGCGATACGGTTGCGAAGAGCGGTCTATTCTGCATCATCAGTCCGAAGGAGTGTGATATCTTCCTTAATACATGGCCTAGCAACATGAAATTTTCAGGGCATGACAATGATGATATTACCAACCTTATAGAGCCCCCTCGGGGGCGATTAGGCGGTCTATCCAATCTAGTTATAGAGCGCCAAAGGCGCTCTATATAACGCCCCGTGAGTGAGAAAAATGTATGTTTGTTGTCCAATTCTGTTTTTCGGCAATCTCAATTTTTTTTCTCCGAGATGGTTGCAGGTGGAACCTTCAAATTTTCTGGGTTAAGAGGGATAGTGCGTCTAGCTTCGATAAAAAATGCAGTTATACAGGGTGTTCCGTTTCGGAGCTATTAAACGTCAAAGTCGAAATTTCCGCGAATTCCTATGAAATCGATTACAGGTCGCAAAACTTAATTAAATCGATTTCAGTTTTCGGAGGTTGTAGAAGACCGGGAGCTTCAGAACCCTATTGAAACTGGCGGTATTCGGTAAATGGGAAGTAATTCTTTTGAATTTTTTTATGTCGAAAAATGCCCTTTGTAGACCCCTCTTTGGCGCTTAATAAGTCGAAGCCGGAACATCGGACAGAAAAACGTATTTGAACATAAAACTAAATAATCTCAAATACCTTCTTTTTGCAATACATTTACCTATACCTAAAACGACTGGAAATTGGAAAAATTTGGGAAAAACTGAAAATTACAATTTTTCATGCAAATGTTTGACGGTTTTCAAATTTTTGGGGGGTCAAAATGGATTCAAATCGAAATCCCATGTGCCTTATCGGAAAGAGCTCGCCGAAATACGTGATTTTCATATTTTTTGGTCCCTTAATTCTTAATAGGAAAGGAGCAATCGATAATTAAATTTCGGTTTTTAACCATTTTTTTTCATGACATCTCTACATTCGAATCACTCTGTATCTTTTCCTATCTAATTTCTTCCAACTTTTTCAACGCTATCCCTTGGGGATATAATCAGGCTTTAAAATGAATCCCGAATGGGTGATCCCGGGCCGGATTTAGGGGGTAAAAACACATTTTTTCTGTTTTTTTCCATCAAAATTCATCTTTAAATGGCATTATTATGTATTATTTCTCTTATTTAACAGCTCTTTTTTGGTTTATTTTCTTCCGTCATCATCTGAGAACACTGCTAACTAATTAAAACTCCATATTTTTGCGTTAAAGTTATAAATAAATAAGTTTTCTTCCTTCGGTGCAGGAAAAATTTTAAAAACTGCGAATATTAAACCATGCCATGAAAAAAAAACAATTGAACTGGTGACGCTTTACATCGAAGTTAAATATGAGCTGTCAAAATATCCAGTTTTTCTAGCGATATTTTAAAGATCCTGAGCCAGTTTCGGCTTGGAATATACATGGAATTGATAGAATGGACGTTTTTTATCTATTACTGACCATTTCGTAGCACGAGATGGGCATTAAATATCATTTTTTTGAAATTTTTGTTGACCCTACATTGCATTATAAAAATCAATTTCTATAAGGGAAAATGTATTAATTTAATTATAATGCATGAAATGTCACAATTTGGCTAAAATGTCAGCCTTTTGATTCGAAATAGGAATGACTCTGGACCAACTTCGGCTTGAAATTTACCGGGCAAGGGATTTAGGGACCTTATACTTTCAGTAGAAAGACATTTCATTTCATAATATACCGATTAAATACCATTTTAATCGATTTTCCTATGACGCTACAAAGCTTCATTGAAGATTCTAATATGGAGATCAGTGGCATCGAAAAAAAAAATATGCATTTTATTTTCTAACCATGAGCGTGTATACCTTTGTGGCAATATATTAGTTATTATTGAATAATTTGAATTTAATTTTAGGGAAATGACTTGATTCGGATCGTTTTAAAGTAACCAGAACGATTCGAAAATACATTTTATACTTTGTGTTGTTGTTTTTATGTTGGTATGTATACAGAATGTCCAAAAAGTCTTTGTATGCGGAAATATCGTTGCCATTAGTACGAATATAAACTTATTGAGCAGGTTTTCAAGAAAATCGAAAATATTTAAATTACTATGTGTCGTGTTTGTTGTGTTTGTATGTATGTATAGTACAGGGTGTCCGAAAAGTCTTTGTATGGACAAATACCTTTGCTATTTGTACAAAGATAAACTTAATTATCGGATTTAAAGCAAATCGTATATATTTGCATTTCTATGTGTACGGAGATATATTATGTTTGTATACAGGCTGTCCAAAAAGTCCTGGTTGGAGCAAATACTCCTAGTAGTAGCAGGATAAATAATTCTATTAATACCGAGATAAAATTACTTAATTGGGATTTTAAGTAAATCGACTATATTCCTATTTAAACGTGTCGGTGTTAGTTTGAACGTATACAGGGTGTCCAAAAAGTCTTGGTATGGGTAAATACTCCTATTATTACTTAGATAAACTTTATTTGGTCGGATTTCATGCAAATCGAATACATTTGTGTTAATATGTGTTTATGTTTGTATGTACGTATACAGGGTGTCCGAAAAGGTTTTTTGTTGGCAAAAATAATTTCTACGTGTGGTGTTTGTATGTGTGTAGCGACACGGTTACGAAGGGCGCTCTATTCTGCATCATCAGTCCGTAGGACTGTGATATCTTCCTTAATACATGGCCTAGAAACACGAAACTTTCAGGGCATGACAATGATGATATTACCGACCTTATAGAGCCCCTCGGGGGTGATTAGGCGCTCTACGCGTGCTAGTTATAGACCGCCCGCCGAGAGGTCTATATACCGACCCGTTGGTGAGAAAAATGTCCGTTGGTTGGGGAATCGTGTCTTTCGAAAATCTCAATTTTTTTCTCCGAGACGGTTGTGGGTGGAACGTTCAAATCTTCTGTGTTAATAGGGGGATAGTGCATCTAGCTTCAGTAAAAAATTCAGTTATACAGGGTGTTCCGTTTCGGAGTTATTAACCGTCAAATGCGAAATTTCCGCGAACTCGTATGGGATCGATTACAGATCGCAAAACTTAATTAAATCGATTTAAATTTTCGGAGGTTGAAGAGGACCGGGAGCTTCAGAACCCTATTGAAACTAGCGGTATTCGGAAAATGGGAAGTAATTCTTTTGAATTTTGTTATGTCGAAAAATGCCGTTTGCAGACCCCTCTTTGGCGCTAAATAACTCGAAGCCGGAACGTCGGACAGAAAAACGTATTTGAACATAAAACTAAAGAATCTCAAATACTTTCTTTTTGCAATACATTTACCTATACCTAAAACGACTGGAAATTCGAAAAATTTGGGAAAAACTGGAAATTACGATTTTTCATGCAAATTTTTGACGGTTTTTATTTTTTTTTCGGGGTCAAAATGTATTCAAATCGAAATCCCATGTGCCTTATCGGAAAGAGCTCGCCGAAATACGTAATTTTCATATTTTTTGGTTCCTTCATTCTTAATAGGAAAGGAGCAATCGACGATTAAATTTCGATTTTTGACGACTTTTTTTCATGACATCTCTACATTCGAATCACTCTGTATCTTTTCCTATCTAATTTCTTCCAACTTTTGCAACGTTATCCCATGGGGATATAATCAGGCTTTAAAATAAATCCCGAACGGGTGATCCAGGACCGGATTTAGGGGGTAAAAACTATTTTTTTTTATTTTTTCCATCAAAATTCATCTTTCAAGGGCATTATTCTGTTATTTAACAGTTCTTTTTGGGTTTATTTTCATCCCTTATCATCTGAGAACACTCCTAACTAATTAAAATTCCATATTTTTTCGTTAAAGTTATAAATAAATAGATTTTTTTACATCGGTGCAGGAAAAATTTTAAAAAGACATATATTAAATGCCTTGAAAAAACAATTGAACGGACTCTCTTTACATCGAAATTAAAATATGACCTGTCAAAATGTCATGAAAATACCAGTTTTTGTTGCAATATTGGAAGGTTCCTGGACCGATTTCGGCTTGGAATATACATGGAAAAGACAGAATGGACTTTATATTTTTAATTCCGGTACATTTCATTGGACGATTTAAGCATTAAATACCAATTTTATTGATTTTGCTGAGGCCATGCAAATGCATTTCAAAATCAGTTTTATACGGATAAATGTATTAAAATATGAAGTGTCTAAATGTCGCAAAAATGCCAGTTTTTCTTGTGAGATTTTAGGCTTTCTGGATCGTTTTGGGCCTGAAAATACCGGACATCGCCTCTGTAGACCTTCCCGTGTGGATTCCGGAACATATAATTTGAAGAATTAGTCATTAAATACCAGTTTTAACAATTTTTCGATGACGCGGCGAAGCATCAGAGAAAGGTTATTCCATTAGGTACCATCCGGGGTGCATATTTCCGTTTCCTATTGGGCTAGCGCAACCGGGTGCGCCAATCGTACAGGTAAATTGGGGCCAAGCGAATCAGAGGGCACCCTAAGGTCGGAACAGGGTTAGCACCTGGTTAGGGGCCCTGACAAGTCTCTTTCCTCGCAGGCGAAGAGACTTGTCAGGACCCCTAACCAACGAAAAATGCGGTCGGAACAGGGTTAGGACCTGGTTAGGGGCCCTGACAAGTCTCTTTCCTCGCAGGCGAAGAGACTTGTCAGGGCCCCTAACCAACGAAAAATGCGGTCGGAACAGGGTTAGCACCTGGTTAGGGGCCCTGGCAAGTCTCTTCGCCTGCGAGGAAAGACTTGTCAGGGCCCCTAACCAGGTGCTAACCCTTTTCCGACCTTAGGGTGCCCTCCGATTCGTTTGGCCCCAATTTACCTGTACGATTAGCGCACCTGGTTGCGCTAGCCCAATAGGAAATGGAAAAATGCATCCGGGGTATATGACAATGACGGGTCTGATTTAAATTATGCTTAGATTTGATATTAATGTTTTAAAGTAACCAGAACGATTCGAAAATACATTTTATACCTTTCGGCATGATGTGGGTGATTGTATATACAGCGTGTCTTCGGAACTTCTTACCATATGGTAAAAATTTTTATTATTGATTTTATGAAAAAAAGTGCCTCTTTATAAAAAGTTCTGCATCATGAGAAAATAGCATCGTCATTCCAAAATTTGATCTTGGACATACAGGGAGGCTCAAAAATGTAAAAGTCCCAATCCATGTGAAGCTAAAGACACAAAATCGTTATTTAAAGGTAAACTGCCACTGTAAATGTACTAGAGTTAACTTTTTGTATGTTAGTGGATTAGGTTTGGAACATACAGGAATCCCAAAAATAAAATTATTATAAACTTCACAAAAAAAGTAAATCTTCATAAAAAGTTCTACCTTGTAAAAAAAGAACATGGCTATTTATAAACTAGATGTAGGACAATACAGGGTGACTTAAACAGCTGAAAGTCACAATTTACATTTAAATTATTTTGCCACCTGTATGTCCCATATAAAAATTTTTAATAACCATGCTCTTTTTTCACAATGTAGAACTTTTTATGAAGATATACTTTTTTTGTAAAGGCGATTGTTATACATTTACCTATACCTAAAATGACCGGAAATAGGAAAAATTTGAGAAAAACTAGAAATTACGATTTTTTATGCAAATTTTTGACGGTTTTTACTTTTTTTCGGGGTCAAAATGGATCCAAATCGAAATCCCATGTGCCTTATTGGAAAGAGCTCGCCGAACTACGTTGTAAACATATTTTGTAGTTCCTTCATTCTTAATAGGAAAGGAGCAATCGATAATTAAATTTCGGTTTTTAACCATTTTTTCATGACATCTCTATATTCGAATCACTCTGTATCTTTTCCTATCTAATATCTTCCAACTTTGTCAACGCAATCCCTTGGGGATATAATCAGGCTTTAAAATGAATCCCGAATGGGTGATCCAGAACCGGATTTAGGGGGTAAAAACACATTTTTCTATTTTTTTCCATCAAAATTCATCTTTAAATGGCATTATTATATATTATTTATCTTATTTAACAGCCCTTTTTTGGTTTATTTTCTTCCCTCATCATCTGAGAACACTGCTAACTAATTATAATATAATATAATATTTTTGCGTTAAAGTTATAAATAAATAGGTTTGTTTCCATCAGCAGCAGGAAAAATTTTAAAAACTGCGAAGTTTAAACCATGCCATGGAAAAAACAATTGAACTGACGACGCTTTACATCGAAGTTAAATATGAGCTGTCAAAATATCCAGTTTTTCTAGCGATATTTTAAAGATCCTGAGCCAGTTTCGGCTTGGAATATACATGGAATTGATAGAATGGACGTTTTTTATCTATTACTGACCATTTCGTAGCACGAGATGGGCATTAAATATCATTTTTATGAAATTTGTGTTGACCCTACATCGCATTATAAAAATCAATTTCTATACGGGGAAATGTATTAATTTAATTATAGTGTGAAATGTCACAATTTGGCTAAAATGACAGCATTTTGTTGTGAGATTGGAAGGAGTCTGGACCAACTTCGGCTTGAAATTTACCGGGCAAGGGATTTAGGGACCTTATACTTTCGGTAGAAAGACATTTCATTTGATAAATTTGGCTTTAACTACCAATTTTATCGATTTTCCGATGACGCTACAAGACATCATTGAAGATTCTAATATTGCGCTCAGTGGCATCGACAAATATAATATCCAAAAATATGCATTTTATTTCCTAAGCAAGAGCGTGTATACCTTTGGGCCAATATATGAATTATTATGAAATAATTTTAATTTAATTTTAGGGAAATGAATTGATTCGGATCGTTTTAAAGTAAAGAGAACGATTCGAAAATACATTTTATATCCTTCGACAAGCGGGTGATTGTATATATGTCTACAGGGTGTCCGAAAAGTCTTTGTAAGCGCAAATATCTTTGTCATTAGCACGAAGATAAACTTAATTGAGTCTTATTTAAAGGAAATCGTAATTTTTGTATTCCTTTGTGTGGTTGTTTATATGTTTGTATGTATACAGAATGTCCAAAAAGTCTTTGTATGCTCTGTGTCTTTGCCATTAGTACGAAGATAAACTTAATTGAGTTTTCAAGAAAATCGAAAATATTTAAATTACTATGTGTCGTGTTTGTTGTGTTTGTATGTATGTATAGTACAGGGTGTCCGAAAAGTCTTTGTATGGGCAAATGCCTTTACTATGTGTACAAAGATAAACTTAATTGTCGGATTTAGAGCAAATCGTATATATTTCCATTTCTATGTGTACGGATTTATATGTTTGTATACATGCTGTCCAAAAAGTCTTGGTTGGAGCAAATACTCCTAATAGTATAAAGATACTCCTAATAGTAGAAAGAGCTCGCCGAAATACGTAATTTTCGTATTCTTTGGTTCCTTCATTTTTTATAGGAAGGGAGCAATCGACGATTAAATTTCGATTTTTGACTATTTTTTTTATGACATCTCTACATTCGAATCACTCTGTATCTTTTCCTATCTAATTTCTTCCAACTTTTTCAACGCTATACTTTGGGGATATAATCAGGCTTTAAAATAAATCCCGAACGGGTGATCCAGGACCGGATTTAGGGAGTACAAAATCATTTTTTCTATATTTTTCAACAAAAATTCATCTTTAAAAGGCATTATTATATATTATTTCTATTATCTAAGAGTTCTTTTTTGGTTTATTTTCTTCCCTCATCATCTGAGAACACTTCACCCCAATTAAAATTGCATATTTTTTCTTTAAAGTTATAAATAAATAAATTTTTTCTATCAGGGCACGAAAATTTTCTAAAAAGTGCGAATTTTAAACCATGCCATGGAAAAAAATAATTGAACAGATGACGCCTTACATCGAAATTAAATATAACCTGTCAAAATATCCAGTTTTTCTACCGATATTGGAAAGATCCTGGACCAGTTTCGGCTTGGAATATACATGGAATCGATAGAATGGACGTTTTTTTATGGACCCCGGTGCATTGCCTAGCATGAGCTTGGCTTTAAATATCGTTTTTATTGAATTTTTGTTGACTCTACATTGCATTATAAAAATCAATTTCTATACGGAGAATGCATTAATTTAATTATAATGTCTGAAGTGTCAAGCTTTTTGTTGCGAGATTGGAAGGAGTCCAACTTCGGCTTGAAAGGGTCTCGACGGGTTTCCATATGAAATCTGCACTGGCGTCTTTGTTGACATTGGTGCCATTAACTTTTGGCCAATTACACAGCTCCACAAAAAAAATTCGATAAATTACCCCTGGAATATGACTATATCTACCATATGGTTTTGGGGTCGCTGAATCCAAATTCGGGGTCCATTTAACCCCATCACGTCAGGATTTTTCATAACCTCAAAAGAAAAACCCAAATCCTCAAAAAATCCTCTATCCATTGATCACTTAATCCCAATAATCCCATAACCTCTTTATTCCTTCATCCCTTAAACTCTTAATTCCTGAAACCCATAACCCCTAAAACCCATAAACCCCATAACCAGAAAACCCATAAACCCCAACACACGAATAAGTAGTACTTGCAAGTAGCAATGATGTCCAAAGATTTAACTTATAAGATTTCGTGCATGAAGCTCTCCTTTGCTGGGTTATTGAGTTGTGTGGTTATTACAGAATATGGGGTTAAGACTCAAGAAGCATGAATGGCTTGAACATACTGTGTTTCAGTGCTTTAACGCACCAAAGTCTTTTTCTTACGGGGTTATGGGGTTTTTCGGGGTATAGCATTTGGAGTCTATGAGGTTAAAGGGTTATGGGTTAAAGGAATTAAGGGGATATGGGCTTGTAAAGTTATTAAAGAATATGAGTTTAAGGCTCAACAAGCATGCACGGCTCGAACATACTGTGTTTCAACGCGCATAAGTTTCTATCTTGCTGGGTTATGGGATTTCGGGGTTATAGCGTTTTGAGGTTTATGGGTTTTGGGGTTTATGGGTTTTGGGGTTTATGGGTTTCGGGGGTTATGGGTTTCAGGAATTAAGAGTTTAAGGGATGAAGGAATAAAGAGGTTATGGGGTTATTGTTATTGGCATTAAGTGATCGACGGATAGAGGATATTTTGAGGATTCGGATTTTTCTTTTGAGGTTATGAAAAATCCTGCCGTGATGGGGTTAAATGGACCCCGAATTTGGATTCAGCTACCCCAAAAACATATGGTAGATATAGTCATATTCAAGGGGTAATTTATTGAATTTTTTTTTGTGGAGCTGTGTTATCAAACCCCTAACTTCATTAATTTTTGAAGAATGGGGGTTACAACCCCTAACTTCAAAATTATTTTTCTACGAAACTATGATAAATGTTTGAATGAAACCAAAGCGACATGAAAGCTCCCAATTAGCTTTACATTACATATTTTTTATAATTTTCCAAATAATTTTAAGGCTGTAAAAAATATTGAAAAAAATAGGGGTAGTTTTAGTGGCTATTTCTTGAGGTACACCGACCAAAATAAACACGTATATTCAGTACGTATCCAACTACAGTACGTAACAATTACATAGATGTGTGATGGGTGGAACATATTAAAAAAAAATAAAAATTCTATGCAAGTAGCCATAATATGGTAAACTGATACTAGTTGAGACTCTTAATATACCGCGCTTATAACAATAATAAAAATAATAAAAAAATAAAAATTAATTATTTATGTTTATTTTGTTGTTGTTCTTTATGTTTTGATTTATTTTCAATTATTGCTATTTTCTTTTACCACGGCTCCTCAGTCACATGTAGTCGCTTGAGAGCTAGGTCGCGGGATTTTTATTTTCAGAATTTTTTGGGCGCCATCCAACCAAAGGGGTTGGAAAAGAGAGAAAGACAAAATGAAGAAAGAAAACAATTAATTAATTTATTAAATTTTCCCTATCCTCTGAAAGAGAAAATAATTCAATAATGCACGTCAATCTAAAACAATAATTTTATTGTAAGTACTATTTAAAGGCCAAGCCAATCATAATATTTATAACAATTGAAATTTCTATAAACACAGCAATTTAAATTAATCTACAAAATATTAGACAAGACAGTAAAATATAGTATCTGTATTACCAGTTCCAAGTAGACCAAGACATAATACCAAATTAATGACATAGATTAAGTAATAATCAAATAATTCCAATTTCTTTATCCGAACTTGAAATTATTTCCTAGACAAAATATGTATCTAAGATTTAAAAAAAGGATATTGACTTATTTTAACAAATTGAGGTACACAATTTTGCAGGGGTTAAAGAGACAAGTATAGTGTAGATAATAATCTGTAGGGAACGGTACTCTCTCGAGTCAGTGTTACTCTACTCAAAATAAACAAAAAGTTAAGCAGATTTTAATGGTATAAACAAAAAGTTGAATGCTATCATAAGCTAAACAAAAAATGTAACTGGGGTCAAGGGTTAACAAAAATCATTTCGTAGTTCATCGTGAACATATCCATGAATTGTAAATTAAACTAACCAACTGATTGCTTTTTATTAGCAAAAAGTTGCATCAAAGCCGAAAAGGCACTTAAAATACCCCTTGAGGAGCTAAATCAAGGCCAATTAATAATATTTAATAATACAATTATAATTTATAATTATAATTTTAAGAGATAAATGAGAGAGAGAAAAATCTAATCAGTATGACTTTTGTGAAAGGAAGTATTAGCTAAATATTTAAATAAAATACCGGGTGATTACATTTAACATAGTTATTCTATCAAATAATTAAGTAAAAGATAAATATTGCCAGGACTTAGCATGATACTTCAGGGTTGGGATAGAACTAAAAATGTCTTTAAAATTTACTCATCTCTATAGTTTGGTGACCACTTGAACAGATTCTCGGCTGGGCTGTGCGTCCAGAGCTCTGGGCCACGGAAATGTCAGGCAGGACTACGGCTATTCACCAGATGGATTCTTCATCCAAAGACGTCCTTCACCAACAAAATGACAAACCAGTACTCGGTAACACCCAAAACTGTCAGGCAGGACCACGGCTATTCACCAGATGGATTCTTCATCCAAAGTCGTCCTTCACCAACAAAAGTCTTGGTCTCCCACAGACCCTGAGATTAAGCTAATCCCTTATCTTCATAGAACCAAAGGGGTGTCTATTCTTTAAATCCGGACGCTCACAGATTGGATAGGACAGAAGAGATATCTCGGTGAAGACGGGTCAATCCTTATCTTCACAGAAACGAAGGGTTGTCTAGTATTTAAATCCGGACGCTCACAGATTGGATAGAATAGAAGATATAATAGAAAGGATGGGTTGTCTAGTATTTAAATCCGGGCGCTCACAGATTGGAAGGAACAGAAGAGATATCTCGGTGAAGATTAGTTATTCCATATCTTCACTGAAATGAAGGGTTGTCTATTATTTAAATCCGGACGCTCACAGATTGGGAAGAATAGAAGAGATAATTGTAAGAAGCATGAGGACCGATTATCAGGACTTCGTGAAAGTAGACATGATTAGTACCATGAAAATGTAATATACAGGGTTGGAATGCAAAATATTAAAGGGGTTTCGTACAGTTAAGAATGTAAAAACCATGAAATATATATGGTAGAGAGAAGATATGATATAAAAACTTAAGTGAAGAAAAATTTAAGTGATAAAAAAATGTATGGTAGAAAAACTTAGGTGAAGATAAAAACCTGAAACAAAATGGTGGCAATTAGCAACGACGTAGTGAAATCCTAAGGTTTCAACTTACCCGTTGGTCTGGTTTCTTCGGCAATGTAGAAAAGGAAAAATCCGAATTAACGGACGGAAAGGCGTTAGAAGTAGATTTTTAAATCCGGCTGAGACCGCGACACTTTTAAAAGGTCATTTAATACTTAACGTGCATTCACATTCACTTTTCTTTATGCTATCTTTGCCGGCTTCTCGATGAAAATAGGACGCAATTCGATCAGATTTTTACTTTTATTAAGACAAGTCCATAAAAAATGAAGAATCGGAACCAATGAGGCAGACACTGGAACCCAGGTGACCCGTGAACTGTCACTCAACACATTTTAGCGTAAAATACTACATGAAAATCGCTCGAAAATCTAGGAAAACAGGCTTATAATTGAAAATAGAATTGAATTCCCGACGTAAACCCATATTAATTCCGGAAAAAGATAGGTTAAAATCACCTAAATTTGCAGAAATACAGTTTGCTGCCGTCCTAGTTCGTCTAGCACGCCTTGCTCCTCGCACTCGCTGGACACGGTCAAAGTATTAGAGGTTGGCTAAGGTTAGGTTCGAAATTCGGCATTTGGCCTTAAACTCTTAAAAACCATAGGCGTAGGTATTAATTTTATGGACTTTAAGGTTTATGAAATGAAAGTAAAATAATATAAATGAATTTCAACGTAAGTCGTAACAAGCATGAAATGGTTGTTACAAATACCCCCTTTCATAAATTATAATAAATTTTAAATCACATAAATGTTCAACTACATAAATCATGGCAACAGGCTGCCTTACATAATTTTTCTTACAAACTAAACTTATATCTAAGTTAAGAACCTACTAACTAACCAGGGAAAGGTGTGAACCTTTCACTCGGAGTCTTCCGAATCGAGACTGGTGTCCAAAAACGGTTTTAAATCTTTAATATGATATCGTCCAATATTTCTATCGTTCTCATCCAACAATTCATAAATCAGTGGAGAAATCTTTTTATTGACTTTACATTTAATGAATTTTTTCGCAAGCTTTTTTGAAAAGTAATTTCCAGCATCAGATAATATAAAGTTTCTTTTATAAACTGTGTCACCCTCCTCAAACTCAAGGTGCCTCTTTCTTAAATTATAATACCTTTTATTTCTTTCATAAGCTTTATTAATACTTTTTGAAACTTGCTCATAGATTTCTGGCAGTTTTGAAAGTTCCTTAGCCAAAGTCTGTCTGCCATCGAATTTATAGGGGGATAGATTTTTATTTTCAATAAGGCCAAAATAATCACCTGAGGTAGGTAAATTACGTCCAAAAGTTAAAAAGGCCGGTGAAAAGGAAGTGGATAAGTGAGTGGTGGTGTTTATAGCATTACAAATGTGGTGAATCTGTTTATCCCAATCACGGTGGTTATTCCCCTTGATGAAAGACCTAATAGCGGTACCTATCACTCTATTAGCACGCTCTACGTTATTTGTTTGTGGGTGGTATCTCGCGTTATACCAAATATTCTTGATCTTATAGTTTTTTAAAATACTCGTGAACTCTTGTGATTTAAATTGGCTACCGCTGTCTACTACTATGGTCTGGGGAACCCCAAAGTACATAAAAACAAATTCATCAAGGAAGTTACAAATTTCCTTAGCCAATGCACATTTCATTTTATGAATAAAAGTGAATTTAGTAAACCAATCTACTATGACTAGCAGATAACAAAAGCCGGATTTAGATTTTGGAAAAGGTCCCTGTATATCTATTGAAAGTAATTTAAAAGGCACTGAAACATTTTTAGGTGCTCCCATTGGCCCTGCCCGAGCAAATTGTGATACTTTTTG
Source organism: Philopedon plagiatum (assembly GCA_963971165.1). NCBI lineage: Eukaryota > Metazoa > Arthropoda > Insecta > Coleoptera > Curculionidae > Philopedon > Philopedon plagiatum. The sequence continues at coordinate 53,054,591 of OZ020192.1, read as the reverse complement.
TTCATTACAAATCTGACAATGATAGATATACTTTTTTATGTCTGACCTCATTCCAGGCCACCAAAATTGTTAAAAAAGTTTGTCAAAACACTTTCTAAAGCCAAAATGAGCCCCTAACGGGCTATCATGAAATTTTTCCAAAATTTCTTTTCTATTACTTTTAGAAGCAACTACTTTCCAATTCTTCTGATTAATATTAAGATTATGATCACTAAGAAAATGTTTATATAGGGTGTTACCCTCTACTCGAAAAAGTGGATAATCTTGAGGTTGATTTTGTACTTTATCTATTAATTTTGAATACCATTTATCGTTTGGTGAGTTATTTAAGGTTGAAATTTCCGGAAAATTGCGGCTAAGGGCGTCAGCAACTACATTTGATACTCCTGATCTATGTTTTAGTACGAAATTAAACTGTGACAATAGGATTGACATTCTAGCCAACCTACCCATGGGGTTTTCTAAACGAAAAAACCATTGTAACGAATAGTGGTCAGTCTAAATAGTAAAAGTGGGACCGCCTTCAATGTAGGATCTAAATTTTAAAACGGCATGTACTATGGCCAACAGCTCTTTTTCTGTGACAGTCATATTAATTTCAGATTTTGTTAATGTACGAGATGCATAAGCTATAACATATTCGTCCTCGCCGTCGAACTGGGTGAGCACAGAACCTACGGCCGCGTTAGATGCGTCGGTCCGAATGGTAAAGGGTTTCGAAAAATCGGGGTTGCGCAATACAGGGGTGGAAACTAATCTTTTTTAAATATTTTCAAAAGCCAGTTCTGCTTCTGGGTTCCATTCTACTATTTGTTTTTTTTTTGCCTTTTGTAAGGTTATTTAAGGGGACAATAAGCTCAGAAAAATTTTTGATAAATTTACGATACCAGGATGCCATTCCTACAAAACGTTTGATACCTGTGACATCTTTAGGCTTTTGATAATTACAAATTGCCGAAATTTTATCAGGGTTCGCGTGTAGTCCGTTTTTATCTACTACGTAACCCAGGAAAGCAAGACTAGGTTGGCAAAATTTACATTTTTTCGCGTTGATAGTAAGACCAGCCCTTTTTAGGGTATTAAAAACTTTATCTAAGGTTTCAAGGTGAGAATCAAAATTACTGTTTACTACAACTAAATCATCCAAATATACGAAAATGTTATTTTCTAAGGTCGGATCAAAAAGTCTATCCATGAGTTTTTGAAGCGTTTGAGCAGCATTACACAAACCAAAAGGCATACGTACGAACTCGAAATGTCCTCTATTAATAACGGTAAACGCGGTTTTAGCACACGAATCTTCACTAAGTTTGATTTGCCAGAAGGCGTGCTTTAAGTCAATAGAAGTTAGAAACTGTGCATCTCTAACCTTGTCCAGAATTCTGGACAAATACGGCAGCGCATATGGATCTTTAACCGTTACAGCGTTAATTGTAACGTCCATCATAACATAAACGATATTCACCAGAATCTTTTTTAACAAGCAACACGTTAGCCGAATAAGGGCTAGTAGACGGCCTAACAACACCAAGGTTCAATAATCTGTCTATTTCGTCATTCATATGCTTTTGCATGTACGGGGAAAGAAGAAATGGTCTTTTTCGAAAGGTTCCTTACAAGTAACTTCAATTTTATGTTCTATCAGGTCTGTAAAACTCAAGGTTTCGGAAACTAATTCATTAAATTTTTTAATTGTTGCCTCTAATCTACATTTTTGTTCAACTGTTAGGTTATTTTCAGATTGAATGGAGATTTTTTAAAATTTTTCTTTTACTATAATTTCGTCCAAATCAAAGGCTTTGACAAAACCATATGAATTATCTTTAAAGTTTAATTTTAAATTTACTCTTTGACAAAAGTCTATTCCTAAAATAAGTGTTTGCCGAATACTTGGAACTACAAGAACATCTAAATCCACCGTTCTATCACCTAAACTAAGAGGAATGGTTATTAAGCCTAAAGTTGATTGCGGGCTGCCATCAGCAGTGGTTATCGATTCTTTAAAGGGTTTAATATTAATTTTGAATCCTAATTCAGAAATAAGTTTATAACCTCTTTTTCCTATTACATTTTGCATAACCCCGGTATCTAACAAGGCGGTTACTACTTTATCCTGAATTGATACGTCCAAATAAGGTCTTTGGTCTCCAAAGGACTTTTTTAAAAACAAAGGAGAAATCTCGTTATGCCGAAAGAAATGTCTGATCGTATTTAACCAGTTTGACCAGTTGTTTGATAAATGAAAATTATCGGACTTTAATTTTGATCTATACCTCTCCCTGCCGGCGGTGGAGGGGTAGTTTCTTCGTTTTTTGCGCATCTATTACATTTTGTTTTAATGAAATTTTTCTGCCCACATCTATAACAGAAAATTTTTCTTTTTAACTTGCAATTTGGAAAAAGGTGACCTTCTTGGTCGCAATTGTAACAAACTATCTTTTTGCTTAAGGCTGATATATCTGAGGGATTAACTGAATTTAAATTTGCTTGAGTGGTTGAGGATTTGTCTTGGAAATCAATTAAATCTTCGAAGCCATTATCAGACCTATTTAATTGCTGATCTAAGCTCATGTCCCGAGGACTCCTATTTACGTTACCATGCTCACTTTGGGAGCTGGCTAACTCAGAAACATTTTTGTTAACATTATGATATTTCAGATAAGGTTTTCTGTATGCCAATTCTGGTTCTAAGGTGGTTGAATTACATAATGGAGGAGCTTGAAAATTTCCTGCCCTAATTTTTGTGTCTTCCAAAATTCTACATAGGTTTTTAAGTTCAAACAAGGACATTGGTTGCCTTAAGGCAAACTGTTGTTGATAATAGGGTAATAAGTTTCTAATTATTAATTTTAACTGAACATTGCCATCTACCGGACTCATAAATCTCTTAAATAAGTTTTCCATGACCGCTATGAAAATTAGGGGTCTCTCCGTAGCAGCCTGGGTACGAGATCTGATCTCATCCCACAACGCTACTTCATAATCAATGGGCAAAAAATTTAATCGCAAATGATAAACTAATTCATCCCAACTATTTATCAGGTTTCTAAACGAGCGAAACCATATTAAAACGTCACCTTCAAATAATTCATGAGAAAAGTTGAGAAGTCCTTCTCTGGGTATTTTATAAGCTAAGCAAAATTCTTCAACTCGGTCCAGGAAACTATGTAAGCTTTGATTTTTACCATCAAATTTTAAATTTAACCGATTTATGGGGGGTAACCTATAATTATCCTGACTATTAATCATGGCACTACCTACCGTGTGATAACTTGGTATTGATCTAAATTGTGAGTTATTGCCTAAGTTTTGTGAAAATGGAAATGGCGCCGGCGCATTTAAGCTAGCTAAAAAACTATTTGCCAATCCCGAACTTTGACATATATTGGGGGGTAATTGCGAGTTTAGGTTAGAAATTTGGTAAGGCTGGGTTGTCTGTCCATGGCTATATAGGCATGGGTTGCTTATGTTTTGGCCATTATTACTGCCTATGTGTTGAGTATTTGCCTGCGGCATAAAATTTGCAGTGTTTGCTTGAGGAAATGGGTAAAGGTTTTGGTTATACGGAGGAAATGTCTGGCTGCGCGAGACAGGTCCTTCAGGATCTCTAAATAAACCATCCGAGACATTGTGTCTGGTAGCGCTTTACGCGAAAATTTTTCTGCAGCGTTAGTTTGATTATCAGTTTGTATCTGAACGCATCTAGGTGGTGCTAAATTTATATTATCTCTGTTATGGGTATTAGGTGTAGTGTTAGTGTTTTGTATATGAGGGTTTATGGTGAAATTGTGACACATTCTGGATATTCCCCTCCCTAACATGAATTTGTTCCTGAGAATGAACAGGGTTATCTAAATTCTGCCCTTGATCATTATTAGATGGGTTATACTTATTGTTATTAGTGACTGGTAAGTCTTGAGGTAAAGTCAGGGGTAAGGATTCTTTTGTCGGCGGATGAACAAGCACATCTGAAAATCTGAATGGACAACAACTTTAGGTTTCTCCATTGTACAAGGCAATTGCTCATCCCTTGCAAAAGACACCTTACGGGAGCTAGTTGCTATTACAGAACTTTCAGAATCGCTTTCAGCGGAGCTTTCTGATGATTCTTCATCAGAATCTCTAAAGTGTAATAAATTAACATCATTATTTTGAGCTTTCTCTTTTAAATTAGCAATGAGTGACACTGTTTGATTTAATAATTCATCTTTTACAATTTGTTCCTCAGAATTACTGGGAGAAATATAGTTAAGTCTGTTCTGAACATGTAATAGACGTGACATCGCTTTTTTATAGTCGATGTGCCGCCTATCAAAATCAAAAATATTTACCAATCCTTGAAGGATTATAAGTTTTCGACGACAGATGGTAGCAGATTGCTGGAAATCCATCGGTACCACAGAATGAGGGATAATAGAACTATCCTTCTCAGCTTTAATGAGTTCCCGCAACAAAGACTTCAGATTCTTAACTTTTGAGTTTGGATCAGCCTCAATGTTTCGTACTCCAAGTTCAAATACAAGTTCGTCCTTCCATAGGTAGTTAGGGTCCATTTTTGATATTTTTCTTTATATCGATGATGTACCTACAACTTCCAAATACAATTAGAAATAATCAAAATGGTATCTCTGGCTAAGCCAAAAATACTGACAAAGTGGTATGCTTTGAACGGTAATACAGAAAGAAAAAAAATATAATTTTCTGAAAATGTTGAAATAAATTTAATTACAGATTCCGTGCGACTAAGCTTCCCAGAAAATCGTTACTTCAGGCCCCACGCCCAGGCGTAAATTTATAACAATAATAAAAATAATAAAAAAATTAAAATTAATTATTTATGTTTATTTTGTTGTTGTTCTTTATGTTTTGATTTATTTTCAATTATTGCTATTTTCTTTTACCACGGCTCCTCAGTCACATGTAGTCGCTTGAGAGCTAGGTCGCGGGATTTTTACTTTCAGAATTTTTTGGGCGCCATCCAACCAAAGGGGTTGGAAAAGAGAGAAAGATAAAACAATTAATTAATTTATTAAATTTTCCCTATCCTCTGAAAGAGAAAATGATTCAATAATGCACGTCAATCTAAAACAATAATTTTATTGTAAGTACTATTTAAAGGCCAAGCCAATCATAATATTTATAACAATTGAAATTTCTATAAACACAGCAATTTAAATTAATCTACAAAATATTAGACAAGACAGTAAAATATAGTATCTGTATTACCAGTTCCAAGTAGACCAAGACATAATACCAAATTAATGACATAGATTAAGTAATAATCAAATAATTCCAATTTCTTTATCCGAACTTGAAATTATTTCCTAGACAAAATATGTATCTAAGATTTAAAAAAAGGATATTGACTTATTTTAACAAATTGAGGTACACAATTTTGCAGGGGTTAAAGAGACAAGTATAGTGTAGATAATAATATGTAGGTAACGGTACTCTCTCGAGTCAGTGTTACTCTACTCAAAATAAACAAAAAGTTAAGCAGATTTCAATGGTATAAACAAAAAGTTGAATGCTATCATAAGCTAAACAAAAAATGTAACTGGGGTCAAGGGTTAACAAAAATCATTTCGTAGTTCATCGTGAACATATCCATGAATTGTAAATTAAACTAACCAACTTATTGCTTTTTATTAGCAAAAAGTTGCATCAAAGCCGAAAAGGCACTTAAAATACCCCTTGAGGAGCTAAATCAAGGCCAATTAATAATATTTAATAATACAATTATAATTTATAATTATAATTTTAAGAGATAAATGAGAGAGAGAAAAATCTAATCAGTATGACTTTTGTGAAAGGAAGTATTAGCTAAATATTTAAATAAAATACCGGATGATTACATTTAACATAGTTATTCCATCAAATAATTAAGTAAAAGATAAATATTGCCAGGACTTAGCATGATACTTCAGGGTTGGGACAGAAATAAAAATGTCTTTAAAATTTACTCATCTTTATAGTTCGGTGACCACTTGAACAGGTTCTCGGCTGGGCTGTGCGTCCAGAGCTCTGGGCAACGGAAATGTCAGGCAGGACTACGGCTATTCACCAGATGGATTCTTCATCCAAAGACGTCCTTCACCAACAAAATGACAAACCAGTACTCGGTAACACCCAAAACTGTCAGGCAGGACTACGGCTATTCACCAGATGGATTCTTCATCCAAAGTCGTCCTTCGCCAACAAAACGCCTTAACCTATTACACGGTAACACCGAAATTGTCAGGCAGGACTATGGCTATTCACCAGATGGATTATTCATCCAAAGTCGTCCTTCACCAACAAAAGTCTTGGTCTCCCACAGACCCCGAGATTAAGCTAATCCCTTATCTTCTTAGAACCAAAGGGGTGTCTATTCTTTAAATCCGGACGCTCACAGATTGGATAGGACAGAAGAGATATCTCGGCGAAGACAGGTCAATCCTTATCTTCACAGAAACGAAGGGTTGTCTAGTATTTAAATCCGGGCGCTCACAGATTGGAAGGAACAGAAGAGATATCTCGGTGAAGACTGGTTATTCCATATCTTCACTGAAATGAAGGGTTGTCTATTATTTAAATCCGGACGCTCACAGATTGGGAAGAATAGAAGAGATACTTGTAAGAAGCATGAGGACCGATTATCAGGACTTCGTGAAAGTAGACATGATTAGTACCATGAAAATGTAATATACAGGGTTGGAATGCAAAATATTAAAGGGGTTTCCTACAGTTAAGAATGTAAAAACCATGAAATATATATGGTAGAGAGAAGATATGATATAAAAACTTAAGTGAAGAAAAATTTAAGTGATAAAAAAATGTATGGTAGAAAAAATTAGGTGAAGATAAAAACCTGAAACAAAATGGTGGCAATTAGCAACGACGTAGTGAAATCCTAAGGTTTCAACTTACCAGTTGGTCTGGTTTCTTCGGCAATGTAGAAAAGGAAAAATCCGAATTAACGGACGGAAAGGCGTTAGAAGTAGATTTTTAAATCCGGCTGAGACCGCGACACTTTTAAAAGGTCATTTAATACTTAACGTGCATTCACATTCACTTTTCTTTATGCTATCTTTGCCGGCTTCTCGATGAAAATAGGACGCAATTCGATCAGATTTTTACTTTTATTAAGACAAGTCCATAAAAAATGAAGAATCGGAACCAATGAGGCAGACACTGGAACCCAGGTGACCCGTGAACTGTCACTCAACACATTTTAGCGTAAAATACTACATGAAAGTCGCTCGAAAATCTAGGAAAACAGGCTTATAATTGAAAATAGAATTGAATTCCCGACGTAAACCCATATTAATTCCGGAAAAAGATAGGTTAAAATCACCTAAATTTGCAGAAATACAGTTTGCTTCCGTCCTAGTTCGTCTAGCACGCCTTGCTCCTCGCACTCGCTGGACACGGTCAAAGTATTAGAGGTTGGCTAAGGTTAGGTTCGAAATTCGGCATTTGGCCTTAAACTCTTAAAAACCATAGGCGTAGGTATTAATTTTATGGACTTTAAGGTTTATGAAATGAAAGTAAAATAATATAAATGAATTTCAACGTAAGTTGTAACAAGCATGAAATGGTTGTTACACGCTATGGACAAGTTCATGAAACTGTGTATCGTACACTACTCTGGAATTTTATTATTCCACTCATCAAGTAATCATTTCGTTTTCTTTTAGAAAAACCGTATTGCGTATTTATTGACTTTCAAATAAATATCGTGTTGCGTTTAGCAGAAAATAGTTTTTATTCGTTTGTGTATAATTTGAACATTTGGTATATGGTTGAAGTAGGCACATAGTGTATTCTAGCTAATCCAATAAAAGTCACTTAAATTAAAATAAAAACAGCATCTTTCATAAAATATTAATATCTTTTATTGTCTATATAGAAATATTGAAATAATCCAATCTTCGTCACTATTTTCTTCTATAGTTGTAGTAGTATTTGTAACATCAAATATATGTGTTAATATTTCAGCGGGCTCGATGATTTTCGATTTGTAACGGCCATGTGACAAATAATAAATTATTGATGTTACATGAGAACAACAACCTATAGTCCTATTTCCATTAGCACAATCACAGGTGTATCTCTTTATGCCCTTATAGTTCATATTTGGTTCGTATTCAATAAAACATTGATATGTCTTGCTATTGATGTGACGAGAACGAACTTTCATCCTTATTATATTATCATTTTCTTTTAAATACTCAACATTTATATTGTTGTCACCATCCAGCAGCTCAGCGAGGTAACATAAGGTATCAATGTTTTATTGAATACGAACCAAATATGAACAACTATAAGGGCATAAAGAGATACACCTGTGATTGTGCTAATTGAAATAGGTTGCAGGTTGTTGCTCACATGTAGCATCAATAATTTATTATTTGTCACATGGCCGTTACAAATAGAAAATCATCAAACCTGCTGAAATATTAACACATAATCTGTGTTAATATTATATTTGATGTTACAAATACAACTACAACTATAGAAGAAAATAGTGACGAAGATTGAATTATTTCAATATTTTTATATAGAAAATAAAAGATATTAATATTTTAAGAAAACTGCTGTTTTTATTTTAATTTAAGTGACTTTTATTGGATAAGGTAGAATACACTATGTGCCTACTTCAACCATATAACAAATGTTCAAATTATACACAAATGAATAAAAACTATTTTCTGCTAAACACAACAAGCTATTTATTTGAAAGTCAATAAATACGCAATACTGTTTTTTTTTAAGAAAACGAAATGATTACTTCATGAGTGGAATAATAAAATTCTAGAGTAGTGTAATACGATACTTCAACTAATAAAAATAACACAGTTTCATGAACTTGTCCATAGCGCGGTATATTAAGAGTCTCAACTAGTATCAGTTTACAATATTATGGCTACTTACATAGAATTTTTATTTTTTTGAATATGTTCCACCCATCACATATCTATGTAATTGTTACGTACTGTAGTTGGATACGTACTGAATATACGTGTTTATTTTGGTCGGTGTACCTCAAGAAATAGCCACTAAAAACTACCCCTATTTTTTTCAATATTTTTTTACAGCCTTAAAATTACTTGGAAAATTATAAAAAATATGTAATGTAAAGCTAATTAGGAGCTCTCATGTCGCTTTGGTTTCATTCAAATATTTATCATAGTTTCGTAGAAAAATAATTTTGAAGTTGGGGGTTGCAACCCCCATTTTTCAAAAATTAACGAAGTTAGGGGTTTGATATTGGCCAAAAGTTATTTTCAACACCAAGCAATATAATAATGGCACCAATGTCAACAAAGACGCCAGTGCAGATTTCATATGGAAACCCGGCGAGACCCTTTACCGGGTAAGGGAATTAGGGACCTTATACTTTCGGTAGAAAGACATTTCATTTGATAAATTTGGCTTTAAATACCAATTTTATCGATTTTCCGATGACGCTACAAGACATCATTGAAGATTCTAATATTTCGCTCAGTGGCATCGAAATATTTGTTATAATATCCAAAAATATGCATTTGATTTCCTAAGCATGAGCGTGTATACCTTTGGGCCAATATATTAATTATTATTAAATAATTTTAATTTAATTTTAGGGAAATGAATTGATTCGGATCATTTTAAAGTAAACAGAACGACTCAAAAATACATTTTATACCCTTCGGCAAGTGGGTGATTGTATATATGTCTACAGGGTGTCCGAAAAGTCTTTGTAAGCGCAAATATCTTTGTCATTAGCACGAAGATAAACTTAATTGAGTCTTATTTAAAGGAAATCGTAAATTTTTTATTCCTTTGTGTGGTTGTTTATATGTTTGTATGTATACAGATTGTCCAAAAAGTCTTTGTATGCTCTGTATCTTTGCCATTAGTACGAAGATAAACTTCACTGAGTTTTCAAGAAAATCGAAAATATTTAAATTACCATGTGTCGTGTTGTGTTGTGTTGGTATGTATGTATACAGGGTGTCCGAAAAGTCTTTGTATAGGCAAATAACTTTGCTATTTGTACAAAGATAAACTTAATTGTCGGATTTAGAGCAAATCGTATATATTTGCATTTATATGTGTACGGATTTATATGTTTTTATACAGGCTGTCCAAAAAGTCTTGGTTGGAGCGAATACTCCTATTAGTACCAAGATAAACTTATTTACACCGGATTTTATTATATTTGTCTTTATTTGTGTTGTATATACGTATACAGGGTGTCCGAAAAGTCTTAGTATAGGCAAATACTTCTACTAGTACCAAGATAAATTTATTTAAGTGGGAATTTAAGTAAATCGACTATATTCCTATTTAAACGTGCGGATGTTAGTGTGAATGTATACAGGGTGTCCAAAAAGTCTTGGGATGGGCAAATACTCCTATTAGTACTTAGATAAACTTAATTAGGTCGTATTTCAAGCAAATCTAATATATTCGTATTAATATGTGTTTATGTTTGTATGTATGTATACGGGGAGTCCGAAAAGTCTTAGTATGGGCAAATACTTCTACTAGTACCAAGATAAACTTAATTAATTCTGATTTTACGTAAATCGACTATATTCCTATTTAAACGTGTGGGTGTTAGTGTGGATATATACAGGGTGTCCAAAAAGTCTTGGGATGGGCAAATACTCCTATTAGTACTTAGATAAACTTAATTAATTCGGATTTTAAGTAAATCGATTATATTCCTATTTAAACGTGTGGGTGTTAGTGTGGATGTATACAGGGTGTCCAAAAAGTCTTGGGATGGGCAAATACTATTAGTACTTAGATAAACTTAATTAGGTCGTATTTCAAGCAAATCTAATATATTCGTATTAATATGTGTTTATGTTTGTATGTATGTATACGAGGTGTCCGAAAAGTCTTGGTATGGGCTAATACTTCTACTAGTACCAAGATAAACTTAATTAATCCAGTTTTTAAGTGAATTGACTATATTCCTATTTAAACGTGTGGGTGTTAGTGTGGATGTATACAGGGTGTCCAAAAAGTCTTAGGATGGGCAAATACTCCTATTAGTACTTAGATAAGCTTAATTAATTCTGATTTTAAGTAAATCGACTATATTCCTATTTAAACGTGTGGGTGTTAGAGTGAAAGTATACAGGGTGTCCAAAAAGTCTTGGGATGGGTAAATACTCCTATTAGTACTTAGATAAACTTAATTAGGTCGTATTTCAAGCAAATCGGATATATTTGTATTAATATGTGTTTATGTTTGAATGTATGTATACAGGGTGCCCGAAAAGTATTTTTGTTGGCAAAAATAGTTTCTACGCGTAGGTGTTTGTACGTATGTAGCGATGCGGTTACGAAGGGCGGTCTATTCTGCATCATCAGTCCGAAGGAGTGTGATATCTTCCTTAATACATGGCCTAGAAACACGAAATTTTCACGGCGTGACAATGATGATATTACCGACCTTATAGAGCCCCTCGGGGGGCGATTAGGCGGTCTACGCATACTAGTTAGAGACCGCCCGTTCCGGGTCGGTCTCTATACCCCCTGCTTGGTCAGAAAAATGTGTGTATGTATGTGCGTATGTATGTTGTCGTCCGTTTCGACATTTTCGCATTTTCAATTTTTTTCTCCGAGACGGTTGCAAGTGAAACGTTCAAATTTTCTGGGTTAATAGAGGGGTAGTGCGACTAGCTTCCGTAAAAAATTCAGTTATACAGGGTGTTCCGTTTCGGAGTTATTAAAGGTCAAAGTCGAAATTTCAGCGATTTCCTATGGGATCGATTACAGGTCGCAAAACTTAATTAAATCGATTTAAATTTTCGGAGGTTGTAGAGGACCGGGGGCTTCAGAACCTTATTGAAACTGGCGGTATTCGGAAAATGGGAAGTAATTCTTTTGAATTTTTTTATGTCGAAAAATGCCGTTTGCAGACACGAATTTGGCACTGAATAAGTCGAAGCCGGAACGTCGTACAGAAAAACAGATTAGAACGTAAAACTAGAGAATCTCAAATACTTTCTTTTTGTAATACATTTACCTATACCTAAAATGACTGGAAATTGGCAAAATTTGGGAAAAACTGGAAATTACCATTTTTTATGCAAATTTTTGACGGTTTTTATTTTTTTTTCGGGGTGAAAATGGATTCAAATCGAAATCCCATGTACCTTATCGGAAAGAGCTCGCCGAAATACGTCATTTACATATTTTTTGGTTCCTTCATTCTTAATAGGAAAGGAGCAATCGACGATTAAATTTCGATTTTTTACGTTCTTTTTTCATGACATCTCTACATTTGAATCACTCTGATTCTTTTCCTATTTAATTTCTTCCAACTTTTTCAACGCTATCCCTTGGGGATATAATCAGGCTTTAAAACAAATCCCGAACGGGTGATCCAGGACCGGATTTAGGGGGTAAAAACTCATTTTTTCTATTTTTTTCAACCAAAATTCATCTTTAAAAGGCATTATTATATATTATTTCTATTATCTAAGAGTTCTTTTTTGGTTTATTTTCTTCCCTCATCATCTGAGAATACTTCACACTAATTAAAATTGCATATTTTTCGTTGAAGTTATAAATAAATAAATTTGTTCTATCAGGGCACGAAAATTTTCTACAAAGTGCGAAGGTTAAACCATGCCGTGGAAAAAAACAAATGAACAGATGACGCCTTACATCGAAATTAAATATAACCTGTCAAAATATCCAGTTTTTCTACCGATATTGGAAAGATCCTGGGCCAGTTTCGACTTGGAATATACATGTAATCGATAGAATGGACGTTTTTTAGGGATTCCGGTGCATTTCATAGCATGAGCTTGGCTTTAAATATCGTTTTTATTGAAATTTTGTTGATCCTACATTGCATTATTAAAATCAATTTCTATACGGAGAATGTATTAATTTAATGATAATGTATGAAGTGTCAAAATTTGGCTAAAATGCCATCTTCCTGTTGCGAGATTGGAAGGAGTCTGGACCAACTTCGGCTTGAAATTTACCGGGCAAGGTATTTAGGGACCTTATACTGTCGGTAGAAAGACATTTCATTTGATAAATTTGGCTTTAAATACTAATTTTATCGATTTTCCGATGACGCTACAAGACATCATTGAAGATTCTAATATGGAGCTCAGTGGCATCGAAAAATATGCATTTTATTTTCTAACCATGAGCGTGTATACCTTTGGGCCAATATATTAATTATTATTGAATAATTTTAATGTAATTTTAGGGAAATGACTTGATTCGGATCGTTTTAAAGTAACCAGAACGATTCGACAATACATTTTATATCTTCCAGCATGTGCGTGATTGTATATATGTCTACGGGGTGTCCGAAAAGTCTTTGTATGCGCAAATATCTTTGTCATTAGCACGAAGAAAAACTTAAATGAGTCTTATTTCAAGAAAAACGAAAATATTTAAATTACTATGTGTCGTGTTTGTTGTGTTTGTATGTATGTATAGTACAGGGTGCCCGAAAAGTCTTTGTATGGACAAATACCTTTGCTATTTGTACAAATATAAACTTAATTGTCGGATTTAAAGCAAATCGTATATGTTTGCATTTCTATGTGTACGGAGATATATGTCTGTATACAGGCTGTCCAAAAAGTCTTGGTTGGAGCAAATACTCCTAGTAGTACCAGGATAAGTGTAATTAAACCGGATTTCATGCAAATCGATTATATTTGTTTTTATGTGTTGTTACGCATACAGGGTGTCCGAAAATTTTAGTATGGGCAAATACTTCTACTAGTACCGAGATAAACCTAATTAATTCGGATTTTAAGTAAATCGACTACATTCCTATTTAAACGTGTGAGTGTTAGTTTGAATGAATACAGGGTGTCCAAAAAGCCTTGGTATGGGCCATTAGTACGACGATAAACTTAATAGAGTCGGTTTTCAAGAAAATCGAAAATATTTAAATTATTATGTGTCGTGTTGTGTTTTCATGTATGTATACAAGGTGTCCGAAAACTCTTTGTATGGGCAAATACTTTTGCCTTTTGTACGAAGCTTAACTTAATTATCGGATTTAAAGAAAATCGTATATATTTGCATTTCTATGTGTACGGCTTTATATGTTTGTATACAGGGTGTCCGAAAAGTCTTAGTATGGGCAAATACTTCTACTAGTACCAAGATAAACTTAATTAATTCGGATTTTAAGTAAATCGACTATATTCCTATTTAAACGTGTGGGTGTTAATGTGAATGTATACGGGGTGGCCAAAAAGTCTTGGTAGTATTTCTGTTGGCAAAAATAGTTTCTACGTGTAGGTGTTTGTATGTAGCGATGCAGTTACGAAGGGCGGTCTATTCTCCATCATCAGTCCGAAGGAGTGTGATTTTCAGGGCATGACAATGAGGATATTACCGACATCACAGAGCCCCCTCGGGGGGCGATTAGGCGGTCTACGCATACTAGTTAGAGACCGCCCGTTCCGGGCCGGTCTCTATACCGAGCCTTTGGTCAGGAAAATGTGTGTATGTGCGTATGTTGTCGTCCGTTTCGATATTTCACCTTTTCAATTTTTTTTCTCCGAGACGGTTGCAAGTGAAACGTTCAAATTTTCTGGGTTAATAGAGGGGTAGTGCGACTAGCTTCGGTAAAAAATTCAGTTATACAGGGTGTACCGTTTCGGAGTTATTAAACGTCAAAGTCGAAATTTCCGCGATTTCCGTTGAAATCGGGTACAAGTCGCAAAACTTAATTAAATCGATTTAAATTTTCGGAGGTTGTGGAGGACCGGGAGCTTCAGAACCCTATTGAAACTGGCGGTATTCGGAAAATGGAAAGTAATTCTTTTGAATTTTTTTAAGTCGAAAAATGCCGTTTGCAGGCACCAATTTGGCACTGAATAAGTCGAAGCCGGAACGTCGTACAGAAAAACGGATTAGAACGTAAATCTAGAGAATCTCAAATACTTTCTTTTTGCAATACATTTACCTATAACTAAAACGACTGGAAATTGGCAAAATTTGGGAAAAACTGGAAATTACGATTTTTCATGCAAATTTTTGACGGTTTTTAATTTTTTTCGAGGTCACAATGTATTCAAATCGAAATCCCATGTGCCTTATCCGAAAGAGCTCGCCCAAATACGTGACAAACGTATTTTTTGGTTCCTTTATTCTTAATAGGAAAGGAGCAATCGATAATTAAATTTCGATTTTTAACCGTTTTTTTTTCATGACATCTCTACATTTGAATAATTCTGTATCTTTTCCTATCTAATTTCTTCCAACTTTTTCAACGCTATCCCTTGGGGATATAATCAGGCTTTAAAATTAATCCCGAATGGGTGATCCAGGACCGGATTTAGGGGGTAAAAACTCATTTTTTCTGTTTTTTTTCCATCACAATTCATCTTTAAACGGCAGTATTATATATTATTTGTCTTATTTAACGATTCTTTTTTGGTTTATTTTCATCCCTTATCATCTGAGAACACTTCTAACTAATTAAAACTCCATATTTTGCGTTAAAGTTATAAATAAATAGGTTTTCTTCGTTCGGTGCAGGAAAAATTTTAAAAACAGCGAATTTTAAACCATGCCATGGAAAAAAACAATTGAACTGGCGACGCTTTACATCGAAGTTAAATATGAGCTGTCAAAATATCCAGGTTTTCTAGCGATATTTTAAAGATCCTGAGCCAGTTTCGGCTTGGAATATACATGGAATCGATAGAATGGGCGTTTTTTATTTATTCCGGACCATTTCGTAGCACGAGATGGGCATTAAATATCATTTTTATGAAATTTTTGTTGACCCTACATTGCATTATAAAAATCAATTTCTATACGGGGAAATGTATTAATTTAATTATAATGTGTGAAATGTCACAATTTGGCTAAAATGCCAGTATTTTGTTGCGAGATTGGAAGGAGTCTGGACCATCTTCGGCTTGAAATTTACCGGGCAAGGGATTTAGGGACCTTATACTTTCGGTAGAAAGACATTTCATTTGATAAATTTGGCTTTAAATACCAATTTTATCGATTTTCTGATGACGCTACAAGACATCATTGAAGATTCTAATATTGCGCTCAGTGGCATAGAAAAATTTGTTATAATATCCAAAAATATGCATATTATTTCCTAAGCATGAGCGTGTATACCTTTGGGCCAATATATTAATTATTATTAAATAATTTTAATTAACTTTAGGGAAATTTTTCATTCAATTTTCACAAAAAAACAAACAGTTTTTGGAAAAAAAAACATTACGTTTTTTTTTTCAATTTACATCAGTAGCAGGTAATGAGCCTTCGTTATTTGGGAGCGGACACATCAAGCAGTAACCACCCGATAAACGACATCAGATCACAAGTCAACAAAGCTGCAGCAACATCAGGTTATTTAAGGGATATAATCTGGAAAAACAATTTTATGCGCATTGAAAGTAAAGTGCGGATATATAAATCATGTGTTAGACCGATGCTTACCTATGGTATCGAGACTCGAGCTGACACAAATAAAACAAAGAGCATCTTAAGAACAGCAGAGATGAAAACCTTAAGAGCCATCGCAGAAAAGACCCTTAGGGATAGGGTAAGAAACAGCGACATAAGAGCAGCATGCAAGGTGGAGGACGTGGTCAGATGGGAACGAAGAGAAGGCGATATTGGCGGGACCATGTGGATAGGAGGAACCGAAACAGACTGGCATACAACGCTAAAGACGGAAAACCAGCAGGCCGACGACCATTAGGAAGACCACCCAAAAGATGGAAAGATAGCTGGATCACAGGAAAATCAACAAGACTAAGTGGTCCTTCGCAACTAACAGACCTTTAAGGTCTTCTCTAAGATGAAGAAGAAGATATAAATACAAATATAATATTTACTTGAAATCCGGTTTAATTAAGTTTATGTTGGTACTAATAGTATTTGGTCAAACCAAGACTTTTTGGACAGCCTGTATACGAGTACAAACATATAAATACGTACACATAGAAATGCAAATAAATGATGTATTGAAACAGGAAGCGTCAAAATTTGGCTAAAATGAAGTTTTTGTTGCAAGATTGGAAGAATTCTGGACCAATTTCGGCTTGAAATTTACCGGGCAAGGATTTTAGGGACCTTATACTTTGGGTACAAAGAAATTTCATTTCATAAATTAACCATTAAATACCACTTTTATCCATTTTCCGATGACGCTACAAGCCATCATTGAAGCACAGTGGCTTCGAAAAATTTGTTATATTATCCAAAAATATGCATTTTATTTCCTTACCATGAGCGTGTATACCTTTGGGCTAATATATTAATTGTTATTAAGTAATTTTAATTTAATTTAAGGGAAAGGAGTTGATTCGGACCGTTTTAAAGGAGCCAGAGCGATTGGAAAATACATTTCATAACTGTCGGCATGTGGGTGATTGTATATATGTATACAGGGTGTCCGAAATGTCTTTGTATGGGCAAATAGCTTTGCCATTAGTACGAACTTAATTGAGTCGGTTTTCAAGAAAACCGAAAATATTTAAATTACTATGTGTCGTGTTGTGTTGTGTTTGTATGTATATATACAGGGTGTCCGAAAAGTCATAGTATGGGCAAATACCTTTGCTATTTGTACAACGACAAACTTAATAGATTTAAAGAAAATCACATATAATTGCATTTCTATGTATGTATTTATATGTTTGTATACAGGCTGTTCAAAAAGTCTTGGTTTGAGCAAGTACTCCTATTAGTACCAAGATAAACTTAATTAAACCGGATTTCAAGCAAATCGATTATATTTGTATTTATGTGTTGTATATATGTATATAGGGTGTCCGAAAAGTCTTAGTATGGGCAAATACTTCTACTAGAACCAAGATAAACTTAATTAAGTAGGATTTTAAGTAAATCGACTATATTCCTATTTAAACGTGTGGGTGTTAGTGTATGTATACAGGATATCCAAAAAGTCTTGGTATGGGCAAATATTCCTATTAGTACTTAGATAAACTTAATTAAGTCGGATTTCAACCAAATCGAATATATTTGTATTAATATGTGTTTATGTTTGTACGTGTGTATACAGGGTGTCCGAAAAGTCTTAGTATTTGCAAATCCTTTTATTAGTACCAAAATAAACTTAATTAACTCGGATTTCAAGAAAATCGTCTATATTTGTATTTATATGTGTGGCTATTTGTATGTATGTACACAGGGTGTCCGAAGAGTCTTTGTGTTGGCAAATATCCGTCTGGGGAGCGGACGACCTTGGGGAAAATACGTGTCTGGGGAGCGGACGATCTTGAAAAAATGTTTCTGTGTAGGTGTTTGTATGTAGCGATACGGTTACGAAGGGCGGTCTATTCTGCATCATCAGTCCGAAGGAGTGTGATATCTTCCTTAATACATCGCCTAGAAACACGAAATTTTCAGGGCATGACAATGATGATATTACCGACCTTATAGAGCCCCTCGGGGGCGATTTAACAAGTTTAACAAGGTTAAAACACTTACACAAATAAAACAATATCCAATCAAACCCAACCAAGGGTAAAACTAGATGCGTCGACCGCAGTAGGTAGGGGGATACTTTGCGTAATGGCGGCCACTTCCGGTCTAAGCAACGACGTACGTCCTACACCAAAATGGTGACGTATGTCGACATCATCTGCCAACTGTCAAATGCCAAACTCTTGGGATATAGGTACTTTGGCCTTAGCTACTTGGGCGTTACTTGGGCATCAACTACTTGGGCAATATCTATTTGGGACCTAACTGCATCGGACATTAGTACTACTCCTCCTTAAAATATATCTAAAATATATTAAGTATTTCAGGATGATGACGTCAAAAACTTTTTTTATTTATTTTACCCATGCGGGGATTAGAACTGGGGACCTGTATGTTGGAATACCGGCACTCTAGCCGACCTCGCCATCGAGTTCCAATAAAATAGTGAGTTCATAACATATAGGCTTAGTAGTTATAGTTAGTGCGTTCACCATCCTCCGTCCTCCGGAGGAAGTGATGGTGTAACTGCGCATGCGCTATATATCGCCCACGTGGGCGAGTGTTATTTGACCTTGACCTTGAGAAATGACCTTGACCTTGAGAACTGACCTTGCCCAACTGTCACCTGCCATACGTCATCTGTCATATGTCATCTGTCATATGTCATCTGCCACCTGTCAACTGTCAACTGTCATCTGTCATACGTCATCTGCCAACTGTCACCTGTCATCTGTCATACGTCTCTGTCAACTGTCACACTCTTGGGCGTTAGCTACTTTGGTCTTAACTACTTGGGGCTGGAACTACTTGGGGCTTTAACTACTTGGACATCAACCACTTGGGCACTATCGATTGGAACCTAACTGCATCGGATATTAGTACTACTCCTTAAGAATATTATTAGTATTAAGTATTTCAGGGAAAAATGACGTCAAAAACTTTTTTCTTTATTTTGCCGATAGTAGGATTAGAACCTGGGACCTGCATATTACAACGTGGAATTACCAACGCTCTAGCCGACCTGGCCATCTGCTTCACATAAAATATTGAGTTCCGAACATAAAGGCTTGCGGCAGCTAGGGGGCAAGCAAGTTGTTGTTGTTGTTGTTGTTTTTAGCGAAGTCACGATGATAACGATATGTAATAAATGGATTAAAGGAAGAAAACACACAGTAGTAGTAGTAGGAAAATTATTTATTTAGCCACAAGATATATCTATATTTAGCAACCTTATATACAAAATTAGTTAATAATAATATTAAACAGGTTACTGCTACGAATACAAGTAAACTAGAAATACTGTTCAGAGTTTCGGAGAAAGATGGCGTTAGTGTAGAATTAGCAGCAGCAGAAGTACGAGGTGGGGATGTGGTCTCATTCTTGCACTCGCTAAGGAACGTCATCCATCCTGTTTCACCAATCGTCGAATCTTGAAAGAGAAAGTGAACCTTGTAGCGAAAAGAGCTGCTGCTGCTGTTTGATTCAGGTATCGTAGTGGAGAATACAGACATGTGATCAGCGTTCTGCGGGTTGAAATCCAGCGGAATCCATGGTCTGCTAGCGTTACAATCTCCAAAATCGAACAAAACAGAGGCGTTTTTCACATTTAAAGGTCGATATACGTAGAAGACGTTGTGTACTACTGCAACCAGCAGAATGAAGGACGAACTTAACAGAGCCATAGCTCACGTGAAAATGAGCTAAAGCGTTGGAGAATGGGGATTTATAATATCATAGAGGTGTCTCAGTCCACTGGCTAATAACACCAACAGTGGTATTAAGAACAGAGAATTAACATGGAGAGTTCGGAGCGGTTCTGGTTGTATCTTTTTCAAGCTTCGCCGTGAGGCTTTCTTTTTCTGTGGTCGACACTTCCACAATACTTTAGCTAGCCGACAATGCTGAGAGTACTTATAGTGATCGGCTAGTGGATCATCTCCTTCCTTCCAATCAGCAAACTCGCAATAACAAAATGCACATTTAACTATATCTAATCGCTGGGTGTAATAAAAACCAGCCTGTGCTAAGTCTTTCGGGCTAACTTTATTGGACCAATTTTCAAACGTAATCAGTCTTTCTTCAAAAGTACGAATAACGCCCAGACCGTCGTCTAAGCAATCAGTGCAATCTACACTGCGGCCAATCATTTTACATCTTTCTACTTAGACTAACCGAGCTATACTAAGAAATAAAACAAACAAAATAGGTTATATGCTTTTATTCCATGTCATTTAAAAAACAATGTCGGAAATTATACAATAACTTAACATTATTACAGGCACAATGCCAAACATTAAAGTCCTTATGGTGAAAACATTCTACAACTTTTTTATATTTACTTAATTTAGGATCACTCTTTAAAGGAATACTAAAGATAAGACAAGAATCAAAAATCTGTTTTAAACAAGTTGCCTTTAAATCGCCCTTAACCAGAAATTTAGGAGCGTCATACAGAAGACGGATGTCACGTAAAACACTTTCAAATTGGTTCAAGTCCAAACAGCCAGACTCCCACATTAGTCCATGGTATTTTTCCTCCAAATGTTCAACTATCTTGAGATCTTCGGGTTTTAAAAATTTCCTACCATACGGAGGTTTGAAGAGAAAGCTGCAAAATCGTACGCCATCATATACAGCCAACTCCTTCGGTATAAACCCACTGGCTAAAGGGTAACCTTGAAGATCGATGCAAACTTCCTGACGTTCTTGAGACATCTTGCACACTGGTTAGACTGGAAGGTAGCAGCGACGATGACGACGGTGTTAAACTAACTTCTAAACAGTTTACAGTACGGAAGGGCTTTAAGTAAGGTAAGATATACCACTACCACTGCCATCAATATCTCTTGAAACAGGTTTATTCCAAGCATTCAAACTGGATTAGGGTGCGAGGGTTACCACCAGCAGCAGCAGTCAAGCTTTTCCCCAAATATGCTAGAGTATACTGGGCACTCGATCGATTCATGTTGTCAACCAGATCCTGCGACATAGTTTCAGCTATCCGTTGCGGTAAGTATGTTTGAAATAGTACATCCTCCTGGGCTAAGTCAATCAATGTCGCAACAAGAGCTCTCCCATAACGTGTGGTTACAAATTTCAGTTTTTGAATAGGATACGCTACTCCTACAGGTAGAGTGGAAAGTTTCCTGCATTCGGGAAAGTTCACAACATCACTGTTAATACGAGCGTTAAGCTCCGCTAATGTTTGCTTGGAAATACTCATTGTAGAATTTTGCTAAACAGGTACCATCACACGCGACAGGTCCCGACAGGTTATAACTGTATGCAGCGAAGGTTGAAACAACTATGAAATCTCTGCTAGAATCGAGCTGTATTTATCAGTAACCGCAACAACAGCAGTAGGATAAGGGAGAGGGGAAAGGGGAAAAAGGAAAGAACCTTGAGCTTTAAACTATTTATTATTAGTATGAGTCATCAGGATACTTAGTATTATGAGTCATCAGTATAGATATACAGTTTATCAAAGTCATCTAACAATTGTTGCTGGTTGTAATGCAATAATTCCAGCATGTAATAACTTTGTTCAAACAGGTTTAAATTACAGAGATTTGTAATAATTTCAAAAAAGTTTTCCTTAATATCAGCAAAACATTGGGCATACTGTAAAGTATCATCATAATAGGTTCTAAATTGTAAACGGTTAACTAATTCTAATCTAAAGTTAATTAAATGCTTAATGCTAACAATAGAATTTATATCATTACAAGAAAACGTTAAAGTTACATCATTGCTTCCAAGTCGAAATATTCGCTCGTTTAAAAGAATAGCACTGGATAGGGTAAAATTTTCCGATGACGATGTCTGCGTTGTTGTCACACTTCCATCAATATCTTCAAACATCTTGTCAATGATCTCCAAAAACTCGATCCAATCAGAATGACTGAGGGAGACTGGCAGATGCTCAGGCGTTGTGGGAACAAGTTTAACACTTGGTATCATCCCCCTGGCCACACTGAGGCCCACAATTACTGTAAAATTACCAGCAGGATAGCAAAATTCACCCAAGAATTTAGTCTCCGTGCGAATTTCTCTATTACTTCGGAGAATCATGCTGTCTAGATATGTCCAATAGGGTGATGAGCTTTGGGAACTATCATCTTCTGCTTCTAGTAACTCAGGAGCAGCAGCAGCGGTACAACTTTTACTAGCCATGGTTCACACTAAAATAGTGACGTCAACCAACGCATGATTGTAATCATTGGGAGAACTATACCCCCACTCCACATTTATTGATGTTAAGTTCGAGAAACAGCAGTTTGGATAACGCCCATCCGCTTCCCATCTCGGTAAATTCGGAAGCTTTCCCCACCAGAGAGGTCTGATATTCGCTGTAAAAGTCCTCCAAATTAGTGCTGGGAGAAATAACACGAAATTTTGTATTAAAAGATTTAATGTCTTGTTCTTGTGTGGATGCCAACAGATAACAACCATATAGCTCCATATTGACTTTAAGCTGGGGGTAAGTCTTTAAAGGATCAGTGAGTAAAGTTAAAACCGTATCCTTGAGATCTTCTAAATATTGCTTAACATCAGTCCAATGTAAGTCACTTGTCAGATGGTAAGTTAGTATGCGGTTTTTAAAAGCAGTTCGAACTAGGTTTACATGAGAGTACAAGGTCTCACTACATTGCTGCTTATGTTTTGTGGTACGGTTATGAGCACTACGAGATAAAATTTCAGTATCACACTCTTTGCAATAAGGCATGATTTCAACTGACGAAAACCGGAAAAATATTGGCTATTTGTACAGAGATCGAGCTTAAACCACATCCTTAGCCATATCTATCCAACTGTTATGAGACTTATCAAACCCAAGCCATTTTACATACATCTTTTTGCCCTTTTTACGCAAAACTTGTTCAATAAGAAATACGTCACATTGTTTGGTTTTTTGCAATTCCTCTTCATAGAATCCACCGCTAATGGGTTGACCACTCGTATCCTCTAGCAAATAAGTCGTTGGATTGGTAATCTTAACCTGAGATACTTTAAACAACTCAGTAGTCCAATTAGGCACATAACCCTTTTCAAACACGTGCTTAGCCTTACTTATGCGAACAATATCGCCAACTTTGAATTTTTGCCTCCCCACAACCTTTAAACGACTATAAACAGAGTCCAATATTTTCTTCTCATTACTCTTGCTAACATCCTTCGGTTTCATGCGGATTGTGTGATGTTTGGTGTTATTGTAATTATTTGTAACTTGTTCCAACAAGTCGATCCATTTATGATTACCATTCAAGGTAAACAACTTAAACAGGTGTTCTTTGAGCGTTCGAATTACTCGTTCAGCAATAGAAGCCTTTAAAATACTAAAGGTACTGTAATGATGTATCCCATGCTTCTTCATAAGACTTTGAAAGCTAGCGTTGTAATACTCTTTCCCATTATCTGTCACCAGCTTTTTCGGAATCCTCCGAGACTGTTTGAGTATATGATCCATGGCATTAGTCACATCCTGAGCATTTTTTGACTTTAGAGGTCTGGTCCAGAGAAATTTTCAAAAACAATCAATTACAACCAAGATGTATTTAAATCCCTTGTTTTCACGAGCGTACTGATCGAGCTGCGCAAGATCGGAGGCAAACGTATCGTCTAAACCATACTGGATAAATCTGCGACGTTTAAATTTGATTCTAGCTGGTTTATGTAGTTCCTTAACAACTTGTTCTCTAGCCTTCGTAATGCCCTTGGCCATTATTTCTCAAAGAATGAGGTTCTGCAGCAAGATATCGAATTATATACGTCTAAATTTTAGACAGTTGGTGGACGGGAAGATCCTTTCTTTAGCAAATCAACTGTTTGTAATAATTTGGAGAGTTCTTCACGAATTTTTCCCATATCCATCCTGACTGGTCTGAGAGCATTTTGAATAGCCTGATTGGTGTAAACTTTTAGGAGTTTTTCGAGGTCCTTGAATTGGGTAGAGAGACGATCCAGGTTTGTATTCAAAACTAAAGTCTCACTCTTGAATTTATTGTCAAGCAGCTTAAGTTGGTTGGATACCGAGTCTACATAATCCTTATTAGTTTTTGTAAAGGTCTCCGTTTGCTTTACAATACTACCGACAGAATTGTTTACTTTTTGTTCCAACACCGTTACTTGTCTCAGCGTCTCCATGTGGGATACTTGTATTTTATCATTCAGCGATCTATCAATGGTAGTAGAAAGTGAAGTTAGCCTACTCTCTACAAACTTTTTATTTACGGCATCAGCGATATCTGTTGGTGATTTGACGTTACAAAGCCGGTGATCTCGAATATTGTAATCACCTTCTTTTGTAAGAGTGATCAAGTTGGGTGCTTGCAACACTCTCACTCTTTTCTGATTAGACGACGTGGGCAAGGAATGTCCAAACTTATTCATGATTACTGCGGTACTGAGGCATAACAGCTTTAAACAAACTTATTTATAGAATTCAATTACTCCAAGGTGTTCCAATTCGTGCAAAATGCTCCAAATCTCATTCATGTTATTATTGTTGCCAACCTGATTGGAAGCGTCGAGCTTTTTTAACCTGTCAACCAGCTCATTTACGTCATCATAGTAGACATATTCTTTGGGTTTTTCGTTGTATTCCATTAAGGCAGATCCGGATTTCACAGATCCGGATTTCGCAGACCGCGTTCTGGTCGCTATTTTAACCCCGGGCGAAGGAATTTTACTGGTAGAACCTTTAGCAATCAGCGGTTTCACAATGGCATTGTATTTGTGGGATCTATTACCTTTCAACTGACCATTGTCTTTCAAGTATAAATCTGTTCGCTTTAAAATATCTCTATATTGTTCTTCATCGGCAGCAGTCTGAAATTTAGGAGTCTTGAGAAACAATAAGTCGTATAGTCCCAGAGTTCCTTTGTACGTAAGGGAGCCAACTTGAATATCACCATTCTTTAAGAAATTAACCGGTTCTGAACCTAAGCTCCAAGAATCAGTCACCAAATCATATTTCAGGCTGTTAGCATCTATTTCGGCACAGGCCGACCAATATAGTTTCAGATATTCTTGAGCAATCGTCGGATACTGCTCGATAAAAGTCTCAAACACTTCAGATTTTTGAAGAGAATCTTCAAAATTCTTTCTTATGTGTTGCGATGATTATGTCGCAGGATCCTGAGCTGGTTCTTCAAACACATCATCATCATCAGCAGCAACATCTCCGTAGTGAGTTTCCTCGGTTAAAAATTTTACAGGAGGTTTGGACGGTTTAACTTTGGGTTTTACACCAACACTCTCTTCCACTTTAATCTTACGTTTCTTAGATTTTGCAGTGGTGGCGGCGGCGGCGGCGGCGGCGGCGGTGGCGGAAGCACTCACAAGCTTATTCAGAGGATCGGTAATAGGCATTAAGAATTTATTAAGAGCTTCATCTTCTTCGCCTCGCTCCAACTTTAATGCTAAATACTTCTTTCTTATTGTTCGTGCAGCTTGGATAATCCTACGTTTAACGTCTTGATCGAGCTGGCTCATGGGGGTAGACATACTAAAAACAGACCCTGTTCTGGAAAAACAGCTAATAAACAGACCCTGCTTCGGGAAAAACAGCTAAAAAACAGCTAAAACAGACCCTGGTCTGAAAAAAACAGCTAAAAAACAGCCCCTATTCTGGAAAAAAAAAACAGCTAATAAACAGACCCTGTTCTGGACAAACAGCTAAAAAACAGACCCTGTTCTGGAAAAAACAGAGCCTGTTCTGGAAAAAACAGACCCTGTTCTGGAAAAAACAGCTAAAAAACAGACCCTGTTCTGGAAAAACAGCTAAAAAACAGACCCTGTTCTGGAAATACAGCTAAAAAACAGACCCTGTTTCGGGATAAAACAGCTAAAAAACAGACCCTGTTCTGGAAAAACAGCTAAAAAACAGACCCTGTTCGGGAAAAACAGCTAGGAAACAGCTAAAACAACTACTAACCAGATCCTGTTTCTCGAGACTTAACACATCTAGCTTCTAGAACGTCAAGTGTTGCACTGAGTCCCGAGGGTTTAGGGTATGATATAAGTATCAAACTTGCTACGATATCGACCTTTGGCAATATCATTGTCTTTCACCATGACTAGGAACCCGTACCTATCCTTCCAGCATTCGGAACAAATATGTTTAAATGCATCGAATGTCATGTCTGTATTAACGTGATCATCGTAGATATGTTTCAAGTTTAAGTCGTCCTGCTTAAATAAAATTAATACATTAGCATTGTCACGAACCAGCTGTTTCGGTATTTTCGAGTAAGTTTGCGATAAATAGAATGAATCAATCGCATGATGTCGGCCCATGCAAAAATAATTACGTATTTTATCCTGCTTCTCACATGCTACGTCATCAAATATGAATACAGAGTGAGGTCGGGCACTGGCAGGATCTAAAACTTCATCATTAGCACTGTAGCCGAAATAGCCTAAACGGGAATGTTTCATAGCCTGTTGAAGAAAGTCATACTTGTCTTGCTGCAGGGATTTGGAATACACGTACACATTCTCGAATTTTAAACCATTTTCATCAATCAAAAGACTAATCATTACATTGGTTTTGCCACAATTACTCGGACCACATATTAACGCTCGAATTGTAGAAGGCAAAAGTTGACCATGTTTGCTACTGAGGCACTTTTCTTTTTTCATATCGCGATTATAAACTTGGATTTTGAGTTTCTGCTTCTCTTGACGCATCTCTATAAATACTACTCTACACCCTCCCAGGACTTCATAACTAATGAAGACTCTGCAGGGTGCAGGTGTGTTAAATACAGCTATCAACAAGCTCCCGTTCGAGCTTCATTTGCCTGGTTATTCCTATTGCGGACCAGGAACCAAACTTCAAGAGCGGCTGGCTCGAGGCGATCGACCAAAAAACAAATTGGATAGTGCTTGTCGCGATCACGATATCGAATACGCAAAGTCTAAAGAGTTGGAACAAAGACATCGAGCCGATCGAATGTTGGAGAATCGGGCTTGGGAACGAGTAAAGGCAAACGATTCCAGTTTTGGTGAAAAAGCTTCAGCGTGGTTAGTAACTAACGCTATGAAGGTAAAGCGCAAGTTGGGTGCTGGCAAGAAGAAGAACATGAAAACCCTATCATCAGTGGTCACTCTGCTTAAGAAACAACTGAAACATACGGGTACTGGTGATGTTAGTAAGAAAAGGACTCTCAGTAAAATACTTAAAGCTGCCCGAGTAACGGTCAAGAAGGTTGGAGGTCGTAAGAGGATCAACGTACCGAGAATAATTCCATTACCGAAACAGGGCGGGTTTCTACCACTTATTCCCATCTTTGCAGGACTTAGTGCCCTGGGGGCACTAAGCGGAGGCGCCGCGGGGTAGCGAAGGCCGTTAATGACGCTCAAAGTGCCAAGGAGAAGTTGAAAGAATCGAAACGACACAACGAAACAATGGAAGCGATTGCATTGGGAAAAAAGGGTAGCGGTTTGTATTTAAAGAAACACAAAACTGGCTATGGATTGTTTTTACGAAAAATGCCAAAAAACTACCAATAAAGCTACCTGAAAAACCGTTATCCGATCACGATATTAAGTCATACGTCACTCGATTAAACATCCCGCATTTTAGAGGAGTATTTATGCGAGACACTTTACCGAACGCACCCCTCAAAACAGAGTGTGGTGTGATTAATTTGGATCGGAACACAAGATTCGGAACACATTGGGTAGCTTACAAGAAACACGGTAATCGAGTTGTTTATTTCGATAGTTTTGGCAACTTGAAACCGCCCAAGGAATTTGTCAAGTACATGAAAAATGCGAAAATCTATTTTAATTCCGATCAGTATCAGGATTATGGAATGATAAACTGTGGACATCTTGCTCTAGCATTTCTCTACAATGAAACTTTATAAATGCAGGTGTTGATGCTTATTGACATCAGTCATGTCACAAACATTCACGTTAAAAGGTCGCTCTCACCGACTTGAAGCATACTTTGTACCTCCCATAGAGCTCGATTCCCGGTTTGATTACTCGTTAGCATTAATTTCGCTAAACACTTGGAACACGATTCCCAGTATAGAAGAGGGACGAAACAAGTTTTATTACATTGTCAATAATCAGGAGGAGCGAGTATTGGAAATACCAACAGGGTCCTACGAGTTGGAAGATATCGAGCAGTTTCTACAACGTAAGTTCCTAGACCCCCGTGCTTCCGCAGACGAAAGGAATCGCATCTTATCGCTTAAACCCAATAACAATACGTTAAAGTGTGAGTTAACCAGTGTCTACGACATAAACTTTAAGCCAAAAGACAGTATTGCAAAGTTGTTGGGATTTTCACCTCAACTGTTAAAGTCTGGTAAATTCCACGAATCAGATCAGCCTGTGGATATTATACAAGTTGTTACTATTAGAGTAGAGTGTAATATCATTTCCGGCTCGTATTACACAAATAATCCCGCACATACTCTGTACGAATTTTCTCCAACTGTTGACCCCGGCTACCGTATAAATATCGAACCAAGGAATCTAATCTATTTACCTGTGAACCAAAAAAGCATCTATAACATCACTCTCACGCTAGTTGACCAGGATTCTCGGCCTCTTAATTTTCGAGGTGAAGAAGTAGTAATTCGATTAGAGCTCAGACGAAATGGTTCTCGTATTTAAAGGGTATTTAAACACTAATACATCAGCCGGCAGATCATTCAGTGGTCAGAAGTCGAAGGGGTCACTCACGTTTTCAAATATAGTATATTTGCAGTCTATAAGCAGTCCTTACGGCTACCATGTCAGAAAAACTTCAAATCTTCAATCAGATCAAGAGCGATGAGTCGGTCATTCGTGAAGAATGGCACACTTATCACCCCTTTACCAACTCCTTTAATAACAATGACGAAATCGAGATTGTTATCAATCAGCAAGATGTCTTTTTGGATATGAGTGAAGCTCAACTCTACATCGAGGGTACGTTTAAGGTGGAAGCAGATGCCACTGGTAAGACCGGTACTTGCGATCTAACCAATAATGCTGGAGCCTTTCTCTTTGACAACATTTCCTATGAAGTTAATGGTAAGGAGATTGAAAAGATTCGAGATCCAGGTATTGTTAACACCGTTAAAAATATGCTATGTTTAAATGAGCAGGAAAGCCGTGCTCTAGACATAGCCGGATGGAATTGGCCTAGTGGAACTGTCAAGACCTTGGATGAAACTTCTAAAGACTTTAGTTTTCGCATCCCACTTTCAATCTTGTTTGGAGTGTTTGCTGATTACCACAATGTATTAATGGGTAAACAGAAAATTAAACTAGTTCGTGCTCGTCATGACGACAACTGCTACAAGTCCACTGGTACTAAGAAGGCAACAATAACCTTAAAAACGGTTGAGTTGAAAGTGAAACATATTTACCCGAGTGATGCAGTGAAATTAAGGCTCTTGGATGAAATTGCAAAGAACAAACCGATATATATTCCGTTTAGAAACTGGGAACTACATGAACTGCCTGCTTTGAGAACAACAAGGCGTGATATTTGGACCGTGAAGACCATGTCTGAGAGAGCCCGATACGTCATTGTCTTTTTTATGAAGAAGCGAAAAGATAACTCGGAAGCTGATTGCACCTACTTTGATAATTTAAACATCACCGACGTCAAATTGCATTTAAATTCTGAAGTTTACCCCTATGAGTCGTTAAACCTAAACTTTGTCAATAGACAGTTTGCAGAAGCCTATCAGATGTATACGGACTTTCAAAAAACCTATTTGGGAAAGCAGCGGTCGGAGCCGCTTTTGGATTTTCTCGCTTTCGCTGGCAGAACCCTCTTTGTTATTGACTGTTCCAAACAAAATGAAGCCCTCAAGAGTAACACTATTGACGTTAAGTTGGAGTTTCAAAGTTCCGAAAACTTCTCGGCTGAGTCACGTGCCTTTTGTCTAATTATTCATGACCGAGTGCTTGAGTATCAGGCTTTAACAGGTCAAGTACGTGATCTGTTGTAGTCATTTACTATTCAACCCTCTCAGCACGATGAAGTTTGTTGTGGTTGACGTTCAAGGATTCAGCGTTCCAGAATTTCAAGCTAAAGAATTTGCTATTTACGATGGAAAGCAAATACGGAACTATCTTTTCAAACCCGTTAAGCCGTTTTATGAGCTGTCCTATGATTGCCAGAAGCAAGCAATGTTTCTATATGGAAACCGACATGGTTTATACTACAATTCTGGTGAAACCGATTACAATGAACTTCACCGCATTATCTACAACGATCTACGAGATGTTGTAGATCTATGTGAAGGGGTATGTAAAGAAGGTCTTCTTACTGGAAACTTTTTCCACGATGAAATATCTTAAGAACGTACCCGATATTGTTAATTTAGAATTTACTAGCGGCGGTGTTAATGTACCGAAATTATCTCTAAGTAAAACCACTTGTTCTTATCATGCTTTAGAATATTGTATTTGTAGTGCTGAGAATTCAAAAATCTTGTATGAATATATTTATGATTTTTTACCTAAATAAAGAAGTTAAATTGTATTACATGTTTCATTTTATCCTATATTAGTAGACCCTCTTGAGAAATTTGGGCATTTAGTCTCGAGCGCATGGCAAAGACGGTTGACTGGACAGTTAGATTAGACAAGCATTTGAAAAAATTACGCAAGCTGAAAAGAGATATTCAGTTTTACCAAGAAAAGAAATCTGTGGTTAGAATATTATTGAAACTTACCATTTAAACTTACCAATGGCTTCCTCCTCCTCATCCTGTTGGGATAAGGTGTTTGAATCTCCTTCTAGATGTCCTGATGTTCCAGTTCTGAAGACTAAGCCTAACCGAGTTTACGAGATTGATGATTTTATCACTGTCATTTTTCGTACGTCAGAAGAGGAACGCAAACAAGTAATTTTGGATACTATTGGTTATGGCAAAATTTCTTTCTCTAGTGCGGAATTTGAAGAATTTTTAAGCACTTTTGATTGTTTCAATACCTATTGGGTAGATATATTTATGATAATTGGACAGTACACGCTAGTGTTTCATCGCAATGGTGATAAGAGAAGTCTCAAGTTTGAAGATGCCACAACCGACAAGTATCTTTTTGGATGGACCGAGAAGCTAATACACCTATTTGCAAAGCATGTTTATGAATTGTATAAGCTTAATCTTGAATATTATACTGTTACTAAATAAATAGTCTAACGTCGATTTGTTTTTTATTTGCTCTAACTCAGGAAATAAAACACCAATATATACACACAAAAACCCAACATTTATTAACGGGTAAAAATTTAAAAAAGTAAAAAGTGACCGAACAGTGGCCCGTAACTCGTAAATAGAGTACAATCGTAAATAGGAGACAATAACCAAACAATATAAAAATAGGGTAAGCTTGGGTAAAATATACATATAAAGTAACTAGGTAAATACCTTAAATACATTAAATAGGGTAGATTAGGGTAAAATAAATACAATAATTAACTATCTAAAATAAATTACTAGCCTAATATCACAACCTCTAAAGTCACACACATTTAGCTATCAAAGGTGATTGATGTAAAGTTAGCTATCGGTGATCAGTCTTAACCCATGGAATTTCCGATTATTCCTTATACTTTTCAATATCTCGATGACCCCAAGCAAGCGTGTTCTCTAAGTCACCGGGAATAAGATAGCGCTTATCGTCCGCGTGTGATAGCGCTACCTTATTTTTCAGTTCGACATACATATCGTGTAAATGTGAACGGAAAGTGTTCATCTGTCGATGAATGTGAGTTCCTTCTACGTCAACCGCCTCCCTATAATCATCGAGAGACAGTTCTTTCTGGGTGACGTAGTCAGGAACTCCCTTAGCTTTTTTCGTTAACTTTCCCTCCACATTTACACAATATGCCTTCGCCCCGGTACCGTAGAAATCCCAAATGATTTTTCCTGCATACTCATCTTTCATTTTACCCAAAATTGATTGGTTTACAGGAACACCATGTGGGTTATCTTGGGAGTAATTGGACGTATCGAATCTATCTAAATTTTCTCGCATGTCATGGTAGAAATTTTCGGTTGTAACTTTTAACACAAGGGAATCGGTGTCAGTGTAGAGTAATACCGCGTTGTTGCCGTATTTTGGCTTAATATACCCGTACAAAAAGTCATACATAATAGTCTTGGATATTTCCAAGATGCTGAAACCCACGTAAATCGGTTTATTATATGTGACTTTTTGTTTTTTCATCTGGATAGCTACCAGGTTCTCGTTAAAAATAGTACGATCTTTAAAATGAGGTTTCGAGATTAACGCTTCGGCTCCCAACCTTCTACCAATATTTTCCCAATGAGAAACAAGTTTAACATCTACCCGTTTCTCCACATTTTCCATTGTTTTCCCAAACACGGCGTTGATCATAAGTTTGAAAAAGTCTTTTTCAAACTTATTTTTCGCTTTATTGCGCATAGCTGTGTTTAGGTCAATGTATTTCTTTAGCCATGGCGATTGATCAAAAGATATAACGCGATGAATTTTGGTGAGCTTAAGCCCATAATCTAAAGCCTGACGCAAATTTTGGTAATGAATTATATATTTACTTTTAGGTTTAAAATTTGGAATTAATTTTTTAATGTCTTGGAATTTTGATTCTGGTGGGGCTATGGATTCTGGACAAAAGGGTAGTTCGTTGTGTAAATAATGTAACTGTTCGGGATATTCTAAATCTACCTCTAATATATAGCCAGTTTTAGAATCATTCGCGACATTCATGTAATCTAAACTTTGAATTTCGGTCTCATCCAACCACTTAAAATTCCCCGTTGGTAAATATTGTGACATAGCCGCACCATAGAGGTTGGTGGCGTCCAAATACATGATGTAGGAAGTAGGTTTGGAAGCGTCATAATGAGGTATAAATTTATTATTTGCAAAAGCTTTTCTAACGCTACACTGACTGACCCCGCCGCGAATACCGTGTTTAAAGAAGTGTACCATGTCTAGATCTGTCAGTAATTCTAAGTTAATTGATGTGGCCTTGAGTGCAGCGTCCATCGAAAGAGCGGGCGCTGTGAAGTACTGCGCAGGATCTAGACCGTAAGTACTATGGCACACGTCTCTAAAACTTTCAAACACATCAGTTAATAATAAAACGTCAGATTTTAAATAAATATCTGAATATTCGCCTAAAGTTTTGCATTCAAATAAATTCCAAACAGCCCAAGCACGCTTGTAATCCTCTTTGCTAATGTCTTCTTTCTTTAGCTGGTTGTAAAAGTCTTTATGTGATGGTAGTTTAGCATCGTTCAATTTTGCGAAACTATCCACGTAATTATCTGGGAAGACACCCTTCTG
Organism: Philopedon plagiatum; assembly: GCA_963971165.1. Taxonomy (NCBI): domain Eukaryota; kingdom Metazoa; phylum Arthropoda; class Insecta; order Coleoptera; family Curculionidae; genus Philopedon; species Philopedon plagiatum. The sequence goes on along the minus strand of OZ020192.1, from coordinate 53,020,835 downwards.
TCGAATAAGCTGAAACTTATTTTCTTCCGCGAAATATTTCCTAACTTCTCGACATTGTTCTGGTTTTAAATTTTGACTAAGTTTATCTAGACTGCTGGCCATGAAACGAAAACTGTCGAGGAAGCGTAATTTTAAAAATACCTGCCGTTGTTTACCATCCCTGTTTTCGATGTTATCCACCAAAACATGTTTAGTAAAGGAGATGTACTTTTCCTTGTTTTGGGGGATAACATCCAGCTTTTCTTCGTTGGAAGCCAATTCCTTGACAAACAGGTGGGAGTCAAAGTTGGACATATTATGGAACAAGATGGGTATAAATTGTGGGGTTTTGTAATTAAGGTTGCATACAGAGTGGGCGGGGCCTTTATAGCTCCCTACCAAGTGGTCGTGATCGTGCACGCGATCGTTTAATGCTACATCAAATGGCTTTTCGCAAATATGACACACCGTAGCATTTTGATGCTCAATCTCTTGTTCCGCAGAAATAGGTGTCATGGGTACTACTTCCTTCATAAAGCGATTATAGATTGATTTACAATCAATCTCTAAGCGTTTTACGAATTCTTTGTTAGCATCCGGACCTCTATAACTTTGGTAAATCGAATGAGCATCGTCAAAGTCACATTTGATGTAGTAACCGAACGAGTACGGAACATGTTTGTGCGTTCTCACAGTGTATGACGTATCGGGATCCTGCGCATTTTCCTCTGTATCCAGGGGTTCAAGGATTGTCTCGAAATCGGCATAAACAACGAAAGGTACTTTTAATTTCTTTTCAAAGTTTGTAAATTTCAAAATATTCTCGGGAATCTCTTCACCATATTTATTTTTTTTCAAATCAGTCGTTGGGACTTTGGCTAAAACGTGCCCGCTATCGTGCTCCTGATGAGTCTTTAATTTTTGTTCTGAATAAAAATATGATAAACAACCATCACATAAATACTTGGTAGCATTGTGGTTGGATAACTGTCTTGAGATCAGGCGCGATAAACTTCTTATTAAGCAGTAATGACTATTACCATAGTCATCACTGATTACTAACAAATTTACATGTCGCTCCCTGTTACGAGAATTTGTAAAGTATAAGGGCCCCACGACTTCAATAATATTTTTATCATCTTCGAACAGTTTTTCCACCCCATATACGTTGATAGAAATATTATTGAGTCGTTCAAACTTCGCTACATCGGTAAGTTTAATCGGAAATTCCATACCTGTAAAGTCCAACTCGTTTTCAAAAGGCAAATAGTTCGCGACTCTATTTGCATTTTGAGTCCAATGAAGTGGATGTAAGGCAGCTAGGACTGACCACATGAAACATTTTTGATCGGTGTTCTGGATATTTAAGACAGCTTTCTTTGCTTCAATCTCCTTTGGCAGCGGGATGTAGGAAGATGGCTTCAGAGGCTGGATCTTGTTGATTCCTAATTTTAAGTGGAGAAGCCGCTGAAGCGCCCACCCTGTAACAATAGAGATATCAATTAGCGAGAAATCTTAAACAGTTTGAATTTTTTTTTGCAATAGTTTTACACTTACCACTATCCTTTTCCTGAAATTCGGAATACTTTCGGTCTAGGATGACGATGAACTGCTCGAACTGCTCCTCCAAGTCCGTAGCCCCATTCACCATCTGGTACTTGCTGTTGAAGGACTTTACCTCTGATGACTCGCTCGACTGCAGGAGGAAGCGGCCGAGAAGCTCCAGTCCGCTCTTCAGCTGCTCGTACTTTGCGCGGATGTCTCCCACCAACTTGACGAATTTTTGTTTCAGATGTCGTAGATACTGCTTTACGTTGGTGGGATCCTGGCTTGAAGTAAGTCGGTACGTAGCAATTCGGCTCCTGAACGACGTCTTTACCAACTCTACTCCTTCCTCCTCCTGCACCACGCAGCATTTCTCTCGATGTCCCAGGGTCCTTAGATGGGCACCCCATCGGTTCGTAGGAACATCTAGTTTGCATGTTTCACAATACTGCGTGGACGATGTTGTTGGTTCTGAAGATCGGAAATGAATAATTAGTATCTGAGTTATAGAAAGAAATTTATTCTTTAGACCATCAGAAATTTAAATTTTAAATACTCACCATCTGTCGAAACGAGTCTTGCTCTTTTCGCCATGGATGTCTGCGTGGCATTAGCTGGTCTTTTGGGAGCAGGGTGTTTCTCCTTCTGGTGACGAGGAAGAGCCCCCTCCGACTTGAAAATTCCACTGCAGACGTTGCAGATCTTGACCGCTATGCGGCAATCCCCATGACGCTTGAAGTTGTCCTTCCTGGTAAATGTACGATCGCAATATTGGCAAACAAACATTTTCTATAAAAAAAAAAATATTTTTACTGAGGGTTGAGGTTAGCAGCGATTGATATTTTTAGTTATTTCATACTCTTGCGCAATATTATTTTTTATCCTTATAGAACTATTGGCTTATGTGGTAGATGAACGTCCACATTATTATATTGTAGAAATAAAATCGTTTTTACAAGTAGCAGTTACAAAGACACAACTATAATTTTTTAATAATAGGACTGACAGAGTTGGTGTATTTTTAACACTACTCTAAACGCAATTACTAATTTTCGCTAAATCATAATAAGACATAATAAATTTCCAGCGCAGAATTCCTACTATCACTAACTCTTATTTGTTTTTTGATATAATAAATAGAAATAAATGTACTTACCAAATAATATTACACACACTTTTCAACACACAATAAAATAAAGCAAGCGTGTATTTTTTCAAGAACTGACTGTTCTGCAAGAAACCTTGGAAACGAGTGTTGAATCAACTGTTGGTTTCCCCATTAAGAACACACTTAAACAATTAAAACGTTGGTTGTACTGGCCTTGCCTCATGCCAATTAGATTAGCGCGGAAAACACGTTTAAGCAATTAAAGCCGTTGTCGCGTTGACCTTGCCTCATGCTTATCAGTTGGTTCACGTTAGCTAGTAGCATATTACTAATATTGTGGTATACAGCGTGTAAAAATATTAGAGTATACGGGGTGACTTCTATCTTATTCCGCAACGATCATTGACAATGGCCACTGCATTGCGGATAGTGTTGCGAGCTTTAGCAGTAATCTAAGTGAGGGATGTTTAAAACAGTTTAACAAATAGAAGGATGCCGCCATCATGATTGAACTCGAGGATTGTGGAAATTTTAACATTTTCTTTATGTTATTAAATCCACTAATATTCATAATTTCTATAATTAATCGAAAATTTACTATACGGGGATGATGTAAAAAACAACAACAGCTGCAAGCCTACGCCTAAACGGCTCAACGGATTTCGATGCCATTTGGGGAATATATTTTATTCCTCCTACCTGTCATCCCTATCTAAGCAAAAAAAAATTTAAGGCCCTTCTCGCCTACGCAGGAGAAATGGTCCAAATGGCCTTAATATCTTGGGGGGTTTTGAACCTGTATATCTAATGGTCTTTATGACTTCTATCTAACACCAAAATTTTAATTCTTCAACACTTATCGTTTACGTGCTAGCCGTAATTTAGTTTTTATTTACCGTCATCCGTTCCTGTGCTCCTGATACATGAAACACCTTTGTAACCCTCTAGCGCCTAAACGGCTCTACGGATTTCGATGCCATTTGGGGAATATATTTTATTCATCCTACCCTTCATCCCTATCTAAACCAAAACTTTTTAAGGCCCTTTTGGTCAACGTGAGAGGAATTGCCTAAAGGACCGTACTCTTTTTGGGGGTTTTTAAGCCTATATATCTAATGGTCTTTATGACTTCTATCTAACGCCAAAATTTTCATTCTCCAACACTTATCGTTTAGGGACGAGGGCCTCTATGAATTACTAATTCTTCTGCACTAACGTCATCTTTCTCCGAAACTCTGAACAGTATTTCTAGTACTGCTACTTCTACACTAACGCCATCTTTTTTCGAAACTCTGAACAGTATTTCTAGTTTACTTGTATTCGTAGCAGTAACCTGTTTAATATTATTATTAACTAATTTTGTATATAAGGTTGCTAAATATAGATATATCTTGTGGCTAAATAAATAATTTTCCTACTACTACTACTGTGTGTTTTCTTCCTTTAATCCATTTATTACATATCGTTATCATCGTGACTTCGCTAAAAACAACAACAACAACAACAACTTGCTTGCCCCCCAGCTGCCGCAAGCCTTTATGTTCGGAACTCAATATTTTATGTGAAGCAGATGGCCAGGTCGGCTAGAGCGTTGGTAATTCCACGTTGTAATATGCAGGTCCCAGGTTCTAATCCTACTATCGGCAAAATAAAGAAAAAAGTTTTTGACGTCATTTTTCCCAATAATATTCTTAAGGAGTAGTACTAATATCCGATGCAGTTAGGTTCCAATCGATAGTGCCCAAGTGGTTGATGTACAAGTAGTTAAAGCCCCAAGTAGTTCCAGCCCCAAGTAGTTAAGACCAAAGTAGCTAACGCCCAAGAGTGTGACAGTTGACAGATGACGTATGACAGATGACAGGTGACAGTTGGCAGATGACGTATGACAGATGACAGTTGACAGGTGACAGATGACATATGACAGATGACATATGACAGATGACATATGACAGATGACATATGACAGATGACAGATGACGTATGGCAGGTGACAGTTGGTCAAGGTCAGTTCTCAAGGTCAAGGTCAAATAACACTCGCCCACGTGGGCGATATATAGCGCATGCGCAGTTACACCATCACCTCCTCCGGAGGACGGAGGATGGTGAACGCACTAACTATAACTACTAGGCTTGTATTGTTAGCCTCGTGCTTTGCGGAAGTGCATGACGCCAATAGCACGAGGCTAATTAACAAAACATATATATGTATCTATGTATATTTATTAGTTATACTTTATATTTGACATACATCACGTGTTCAATGTGACGTAACAAGTCGTTTGGAAAAAAAAACGAAGAGCCTCGTGCTTTGTGGTAGTGCATGACGCTAATAGCACTAGGTTAATTAAAAAAATACATATGTGTCTATGTATATTTATTAGCTATACTTTATATGTGACATACATCACGTGTTCTACGTGACGTAACGAGTCGTTTGGAAAAAAACTCGAAGAGCCTCGTCCTTTGCGGTAGTGCATGACGCCAATAGCATGAGGCAAGGCTAGCGCAACAGTCGTTTTAATGGTTTAGACACGTTTTTCGTTGTTAGCCTCGTGCTTTGCGGTAGTGCATGATGCAAATAGCACGAGGCTCATTAACAAAACATACATATGTATCTCTGTATAATTATTAGTTATACTTTATATTTGACATACATCACGTGCTCAACGTGACGTAATAAGTCGTTTGGAAAAAAACCCGAAGTGAATCGATCAACTCGCTCGTGAGTTATCGCTTAAGTCCCTCAATGGCTGAAAAGAATTGGATAAGTCAATATTTCTATTAATTAAACTGTTTTATACATCCCTCACTTAGATTACTGCTAAAGCCTATAACACTGCTAATTCCTAAACGGCAATGCAGTAGTTGTTGTCAATGATCTTTGTGTAGTAAGATATAAATCAGTATACCTCGTATATTCTAATATTTTTATACCTCGTATACCACAATATTACATGCTATAGAGATTGCATCATCATCGGAAAATTACTAGACAAAGCGAGCTAAAATTAATCGGCACGAGGCAAGGTCAGCGCAACGTAGTTCGAAGATTGGCCAGCGAGCGTTAGCGAGGGGGCGCTGCGAGCGTGCTGGCAGAACTGGCAGTGCTGGCAGCTATTTTACGCTCTCACCAAAGTCGAGGCACAAAAAGCCTTTTTGCGTTTCTTTTTCCGCGTCCCCAGCGAGTGTAAAATAGCTACCAGCACTGCCAGTTCTGCCAGCACTTCGTGCTATGCACACTATTTTTTATACCTATAGAGAAAATTTTATACATATACACATTTTCCACGCAACAGCTGGTTCTTGACAGATGGCACAAGACATTTGCAGACTGACAGATGACAGGTGTCGGACGGTAAGAATTATTTTTTTTTGCAAACATTTTGTATACCGTGATGGGGCACCAAAATCACCCTCAAACACCCTGTATATAATCACGGTTAACATTCGAAGAGATTGGCATATGACTTATGACGGATGACCGATGGGAGGAGGCGGACGGCACGTTGGCTGTGGTGCTTTGAGACAACCTGTATAATTTTTTGAAGCTTCAAATCGTAAGAAGATGCTCGGTATAGTTGTTAGCCTCGTGCTTTGCGGTAGTGCATGACGCCAATAGCACGAGGCTAATTAACAAAACATACATATGTATCTATGTATATTTATTAGTTACACTTTATATTTGACATACATCACGTGTTCAACGTGACGTAATAAGTCGTTTGGAAAAAGCCCGAAGTGAATCGATCTACTCGTTCGTGAGTTATCGCTTAAGTCCCTTAATGGCTGAAAAGAATTGGATAAGTCAATCTTTCTATTAGTTAACCTGTTTTAAACATCCCTCACTTAGATTAGCCTGTAACACTGCTAATGCTTAAATGACAAAGCATATTATGCAGTGGCCGTTGTCAATGATCGTAGCGTAGTCGTTTTTATTGTTTAGACGCGTTTTCGAGGTATGAATATGTAATAAAACTAGTAATTATAAAAAATATTTATTTAACCACAATATACAGGGTGTCCCTGGATGGGGTTACCTATACCACAAATGGGCCCAATTTTTAATTTTTCGACAAAAAGTTATTCTTAATAAAAATTTTTGCTTGTAAAAAAAATACAATTTGTGGTAAGAAAATTTAGTTATTATATACAGGGAGGTCAAAAACTTCACAAATATAAATTTTACCTTAGGGTAGACTACTGTTATTTTTCATTGTAAAGAAAAATGCCATTTGAAAAAGTTGCTTAGAATTACATTTTTAGTGATAATCCAAAACTTCAGAAAAAACTTTTTATTTTTGTAAAACATAAATTTTTTTTTCAAATGTTAATTAAACTAAAAGTTTTATTTACAAAATTATTATTCAACGTGAAAGCCGCCAACTTCTACACACTTTTGTAGTCGTCTTTTAAACTCGTTATAAGTAGAATTAATCATCTGTTGATTTATTTCGGCGATAGCTTCACGTATTCTGTATTTCAAAATTTCAACATCATGATTTAAATTATATTTATAAACCTTTTCTTTTAAAATTCCCCAAAGAAAATAATCGCATGCCGTTAGATCAGGGGATCGAGCCGGCCAGCGTATGGGACCATATCTACCCAGCCATTTTTGTGGAAAATGTCCATTAAGCCAATTTTGAATTTGCAGTGTCGAATGCGCTGGACATCCGTCTTGCTGAAAATAGGCTTTGCGTCTGTATTCTAAATTTTCTTCTTCAAACTCTGTCCAAAAATAAGTATTCAACATCTCTAAGTAAGAATTTTGATTAAGATTTACCTCAAAGAAGTAAGGCCCAATAATTCTATTTATTGTAATAGCGCACCATACATTTACTTTTTTGGCTTTTTGACTGCCTGTAGTGAGTGTAAACATCGGATTGTCTTGCGCCCAAAAGCGACAATGTTGGGGTGATACTATGCCATTTGTGTTAAATGTACACCCGTCTGAAAAGATAATACTTTTGTAAAAGTGTCTGTCTTCCCCAATTCTTTCCCCAATATCTAAACAAAAGTCTAAACGGTGCACATCATCACCTTCTTCTAGAGTATGAATTTGTTTAGGTTTGAAAGCTTTAAACATATTTTCTTTTAAAACTCTTTGGATTTCAGATTTGCTTATGTTAATTTGCAAGGATCTGTTTCTTAACGACGTTTTCGGATTTTCGGCTACTGAGTCCAAAACTAGCATGGTGGCTACATCATCCCTATTGTATGTTTTCTTAGGCTTCTTAAGGTTTTTTACATCTCCTGTATGATCAAACTTTCTGATTATTTTTTTTAAACTCGGTCGACTAATTTCTACAGTGGGATATTTTTCATTGAACAATTCAATTGCGTGTCGGTAGGAAATGTTTCCTATATCATAGCATTTAACTAAATAAATACGTTGCTGTAAAGTAAGCATTATTGCAATTTCAGAATTAACAGACAGTAATATTTATTGCAAATGACACTGATATGACACTTCACTTTAAGTACCAGACAGGTATTTTGGATATAGTATTCCTTACGACATTCTAAAAATACTGGGGCTTAAAAAATTGATTTAAACAATACTTTTTTTAAATCTTGAATCATGACTAGAAAGCAGTTCTACACAACATTTTCTAATGAAATTTTCCTTAAAAACGAAAAATAACGGTAGTTTACTCTTAAGTAAAATTCATATTTTTAAGTTTTTGACCTCCCTGTAAACAAAAACTAATTTTTTTTACAACAAATCGTATTTTTTTTACAAGCAAAAATTTTTATCAAGAATAACTTTTTGTCGAAATATTAAAAATTAGGTCCATTTGTGGTATAGGTAACCCCATCCAGGGACACCCTGTATATTGATATTTAACAACTTGATATACAAAATTAGTTAATAATATTAAACAGGTTAGAGCTATGAATACAAGTAAACTAGAAATACTGCTCATATTTACGGATAAAATTATGTCAAAAATCGTGAAAAGCATCAAATTAAAGAACAAAACAAAAACAGTAATCTGATGATATTTATCCTATAAGTGTTTCACTGAAACAAAAATAAGTAAAAGCTGTTTGTAGATAACAATTTTAACGGTAAAATTTAGTATAAAGGACAGATTTGGGACTATATATTCCTCCCCCATTTAATTAGGCTAGAGACTAACTAAAAAGACAATTTAACCAAAAATCATTTTAGGCGTGGTTAAAATATGTAGTCCCCTCTGACTACAGGGTCTGTCTGTTTGTCGGTTTTGTTCCTTAGAAACTGTCATTAACTCGAAACTTGTAGGTCTGAATCTAATATTAAAAAGTGAAATAAACTACTATTATGTTGATATCCGCTTTCTCATGACCTCTTTTCGTCACAAGTGTTTATTTTAGCATCTTTTTACATCACATGACTTTAATGGCTCTTTTTAAGTCATGTGGTACTGTTTATTATTTTTACCCCTTTTTGTAGGGGTCTTAATATTATGATGATATTCGCTTTCTCTTGGCCTATTTTCGTCACATAATATTGTTTATTTTGGCTTCTTTTACATCACATGACCTTAATGGCTCTTTTAGGTCACGCGGTTCTGTTTTGGCATCTTTTTACATCACGTGACTTTAATGGATCTTTTTAAGCCATATGAAACTGTTTATTATTTGTAACCTTTTGTGGGGTCTTATAACGGTAGCAAATACCAACCAATAGACTTTTATTCTCCTAAAACTTTAAAACCATAAGGTAACGAGTCATGATTTTTCAAAAATTTTCTTTTTAATGAATTTGGTCGATAGTCTTTTGTCTCTGTTTTTGTTACTATTTCATGAAGATTAGGACGCCGAATTTGTTGGGAAGTAATTTGAATAGGTTTACTGTCGCCTGTTAAAATCATATTTATTATAGAGACAAAGTTTACTAAGTTTGATGCCGAATAGTTTAAACATATCCCCTTTACTTTACAAACTACTTTTTCTTTTTTTTTAGTAGGTAAAAATACTTTATACGAATAATTTTTAGGACCACCGCTTACGAAATGTGTTATGTAACTACCTGGTTCATACTGCTCTAACTCGTCTGTCATTTCACCTATGTTACTGCCGATATAAATCTCTGGATAACCCTCTTTATGCACGTAAATTACTGAATCAGTGTGTAGTACAATACTCTATCCCCAACTTTTCTAAATAACTATATAATTTGAGTCCGGCCTGTGCAGTAGTATAAGCAGGAATACAGACGTTTGCGGTGGATAAAGGGTCATAACTTTCCTCAGTTGGTTGATAATTGACTAAAAGTGTCTCGTCACTTACAGACAGAATAGCATTCACTGATATACAAGGGTTAGTTAACAGAGAAAAAAGTTCTTGAGGTGAGTTAATAATTTTAGTTTTTGGCTGACATTCTAGTTGACCAAATTTACCCCAGAAGCTATTGAGCATTAATTTTTCTAGAGCCCTTAGCCCCGCATTTTTAACTATAGAGAAAAATTCTAATTGAACTCCTTCACTGTTTAAAAAGTTCTCTATATATTGTTCTTTTTGTGTTTGCGTAATGCAATCCCAAGGAAACCCACTAGCTTCTTGTTTAATTCTTATAAATTTATTCATCAATCTACGAAAAGACCTCCGATTTTTGATCCCTATTATACTGTTCTATTTTATATCGGCAAACTTCAAATTTTTCCAAGATTTGATACCCCCCTTTCAATAGCTTTTAAAATTTCACCAATCACCCAAGTCCCCGCTAAAGATCGTTCATTCTCATCATGTTTGCACTCGTCACAACTCATGTTTTCCCCACAAGTACGACAAAGAACAAACATTAATTTACTATTCATTTCTATAGGTAATTCAGGGTGATATAAATTTGTTGGTGGTAACACTGTATATTTAATTAAGCCATTAATGTGATTTAAATCAAGATTTTGGCACTCGTTTCCGACAAACACTATAGGGTACCTACGGGAAATTTTCCACACTTACAAACCCAAGGATACAACGAACATACATCAATGTATTTTATCTTTTCCCCAGGTTCTACCTCGTAAAAATTTTTGGTATTTCCCGTACGAGCCCCGTAAAACGACAAAGCAAGTATATGAGATTTTTCAGTAAATAGGCGTATTTCAAGGTTTTTTTGAATTTCTTTTCTAAAATCACACTCCCACATTTCTATAATTTCACAGCCAAAACCTCTAAGTCTTTCAGTTCTTGCCGTGGTTGTTTCGTATCTGTAATTAAGGGTGTCTGAAGGATCATCATGCAAAGGTGAATCTCTTTGATCTTTAAAATAATTAGGACAACCGTGCCAATAACGCCCGTGAAACTGAAATACTTTATTGGTTTCTGGGCAAAACCCATCTACTTTAACCCCATTTAGTATAACTTCCCGTCCATTTCCGGTATGTTTAATGTTATGTAATTTTTCCAACCAAAGAAGCCATTGAAGAGCAATTTTTGACTGATTCTCTGTAAGACGATAGCCGTTTTTACGAATTATACCGATAGTGTTAGGTTTCAGAAAATTTATACGAAAAACTTTATTACAGATAGATTGTGACAATTTAATTTCGGCCCCAGTATCAGAGTTTGTTTTAAGGGTTAGTTTTGTTCACGAAGGCCTGTTTAGTTTTATTTTATAGTTTACCTTAATGAAATAGTTGTGTCCCCACACGTACACGTTTGACCTGCCCTGTTCCCAGGCTAGTTTCTACGGTTTCTGTTCTGGCTAATTGCTGCTAGCTGTCCTCAAGTCGGCTGTCCTTCGTTTGAAGCTTGTAGATTTAACATCTTTCTCTCTGGTTTGGGCCCTAAATTTTCGCCTGGCTTAAAGTTCACCCTGTGTGTATAGACAAGTTGCCCTTAGTCTATTAAGCTAACATGTTTAAATAGTAAATTTTGAAGACCAACCTACCTTTTAGAAATCAGCTGGTTACATTCTCTGACAACATTGGGACACCCTTGATCTGTGGGTTATGGATCACATTGCCTGTACTGTCCTAGTCTCTGCCTTGTTCTTGGGCGTTCTGGATTATTTAAACGGCATACGTTTCTTTCAGATTTTGTTTTGATTTCTTTAAAAAATAGTCATTGTCAGGTTAGAATTTATGGTTGACAGCTGGCACTATGAGTCTTCCAGCGTTGCCGCTTCGTAAATTTGCAAATTTGTCAAATAGCAACTAAGGCATTTGGCCAGCCCGGTCATTCGACGCTCGGTCGTTGAAGCCACAGGCTTGTAGCGGAAGATTTTCCTTGTTGTTTTACTGGTTGTCCGCGCAGGACGGAAATTCTTGAACCCCATTTTGGTTATGTGTTGGTAGTGGGGTAGCAAGTCATTTCCTTCTTCGCACGAGGCACGAGGCTCCACTTAGATCCTGCCTTTCGACGAAGTTGCCTTGCAGTGTCGGATTTAAAAGCTTCAGTTTGGAGGCTCAAGTTACTTGGATTAAATTTTCGGGACTGCAATTTAATTCTTTTGTTGAATTTTTGACTGCTAAGAGCAGCGTTTTTGTTTTGGCAACTTCATTCGTTAAATCAGCCACGAACATCGGCAACAGTTTGGAGGTCCAAACCCTGTGGTAACCTTTGCTGTGTGGTGCCCTTTTGCTGCCTGTAGAATTTGAAACTTCAAGCCCTCGTTATCCTTGAAGAGGGTCTACCGTGGGGGCTACAAAGCATCCCAATTACTTTGTCTTTGGTAGGGGCTTCAAGGCATCCCTACTTCTCTTCCGCAGGGGCTACAAGCATCCCTATTACTTTTCTCCGGTGGGTGTTAAGGAGCCACCCTATGAATTTATGTTTCTGAGGACAGACTTCCTCAGGACGTTGTTGTAATTAATTTATAATTAATTTATTTATTTTGCGGGGGCAAAATCGCCCAACACCTTTTGTCGACAACAACCAATTTTTTTTTGTCAACAATTAATTATTTGTGTAAATAAATGTATATAGGGTAAAACTTATTACGTTGTTTTTATCCAGCTCACTGCGCCCCGCTTCTTGGTACCGGCGTTTTGTGCCGAACTTTTCAGCTATCATAGCCCCAATTACTCGGCTTATCAGGAAGAATATCAAATGGGAATGGACTTCCGAGTGCCATCAGTCATTCAACTTGATTAAAGAAGCTCTTATCACAGCTCCCGTGCTTACCTGTCCAGATTTCAATCGCACATTTACCTTACAGACTGATGCATCATTTTATGGCCTAGGAGCAGTTCTGACTCAGCAATTTGATGACGGGGAAAAAGTTATTTCCTATCTTTCACGTTCTCTCACCAAACAAGAGATGAAATTAACCGTCACCGAAAAAGAGTGGCTTGCCGTAATTTGGAGTGTAGAAAAGCTTCGTCACTATCTGGAGGGTGTACACTTTAAAGTCATAACCGATCACCATTCTTTGTTATGGCTTCATAATCTAAAAGATCCACAAGGACGTCTCGCTCGATGGGCTCTTCGTTTGCAACCTTACGACCTTAAATTAATCCACCGTAAAGGCCGAGATCATGTCGTGCCAGATTTTCTTTCCAGGTCAGTGCCAGTGACTGCTGATTCGGTCGCAGCTGTTGACGAACCACCGTCACCATCATTTTCTGACACCTCTGACAAATGGTACAAAGGTATGATGCAGAAACTAGAAGAACGTCCTGATAAATATCCTTGTTGGCGAGTCGAGAATGGCAATCTCTTTAAGTATGTTAAGGCCAACAATCCCAATTTTCCGGATCATTCTACCTACTGGAAAATAGTAGCACCTAAGGATAAGCGAAAAGAGATATTTCTTCGATGCCATGATAATCCAGCAGCAGGGCACGTGGGTGTTTTTAAAACCTTTTGGAAGGTCGCCGAGAGATATTATTGGCCGAAAATGAGATCCGACGTTGCTAGTTATGTCCGTGCTTGTAGAACTTGTGCTCAGAATAAAGTAGAGCAGAAACGTCCAGCAGGTTTAATGGGTAATCGCCCAGACATAAAGGAACCTTGGCAAGCCATCAGCCTAGACTATATAGGACCTTTACCTCGTTCTAAACAAGGTAACACTCATATTTTGGTGGTCACAGATTATTTTAGCAAGTACGTCGTCTTATTCCCGTGTCGATCGGCAACTGCAAAATCGTTGGTAAAGTGTGTCGAAGACGGCATCTTCTTAGTTTACGGAGCTCCTCAATTCTTAACGTGCGACAACGGAACTCAAATGAAATCCAGATAATTTCAAGCCCTTTGCGATAAATATAAAGTTAGAATATTTTACACTGCTAATTACTATCCTAGAGCAGATCATACTGAACGCGTTAATAGAGTTATTAAAACGATGTTGCGCTCTTACGTTCAACAAAATAACCATCGAACTTGGGAAGATAATTTAACTGCTATCGGTTGCGCCATTCGCACTTCGCGACACGAAACTACGGGCTTCACCCCTTACTGCGTTAATTTTGGCAGGGAACAAAAGCTATTTGGTTCGGACTATGCTGAGGGTGTTCCTCAAGTAGAAACTGAGCGTCAAAATTACATTCGAGAACGAATAGAAGCTTTCAAACAATTATTTAGAAAAGTCCATACTAAAATCGAAGCTTCTCGAATTAAAAATCGACATAACTATAATTTGCGCCGACTCCCAGTAAGCTTTGTTCCTGGTCAGGAAGTCTGGCGTAAGAATAAAAGTATATCCGATGCGGCGAAATATTATAGCGCAAAGTTGGCTCCGGAATTTGTAGGTCCGTTTAAGATCGTAGAAAAGACCGGCACGTGTACTTATGAGCTTGAAGATGAACACGGTGTTAGTAAGGGCATTTGGCATGTACAAGACCTTAAACCGGTATATGCCGAAACTGCATTTGGTGGTCCGTAGGAGTGAATAAATTGTTAGGGAGCTCAAAGTCATTATTTACTTTATTACCTTCCGTTAATTTTATTGTCATTAATTTAATATTACGTTTTACTTGTCATTTTGCTTCAATTTACTTATCAATCTATCGATTTCTGAATTTATTAACTTTTCAGTCCATAGCTTCAATTTGATTAATTACTACTATTTAATTTTTTTCTCTCTTTCGGTAATAATGACTTAGTGAGTTTTCTTTTATCGTTGCGTTAATATTGACTTTTGGCCCAGTTTAATTTCTCTTTTCTCTTACGTTCCTCGCTCAGTAGTGAGCAATTTTATGCTCTGCAGTGTGGGCGTGATGGTGTTTGGATCCATCTGGGCGCGAGACTTGATGGATTTGGACACTGTCACTTAGAATAGCGCTGCACTGGGTTAACTAGGTGGGGTAGGAGTCCCCTGAAAGCCGTGGCAAGGTAAGCCTTCAGCTGCCTTGCTTCTATTGTTTGTAGTAGGTAAGCCCTCAGCTGCCCCACTACTTTCACTTGCCATCGCCGCCTTACGCCTTGTTGTCTTTTATCTGTCATTACCTGATTATCTTTACCTTATCGTCATTTGGTTTATTGTATAGTAACGTATAGTATCGTTTATTGTCATTTAACATAGCTTACCTTTTTACGTTTGCCAGTCTCACGCAGACACCCATCTCGGCGCGAGACGATATGGGGGTCGGTGTGTCACATGGTAATTTAAGTTTGATTACTTGGTAAGAAGGCGGTGATTAATTAATTTTGGACCTAATTTTCTTTATCGTTTTTGTATCTGCATTCACTATTAATTGTTTTTTTTTACTATAGACTAGGGCCAAAAGTCGTTATTTATTATCTTGATTGGACCTTTTTTTTATTACCTTGATTTGACGTATTTACCTTGATGTGACCTTTTACTTTGATTTGGCTTAATTTTCTCTACCTTGACGTGATTTTATTATTATTCCCTACTTGTGTCTGGAAATTTCGGTTATTTGAACTAGTATGCGTTTTTGCTCGAGTGTGACTTTGTCTTTCCTTTGGGGATTTAGAGTAGAAACACAATTTTCTTTCTCTCCTTTTGCTGATTTTGTGAAGTTGAGAATACCACTTATGGTGGGATTCACTGCTAGTTGTTGGCAAGTAACCCAATTTTCTTTATCTCGACTCGCGAACCTTTAGTTTGATTTACGTGATTCATTTACTTTTGATTGAGTACCTTTCTTACATTTGCGTTAATTTACTTGTCTTTGCGATAATTTACTTACCTTTGCGTTAATTTGCTTACCTTTACGGTAATTTACTTACCTTTGCGTTTATTTGCTTACTTTTTCGTTACTTTGCTTTATTTCGATTACCTTGTATTTTGATTTACTTACCTTTATTTTGATTTACTTACCTTACCGTGATTGGCCTTTGATTGGTTTTAATTTACTTTGATACCTTTGGTATTTTATCTATTATTTGGATTTGTCTTAGGTCTAGGTCTTGGTAGGACTATATGGTAGTCCCCGACCATTTCAGTATTTACTGGTTTTGCGCCTGGATCCTTACTGATATATTTTGTCTAATCACCATTTAGACAAGATAAAACTATCCCGATTGCGACTTTACCTTATTTTGGCTTTATCGATTTAGACATTTGTCCCTATCTCGTTTTACAGGCTGCACGGTGTTGGGTGCTACCGGATGTCGCTTCGACTCTCTTTGTTAGATCATGGATCCTTCGGAGAGCAGACCGACTGGAAGGGCTGTTCAGGGGGGGCGGAAGTCTGACCCCTGGGGTAACAGTTTGCCCATCGAACTTGTTCGGCGGGCCAGGGGAGGACCAAGCTACTTTGTTCGGCCTGAGCTCAAGTCGGCCTATTAGGTTGCGACAGGCCGGTGGCAGTGCCACCGCTCAGAACACCCTGATTATTTTTTTTTGTTTTGTACAGGGACCGATGTGCTTCCCGTTTGGTGCATCTTTTAGCTTGGTGGGTGCTACAATCCACTCCCTTTTGTATGGTGGATCATCTGGGCTATCCCTCTTTTCTTCTCATTTTACTTATGTTGTATTATATTTATCTTTTCCTTTTTAATTGTCCACCCTTTGGTTGGTTTGACGCATGCCACTTGGTGATTTAATTCGGGACGATTCTACGGTGTGAGGCTAGTAAATGAGGTTCCCCACAGTATGTCTGGGTGTTACGCAATGCTAGCTCCCTTACCAACTTAGGGTTTACGTTCCACACCGAATCTTCCTGGAGGAGGTCGCTGGGTGGCTAGTGGCGAAGGGACCAAAGATTTCTTTGAGTATTTAGTTATTTTAAGATTGAGTTATCAGTCTTGTTAGTTAGTATTAGTTATATGGTACTACCTTGGGTTCCCACATATCGTTACTTATAGTTTTTTATTGGCGCCAGCATAGCGCAGGTAATTTATTTTCTTTTTTTTTCAATTTTCTTGTATCTACAGAGAGCCTCTGATCCTTATCGTCGGTTAATTTTCCTTGGAAAATTTCCCTCCTTTCGTAGGAGAGGGGGAGTTGTGACAATTTAATTTCGGCCCCAGTATCAGAGTTTGTTTTAAGGGTTAGTTTTGTTCACGAAGGCCTGTTTAGTTTTATTTTATAGTTTACCTTAATGAAATAGTTGTGTCCCCACACGTACACGTTTGACCTGCCCTGTTCCCAGGCTAGTTTCTACGGTTTCTGTTCTGGCTAATTGCTGCTAGCTGTCCTCAAGTCGGCTGTCCTTCGTTGTCCTAGTTTTTGAAGCTTGTAGATTTAACATCTTTCTCTCTGGTTTGGGCCCTGAAGTTTCGCCTGGCTTAAAGTTCACCCTGTGTGTATAGACAAGTTGCCCTTAGTCTATTAAGCTAACATGTTTAAATAGTAAATTTTGAAGACCAACCTACCTTTTAGAAATCAGCTGGTTACATTCTCTGACAACATTGGGACACCCTTGATCTGTGGGTTATGGATCACATTGCATGTACTGTCCTAGTCTCTGCCTTGTTCTTGGGCGTTCTGGATTATTTAAACGGCATACGTTTCTTTCAGATTTTGTTTTGATTTCTTTAAAAAATAGTCATTGTCAGGTTAGAATTTATGGTTGACAGCTGGCACTATGAGTCTTCCAGCGTTGCCGCTTCGTAAATTTGCAAATTTGTCAAATAGCAACTAAGGCATTTGGCCAGCCCGGTCATTCGACGCTCGGTCGTTGAAGCCACAGGCTTGTAGCGGAAGATTTTCCTTGTTGTTTTACTGGTTGTCCGCGCAGGACGGAAATTCTTGAACCCCATTTTGGTTATGTGTTGGTAGTGGGGTAGCAAGTCATTTCCTTCTTCGCACGAGGCACGAGGCTCCACTTAGATCCTGCCTTTCGACGAAGTTGCCTTGCAGTGTCGGATTTAAAAGCTTCAGTTTGGAGGCTCAAGTTACTTGGATTAAATTTTCGGGACTGCAATTTAATTCTTTTGTTGAATTTTTGACTGCTAAGAGCAGCGTTTTTGTTTTGGCAACTTCATTCGTTAAATCAGCCACGAACGTCGGCAACAGTTTGGAGGTCCAAACCCTGTGGTAACCTTTGCTGTGTGGTGCCCTTTTGCTGCCTGTAGAATTTGGAACTTCGAGCCCTCTTTATCCTTGAAGAGGGTCTACCGTGGGGGCTACAAAGCATCCCAATTACTTTGTCTTTGGTAGGGGCTTCAAGGCATCCCTACTTCTCTTCCGCAGGGGCTACAAGCATCCCTATTACTTTTCTCCGGTGGGTGTTAAGGAGCCACCCTATGAATTTATGTTTCTGAGGACAGACTTCCTCAGGACGTTGTTGTAATTAATTTATAATTAATTTATTTATTTTGCGGGGGCAAAATCGCCCAACACCTTTTGTCGACAACAACCAATTTTTTTTGTCAACAATTAATTTTGTGTAAATAAATGTATATAGGGTAAAACTTATTACGATGTTTTTATCCAGCTCACTGCGCCCCATGTTTAATTTTCAGTTATGAATAACAGGTTTGTTGTGTGTTGAAGCAAGTTCCTAAACAATCTAGGCGACTTCCAGTTTATGTCGGTGTAACAAACTGGTGGCGTCCAATCGAACCAATCCGGCTAACTGAGCTGAGGGCAAATTTGCACGCGATCTAGCACAACTTGCTTCCCTCAGGACACCCTGTTGTTCCTGTGTTTTTCTTTAGAGTACCTTTCAGAGTTATTTTTAATGTTCTTTCCAAGATATAAGCGGTAAGTACTTGGTCAATGATACTCATCATAGTATCTTTGACGGTTTTTAATCAAACACTTTTTATTGAACAAAGTGCGTCGCAAGATGCAATGGTGGTAGCTTCGGAAAACGGAGAAGCATTGGTTGTGTTATTACGATGTTTTTATCCAGCTCACTGCGCCCCATGTTTAATTTTCAGTTATGAATAACAGGTTTGTTGTGTGTTGAAGCAAGTTCCTAAACAATCTAGGCGACTTCCAGTTTATGTCGGTGTAACAAACTGGTGGCGTCCAATCGAACCAATCCGGCTAACTGAGCTGAGGGCAAATTTGCACGCGATCTAGCACAACTTGCTTCCCTCAGGACACCCTGTTGTTCCTGTGTTTTTCTTTAGAGTACCTTTCAGAGTTATTTTTAATGTTCTTTCCAAGATATAAGCGGTAAGTACTTGGTCAATGATACTCATCATAGTATCTTTGACGGTTTTTAATCAAACACTTTTTATTGAACAAAGTGCGTCGCAAGATGCAGTGGTGGTAGCTTCGGAAAACGGAGAAGCATTGGTTGTGTCGATCATTTGTTGTTAAAATAGTTTACAACTTTCAAACAAAATGGCTGTGTCGCTTTTACAATATTCTATTAGTTCCTTTTGAAAATCGAAAACTACATTGTTTGAACGTTGTTCGTTCCACCACCTTATAAATTCTTCGTGTTCCCCCTCTCAGGTGAATAATAGTCTATTGCCGGAAATGGTCCAATGTAATTTTCATTTTCCATTCTATTAAGCAAATGTGAAAAATACCCTTTTCTAAATTTATCTTCGAGGCCAAAACATTTTTGAAACTGAGATAAAGGCTTTGGCAAGTAATTTAACGAGTCAATAAATTTAACATTGGATATATGCATTAAAATTATTTTTGTTCCACGCATGATAAGCTCGGGTGGAATATCTATTTCTAATAAGAATTTGTTTATAAGTGGTCTCCTGGCTGATGTGTTCTACATATTTTGCAAAAAATTTCTCCAGAGTAATGTTTTCTGTTACTTTTTAGAGTTTTTAAGCAGTAAAAGCACAATTTGATTTGTTTACAGACACTTGATTTACCCAGAGAATTAGATATCTTATGATATTCGTAACAATTTTGATTTCGAAAGATACGAGGACAATCTTGACATCTGATTTTTTTTTTAAATTGACAAGGCGGATTTTGCTGACAGGCCTGACATGTTCCGCCACATCTATGATGATTTTTAGAGTTACACGGAATATGACAATCCTTGCAATAGTAACCACAACAGAAAGCTGCAGTTAGAGAAATAATGACATTATAATGGTTATTGTGATGTATTAAGTTTAATTTTTTATTAGCCGGAGGACCTTCAAATATTACATCACGACCCTTTCTGCCACACTGGTACACCGATATTTTAAAATATTTAAGATGATCTTGAAATTTTTGTAGTTCAGGTATGCCACATCCCTCAAGCGGAACGTTAACACACGCTTCACTCATTAATTCCAATGCCACCTTGGTTTGTATCCCATTTTTATTTTTTTCTACATCTTTAAAATGGGATGAATTATTTTTCTTTGCGATAGCTACCACCAATGCACGCGGTAAACATCAATTATCGTTATTTTTAATATTTATATCCTTATGTCTTGTACATTCGTCGTTAAAATTAACATCCCCACATTTTTTGCAGTTTTCCGTCGGCATTCTAACACTGGTTACCCCAATACAAAAGGAATCCGTATCTAACCCTGTTGAATTTGATTGATAAACACCCTGTATTACCTCCAATACGTCGTCAACAACAATTTCCCCTGTCGGTTTAAAATTAATCCAACCCTCTCCACTTTCTAAATTTTTGGAGCAAAAACTAACCCCCACCTGATTGTGAGGATTTAGGTTAGAGGTGGTATATAAAATTACGTCAGTTAAAGCATTTCTTACCCAGGCTCTGCATTATCAGGTAATGATTTAAGTTTAAACTCTATCTTTCTACCCTGTAAATTAAAGCGTTTAATATTTTTGACACTGTCTTTTGAGATTAAAAAATTTTCCATTTTGCACGTCTGCTCTCTTGAACACACACAACGGTAATGAGCTTGAGCCTAAATTGGACCCCTATTTATAACCTCGGTTGGACTTGTTAAAGCAATATTTTAGGGTGCGTTCATAAAATGGGAGTGCGTGCGTACTTACCTTTAATGCGAAGTCAAGTATTAATATGCAGTAAAAGTTTGAGATAGGTATAGAGCTGTTTCCTAAACTTCAGTGAATTAATAGAAACTATTTGTAACAAAATAAACAGTTGAGGGTTTCCCAATCTTAACTCTATCCCTCTCTTACTTACCACAACACAAAGGATAAATATCTCTCTCTCTCTCTCTCTCTCTCTCTCTCTCTCTCTCTCTCTCTCTCTCTCTCTCTCTTACTTAACACAGCAAAAATGATGGTTGTAAATGTTTAAGAGTACGTTCAGAAGCTGATATGCGTTCCGTAAGTCGAAAAATTCAAAAGCGAAATTCCTGGAATATTCGAGAAAATTCTAGAACATGAACTTAAGCCCTTATCGCTCTTACTGAGATTCACAAATCTAATATTGTAGTTGTTTGGAATAACTAACACTAAGACTCTAAAAACTCTTGTTATTCCTACTTACTACTAACGAAGACAAAAATTTTTAAGTCCAAGTACTGCAAAGTCCCAAACAAAAACAAACCAACCTTTACCTCACACTAATTAACTATATATTTTATTATTTTACCACTGTAACAATCAGTCTTTGTTGATCAGTTGAAGCGATCACAATGCCCCAAGAATGTTTTTGAGGAAAATCTTGCGATTGTAGCGAGTATCGACCAGAGCTAAAGGAAAAATGTGAAATATGTTTAGATAAGGATGGCTACAAGGTTGCTGGTATACGAAGAAAAGATCGCAAGAAAATCGTATATTACGACTTTAAAACTTATTGTTATAAATGTTATCTGGAAGATCAGAAAATATAAACAAGCTAGATTTGTTAAGTATATGTGACGTTAGGTATTACGTTTGTGTGATGTTTGTGTCACGCTTGTGTTACGTTTGTGTTAAAAAAAAACATTTTGTAATTTGCGAAAAAAGTTGAATTTTTGCATTGCTTCCACTTGGAAAAAAATGAACAAGTTTAGGTATGTTATTTATTATTTCTTATAAACAAATTTTACATCATTTTGTCGACAATTTCTAAATTTTAAGAGAAAAAATGTGTTAGTAGAAAGTTGTAGTCATTTGAATTTTTTTTGAAATTATATTTTAGGTTTCAAGAAATTAAAATGACTATAACTTTCTACAAACACATTTTTTTCTCTTAAAATTTAAAAATTGTCGACAAAATGATGTAAAATTTGTTTAGAAAAAATAATAAATAACATACCTAAAAGTGTTCATTTTTTTCCAAGTGGAAGCAATGCAAAAATTCAACTTTTTTCGCAAATTACGAAATGTTTTTTTTCTTTACCAAAACACTCCTAGTGGGCTCACTATTATGACCCCTAAATTTGGTGCGGTTCCTGTAAGTAGGAACAGAGATATACAACTTTGAAATTTCACCGCACGCCCATGCCTATAACCCTATATACATTTTTATAGAGCGCCTTTCAGGCCGCTCTATATAACGCCCCGTCACTCAGAAAAATGTCCGTGTGTTGTAGTAATCGTGTTTTTCGACAATCTCAGTTTTTTTGGGTTAATAGAGGGATAGTGCGACTAGCTTCGGTAAAAAATTCAGTTACACAGGGTGTTCCGTTTCGGAGTTATTAAACGTCAAAGTCGAAATTTCCGCGAATTCCTATGAAATCGATTCCAGGTCGCAAAACTTAATTAAATCGATTTAAAATTTCGGAGGTTGTAGAGGACCGGGAGCTTCAGAACCCTATTGAAACTGGCGGTATTCGGAAAATGGGAAGTAATTCTTTTGAATTCTTTTGTCAAAAATGCCCTTTGTAGACCCCTTTTTGGCGCTTAATAAGTCGAAGCCGGAACATCGGACAGAAAACGTATTTGAACATAAAACTAAAGAATGTCAAATACTTTGTTTTCGCAATGTATTTACCTATACCTAAAACGACTGGAAATTGGAAAATTTTGGGGCAAACTGGAAATTACGCTTTTTCATGCAAATTTTTGACGGTTGTCAATTTTTTTCTGGGTCAAAATGGATCCAAATCGAAATCCCATGTACCTTATCGGAAAGACCTCGCCGAACTACGTTATGAACATATTTTTTGGTTCCTTTATTCTTAATAGGAAAGGAGCAATCGATAATTAAATTTCTGTTTTTAACCATTTTTTTTCATGACATCTCCACATTCGAATCACTCTGTATCTTTTCCTATCTAATTTCTTCCAACTTTTTCAACGCTATCCCGTGGGGATATAATCAGGCTTTAAAATGAATCCCGAATGGGTGATCCAGGACCGGATTTAGGGATTTAGCGACACGGTTACGAAGGGCGCTCTATTCTGCATCATCAGTCCGTAGGAGTGTGATATCTTCCTTAATACACGGCCTAGAAACACGAAACTTTCAGGGCATGACAATGATGATATTACCGACCTTATAGAGCCCCCTCGGGGGGCGATTAGGCGCTCTACGCATGCTAGTTAGAGACCGCCTTTCAGGCCGGTCTCTATACTGCCCCGTGAGTGAAAAAAATTTTCGTCGGTTGACAAATCGTGTTTTTCGGCAATCTCAATTTTTTTTCTCCGGGATGGTTGCAAGTGGAACGTTTAAATTTTCTGGGTTAATAGAGGGATAGTGCATCTAGCATCAGTAAAAAATTCAGTTATACAGGGTGTACCGTTTCGGAGTTATTAAACGTCAAAGTCTAAATTTCCGCGGTTTCCGTTGAAATCGATTACAGGTCGCAAAACTTAATTAAATCGATTTAAATTTTCGGAGGTTGTAGAGGACCGGGTCTTCCGAACCCTATTGAAATTGGCGGTATTCGGAAAATGGGAAGTAATTCTTTTGAATTTTTTTATGTCGAAAAATGTCCTTTGTAGACCCCTATTTGGCGCTTAATAAGTCGAAGTCGGAACATCGGACAGAAAAACGTATTTGAACATAAAACTAAAGAACCTCAACTACTTTCTTTTTGCAATACATTTACCTATACCTAAAACGACTGGAAATTCGAAAAATTTGGGAAAAACTGGAAATTACGATTTTTCATGCAAATTTTTGACGGTTTTTAATTTTTTTGGGGGTCAAAATGGATTCAAATCGAAATCCCATGTGCCTTATCGGAAAGAGCTCGGCGAAATACGTAATTTTAAAATTTTTTGGTTCCTTCATTCTTAATAGGAAAGGAGCAATCGACGATTAAATTTCGATTTTTTACGATTTTTTTTTCATGACATCTCTACATACGAATCACTCTGTATCTTTTCCTATCTAATTTCTTCCAACTTTTTCAACGCTATCCCTTGGGGATATAATCAGGCTTTAAAATGAATCCCGAATGGGTGATCCAGGGCCGGATTTAGGGGGTAAAAACTCATTTCCTCAATTTTTTTCAACCAAAATTCATCTTTAAATGGCATTATTATATATTATTTCTTTTATTTAACAGTTCTTTTTTGGCTTAGTTTCCCACACTAATTAAAATTACATATTTTTTCGTTAAAGTTATAAATAAAAAGGTTTTTTGCTTCGCTGCAGGAAAAAATTTAAAAAATGCATATATTAATAGCCTGCCTTGGAAAATCGGTTGAAGCAGCCTATCTTTACGTCGAAATTAAAAATACGACCTATCAGAATTATGCAAAAATGACAGAATTTGTAGTGATATTGGAAAGATCCTGGACCGATTTCGGCTTGGAATATTCATGGAAAAGACAGAATGGACTTTATATTTTTAATTACGGTGCATTGCATTGGACGATTTAAGCATTAAATACCAATTTTTTTTATCTTTCTGCGACCGTGCAAATGCATTTTAAAATCAATTTATACGGAGAAATGTATTAAAATATGAAGGGTCAAAATGTCGCAAAAATTACAGTTTTTCTTGCGAGATTTTCGGGTTCCTGAACCGTTTTCGGCTTGAAAAATACAGGGCAAGGCCTCTATAGACCTTCCCGTGTGAATTCCGGAACATGTAATTTGAAGAATTACACATTAAATACCAATTTTAACAATTTTTCGATGACGCTACAAAACATCATATATAGGTTTTATTCCATTAGGTACTATACGGGGTATATCACAATGATGGGTCTGATTTAAATTTTGCTTAGATTTGTTATTAATTGAGAACGGCTTATTCGATTGAAACGATTGATGTGGCAATCGAAAGGGGAGGAGGTAAGCAATTTTCTTATTTGAAAATAATTTCACAATTCGTTGGCATGACGACAAAAAATTTGCTATTTCCGATATTTATTGAGTTGGAGAGTTGAAATTTGATATATGGGAAGATTTCGGTCAATCATTCAAAATTATATATGTAAAATTTTGATTCGCGTGGTTTCTATGGCAATGACTAAGGATAAAGTTGACAATTTCTAACTCACGCACGAGTTATCTGATTGAAACGAGTGAGGTGGCAAGCGAAAGGGAACGAAGTAAGCTGCTTTGTATGTGAAAATAATTTTGACATTTCGTTGCCATGACGACGAACAGTTTGCTATTTCCATTATTTTTATTGAGTTAGAGAGTTGAAATTTGATATCTGGGTAGAATTCGGTCAATCATTCAAAAATATTTTTTATAAATTTTGATTCCGATGATTACCATAGCAACGATTGAGTATAAACTTGATCATTTTTAACTCGCGAACGGCTTATCTGATTGAATCGAGTGAGGTGGCAATCGAAAGGCAAGGAAGTAAGCTCCTTTTTTATGTGGAAATAATTTTGACATTTCGTTGCCGTGACGACGAACAATTTGCTATTCCCGGTATTTATTGAGTTGGAGAGCTGAAATTTGATATCTGGAAAGAATTAGGTAAATCATTCAAAAATATATCTGGAAAAATCGGTTCCCATGGTTGGCATAGCTACGATTAAGGATAAAGTTGACAATTAATAACTCGCGGACGCCTTATGCGGTTGGAACGAGTGAGGTGGCTATCGAAAGGGATGTAAGTACACTACGTTTTTATTTGAAAATAATTTCGATTTTTGGTAGTCATGACGACGATCAATTTGATTTCTCCGACATTTATTGAGTTGCAGAGTAGAAATTTCGCATCTAAGTAGAATTCGGTCAATCATTGAAAGATATTTTTGCAATTTTCAATTTTGATGATTGCCATAGCAACGATTACGATTACAACTCGCGAACGGCTTTAGATTGAAAGAAGCTACGTTCATAATATGTATGCACAATTTTTTTTCATTGAGATATCAGTGGCAACGCCTCTATAGACCTTCCCATGTGGATTCCGGAAGATATAATTTGAAGAATTAGTAACTAAATACCAATTTTAACAATTTTTCGATGACGCGGCAAAGCATCAAAGAAAGGTTATTCCATTAGGTAATATACGGGGTATATCACAATGACGGGTCTGATTTAAATTTTGCTTAGATTTGTTATTAATGTTTTAAAGTAACTAGAACGATTCGAAAATACATTTTATACTTTTCGGCATGATGTGGGTGATTGTATATGTGTCTACAGGGTGTCCGAAAAGTCTTTGTATGCGCAAATATCTTCGTCATTAGCACGAAGATAAACTTAATTGAGACTTATTTCAAGGAAATCGCAAATTGTGTATTGCTTTGTGTGGTTGTTTATATGTTTGTATGTATACAGAATGTCCAAAAAGTCTTTGTATGCGCAAATATATTTGTCATTAGTATAAAGACAAACTTAATTGAGTCGGTTCTCAAGACTATATTCCTATTTAGACGTGCGAGTGTTAGTGTGAATGTATACAGGGTGTCCAAAAAGTCTTGGTATGGGCGAATACTCCTATTAGTACTTAGATAAACCTTATTAGGTCGTATTTCAAGCAAATCGAATATATTTGTATTAATGTGTTTATGTTTGTATGTATGTATACAGGGCGTCCGAAAAGCCTTTTTGTTGACAAAACTAGATTCTACGTGTAGGTGTTTGTATGTATGTAGCGATACGGTTACGAAGGGCGGTATATTCTCCATCATCAGTCCGAAGGAGTGTGATATCTTCCTTAATACATGGCCTAGCCACACGAAATTTTTAGGGCGTGACAATGATGATATTACCGACATTATAGAGCCCGAGCGATTAGGCGGTCTATGCACCCTAGTTAGAGACCGCCCGTTCCGGGTCGGTCTCTATACCCCCTGCTTGGTCAGAAACATGTGTGTATGTATGGCCGTTTGTATGTATGTTGTCGTCCGTTTCGTCATTTTCGCCTTTTCAATTTTTTTTCTCCGAGACGGTTGCAAGTGAAACGTTCAAATTTTCTGGGTTAATAGAGGGGTAGTGCGACTAGCTTCGGTAAAAAATTCCGTTATACAGGGTGTACCGTTTCGGAGTTATTAAACGTCAAATTCGAAATTTCCGCGATTTCCGTTGAAATCGGATACAGGTCGCAAAAGTGAATTAAATCGATTTAAATTTTCGGAGGTTGTAGAGGACCGGGAGCTTCAGAACCCTATTGAAACTGGCGATATTCGGAAAATGGGAAGTCATACTTTAGAATTTTTTTAGGTCAAAAGTCACTTGCAGACCCATTTTGAGTTCTACATTGCTCGAAAACGGAACGTCCGACAGAAAAACGGATTTGAACATAAAACTAAAGAATCTCAAGTACTTTCTTTTTGCAATACATTTACCTATACCTGAAACGACTGGAAATTGGAGAAATTTTGGAAAAACTGGAAATTACGATTTTTCATGCAAATTTTTTACCGTTTTTAATTTTTTTCGGTGTCAAAATGGATTCAAATCGAAATCCCATGTGCCTTATCGGAAAGAGCTCGCCGCACTACGTGGTAAACGTATTTTTTGGTTCCTTCATTCTTAATAGGAAAGGAGCAATCGATAATTAAATTTCGATTTTTAACCGTTTTTTTTTCATGACATCTCTACATTTGAATAATTCTGTATCTTTTCCTATCTAATTTCTTCCAACTTTTTCAACGCTATCCCTTGGGGATATAATCAGGCTTTAAAATTAATCCCGAATGGGTGATCCAGGACCGGATTTAGGGGGTAAAAACTCATTTTTTCTGTTTTTTTCCATCAAAATTCATCTTTAAACGGCAGTATTATATATTATTTGTCTTATTTAACGATTCTTTTTTGGTTTATTTTCATCCCTTATCATCTGAGAACACTTCTAACTAATTAAAACTCCATATTTTTGCGTTAAAGTTATAAATAAATAGGTTTTCTTCCTTCGGTGCAGGAAAAATTTTAAAAACAGCGAATTTTAAACCATGCCCTGGAAAAAAACAATTGAACTGGCGACGCTTTACATCCAAGTTAAATATGAGCTGGCAAAATATCCAGGTTTTCTAGCGATATTTTAAAGATCCTGAGCCAGTTTCGGCTTGGAATATACATGGAATCGATAGAATGGACGTTTTTTATTTATTCCGGACCATTTCGTAGCACGAGATGGGCATTAAATATCATTTTTATGAAATTTTTGTTGACCCTACATTGCATTATAAAAATCAATTTCTATACGGGGATATGTATTAATTTAATTATTATAATGTATGAAATGTCACAATTTGGCTAAAATGTCAGCATTTTGATGCGAGATTGGAAGGAGTCTGGACCAACTTCGGCTTCAAAGTTACCGGGCAATGGATTTAGGGACCTTATACTTTCGGTAGAAAGACATTTCATTTGATAAATTTGGCTTTAAATGCCAATTTTATCGATTTTCCGATGACGCTACAAGACATCATTGAAGATTCTAATATTGTGCTCAGTGGCATCGACAAATTTGTTATAATATCCAAAAATTTGCATTTTATTTCCTAAGCATGAGCGTGTATACCTTATATATCATTTTTTCTGTTTTTTTCCATCAAAATTCATCTTTAAAAGGCATTATTATATATTATATTATTTGTCTTATTTAACGATTTTTTTTTGTTTGTTTTCATCTCTTATCATCTGAGAACACTTCTAACTAATTAAAATTCCATATTTTATCGTTAAAGTTATAAATAAATATCTTTTTTCGCATCGCTGCAGGAAAATTTTTAAAAAGTACATATATTAAACGCCTTGCCATGAAAAAACAATTGAAGGACTCTCTTTACATCGAAATTAAAATATGACCTGTCAAAATGTCATGAAAATACCCGTTTTTGTAGCGATATTGGAAGGTTCCAGGGCCGATTTCGGCTTGGAATTTACCGGGCAAGGGAATTAGAGACCTTATACTGTCGGTAGAAAGACATTTCATTTGATAAATTTGGCTTTAAATATAAATTTTATCGATTTTCCTATGACGCTACAAGACATCATTCTAATATTGCGCTCAGTGGCATCGACAAATTTGTTATATTATCCAAAAATATGCATTTTATTTCCTAAGCATGAGCGTGTATACCTTTGGGCTTATATATTATTAAATAATTGTAATTTAATTTTAGGGAAATGAATTGATTCGGATCGTTTTAAAGTAAAGAGAACGATTCAAAAAAACATTTTATACCCTTCGACAAGTGCGTGATTGTATATATGTCTACAGGGTGTCCGAAAAGTCTTTGTATGCGCAAATATCTTTGTCATTAACACGAAGAAAAACTTAAATAAGTCTTATTTCAAGGAAATCGTAAATTTTTTATTCCTTTGTGTGTTTGTTTATATGTTTGTATGTACACAGATTGTCCAAAAAGTCTTTGTATGCTCTGTCTCTTTGCCATTCGTACGAAGATAAACTTAACTGAGTTTTCAAGAAAATTGAAAATATTTAAATTACTATGTGTCGTGTTGTGTTGTGTTGGTATGTATGTATACAGGGTGTCCGAAAAGTCTTTGTATGGACAAATACCTTTGCTATTTGTACAAATATAAACTTAATTGTCGGATTTAAAGCAAATCGTATATATTTGCATTTCTATGTGTACGGAGATATATGTCTGTATACAGGCTGTCCAAAAAGTCTTGGTTGGAGCAAATACTCCTAGTAATACCAGGATAAATGTAATTAAACCGGATTTCATGCAAATCGATTATATTTGTTTTTATATGTGTTGTATATACGTATACAGGGTGTCCGAAAAGCCTTAGTATGGGCAAATACTTCTACTAGTACCAAGATAAATTTAATTAATTCGGATATTAATTAAATCGACTATATTCCTATTTAAACGTGTGGGTGTTAGTTTGAATGTATACAGGGTGTCCGAAAAGTCTTGGTATGGGACTCCTATTATTACTCAGATAAACTTTATTAGGTCGGATTTCACGCAAATCAAATATATTTGTATTAATATGTGTTTATGTTTGTATGTATGTATACAGGGTGTCCGAAAAGTTTTGGTATGAGCAAATACTTCTACTAGTACCGAGATAAACCTACTTAATTCGGATTTTAAGTAAATCGACTATATTCCTATTTAAACGTGTGGATGTTAGTTTGAATGTATACAGGGTGTCCAAAAAGTCTTGGTATGGGCAAATACTCCTATTATTACTTAGATAAACTTTATTAGGTCGGATTTCACGAAAATCGAATATATTTGTATTAATATGTGTTTATGTTTGTATCTATGTATACAGGGTGTCCGAAAAGTTTTGGTATGAGCAAATACTTCTACTAGTACCAGTACTAGTACAAGTACTAGTAGTATAGTGGTGTTTGTATGTGTGTAGCGACATGGTTACGAAGGGCGGTCTATTCTGCATCATCAGTCCGTAGGAGTGTGATAGCGATATTGGAAGCTTCCTGAACCGATTTCGGCTTGAAATTTACCGGGCAAGGGAATTAGGGACCTTATACTTTCGGTAGAAAGACATTTCATTTGATAAATTTGACTTTAAATACCAATTTTATCGATTTTCCGATGACGCTACGAGATATCATTGAAGATTCTAATATTGCGCTCAGTGGCATCGAAATATTTGTTATAAACTTATAATATCCAAAAATATGCATTTTAATTCCTAAGCATGAGCGTGTATACCTTTGGGCCAATATATTAATTTATTATTAAATCATTTTAATTTAATTTTAGGGAAATGAATTGATTCGGATCGTTTTAAAGTAAACAGAACGATTCGAAAATACATTTTGTACCCTTCGACAAGTGGGCGATTGTATATATGTCTACAGGGTGTCCGAAAAGTCTTTGTATGCGCAAATATCTTTGTCATTAGCATGCAGATAAACTTAATTGGGTCTTATTTAAAGGAAATCGTAAAACTTTTATTCCTTTGCGTGATTGTTTATATGTGTGTATGTATACAGAATGTCCAAAAAGTCTTTGTTTGCTCTGTATCCTTGCCATTAGTACGAAGATAAACTTAATTGAGTTTTCAAGAAAATCGAAAATATTTATATTATTATGTGTCGTGTTGTGTTGTGTTGGTATGTATATATACAGGGTGTCCGAAAAGCCTTTGTATGGGTAAATACCTTTGCTATTTGTACAAATATAAACTTAATTGTCGGATTTAAAGCAAATCGTATATATTTGCATTTCTATGTGTACGGAGATATATGTCTGTATACAGGCTGTCCAAAAAGTCTTGGTTGGAGCAAATACTCCTAGTAGTACCAGGATAAATGTAATTAAACCGAATTTCAGGCAAATCGATTATATTTGTTTTTATTTGTGTTGTATATATGTATACAGGGTGTCCGAAAAGTCTTACTTCTACTAGTAGGTGCCAAGATAAATTTAATTAAGTGGGATTTTACGTAAATCGACTATATTCCTATTTAAACGTGTCGGTCTTAGTGTGAATGTATACAGGGTGTTCAAAAATCTTGGTATGGGCAAATACTCCTATTAGTACTTAGATAAACTTTATTAGGTCGGATTTCACGCAAATCGAATATATTTGTATTAATATGTGTTTATGTTTGAATGTATGTATACAGGGTGTCCGAAAAGACTTGGTATGGGCAAATACTTCTACTAGTACCGAGATAAACCTACTTAATTCGGATTTTAAGTAAATCGACTATTTTCCTATTTAAACGCGTGGGTGTTACTTTGAATGTATACAGGGTGTCCAAAAAGTCTTGGTATGGGCAAATACTCCTATTATTACTTAGATTAACTTTATTAGGTCGGATTTCACGCAAATCGAATATATTTGTATTAATATGTGTTTATCTTTGTATGTATGTATACAGGGTGTCCGAAAAGTCTTGGTATGGGCAAATACTTCTAGTAGTACCGAGATAAACCTACTTAATTCGGATTTTAAGTAAATCGACTATATTCCTACTTAAACGTGTGGGTGTTAGTTTGAATGTATACAGGGTGTCCTAAAAGTCTTGGTATGGGCAAATACTCCTATTATTACTTAGATAAACTTTATTAGGTCGGATTGCGCGCAAATCGAATATTATATTTGTATTAATATGTGTTTATGTTTGTATGTATGTATACAGGGTGTCCGAAAAGTCTTGGTATGGGCAAATACTTCTACTAGTACCGAGATAAACCTACTTAATTCGGATTTTCAGTCAATCGACTATATTCCTATTTAAACGTGTGTATTAGTGTGGATGTATACAGGGTGTCCAAAAAGTCTTGGTATGGGCAAATACTCCTATTATTACTTAGATAAACTTTATTAGGTCGGATTTCACGCAAATCGAATACATTTGTATTAATATGTGTTTATGTTTGTATGTATGTATACAGGGTGTCCGAAAAGTTTTTTGTTGGCAAAAATAGTTTCTACGTGTGGTGTTTGTATGTTTGTAGAGACACGGTTACGAAGGGCGGTCTACTCTGCATCATCGGTCCGAAGGAGTGTGATATCTTCCTTAATACATGCTCTAGAAACACGAAACTTTCAGGGCATGACAATGATGATATTACCGACATTATGGAGCCCCCTTTCAGCGCATGACAATGATGATATTACCTACTTTATGGAGCCCCCTCGGGGGCGATTAGGCGGTCTACGCATACTAGTTTGTACACGATTTAAAAATTTACAATTGTTCACAAATCAAGAAAATGGGGCGATTTTTGCCCCCGCAAAATAAGTAAATTATACCAAATACAAACTGTCTGTCCTCAGAAACACGTAAATCTTAGGGTGGCTCCTTAGCTCTCACCCAAGAAGGCTGCTTAGCGCTCGTCAAAAAGAAGTAGGGATGCTTCTTAGCCCCTAGCAAAGACAATAGGGGTATTTGTAGCCCCTACGGAAGACCCTAGGAACAAAACAATTCCTAGTAATTAGGGTAATTTAAATATTATTATTAAAAAAGCATATGACGTTACATTAATAAAAAAGTCAGAAGTTACGTTAATAGAAAAAGTTAATATGTGGAGAGAAATAATTTACTGGAACTAAACCGCAAAATTTAAGAATATTAAATAAAAGGTTAATAATAAAAGAGAAAGCCAGTCGCTTGAAATCAATCGCAAAATTTAAGCAAGCTTAAGATAATATTTAAAAAAAGTTACGTTAATAAACAAAAGAAATCATTACTCAAGGACATTGATAACTAAATAAAATTGTACAGTTCCTTGATACTTTAACGATAAACGTTAATATTTACAAAAACTACATGATCACTAACTGACCAGTCTAATGCGGCATTATGTTATCTTACATTAACAATAAAAGTACAGTAAAACTTGTGTTAACGGACACCCTTTTATATCGGCCACCTGTGTTATCGGCCAGTTTCAAGCTAACAAAAATCTACTTTATAGGAAATCCCGTAAATAAAAACCCTTAGATAATGGACACCCTTATAAAACAGCCACGGCCAGACGTACCTCAATTTTTATAACCTATTTCTAGGTAAATCAACCTTTTCATATTGGCCGGAATTTCTTTGGCCTAATTTGTATTTTATTATTTTATGATTACATTCTGCAAACTTTAAGGGTGGAAATACCCAACAATATTATTTTTTACCTGGTTCAAACAGCATTAGTGGTTATAGGGTGATTATCTTCACATTATATTTTTAGTTGTGTATTAGATCGATAAGAGTAAAGTTGTTATCGTGTTCGGAATCGAAGCGTGTTTAATAATGTCCCTAAAACGAAAATGTTTGTCACTGAAGAACAAAATTGATGTTATCGCGGAAAGTGAAAAGTATGCCTTGGGTTCGCGAAAACTGGCTGAAAAGTTTGGTGTTGGAAAATCCCAAATAAATGATATTATCAGGAATAGAACTGAACTAAAACGAATGTTTGAAGAAGGTGTTAATTTAGAACAAAAGCGGAAATTTCCGAAGTCGGGAGGATTGGCAGTAGATCAAGTCGTCTACAATTGGTTCTGCAAAGCAAGAAGTAAAAATGTTCCAATATCTGGACCGTTAATTAAACAAAAAGCACTTGAGGCAGCAAGCAATTTAAAAGTGGAAAATTTTGTAGCCTCAAATGGCTGGTTGGATTGTTTCTGACGGCGGCACAATATCACATTTAAATCAATTTGTGGTGAGGCAGCCAATATAAATTTGGAAGATGTAGAAGCCTGGAAATCCAGTTTACTGTTAATTTTGAAAGATTATTCCCCAAGAGATGTGTATAATGCGGACGAAACTGGTCTTTATCACCGTGCCATGCCTAATAAAACGTTTTCTTTGAAGGATGGTAAATGTACAGGGAGAAAAGCAGCGAAACAACGATTGACTATTTTACTCTGTGAAAATATGGAAGGCGACAAAGAATATCCACTGATCATAGGAAAAAGTAAAAACCCTCGTTGTTTTAAGGGTAGCCATATTAATAAATTGCCCTTAGAATGGGTTTCCAACAAAAAGGCTTGGATGACGTCAGAAATTATGACAAAATGGCTGCATAAATTTAATATGAAAATGAAAAATCAAAACTGGCGTGTGCTTTTGTTTTTGGATAATGCTACTTCTCATTCAAAAATATTGCTAATAATGTCAAGTTAGTCTTCTTGCCTCCAAATACCACTTCGCATTGTCAGCCGTTAGATCAAGGAATAATTCAGAATTTCAAGATATTATACCGGCAATACCTTATTAAAAGGCTTCTAACGTTCATTGACAGTGGATGTGATTTTGAAGCTTCTGAAAAAAGTTTAAATTTAACGAGTGCCCTTATATGGATAACAAGTGCCTGGAAAAAAGTTTCTCCACCCACAATTAAAAAGTGTTTCTCCAAGGCCGGATTTTTTGAGATTGTCCAAGAAGAAGCAAGTTTTTGCGAAGAGGATGAAATACCCCTTGCCCAGCTCTTTCCCTAAATTAATAATAAAATTGTGGGTTTGAAAGAGTTTGCTTTGATTGATAGTGACGCACCTACAGAGAGTCTCAATTTTAGCATATCAGAAATTGTTGAAGAACTAGCTCATAATGACGAAGAGCAAAATTCTGACATCAATAGTGACGCGGAGGAATGCGAAAATCCTAAAACTACTTTGACGAATATGGGTGAAGTGTGTGCACAATTAAGAGATGTTCAAAATTATTTACTGTGTAATAACAATGGTGAACTAGCTATAGATGTCTCTCAAACTTTACTAAAATGCGAAGCTGAAGTTTTTAAAACAAAATTAAAAAACCTAAAGCAAACAAAAATTGAAATGTATTTTAAAAATTCTTAAAAACACATAAAATGCATGCATAAAATTAAATTTGTTATACAATACATCTTGAATCCAAAAATAAATGTTGTAACTACATATATGTACCTATACTATTAACACTTATGCACATATGTACTTAGATTTAGATAATGTTTTTGGTAGGTATATATTTTATAAAAACGTTTGTTCGCTATATGTACGTGAATATGCACCTAATTAAATAAAAAACAAATCTCCAAATGAACTTTTATTTTAGTTATAATTAAACTGTGATATGTAAATGTTATTAGGCTTTAGAAACCCCTCTGAGTAAATGTTTACTTTTTTGTACAAATAATAACTGTTACCTGGCAATACTGGTCACCCTTCTATAAAGGCCAATTATTCGTAATTTTATGGTGGCCCTTATAGACAAGTGTAATACTTTAATATCGTTGTTAGATGAAGTCGTGAATAATAAATGAAACCATCGTAGTCTTACTAACGTCTCTGTATATTATCTACATCACTGTCATCAAAAAGTGAATGCCTGTCCCAAAAAGGGTTCATGCCGAGTTACAATAATTTGTTATGCTTTGTTGTTAACCTACATAAACCCGTTGTGCTTAGTTGCTATTTGATTTTCTTAACTATTACCAATGTTACCTACAGGGCGTTTCATCCTCATATTACACCTCCCCGGCAATTTAAAGAATTTATATTTCCTTCAGAAATAGAAATTCCCGAAGAGTATAATATGAACGTAAATATTACCCTGAGAGATTCATATCTATAACCCCATACTAGGTATGTGCTACAACAATCAAGAAAATTTTTATTAATAAACACAAAATAGTATTTCTATATAGCTAAACCTCCTACTTTTGTAAAAGTAGTATGTCCTTACAGTACAATAAAATAATAAATCCTTAAACTAGCATGGAAGGCATAGAGAAATAGTGAAAACAAGGAAAGGTGTATAAAAGTAGAGAATTAGAAGAATAGAGTTGTAGGGCCCTTCTATCCATAATTACTTGCTAACTTACTCGCTAACTTACTGATAAAATAACTTAGTTCTATTTTTATGGATTAATTCGTGCTTATTGTCTTTCAAAATTGATACATTTGGTGGTACATCCTCTTCCACTAAATATGGGCCCAGAAAGCAAGGATTTGAAATTTTATCACCCTTTTCGTTCTTTATTAAGATCATATCGCCCTTTTTATACTGGACCGGGTTACTTTTATCATCAAAATGCTGCTTTCTTTTAGTTTTAGACATTAACAAGTTGGCCCTAGCATCTTCCTGAGCCTTTTGTAATCTATACTTTAACTCAAGAGGATAGTTCTCAAAATTGTAGATAGGCTCCACCTCACTAATTAAGTTACTTGGAATCCGACATTTTTTGCCAAAAACCAACTCAAAAGGAGAATATTTAGTCTCGGTGTGTACAGTAGTATTATATGAAAAACACCAATAAGGCAGCCAAGTGCTCCAAGCCGCCTCATGGTTTTGTGTTTGGATTCTAAGATATGCACCTAGAACCTTGTGCGAATTCTCTAGAGCACCGATACTCTCGTGGTGATAGGCCGTTGAGAGAATTTGTTTTATTTCTAGAAGTTTACACGTTTCGCTCATTGTGGAGGAAATAAATTCAGAACCCCTGTCTGTTGCTGTCTCCAGAGGAAACCCATATCGTAAGATAAAGTTATCTACAAAAGACCTCGCCACAGACACGGCATCTTTGTTTTTTAGCGGATAAGCCTCAACATATTTAGTTAACTCACACTGCAGCGTCAGTATATAAACAAATCCATTTATGTCAGCCGGAAGTGGTCCTACGATGTCCAAATATACTTTCTGAAAAGCTGAAGTGGCTGTAGAGGTGATAACCATTGGTTCTTTGGTATAATGATTCGAATGTTTTTGTTTCTGGCAAATTTCGCACCTTTTAACAAAATTTCGAACATCATTATCCAGCCCCGGCCAAAAATAAAATTTTTTAATATTATTTGTCATTCTGTTGACACCCGCGTGCCCGCTAGTTGGGAGTAAATGGAAATCATTCAATATAACCCGTCTTTCATCATTGTCCATTATTTTGCTAACACCTTGTACAATATTTATACGGGGGCCCCCCCAAATTGCTTTATTTTTTATTTGTTTACCTATCCATTTGATAAATTCTATATTATCTTTATTTTTTATTATATATAATTCAATTATGTTAGCTTTTCTACATATCTCAACCAAATCTCTCAACATTTCGTCTCGCGCCAATGTTGATCGAGTGTTTTGGTCTAGATATAAGGTAAGTTTTAATGGAACGTAATATAAATTCCCCACGCGTTCGGTAACATGTTCTGATAAAGAGTTTATTTGTGCCGATGACGTCAAACGTAGTTCGGTGCCGTTTTTGGGTTGCTTAAGGATTTCCGCAATATTTGGGTGATCAAGCCAAACATTGTTAGCATTATCCTTATCGTCCGCCTCCTTCTGCACCTTTTCACGCTTACATTGCCCCCTAGTCATAACTGCAATCATACTTTCGTTCATCTTTCTCAAGTCTTCCGAAGTTAAAACTATTCTAGATAATGCATCCGCCGTAACATTTTCATTCCCTTTTATATACTCAATATAAAAGTCGTACTCTTCCAAGCACAAACGGAATTTTGTTAACCTACTGCCGGGGTCGGTTTGACTAAAAAGATATATAAGCGGTTTATGATCAGTTAATATTTTAAAGCGCCGACCATACAAATATGGGCGAAAATATCTTACAGCCCAGAAGATAGCTAAAAGTTCTTTGTGTATGGTTGGATAGTTGATTTCGGCTTTATTCAAACTTCTACTGGCATATGCCACTGGTTTATTATTTTTATTTGATATTACCGCCCCGATAGCAAAGTTTGATGCGTCCGTTTGTACAATAAATTCATTTTGATTTGAAAAATCTGGGTAGTCCAGAACTGGATATTCAATAAGAGCATTTTTAAGAGATATAAAAGCTTTTTCACATTCACTCGTCCACTCAAATCTGGCATATTTCCGACACAATTTATTAAGGGGTACTGTAATTTCCGAAAAACTTGGGATAAATTTCCGGTAATAATTTGCAAAAGCCACGAAGCGCTTTACCTCATCAGCGGTTTTCGGGACTGGGTATTGTTTTAATGCTTTAATTTTGTCTGGATCGGGAGATACCCCTTCGGAACTTACAACATGACCCAAATAAAGTATTTCCTTTCTTAAAAATTCGCATTTAGAAGGGTTCAGTTTTAAATTCACTTTACGGAGCCTGGAAAAAACATCAAGGAGATTTTTGTTATGTTGGTTCAGACTTCTGCCAAAAACTATAAGGTCATCAAGGTACACCAAGCATTTTTCATAATTTAAACCTGCCATTGCCACGGTCATTAGCCTTGAGAAAGCACAAGGGCTAATTTTCAGCCCCATTGGAAGCCTCCTCATCTGCCATTGACCGCGATCGGTGGTAAAAGCCGTATACTTCCTGCTTTGTTCCTCTAGTTCTACTTGGTAATACCCTTGACTGAGATCTAGATGCGAAAAATAAAGAGCTCCTGCGAGAGAATCCAATATATCGACTACATTCGCGATAGGAAATTTGACGTCTACCAAATTTTGATTCAAAAATCTATAATCCAAAACTAATCTAGCACGTTTCTCCCCGGATGCGTCACTCTTTTTCGGTACCAGTAAAACTGGCGACGACCATTCACTCTGCGCTTCCTCAATTATACCATCTTCGCACATTTGAGAAATTTGCCTATTTATTTCTTCCTTATATACTTGCGGAAGTCTATACGGTTTTCTATAAATTGGCTGAGTATTTGGTTTAACTTGAATTGATTGTTTATACAGATTTGTAACAGTTAACTTATCCCCGGGCATATGAAAAACATCCGAAAATTTGGCACAAATTTGTTCTATAGAATCTTGTTCTTCCTTATTCAGATAACTGAGCTTCAGTAGCTTAAATAATTCTTTCACTCGTGAAGCATCATTTTTCTGAGGGGTAAATTGACAGCATTTATAGTTATTTATCGTTTCAGTTTTCGGTAGAAAATTTCTCAAACGTACTTCACTTTCACGCGTATTTAGAATTTTGACAGGTACTTTGCCTTGTTTAGGCTGCGCCATTATACCTGCCACAAACACACCCTGGCATAACTCCTCTGGCATTATCACACATCCCTCATGTAAGCCCGTAGCTACATACTGAATCACTTCACACCTAGGAGGAATTACTAGGATAAAATCATTATATGTGTTTAAATCTAAAATTATTGTATCTTTGTTATTCAAAACAGTTAAGGTATGGTCTTCGTAATTTAAATTGGCCTTATATTTGTTCAAAAAATTTTCGCCGATTATACCGTCCATATTACACGCCAAAGTATCAAAAATGTAAAACTTTTCTCTAAATACCGTATTTCCTATACTAAGATTTAAATATACGTATCCCACTGACACTATGTTACCCCCAATTCCCTTAATTTCGATAATTTCTTTATGCAATGGAATTTTTGGATCTAAACATTTTAATTTAAGCGCACACAATGATGCCCCTGTATCGACAAAAAAATCCACCTTTCTATTATTTACAAAAAAAGAAACGAAGTTTGAACATTTTTCGGAATAAGTAAAAATTTTATTACATTTATCATTTTTAGGCACGAAAAAAATTTGAGCTTTGATGATCGCCTGAAGTACTTGTATTCGTAGTATTTTCGCGACGGTTATTTTCAGTTTGCTCAGCGAAATTCATTCTGTGACCTAGTGCCCGAGACCCTCTTATAATATTATTATTATTATTACCGTGAGTGAATGACCGACCTCTATGATACCTCGGAAAACGCTGATTACGCTGATTGAAATATACTGGAATATGATTGTTTTGTTGAATACTATTTCGTTGAAAATTAGCATTATTGTAAGACGCTCTGCGGTTATAATCGTTAATAAATCTTCCCTGCCTTCCTGCCCTAGTAAAATTCCTAGAAAACGGTCTGAAATACCCCCTTCCTCTGTGTGAAAAGGTAAAAATTTGGGTGTTATTTTGGAAGGAAGTCTCTTCGTCTTGGGCTGCCCTAATGGCATCCTTCAAGGCTACAAAATTTCTTGAAGATATAATTGTGCTTAGCTTTTGATTTCTAAGGCCACTTGCAAACCTTTTTATTGCCATTTTTTCGTTTATTGGCCTTAGCGTATCAAAAGCGTCCGCCATGCCATCCGCTTGCGCAATGGTTAGGTTCACAAAAATATCTTCTAATTGCTTACCAAAATCCTCAATACTATTTTCCCCTTGCTTAGCAGAAAGCAATTTTACCTGGAGGGCAGTGTCCGACCTTTTAGTTAAAAGATGCGTTCTTATATCGCTCACCAATGTCGTAATAGAAGCATACGTTGATTTTAATCGTAGCTTAGCGCTATTTGAAAGACGAGTTTTTAAAATAAATTTAATTAACGTGGGTTTATCCTCGTCTTTAAGCATAGACTCATAAAATTCTATGGCCTCTATTAACCGAATGGTAGTGTCTTCCGAGTCATTCATCACTGGTAATAGATTCGTAGCAACTTTGATATCAAAAGAAGCCATTTCGGTTTCGGCACTTTGTTTGTCAAAACTCAGAATTTCGGTGTAAAGTTTTTTAATATTATTTACCGTCTCTTTAATGTACCTAATATCAGAATCCCCTAACTGAGCCTTACTTATTCTTTCGTTTACAACAGAAAGTTCATTACTTAGTTGGGCATAACAGAGTTTTGCCTCTTTT
Organism: Philopedon plagiatum; assembly: GCA_963971165.1. Classification (NCBI taxonomy): domain Eukaryota; kingdom Metazoa; phylum Arthropoda; class Insecta; order Coleoptera; family Curculionidae; genus Philopedon; species Philopedon plagiatum. Next base: position 52,979,681 of record OZ020192.1, on the reverse strand, counting down.
ATTTTGGTTTGAACTATAGGCGCCCTTCGTCTCTCGTGTCTTAATTTTACCAGGTTAGTTCTAGCATAAAGCCGATAAAAAAAATTTGATAAAAACAATCTACCTTTACTAAGCGAGTGACTGACTATTTAAATTGAAATAAAATTCAAGCATAGTCGTGGGCTTTTTACCAGGTTAGTTCTAATATTTAATAAAGAGTTACAAATCTCGCGAATTTTATCTCCCATTAATATTGTATCCGAAATATCTACTCCAAAATTTGACAACTGGGCCCATATTTTAGAACTCCCATAAATTCATTATATAAACCATAATTTTACATTTAAAACTTACATGCACAATCTTTAAATATTTCTATATACTACTATTTTTATTACTTATTCTCTACTAATCTGTCCATATTACACGTATACCGCCATTTCGTTTATTTGTTCTTCTTTGTCCTAAAAAAAAACCCTACAAAAGAACTTTAAAATTATAGTTTCTCCTCCTCTTCTAGCTCTGCCCTGGATTTGTGCAGGTCATTTTTATATATTTCCCGCCGGATGGTCCGTGTTAAACTTTTTCTTACTTGCTTTAGGGCCCAACCAACTAAAAGCATAAGTGCTGAGGCTACCAAACCTATCAGGAGCCACTCGGATAAACTTAGCCCACTGTTTTTGGAAATCTCGCTTCTTGCATCACCGTTTGAGGCCTGGTTAATTACTATCTCCTCTTTTGTCTTGGCATTGCCCATTTTTTCCTTTGTATAAATTTAGCACCATCCATCCATTAAATAATTCTCCTATTCGTTTTTTTTTTCCATATAGTTAATATCCTGGCAGGATCGCCATGTAATACTTTAATATCGTTGTTAGATGAAGTCGTGAATAATAAATGAAACCATCGTAGTCTTACTAACGTCTCTGTATATTATCTACATCACTGTCATCAAAAAGTGAATGCCTGTCCCAAAAAGGGTTCATGCCGAGTTACAATAATTTGTTATGCTTTGTTGTTAACCTACATAAACCCGTTGTGCTTAGTTGCTATTTGATTTTCTTAACTATTACCAATGTTACCTACAGGGCGTTTCATCCTCATATTACACAAGTTTTACTGTACAACAAAAAAAAATAATTAATAATTAAATCATAAGTTTACACAAGATTCACAGTATAAAACAAGGAAAAAGGCTTAAGCGTAGCCAGTAAAAATAACTAAAAATTGAAACCCCTAAATAGCTTGACCCAAAATTTAAACGTTCAAGTAAGATTCAAAGTAAAAGAAAGCTTAAGCGAAGCCAAAAGAAGAAAATAGTTAACACTTTAAACGCCTACGGTAGCTTGACTTAAAAGCTAAGCGCTCAGCACTAATTCAGTAAACCCGAGTCAATGTAAGATAACACAAGAAAACCAAGGCATATATGGAGAAACCGTTTAAATAGGAATATTTAAACAAAATACACCGCTTATGTACACAAAGCTTAAATTAAAAGCAAATATGTCGCTACCATGAAAACAACTAATTAACTACTTTAAGCTCCCAAAAGCAGGTTTAACCAATTATAAAGCATTTATGTAACTAAACTACCCTAAGTTCCAAGCAGTACGGTATAATAAAAAAGGTGTAAAACGTGTACGAGCTTAATAAGTCCAATAACAGTCAAATGACAAATTTCAAAATAAAATAATAGGTTAATTAATCTCTCTGAAATAAACCCGAAACTTCAAGCCCGTACACATCTTAACTTATATAAAAAAATCTTCTTCTTGACAGACTGGCGACTGACAATAAGAACAAACAAATTAATATATTTAAAAAACACTGACTATAACGCTTTAATTTTTCAGTCTGGGGTATGACAGGCTTGTCAACTTGGCGTTTACGATAACAAATTATACTGTCAGAACTAAATAGTACCACAAATTCCTTTATATCTATATGAATCAAGGTTTGAAATTAAGATTACAGATGGTAACCCCTGCAAATGATTCGATAGCATAAAGCCGATAAAAAAAATTTGATAAAAACAATCTACCTTTACTAAGCGAGTGACTGACTATTTAAATTGAAATAAAATTCAAGCATAGTCGTGGGCTGCCCGTAAGCTGGTATAGAGGCCCTAAACATAACTTATAGGTTGTAGGAGCCTTACGGTACACGACCAAGCGTCAAAGATTATTCAAGCTTTTAAAGGAATGCAAATTATGTAAGGTAAAATTAATAATAATGATTTGATTTGATATTGCTCGCTAAAATTTTAATGATAATGTAAGGGCGTAAAATTGGCGATTAATATTAGAGAAATACGGGGCAAAAAAAACTTAAGGTGACTTACCTCCTCAAGCGAAGAGGGCTCGATATTCCAAGTTCTAGAGACAGGAACACCAAAAGAGCAACTACCAGCGGGTTCCAAATCGTCAGGCCGATGTTGTTGGCTGAAGGAAATAAAAGGAAGAAAACCCTTAGCCATGAAAATTTACCACGCACGTGGCGTCCACGTATAGACCCATCAAAAAACGTATAAAAAAACTCACCCGATTATCGAACGAAGTCGCCAACAAATCCTGCGTCTTGCAGATACAAATTCAGCAAGAATTTAAACACGGTCCCTGACTTTTAATCCAAAATCTACTTGAGCTTCAACAACTGAAACTTTAAAACAGGGACCATAGAACAACTTCGTCGAAAGACCGCGTGGAAATGCCGCCTCGTGCCCAGATGAATAAAATGACCTTGCTATCCCACCACCGACATATAACAAAATGGGGCCCGTGAATTTCCGTCCTTGCGCTGTCGACCCTACTAAAAATCTCCCGCTACAACCTGTGGCTCTAACGACAAGGCATCAAATAATCGTGCCGCTCACGCGAAAATGCCCAGTGCTACAGGACAAATTTTAAACCCTCCGGTTTGGCAACACTGAAAAACCTTGACACTGACAGCGGTTAGTCCACCTAACCCCACAAAATTTATATGGATTTAAACAGAATTTCTAAAAATTAATGTTTGAGCAAAGACAATGTTTTGGAAAACGAATCCAAATAATAGAGAAAAAAACAAATAAACATACAAATCGCGGGCGCTTCAATGTTGGAAGAGAATGTAAACAAGGGGAAAATGTATGTAAGTAGGCTCTCAAAACTTAATATCCAAACAAGTTAGCATAAATAGACTAAAAGCAATCGTCTATATACAGGAAGGACCCTAAGCAAGGCGAAAAAACGAAAGTCAGGGCCCAAGCAAAGAGAACGTTTAATCAAACTACAAGTCAAGAAAGATGGACATTGGACCGCTGATTTGGGCAGGATAAAAGGCATCAGCATGCCTAGGGAGCAGCTTGGAAAACGAGGCAAGGCACCCACACAGGATAAGAATGACGATAGAACTTCTCGATCAAGGTAAATTTTTTTAGTAAAAACAGGTGTTCGTGAATAAAATTAATTGTTAAAATAAACTGACTCTGTGACAAAAAATCACCTGTCACAATTCCCCCGCTCCTACGAAAGGAGGATAATTTTCCAATGAAAATTAACCGACGATAAGGATCAGCGGCTCTCTGTAGATACAAGAATATCGAAAAGGAAAATAAATTACCTGCGCTATGCCAGCGCCAATACAAAAAAAAAACATAAGTAAAGATATGTGGGAACCCAAGGTAGTACCATATAACTAATACTAACTAACAAGACTGATAACTCAATCTTAAAATAACTAAATACTCAAAGCAATCTTTGGCCCCTTTGCCACTAGTCACCCAGTGACCCCCTCCAGGAAGATTCAGCGTGGAACGTAAACCCTAGGTTGATAAGGGAGCTAGCATTGCGTAACACCCAAAAATACTGTGGGGAACCTCGTTTACTAGCCTCACACCATAGAATCGTCCCGAATTAAATCACCAAGTGACATGCGTCAAAGCAACCAAAGGGTAGACAACTAAAAAGGAAAGATAAATATATTACAACATAAGTAAAATGGGAAGAAAAGCAGGATAGCCCAGATGATCTACCATACAAAAGGGAGTGGATTGTAGCATCCACCAAGCTAAAAGATGCACCAAATGGGAAGCACATCGGTCCCTGTACAAAACAAAAAAATTAATTAGGGTGTTCTGAGCGGTGGCACTGCCACCGGCCTGTCGCAACCTAATAGGCCGACTTGAGCTCAGGCCGAACAAAGTAGCTTGGTCCTCCCCTGGACCGCCCAACAAGTTCGATGAGCAAACTATTACCCCAGGGGTCAGATTTCCGCCCCCCCTGAACAGCCCTTCCAGTCGGTCTGCTCTCCGAAGGATCTGTGATCTAACAAAGAGCGTCGAAGCGACATCCGGTAGCACCCAACACTGTGCAGCCTGTAAAACGAGATAGGGACAAATGTCTAAATCGATACAAAGTCAAGATGTAGTAAAGTCGCAATCGGGATAGTTTTATCTTGTCTAAATGGTGAATAGACAAAATATATCAGTAAGGATCTAGGCGTAAAACCAGAAAATACTGAAATCGCCGGAGACTAACATATAGTCCTACCAAGACCTAGACCTAAGACAAATCCAAATAATAGATAAAATACCAAAGGTATCAAAGTAAATTAAAGCCAATCAAAGGCCAATCACGGTAAGGTAAGTAAATCAAAATAAAGGTAAGTAAATCAAGGAGAGAAAAAAAAGGTAACGGAACGAACGCAAAGGTAATCGAAATAAACCAAAGTAAATGTAATCGAAATTACGCAAAGGCAAGCAAATAAACGCAAAGGTAAGTAAATTAACGAAAAGGTAAGGAAATTATCGCAAAGGTAAGTAAATTACCTGAAAGGTAACAAAATTATCGCAAATTAAATAATTTAACGCAAATACTAGTAAATTAACGCAAATGTAAGAAAGGTAATCAATCAAAAGTAAATGAATCACGTAAATCAAACTGAAGGTTCCCAAATCGAGATAAAAAAAATTTGTGCTTCTACTCTAAATCCCCAAAGGAAAGACAAAGTCGTAATCGAGCAAAAACACATACTAGTTCAAATAACCGAAATTTCCAGACACATGTAGGGAATAATAATAAAATCACGTCAAGGTAGAGAAAATTAAGTCAAATCAAAGTAAAAGGTCACATCAAGGTAAATACGTCAAATCAAGGTAATAAAAAAAAGGTCCAATCAAGATAATAAATAAAGACTTTTGGCCCTGGTCTATAGTAAAAAAAAACAATTAATAGTGAATGCAGATACAAAAAAAACGATAAAGAAAATTAGGTCCAAAATTAATTAATCACCGCCTTCTAACCAAGTAATCAAACTTAAATTACCATGTGACACACCGACCCCCATCCCGTCTCGCGCCGAGATGGGTGTCTGCGTGACACTGGCAAAAGGGAAAAAAGGTAAGCTACACTAAATTAAACTTTATATCGCCACTGGAATAAACAAAGTGAAGGTAAGAACACACCGACACCCATCCCGTCTCGCGCCGAGATGGGTGTCTGCGTGAGACTGAAAAACGCAAAAAGGTAAGCTACATTAAATTAAGTTACTATACAATAAACCAAGTGACGATAAGGTAAAGATAATCAGGAAATGACAGATCAAAGATAACGAGGCGTAAGGCGGCGATGGCAAGTGAAAGTAGTAAGGCAGCTGAGGGCTTACCTACTACGAACAATAGAAGCAAGGCAGCTGAAGGCTTACCTTGCCACGGCTTTCAGGGGACTCCTACCCCACCTAGTTAACCCAGTGCAGCGCTATTCTAAGTGACAGTGTCCAAATCCATCGAGGCTCGCGCCCAGATGGATCCAGACACCATCACGCCCACACTGCAGGGCATACACGGCACTCAGGGGACTCCTACCCCACCTAATTAACCCATTGCAGCACTATTCTAATCGATAGTGTCCAAATCCATCAAGGTTCGCGCCAACAGGGATTCAGACACCATCACGCCCGTGACTGCAGGGCATTAAAAATTGCTCACGACTGAGCAAGGAAAGTAAAAGAAAAAAAGAATTAAAACTGGACCAAAAGTCAAAATTAACGCAACGACAAAAAATATCTCACTAAAGTCATTATTACCGAAATAAGAAAAGAGAGGGAAAGAGAAAAAAATAAAAAGTAGTAATTAATCAAATTGAAGCTATGGACTGAAATGTTAATAAATTCAGAAATCGATAGATTGATAAGTAAATTGAAGCAAAATGACTAGTAAAACGTAATATTAAATTAATGGCAGTAAAATTAACGGAAGGTAATAAAGTAAATAATGACTTTGAGTTGCTTAACAATTCATTCACTCCTACGGACCACCACACGCAGTTTCGGCATATACCGGGTTGTACATGCCAAATGCCCTTACTAACACCGTGTTCGTCCTCCAGTTCGTAAGTACACGTGCCGGTCTTTTCTACGATCTTAAACGGACCTACAAATTCCGGAGCCAACTTTGCGCTATAATACTTCGCTGCATCGGATATAATTCTATTCTTACGCCAGACTTCTTGACCAGGAACAAAGCTTACTGGGAGTCGGCGCAAATTATAGTTATGTCGATTTTTAATACGAGAAGCTTCGATTTTAGTGTGGACTTTTCTAAATAATTGTTTGAAAGCTTCTATTCGTTCTCGAATGTAATTTTGACGCTCAGTTTCTACTTGAGGAACACCCTCAGCATAGTCCGAACCGAATAGCTTGTGTTCCCTGCCAAAATTAACGCAGTAAGGGGTGAAGCCCGTAGTTTCGTGTCGCGAAGTGCGAATGGCGCAACCGATAGCAGTTAAATTATCTTCCCAAGTTCGATGGTTATTTTGTTGAACGTAAGAACGTAACATCGTTTTAATAACTCTATTAACGCGTTCAGTATGATCTGCTCTAGGATAGTAATTGGCAGTGTAAAATGTTCTAACTTTATATTTATCGCAAAGGGCTTGAAATTCTTTGGATTTCATTTGAGTTCCGTTGTCGCACGTTAAGAATTGAGGAGCTCCGTAAACTAAGAAAATGCCTTCTTCGACACACTTAACCAACGATTTTGCTGTTGCCGATCGACAAGGGAATAAGACGACGTACTTGCTAAAATAGTCTGTTACCACCAGAATATGCGTGTTACCTTGTTTAGAACGGGGTAAAGGTCCTAAGTAGTCTAGACTGATGGCTTGCCAAGGTTCCTTTATGTCTGGGCGATTACCCATTAAACTAGCTGGACGTTTCTGCTCTACTTTATTCTGAGCACAAGTTCTACAATCTCGGACATAACTAGCAACGTCGGATCTCATTTTCGGCCAATAATATCTCTCGGCGACCTTCCAAAAGGTTTTGAAAACACCCACGTGCCCTGCTGTTGGATTATCATGGCATCGAAGTAATATCTCTTTTCGTTTATCCTTTGGTGCTACTATTTTCCAGTAAGTGGAATGATCGGGAAAATTAGGATTGTTGGTCTTAACATATTTAAAGAGATTGCCATTCTCAACTCGCCAACAAGGGTATTTTCAGGACGTTCGTCTAGCTTCTGTATCATGCTCTTGTACCATTTGTCTGAGGTGTCAGAAAATGATGGCGACGGTGGTTCGTCAACAGCTGCAATAGAATCAGCAGTCACTGGCACTGATCTGGAAAGAAAATCTGGCACGACATGATCTCGGCCTTTGCGGTGGATTAATTCCAGGTCGTAAGGTTGCAAACGAAGAGCCCATCGAGCGAGGCGTCATTGTGGATCTTTTAGGTTATGAAGTCATAACAAAGAATGGTGATCGGTTATAACTTTAAAGTATACACCCTAAAGATAGTGACGAAGCTTTTCCACACTCCAAATTACGGCAAGGCACTCTTTTTCTGTGACGGTTAATTTCATCTCTTGTTTGGTGAGAGAACGTGAAAGATAGGAAATACCCTTTTCTCCGTCATCAAATTGCTGAGTCAGAACTGCTCCTAAGCCATAAAATGACGCATCAGTTGAAAATCTGGCCATGTAAGCACGGGAGCTGTGATAAGAGCTTCTTTAATCAAGTTGAATGATTGATGGCATTCGGAAGTCCATTCCCATTTGACAGTTTTCCTGGTAAGCCGAGTAATTGGGGCTATAATAGCTGAAAAGTTCGGCACAAAACGCCTGTACCAAGAAGCAGTGCCAATAAAACGACGAATTTCTATGATGTTTCGTGGGGGTGCTATATTTACAATTGCCTGTACTCTCTCTGGATCAGGTCTCAAACCTTTGGCATCTACGACGTAACCATGGTACTTCAACTCAGGCTTACAAAAGTGACATTTCTCCTCTGGAACTATGAATCATGCAACTTTGAGGCGATCAAAAACAAGGCCTAGGATCTTAAGTTGTTCAGGAAAGGTTCTGGAGATGATAATTATATCATCCAGATACACCATTACATGCTTTTCCAAGTCGACACCCAGTACACGGTACACTATACGTTGCCAGGTGACCGGCGCATTGGTTAAGCCAAAGGGCATGCGCAGAAAATGATAGAGATTCCTACCTGGAACGGTGAAAGCAGTCAATTCACGTGCGGACTCACTAAGAGGTACTTGCCAGAAGGCTGATTTTATGACGATGGAGCTAATATAGCGGGCGTCTCTGAGGCGATCTAAAATGACTGGAAAATACGGAATGTTATAAGACTTCTTAGTCTTACTATTAAGTTTTCTGAAATCTATGGAAAACTTATAGCTATCATCGCTCTGGCGTTCCAAACACACTGGACTGGACCAAGGACTTTTAGAGGGCTCAATCACGCCAAGCTTCAACATTTCATCGATCTCCTTGTCCATAATCCGCGGCTTAAATGGAGAAACTGGGTAGTAACGCTGTTTAATTGGCCTAGTGCCGGGTTCAAGCTCAATGACATGTTCTGCTACTTTGCAACAACCAAGACCAGTACCCATTTCTGATATTTTCTCCTTAACCAGTGCATTCAGACTTGTTCGGTCGGTTTCAGTTAAAGAGTCGCCATCTATAATGCTAAAAATTTCTGTAGGTTGGTCATCATTAGAAAAATGCCAGACATCCTGCTTCAAGTCGGGGATTACTTCCATGGATCTCGAAAAGTCGATTCCTAAAATCAGTTGGTGGGACAGTTCTGGGAGAACTAAAATATCAATCAGCCGAGTTCTATTTAATAAAGTTACAGGAGCCTGAAAATAGCCCAAACTGGCGCAAGTTTGGCCGTTCGCGACGGTACAGTCAGTCTGATGCTTAACAAGTGTTAGTCCCAAACTTTCTAAAATTCGGAGACCAGGTTGACCTACAATAGTGCGTGATGCTCCAGAATCTAATAAGCCTAAAATTTTGTAAGCCAAAATTGAAATTTCTAAATAGGGGCGCTGGTCGCCATATGCATGAGCTATGATAAAATCTAATAGTTTTTTATTTGGAAAAGAGTAATTAGCATGTGAATGATTTTTGCTGGAAAGATAGTTATTGGTTGACGAAAGGTTTTCATCAGAAAGACAGTTGTTGGTTGGTAAAAGATTTTTATCGGGGGCAGAATTGTTAGAGGGTGAATGGTTTTCGTTAGAAAGAAAAAGGTTGGTTGGTAAAAGGTTTTAGTCGGAAAGAATGTTGTTGGTCGGTAGAAGGGTTTTATTGGGAACGGAGTTGTTGTTCAGCGCAGAGTTTTCATTGGAAGGAAAGTTATTGGTCGGTAAAGTGAGAGCAACGGGGGTAATTTTACGACCTATCGGCTCTCCCGAGAATCGTTTCTCTGACAATAAACACTTAGGGCAGTTTTTACTGGTCACATTTGGTGCACCGCAGCGGTAACAATGGATTCTGCGCTGTTCAGGGCACTGACTATTTCGATGACCTGGCTTATTACAGTTCCAGCACAAGAGCGATCTAGCTATTTTTGAAGATGTTGGACGTGTCTCTCTGGGTAACTGTCTCACGTCTCGTGAAGTTGATGGTGCCGGAGATGATTCGGTCACTACGTCAACGGCTGGCAACTGTTCATCGTCTAACGAACCAGATGCTTCAGCAGTCATAAACGCAAATTCTGGTTCTACAAAATTATGTCTTTTCCTAGGAGGTGGTACATCGTTCTCTGCACGATACTTCTTTTTGAGACATTCTCCTTCTAGTTCTTCCAACTTGCTGACTACCGGAAGTTGGGTAGTATAAAAAGGTGACAAGTTTCGTATAATGATGTCAAGTTGAACGTCCTCTGGGATGGAACCATGTCGTCTAAACAACGCACTCATATTGGAAAGGTAATCGACTATACTCTCAGTCGAATCCTGAGTCCTATCCAGAATTTCCTTAAATAACCGATGACGATAATCTGGCGGTTTGAAATGTTCACAGAGAAGGTCAGACAAACCAGACCAGTCCGAAAAGCGATGACGATTTGCACGAAACCAACTTAGTGCTTTACCCGCAGATAAGTCGATAGCGGATATAAATAGTTCGCGTTCAGAAACACCTCGAGCTTCGCGTAGTTCCGAAACTCGCTCCAAGAAATTATGCACGGACATCTGTCCAACCTCGCCGGTAAATTTAATACCCCACTTTTCAACACGTTGCGTTTTACTACACGAGTGATGGCGAATGGAAGTGGTAGTGGTTATGTTGTGACTAACTGCCGGTTGGTTGACTTTAGGCGACGAGCGCGACTGTCGTTTTCGACTGTTAGACGCATTGATATTTCCTGACGCATCTGAATCCGACGCATCCGAATCCGAACCGCCCGAATGAGCTTGACCGAGCAAGATGCTTAAATTTGGATCTTGTTTTAAGAGACTGTCCAAACAGTTTAATTTGCCTAAAATTTGGAGTAACAAATCAGAACGAATTTGCGATTCCGCGGCACTAAGGTTCGCAACCGGAATACGATGAACGCGTGTAAATAAGTGAACAAGTTGACATTGTAAACGTTCGAATTTTTCTTTAGCGGATTCACCAGAGACATTTTTAATCGCGCTGTCAATATTTTGTAAGGTTCTAGTTATATAGTTACATTCATCGACAAATACACAAGTATAGGCTAGACGAGCAAAAATTTTCCCCTTCCTTTCCATTTCTAAAATTGGGCGTAACGCTACTATAAGCTCTTTTACCGTATTGGCATAACTAGCCGGTACTCCACGAATCGTAAGTTCATAAATTAGCATTTCTTTCCTAAGATGGTTAACCTGCATATTATAATCCATTTTCGAGTGAACAAAAACAACAGCAACTCAAAAGTCAATAAAAAAAAGGTCAAATCTACGTACAATCACGTAAATCGAATAAATTTACCAAAATTACACCAATAGTGTAGTCAAATATAGCGAATAAAGGTGATTAGATCAGCAATAATAGCAAGAAATAATAAAAGGTAAATCACGTAAACCGGCAATCATAATACAGTACGCAAAGATAATCAAAGTGACGTAAAAAAAATAAAATAGGTAATAAATCGCAATATGAAAGACAATGAAAGTTACGAAATAAGTAAAATAAAATCGGTCATAAACCACAAATTCAAAGACAATCAAGGTTACGTAATAAGTAAAATAAAATCGGTCATAAACCACAAATTCAAAGACAATCAAAGTTACGTAAACAAGTCAAATAAAATCGGTAACAAATCGCCAAAATCAAATGCAGTAATACAGGGCTAGAACAGTTCGAGTTAAAGTTGACGGAAATTTTCAAAGTTCCATCCAGCTCACTACACGCACAAGAGGAAAATTAGAAAAAAAGCGTTTATTTTTTTTTAAATATGCCCCACGTTGGGCGCCAAAAATTTGCGACGCACTTTGCTCAAGAAAAAAAAGTGTTTAGTTTTAAACTGTTAAAGATACTATGATGAGTATCATTGACCAAGTACTTACCGCTTATAACTTGAAAAGAACATTAAAATAACTCCGAAAGGTACTCTAGAGAAAGACACAGAAACAACAGGGTCTTCTGAGGGAAGCAAGCTGTAGTAGGGCGCGTGCAAATTAGCCCTTAGCTCAGTTAGCCGGATAGGTTCGATTGGACGCCACCAGTTTTTTACACCGACACAAACTGGAAGTCGCCTAGGTGGTTTAGGAACCTGCTTCTCACACAACAAACCCGTTGTTCATAATTTAATAATAAAACATAGTGCGCAGTGAGCTGAATAAAACAACTTAAATACCTATAACCCTATATACATTTATTTGTACACGATTTAAAAATTGACAATTATTCACAAAACAAGAAAATGGGGCGATTTTTGCCCCCGCAAAATAAGTAAATTATACCAAATAAATTGTTCACAAAACAAGAAAATTGGGCGATTTTTGCCCCCGCAAATAAGTAAATTATACCAAATAAAAAACTGTCTGTACTCAGAAACACGTAAATCTTAGGGTGGCTCCTTAGCTCTCACCCAAGAAGGCTGCTTAGCGCTCGTCAAAAAGAAGTAGGGATGCTTCTTAGCCCCTACCACAGACAATAGGGGTATTTGTAGCCCCTACGGAAGACCCTAGGAACAAAAGAATTCCTAGTAGTTAGGGTAATTTAAATATTGTTATTAAAAAAGCATATGACGTTACATTAATAAAAGAGTCAGAAGTTACGTTAATAGAAAAAGTTAATATGTGGAGAGAAATAATTTACTGGAACTAAACCGCAAAATTTAAGAATATTAAATAAAAGGTTAATAATAAAAGAGAAAGCCAGTCGCTTGAAATCAATCGCAAAATTTAAGTTAAGTAGAAAAAGATTTAAAAATAAGAAGCTACGTATTAACGTAACATAACCTGTGGCTCTAACGACAAGGCATCAAATAATCGTGCCGCTCACGCTAAAATTGATATTAATCAAAAAAGCTACTAAAAAGAGAAAGTAATGATTAGGACCCACTTGCAAAATTTAAGCAAGCTTAAGATAATATTAAAAAAAAAGTTACGTTAATAAACAAAAGAAATCATTACTCAAGGACATTGATAACTAAATAAAATTGTACAGTTCCTTGATACTTTAACGATAAACGTTAATATTTACAAAAACTACATGATCACTAACTGACCAGTCTAATGCGGCATTATGTTATCTTACATTAACAATAAAAGTACAACAAAAGAAAAATAATTGATAATTAAATCATAAGTTTACACAAGATTCACAGTATAAAACAAGGAAAAAGGCTTAAGCGTAGCCAGTAAAAATAACTAAAAATTGAAACCCCTAAATAGCTTGACCCAAAATTTAAACGTTGAAGTAAGATTCAAAGTAAAAGAAAGCTTAAGCGAAGCCAAAAGAAGAAAATAGTTAACACTTTAAACGCCTACGGTAGCTTGACTTAAAAGCTAAGCGCTCAGCACTAATTCAGTAAACCCGAGTCAATGTAAGATAACACAAGAAAACCAAGGCATATATGGAGAACCCGTTTAAATAGGAATATTTAAACAAAATACACCGCTTATGTACACAAAGCTTAAATTAAAAGAAAATATATCGCTACCATCAAAACAACTACCTAACTACTTTAAGCTCCCAAAAGCAGGTTTAACCAATTATAAAGCATTTATGTAACTAAACAACCCTAAGTTCCAAGCAGTACGGTATAATAAAAAAGGTGTAAAACGTGTACGAGCTTAATAAGTCCAATAACAGTCAAATGACAAATTTGAAAATAAAATAATAGGTTAATTAATCTCTCTGAAAATATAAAAATATTATTTAACCCCCCGTTATAAACAAACGCAAAAATAAATCTAAACTTTCCAACTTCATGAACAATAAACTTATATAAAAAAATATAAAATAAAGGATTTTGCGGCACTTCTTGACAGACTGGCGACTGACAATAAGAACAAACAAATTAATATATTTAAAAAACACTGACTATAACGCTTTAATTTTTTAGTCTGGGGTATATGACAGGCTTGTCAACTTGGCGTTTACGATAACAAATTATACTGTCAGAACTAAATAGTACCACAAATTCCTTTATATATATATATGAATCAAGGTTTGAAATTAAAATTACAGATGGTAACCCCCTGCAAATGATTCGATAGCATAAAGCCGATAAAAAAAACTTGATAAAAACAATCTACCTTTACTAAGCGCAGTGACTGACTATTTAAATTGAAATAAAATTCAAGCCTAGTCGTGGCCTGCCCGTAAGCTGGTATAAAGAGGCCCTAAACATAACTTATAGATTGTAGGAGCCTTACGGTACACGACCAAGCGTCAAAGATTATTCAAGCTTTTAAAGGAATGCAAATTATGTAAGGTAAAATTAATAATAATGATTTGATTTGATATTGCTCGCTAAAATTTTAATGACAATGTATGGGCGTAAAATTGGCGATTAATATTAGAGAAACACTGGGCAAAAAAAACTTAAGGTGACTTACCTCCTCAAGCGAAGAGGGCTCGATATTCCAAGTTCTAGAGACAGAAACACCAAAAGGGCAACTACCAGCGGGTTCCAAATCGTCAGGCCGATGTTGTTGGCTGAAGGAAATAAGAGAAGGAAAACCCTTAGCCATGAAAATTTACCACGCACGTGGCGTCCACGTATAGACCCATCAAAAAACGTATAAAAAAACTCACCCGATTATCGAACGAAGTCGCCAACAAATCCTGCGTCTTGCAGATACAAATTCAGGAAGAATTTAAACACGGTCCCTGACTTTTAATCCAAAATCTACTTGAGCTTCAACAACTGAAACTTTAAAACAGGGACCATAGAACAACTTCGTCGAAAGACAGCGTGGAAATGCCGCCTCGTGCCCAGAGAATAAAATGACCTTGCATTCCACCACAGACACATAACAAAATGGGGCCCGTGAATTTCCGTCCTTGCGCTGTCGACCCTACTAAAAATCTTCCGCTACAACCTGTGGCTCTAACGACAAGGCATCAAATAATCGTGCCCCTCACGCTAAAATGCCCAGTGCTACAGGACAAATTTTAAACCCTCCGGTTTGGCAACACTGAAAAACCTTGACACTGACAGCGGTAAGTCAACCTAACCCCACAAAATTTATATGGATTTAAACAGAATTTCTAAAAATTAATGTTTGAGCAAAGACAATGTTTTGGAAAACGAATCCAAATAATAGAGAATGCTAAATCCAGGAATCCAAGACAGTAAAGGCAATGTGATCAATAAACATACAAATCGCGGGCGCTTCAATGTTGGAAGAGAATGTAAACAAGGGGAAAATGTATGTAAGTAGGCTCTCAAAACTTAATATCTAAACAAGTTAGCATAAATAGACTAAAAGCAATCGTCTATATACAGGAAGGACCCTAAGCAAGGCGAAAAAAACGAAAGTCTGGGCCCAAGCAAAGAGAACGTTTAATCAAACTACAAGTCAAGAAAGATGGACATTGGACCGCTGATTTGGGCAGGATAAAAGGCATCAGCATGCCTAGGGAGCAGCTTGGAAAACGAGGCAAGGCACCGACACAGGGTAAGAATGACGATAGAACTTCTCGATCAAGGTAAATTTTTTTAGTAAAAACAGGTGTTCGTGAATAAAATTAATTGTTAAAATAAACTGACTCTGTGACAAAAAATGACCTGTCACAATTTTATCCTGCTTCTCACATGCTACGTCATCAAATATGAATACAGAGTGAGGTCGGGCACTGGAAGGATCTAAAACTTCATCATTATCACTGTAACCGAAATAGCCTAAACGGGAATGTTTTAAGGCCTGTTGAAGAAAGTCGTACTTGTCTTGATGCAGAGATTTTGAATACACGTACACATTCTCGAATTTTAAACCATTTTCATCAACCAAAAGACTAATCATTACATTGGTACCGCCGACACAATGCAAACACCTAGACAACAATAACACACACAAACGTAACCGTCACACATACGTGACACAAACATTCCACAAACGTAATACCTAACACAAACGTCACACATACTTAACAAGGCTTTCCTCAAAAACACTCTTTGGGCATTGTGGTCGCTTCAACTGATCAACAAAGACTGATTGTTACAGGGGTAAAATAATAAAATATATAGTTAATTAGTGTGAGGTAAAGGTTGGTTTGTTTTTGTTTGGGACTTTGCAGTTCTTGGACTTAAAAATTGTTGTCTTCGTTAGTAGTAAGTAGGAATAACAAGAGTTTTTAGAGTCTTAGTGTTAGTTATTCCAAACAACTACAATATTAGATTTGTGAATCTCAGTAAGAGCGATAAGGGCTTAAGTTCATGTTCTAGAATTTTCTCGAATATTCCAGGAATTTCGCTTTTGAATTTTTCGACTTACGGAACGCATCTCAGCTTCTGAACGTACTCTTAAACATTTAGAACCATCATTTTTGCTGTGTTAAGTAAGAGAGAGAGAGAGAGAGACACACATTTATCCTTTGTGTTGTGGTAAGTAAGAGAGGGATAGAGTTAAGATTGGGGAACCATCAACTGTTTATTTTGTTACAAATAGTTTCTATTAATTCACTGAAGTTTAGGAAACAGCTTTATACCTATCTCAAACTTTTACTGCATATTAATACTTGACTTCGCGTTAAAGGTAAGTACGCACGCACTCCCATTTTATGAACGCACCCTAAAATATTGCTTTAACAAGTCCAACCGAGGTTATAAATAGGGATCCAATTTAGGCTCAAGCTCATTACCGTTGTGTGTGTTCAAGAGAGCAGACGTGCAAAATGGAAAAATTTTTAATCTTAAACGACAGATATAAAAATATTAAACACTTTAATTTACAGGGTAGAAAGATAGCGTTTAAATTTAAATCATTACCTGATAATGCAGAGCCTGTCCAATGGGTAAGAACTGCTTTAACTGACGAAATTTTATATGCCACCTCTAACCTAAATCCTCACGATCAGGTGGGGGTTAGTTTTTGCTCCAAAAATTTAGAAAGGGGTTGGATTAATTTTAAACCGCCAGGGGAAATTGTTGTTGACGACGTATTGGAGGTAATACAGGGTGTTTATCAATCAAATTCAACAGGGTTAGATACGGATTCCTTTTGTATTGGGGTAACCAGTGATAGAATGCCGACGGGAAACGGCAAAAAATGTGGAGATGTTAATTTTAACGACGAATGTACAAGACGTAATGGTATAAATGTTATTACAAATAGCGATAATGTATGTTTACCGCGTGCATTGGTGGTAGCTATCGCAAAGAAAAATAATTGTTCCCATTTTAAAGATACAGAAAGAAATAAAAATGAGATACAAACCAAGATGGCATTGGAATTAATGAGTTAAGCGTGCGTTAACGTTCCGCTTGAGGGATGTGGCATACCTGAACTACAAAAATTTCAAGATCATCTTAAAGATTTTAAAATAACGGTGTACCAGTATGGCAGAAAGGGTCGTGATGTAATATTTGAAGGTCCTCCGGCTAATAAAAAATTAAACTTAATACATCACAATAACCATTATAATGTCATTATTTCTCTAACTGCAGCCTTCGGTTGTGGTTACTATTGCGAGGATTGTCATATTCCGTATAACTCTAAAAATCATCATAGATGTGGCGGAACATATCAGGCCTGTCAGCAAAATCCCCCTTGTCAATTTTTAAAAAAATCAGATGTCAAGATTGTCTTCGTATCTTTCGAAATCAAAATTGTTGCGAATATCATAAGAAATCAAATTGTGCTCTTATTGCTAAAAAACTCTAAAAAGTAACAGAAAACGTTACTGTGGAGAAATTTTTTGCAAAATATGTAGAACACATCAGTCAGGGGACCACTTATGTTATATTCAAGTAGACAAGGGCTTTCCAAAGCTACAAGATCGATTATTTGTATTTTTTGATTTTGAAACACGCCAAGATACTGTTCTAGATGACGGTTCCCTACTGCGTGAGGTAAATTTATGCGTTTTAAAACAATTTTGCAATGTATGTCATGAGAGCGAGATTCGGTTGTGTGAACATTGTGGTGTAACTACTCAAGTGTTACAGAAAAATCCTTTAGAAACCTTCGTCGAATATATTTTAAATCAAAGAGCTGAATTTAAAGAAGTAATTGTCATTAGTCACAACGGGGGTGGGTTTGATATTCAATTTATGTTAAACAAATTCTTATTAGAAATAGATATTCCACCCGAGCTTATCATGCGTGGAAGAAAAATAATTTTAATGCAAATATCCAATATTAAATTTATTGAGTCGTTAAATTACTTGTCAATGCCTTTATCTCAGTTTCAAAAATGTTTTGGTCTCGAAGATAAATTTAGAAAAGGGTATTTTTCACATTTGTTTAATAGAAGGGAAAATGAAAATTACATTGGACCTTTTCCGGCAATAGACTATTATTCACCTGATAGTATGAAAGAGGGTGAACGCGAAGAATTTATAAGGTGGTGGAACGAACAACGTTCAAACAATGTAGTTTTCGATTTTCAAAAGGAACTAATAGAATATTGTAAAAGCGACACAGCCATTTTGTTTGAAAGTTTTAAACTATTTCAACAACAAATGATCGACACAATCAATGTTTGTCCGTTTTCCGAAGCTACTACCATTGCATTTACCTGTAATAAAGTTTTTCGTATAAATTTTCTGAAACCTAACACTATCGGTATCATTCCTAAAAACGGCTATCGTCTTACAGAGAATCAGTCAAAAATTGCTCTTCAATGGCTTCTTTGGTTGGAAAAATTACATAACATTAAACATACCGGAAATGGACGGGAAGTTATACTAAATGGGGTTAAAGTATGGGTTTTGCCCAGAAACCAATAAAGTATTTCAGTTTCACGGGCGTTATTGGCACGGTTGTCCTAATTGTTTTAAAGATCAAAGAGATTCACCTTTGCATGATGATCCTTCAGACACCCTTAATTACAGATACGAAACAACCACGGCAAGAACTGAAAGACTTAAGGTTTTGGCTGTGAAATTATAGAAATGTGGGAGTGTGAATTTAGAAAAGAAATGCAAAAAAACCTTGAAATACGCCTATTTACTGAAAAATCTCATATACTTGCTCTGTCAGCATTAAATCCGAGAGATGCGTTTTACGGGGGTCGTACAGGAAATACCAAAAATTATTACCAGAACCTGGGGAAAAGATAAAATACATTGATGTGTGTTCGTTGTATCCTTGGGTTTGTAAGTATGGAAAATTTCCCGTAGGTCACCCTAAAGTGTTTGTCGGAAACGAGTGCCAAAAACTTCATTTAAATCACATTAATAGCTTAATTAAATGTAGTGTTACCATCAACAAATTTATATCACCCTGTATTACCCGTAAAAATGAATAGTAAATTAATGTTTGTTCTTTGTCGTACTTGTGGGGAAAACATGAGTTATGACGAGTGCAAACATGATGAGAATGAACGATCTTTAACGGGGACTTGGGTGATTGATGAAATTTTAAAAGCTATTGAAAGGGGGTATCAAAACTTGGAAATATTTGACGCTTGGCGATATAAAATAGAGCAGTATAATAGGGATCCAAAAATCGGAGGACTTTTCATAGATATGATGAATAAATTTATAAATATATATATATACAGTGACCGGCAAAAAGTTCGCAACATATGGGAAAAATTTTTATTAGGAGAGTATCGGAAAAACTTTCCCAGGGGATCGGTTCTGCATGTCCGATAACCTAAAAATCGATTTTGACATACGTCACGTGACCACTGGTATAGCGTCAAATTAAAAAAAAAATTGTTAATTTACAAAAAGTGAGGTTAGTTGACGAGATATCAAAAAAAGTTATTTGAAAAAATTGCTTAGAATTAAATTCTAGGTCCTTGTGCAAAATTTTAAGATTTTATTTAAAAAAATTGGAAAACTCAATTTTTTTTAAATATTTTTTTATCGATTTACAAATTTCCGGTTTTTTTCGTTTAGATAGCTTGGCTAATGTAAAGCCCATGTATCTGGATCAAAATAAACGAATGTAGTAGTTTTTTCTACAATTGACAGGACAAAATTAAAAAAACAGGGTTTCGCCAGACGCTAGCTGTTGCAATGATTTGTATCTAGCAGCAGTGTCAAAATTTTAGAGACATTTCAATGAGATTACATTGAGAAAACCTTAATCGTCTTAAATATATCTGAAGTTCGACTTTTTGTAAAGTTAAGGGGATTAAAATAGATAATAAACAAAAAATTACCTGTTTATTTAATCGAAATTTTATAAACGAAAACCAATGTAAGAAAAACTTAAAAGTAGTCAAATTCTGTACTAACAACACAAAAAATCATTGTTTTTCCTTGGGTGCACAAAATTTAAAACTCAGTATGACCACCATTTCTCTCCATACATAATGTTGTTCTCGAGCGCAACTCTCGATTAACATTTCGGAGCATTTTACGATTTATTTGCAATACACAATTTATAATGACATTCTCTAAATTTTGTATATTCCTAAAGGGTCGATGTTTGTACACAGGGTTCTTTAGGTATCCCCACATAAAAAAATCTAACGGAGTCAGATCTACAATTCTACAATTGACAGGACAAAATCGAAAAAATAGGTGTTCGCCGGACGCTCGCTGTTGCAATGGTTTGAATCTAATGAAATGACTGTATCAAGATTTTATTAAGATTTTTCGCACATAAATTTAACAACCAGGTCTATTTAGTTGTACTTAAAACTACCAAAGCAGGCTCTGAAATTAAAACAACCAAATAATCTAGTAGGTTAAAAACAACAGAAAAATGTCAAACAAATTATAATTTGTTTGATTTCAACCTATGTCATTGGTTTATGTCTCGCATCTTACTAAGTTTGATATTTTACATAAGTTTATTAATATTTTATTCCTTAAAATGGCACCCACACTACTTCTTCAGGAAAAGATAGAAATTATTTTAATTTCTGGAGATAATTACAAAAGCCATAGAGAAACAGCAGCAATTTTTAATGAGAGGCACCCCGATAAATCCCTCCATTATTCCACAGTATCTCGTCTAGTCAATAAATTTAAAGAAACGGGATCGGTAGAAAATCAGTATAAAGTTTCCCATGAAAAACCGGTAACAGGTGACGAAGGTTCTCTGGATGTGTGTTTGTCGATCACAGAAACACCCCAATTAGCAGTTAGTCAAATATCGGAGATCACTAACATTCACGAAAGATCTGTGCGGAGGATATTAAAAAGAAACAAATTTCATCCGTACAAACCTAAATTTGTACAAGTATTAAAAGATAGGGATTATGACGCCCGCTTCGATTTTTATGCCTGGTTCCAGGGTATGATTGAGGAAGATTTTAATTTCCCAAAGAACGTTCTTTTCTCGGATGAAGCTACATTTACCTCTAACGGAACCGTCAGTTCACAAAACTGTAGATGGTGGGCCACCGAAAACCCAGACTTTGTAATTCAGAGTAAAGACCAATATAGTTTTAAGGTTAATGTGTGGTGCGGAATTTTCAACCTCAGAATAGTGGGACCGTTTTTCTTTAGAGACAATTTAAATTCAGAACGATATTTAGAATTTCTACAAACTGAGATATCTGACTTTTTAGACAATTTGTCATTAGCCGAAAGAAGAAATTTATACTTTCAACAAGACGGAGCTAGCATTCATTCCACAAATGAGTTGAAGAGATGGCTGGATCAAGAATTTGGAAACCAGTGGATAGGACGGTTTTCTGAAAATCCGTGGCCTGCGAGATCACCAGATCTGACTCCGTTAGATTTCTTTATGTGGGGATACCTAAAGAACTCTGTGTACAAACATCGACCCTTTAGGAATATACAAAATTTAGAGAATGTCATTAGAAATTGTGTATTGCAAATAAATCGTAAAATGCTCCGAAATGTTAATCGAGAGTTGCGCTCGAGAACAATAGTATGTATGGAGAGAAATGGTGGTCATACTGAGTTTTAAATTTTGTGCACCCAAGGAAAAACAATGATTTTTTATGTTGTTAGTACAGAATTTGACTACTTTTAAGTTTTTCTTACATTGGTTTTCGTTTATGAAATTTCGATTAAATAAACAGGTACTTTTTTGCTTATTATCTATTTTAATCCCCTTAACTTTACAAAAAGTCGATCTTCAGATATATTTAAGACGATTAAGGTTTTCTCAATGTAATCTCATTGAAATGTCTCTAAAATTTTGACACTGCTGCTAGATACAAATCATTGCAACAGCTAGCGTCTGGCGAAACCCTGTTTTTTTAAATTTTGTCCTGTCAATTGTAGAAAAAACTACTACATTCGTTTATTTTGATCCAGATACATGGGCTTTACATTAGCCAAGCTATCTAAATGAAAAAAACTGGAAATTTGTAAATCGATAAAAAAATATTTAAAAAAAATTGAGTTTTCCAATTTTTTTAAATAAAATCTTAAAATTTTGCACAAGGACCTAGAATTTAATTCTAAGCAATTTTTTCAAATAACTTTTTTTGATATCTCGTCAACTAACCTCACTTTTTGTAAATTAACAATTTTTTTTTTAATTTGACGCTATACCAGTGGTCACGTGACGTATGTCAAAATTGATTTTTAGGTTATCGGACATGCAGAACCGATCCCCCGGAAAAGTTTTTCCAATACTCTCCTAATAAAAAATTTTCCCATATGTTGCGAACTTTTTGCCGGTCACTGTATATATATATATATATATATATATATATATATATATATATATATATATATATATATATATATATATATATAATTTTATATATATAAATTTATATACACAATTTTGAAGAATATATCTCCAATAGTAAAACTACAACTACGTATTTAACATATTTCTACGATTTTATGACGTCTTACTCTTTTGAACATTCTTAACTATGTGACATTGTGACATCGCACAACAAGAATATGGGATGAAACATGAGCAAATTTATTAAAAATATATAAACACAATCTTACGGTGGTACGGAACCCTATATGCGCAAGTCGAACTCGGACTCGACCGTTTTTTTATTTTATACAATCACAGCAACGCCCATGAATAAAATTATTTTTGTCAACTACCGTATACATACGTACTTATTTTCGGCACTGACGCCTCTGGGAACAGACCAACCGTGCCAGCCTTACTAATCAGTTATATAACCTATACGCACTGACGTATTTCCGGCATGGCCGCCTCCTGTTATTTATTCAAGTTTACCATAGTTATTGAGACTTTTGCGCCCTGTGAGAAATTCACAACAATGTGTGTGGCACGGAATCCTCTATGCGCGAGTCGAACTCGCACTCAACCGTTTTTTTTATTTCACACAATCACGACAACGCCCATGAATTAAATTATTTCTGTCAAATACCGTAATACGTACGTATTTTAAGTATCGACGCGTCTGGTAACAGACCAGCAGTGCCTGCATTACTAATTACGTGCCATTCTCGAAAAGAGCTTTAAAATGAGGTACCACACGGCATAGGGTTGCATTTAAAATTTGTGACCTCAACTCCCTAGCGTAACACCCCAAGGGGGTGGAAAAAGTCAAATTACATAAAAAAGTAGATTTATTAACCAATAAGGTACAATTAAAATTTGGTGTCTCTATCTTTATTAATAGTAAAGATATTTGCCCATGCTAAGACTTTTCAGACACTCTGTATGGTATATCACTGTAACCGAAGTATTTTCCACAATGTGGGTAAATAAATATTTGTATTTTATTTTCAAATCGGGTACTAATTTTACTTCCAACTAGGTTAAAGTCGTCCCTGGAATAACCCCTTTTGCAAAGCGTTAGATATCATGGATAAACTACTAAACTACGGACATTACTATACGCAACCAATATTACACGTCGTGCTCTCTCTCTCTCTTTCATCGTTTTTATCGCTCTGCTCTTTCCATCTATTCGTTGCGCCAAGAGGAGCTAACGGTTACCACTTTCACGCTTCAATTTTCGCCGGATGCGTAAGCGACGAAAGCTCACGATGTGATTGGTTGAATATCTGGCATAGCGGTGCGTTAGGTGACTGCGCAACATCGCGACGTCATCAGTAGCTCGTGTAGTAGCTTCGCTAGCTCCTTCCGCGCACTTTGATCGGCCGGCTTTTAAAATTCTGTCATTCTCCCAGTGAAAAAAAAGTTTTCAATTTATTAATGGTATGTGTTTATAGTGTTGACTATAAGAAAACAAAACATTTCGTAGTGTTTGTTGGACTTTCATGTTTTAACCAAACGGCTGGGTTGTATTGTGTAGTAATAGTAATAAACTTTATTATTGTTTGAACAGCGTGCGAGTCCGACAAAGAATGTTCGTTTTCGTTTCATTTGAACTTTATTTCCAGTCAAGAGCCTCGTAAAGCGTCGTTTGGAAGCGCGTTCGTTTTTAAAGTTATTTTGTCGAGTTTTTGAATTTTTTTGTCGTACATAAGTGCGCTAGGCAAGTGTAAATACAATGACGCTATTTGAAACAACTTTTCCTTGTATCAAAAAAATCTTGATTTGACTTACTGGAAGATGGTATGAAGGTAACGTTTATTATTAATTTAGTTCTGATGAATTTCGCCTAAAAATTAAGAACGATATAAATAAACCTGTTAATAAATGCCAAATCTTTTGTTAAATATGATTTAAAATATTCAAATAAAAAAAAGTGCATGCTTAAGTGTTGGGAGTTTTTTGTTTAAAGCTAATTTGGAACCAAAATTTTTGTATAGGTACTCTTTTTGTTCTAAAAATTTCTGGCAGGCCTAGTTGAACAAAATTTTACTCTTGTTTTGAACAGCTGTTCTCTGGATTTTTTGTGTTGTAGTATTTTAACTTTTTGAAATTGAATGTTTTAAAAGATTTAGTATGATTTCTTACTTTAAAGATAACAAATCTATTATTTTTTCAAATCTGTTACTTACATAGGAATATTCTAGAGAGAATTGGCAACGTCACAGTGACTACTGATGTCAAAACAAGTTTTTTTCTGTAACTGACGTTTCCCGCTGTTTTTATATAGCCATGTGTTTATTGCCAGTGCTGCGCTGTTACTTAAAAAAAGGGATATCAACCTTTTTTTATAGTGAAGCGCCATTTATGAATATTTTTATTCCATCTAAATTCATATCAGTAGTTACCCATTCCAATATATTAAATGATTTCCATAACACCCTGTATAGAGAACTTTTTAAACAGTGAAGGAGTTCAATTAGAATTTTCCTCTATAGTTAAAAATGCGGGGCTAAGGGCTCTAGCAAAATTAATGCTCAATAGCTTCTGGGGTAAATTTGGTCAACTAGAGTGTCAGCCAAAAACTAAAATTATTAACTCACCTCATGAACTTTTTTCTGTTAACTAACCCTTGTATATCAGTGAATGCTATTCTGTCTGTAAGTGACGAGACACTTTTAGTCAATTATCAACCAATTTAGGAAAGTTATGACCCTTTATCCACCGTAAACGTCTGTATTCCTGCTTATACTACTGCACAGGCCAGTCTCAAATTATATAGTTATTTAGAAAAGTTGGGGATAGAGTATTGTACTACACACTGATTCAGTAATTTACGTGCATAAAGAGGGTTATCCCGAAATTTCTATCGGCAGTAACATAGGTGAAATGACAGACGAGTTAGAGCAGTATGAACCAGGTAGTTACATAACACATTTCGTAAGCGGTGGTCCTAAAAATTATTCGTATAAAGTATTTTTACCAACTAAAAAAAAAAGAAAAAGTAGTTTGTAAAGTAAAGGGGATATGTTTAAACTATTCGGCATCAAGCCATTAAAGTCACGTGATGTAAAAAGATGACAAAATAGAATCGCGTGACCTAACAGAGCCATTAAGGTCATGTGATGTAAAAGAAGCCAAAATAAACAATGTTATGTGACGAAAAGAGGCCAAGAGAAAGCGAATATCATCATAATATTAAGAACCCTACAAAAAGGGGTAAAATAATTAACAGTATCATATGACTTAAACAGAGCCATTAGTCATGTGATGTAAAAAGATGCCAAAATAAACAGTATTATGTGACGAAAAGAGGCCGTGAGAAAGCGGATATCAACATAATAGTAATTTATTTCACTTTTTAATATTAGATTCAGACCTACAAGTTTCGAGTTAATGGCAGTTTCTAAGGAACAAAACCGACACCAAAATAGACAAACAGGCAGACCCTGTAGTCAGTGGGGACTACATATTTTAACCACGCCTAAAAAGATTTTTGGTTAAATTGTCTTTTTAGTTAGTCTCTAGCCTAATTAAATGGGGGGGGGGGGGGGGAATATATAGTCCCAAATCTGTCCTTTATGCTAAATTTTACCGTTAAAATTCTTATCTACAACAGCTTTTACTTATTTTTGTTTCAGTGAAACACTTATGGGATAAATATCATCAGATTACTGTTTCTGTTTTGTTCTTTAATTTGATGCTTTTCACGATTTTTGACATAATTTTATCCGTAAATATGAGCAGTATTTCTAGTTTACTTGTATTCATAGCTCTAACCTGTTTAATATTATTAACTAATTTTGTATATAAAGTTGTTAAATATCAATATATATTGTGGTTAAATAAATATTTTTTTATAATTACTAGTTTTATTTAGCGATGGGTCATTCGTTTATTTTCAAGAGAGCCCGCTCACTCGTTCAGCTCACTTGGAAGAGTCGTTCGCAAGGAGTCGTTCGATTGAACGAGGGCTGCTGAGTTGCGAATTACAGAATCGCGGAGATCTTTACTTTAACGTGACACCTGCACTTGTTCATGTGTATAAAAGAGAGCATAAAACGCGGATGTGAATTACACATTTACGCTGCCTGATTGTGGCGTGACGGCTTCAAAGAAAAATAATATACATAACATAAATAAATTAAATAAAATTAATTAAAATATTGGAATGATTAAAATTTTTATTTGTTAAATGTTCAAAATAAAAGTAAATACATATTAACAAAAATGGTTTTATTGCCGATTAGATAATGATTATGTAATATGGATTTCAAAGTTATAAACTACCCGCAGTATACGCCGTTAAAAAACGTTGTTGCAGATTTCGGGCAAAGTAAGTAATCGTTAATCGTAAAATAATAGTAATACGAAAGACGTACAAACTGTGTAATGTATTATCATAGGCCGCTAGATGCTCCACCACTCTCGTTCTATTATACGACTCCGACTGAGCCGCTCCCGGCTCGCGCTCTCGCGGCGCGCGCTCTCCGAGTTGTCCGAAACTCGCGAAAGCGTGGAGTGGAATTTCTGCGAACGGACGCGAGCGAGCCAGATATTTTAACGAGCGGTGAACGTATCCTTCAGTTGATGGGAGCGGCTCATTCGCGACTCTTTGAAAAGAGTCGTTTAAATTGAACGACTCGTTCGCGAACGACCCATCGCTAGTTTTATTACATCTTCATACCTCGAAAACGCGTCTAAACAATTAAAACGACTACGCTAAGATCATTGACAACGGCCACTGCATAATATGCTTTGTCATTTAGGCATTAGCAGTGTTACAGGCTTTAGCAGTAATCTAAGTGAGGGATGTTTAAAACAGTTTAACTAATAGAAAGATTGACTTATCCAATTCTTTTCAGCCATTAAGGGACTTACGCGATAACTTACGAACGAGTAGATCGATTCACTTCGGGTTTTTTCCAAACGACTTGTTACGTCACGTTGAACACGTGATGTATGTCAAATATAAAGTGTAACTAATAAATATACATACAGTGTGTCCACGGATTGACTCCGGAAGAGGAAAAACTTTTTTGTTTGAGGATTTACGAAAAAAAGTCATTATACAAACAAAGTTTTGCTTGTCCTAAAACGTCCAAAGGAGATGTTAGCTTTCAAAAGTTTTATACAGGGTGCGTAAAAATTACAAAAATGTAAAAATGCTGAAGTCTAAATTGCCTCAATTGTTATAGTTGCATGAAAAATTCATTAAGAAAGGTTGCTTAGAATTGGATTTTATGTCTAAAGGTGATGTCATTGCTTGCTATTCAAATAAAAGCTTTCGTGTCCTACTTTTTTCAAAGGTAGGTTTTTTGTTACAAAACTTTTCAGTAAAAAATTCATAACATTTTTCACCTTTACATCTTCTTGGCAATATTGTAAGGTATTATGTCAATCAATGTCAGTACAATAAGTCATCTAAAGTTTCGTATGTCACAATGTTAACCGTGGAACAAAAAGTTTTTATAGTGCAGTGTTATGGTTTAGGGGAAGATATTTGTTACCTAGGCGTATTAAGAAAGTTTCAGGAAAATGGCCCAATGAAACTTTGACAGACAAAACTGTGAAATCTATTATTTCGAAATTCATGCAAAGAGGCAGCGTATTGAACATTAAAAAGCAAAAAACCAACCTTAGCGAAGAAGAGAATGCTGTTGCAGCGATAGCATTAGATTCAGTGCGTCTTAACCCTAAAAAATCTTTACGAAAGAGAGCATTGGAAATTGGCAACGTAGGAAAGTCTTATTTACAAGTTATTTATAATTTTAATAAATTAAAACCATACAAACCGAAATTCAACCATACTTTGGAGAACGGCGATGAAGGCAAAAGGTTGGACTTTTGTTTGTGGATTGGTGAGCAGTATGTTCAATATCGTCGTTTCCACCAAAATATTATTTTTTCAGACGAACAACTTTTTCAACAAACGGGGTAGTAAGGTCACAGAATGTACGTTTTTGGTCTAGGGAAAATCCAAATTTTCGTATTAACTGCAGGAGACAATACTCTAAAAAAGTTAATGTTTGGTGTGCTGTATCTTTCAATGGAATAATTGGTCCTTACTTCTTTGAAGGAAACATGAACCAGCATAGTTACTTACAAATGCTAAACGCTGTTATGCTAGAATACCTAGATAACTTACCAATAAATACTCGAGAAGCAGCGTTTTTTCAACAGGACGGTCACCCGGCACACTCTACTGCAATTGTAAGGGAATGGTTAAATACTTATTTTCCTGGACGCTGGATAGGACGATACGGTCCTAACCCTTGACCACCTCGAAGTCCCGATATCACAATAATGGATTTTTATTTCTGGGGATATTTATGGCAAAAAGTTTATGCAGATCCTCTAAATAATGATTTAGATCTCCTAAAAAACCGAATTCGAGAAATCATTCGAGATATTCCTCTTAACGAAATTCAGAACAGCTATAAAGCTTTTATCAAGAAGGCTGAAAAGTGTGTAGAAGTTGGTGGGGCAACGTTTGAATAATTAGTAATTTATTGTTCTTTTTACGTTGAAAATAAATTATTCTTATGTTTACAATAATACGAAATGCATTTTTAAGACTGATGAACTAAATAACTAGCTTCCGATAAAATATAGCTCCCAAAGCGATCCCTACAGTTCCTAGGGCGTCATAAAAAAAATAATAATTTTGAACACATGCCACAAAAAACTCAGTATTTATTTGAGTAGCAAGCCATGACATCACCTTTAGACATAAAATTTAATTCTAACCAAGCTTTCTTAATTAACATTTCATGCAACTACAACAATTGAGGCAATATAGCTCCTAAAGCGATCTCTACATGGCCTAGGACGTCATGAAAATAAAAAATAAAAAAATAATGCCACAAAAAAAAAACTCAGTTTTTATTTAACTAGCAAGCAATGACACCACCTTTAGACATAAAATCCAATTCTAACCAATCTTTCTTAATGAATATTTCATGTAACTATAACAATTGAGGCAATTTATACTTCACCATTTTTACATTTTTGTAATTTTTACGCACCCTGTATAAAACTTTTGAAAGCTAACATCTGAGGCAATATAGCTCCTAAAGCGATCTCTACATGGCCTAGGACGTCATGAAAATAAAAAATAAAAAAATAATGCCACAAGAAAAAAACTCAGTTTTTATTTAACTAGCAAGCAATGACACCACCTTTAGACATAAAATCCAATTCTAACCAATCTTTCTTAATGAATTTTTCATGTAACTATAACAATTGAGGCAATTTATACTTTAGCATTTTTACATTTTTGTAATTTTTACGCACCCTGTATAAAACTTTTCAAAGCTAACATCTTCTTTGGACGTTTTAGGACAAGCAAAACTTTTTTTGTAGAATGACTTTCTTTCGTAAATCCTCAAACAAAAAAGTTTTTCCTCTTCCGGAGTCAATCCGTGGACACACTGTAGATACATATGTATGTTTTGTTAATTAGCCTCGTGCTATTGGCGTCATGCACTACCGCAAAGCACGAGGCTAACAACTATACCGAGCATCTTCGTACGATTTGAAGCTTCAAAAAATTATACAGGTTGTCTCAAAGCGCCACAGCCAACGTGCTTCCTCCCATCTGTCATCCGTCATAAATCATATGCCAATCTCTTCGAATGTTAAACGTGATTATATACAGGGTGCTTGAGGGTGATTTTTGAACCCCATCAAGGTATACAAAATGTTTGCAAAAAAAAACAATTCTTACCGTCCGACACAAGTCCGACACCTGTCATCTGTCAATCTGCATAATATGTCTTCTGCCATCTGTCAACAACCAGCTGTTGCGTGGAAAATGTGTATATGTATATTCTCTATAGGTATAAAAAATAGTGTGCATAGCACGAAGTGCTGGCAGAACTGGCAGTGCTGGTAGCTATTTTACACTCTCGCTGGGGACGCAGAAAAAGAAACGCAAAAAGGTTTTTTTGCTTCGACTTTGGTGAGTGTAAAATAGCTACCAGCACTGTCAGTACGCTCGCAGCGCCCCCTCACTAACGCAGTTATGTGCTCATCATTTCATGGAACTGCTGTGTTGCAGAATGCTGAGCTAAGTACCGTTCCCATGAGAATCCAATTTGCATTAGGTTTTCTATGCAGAATCGACATAGACTTTAACGCGTTAATACGTAAAATTGATTGTTTTGTATTTAACCAATTTTTACGACTTTTGTTAAATTAAATAAAAGTAACATTTTTTAAAAACGTGTTTCTATAAACGCGAAACATAAAGTGGCGCAGTCGGTAGGATTAGAAAGGGACTTTCACAGTGAAAGCCCCGTCGGTTTTAACCGTTTATTCTAAGAAAAAAATCGAACCTTTTGCACCGCGCAAAACTGTCCGAAAAAAGAGTGGTAGAGAAAGTGCAGCATCGTGTTGGACTATACCAATTGGATTAGAAGAATGAAAATTGCTTCATTTATGTAAATTGCTTTCCAATTTTCCTGTCTATGTTATTATCCTCGTCTCATTCTAATTCCATAGAGGAAAATAGTGATAACGAGATAGATTTAAGCAAAACTAAAACTGAAATTGATTGTACGTTAGATAGGTTATTTTCAAGTCTTTCTTTGAGCAAAGTAGAAGGAACCCCCAATAACTTTAAACCAAAAATGGCAAGACCAACCTTTGAAAGTAAACTTTTAGAAATTGTTCCAAAATTCGATGGAAATCCATTAGAATTATCTTCATTTTTGGATACTGCCAATTCTTTGATTCATACCTGGGACCCAGCACCCGAAAATAAAAATTCTGTCCAAAATGTCACACTTATTTACGGCATTTACGCCAAATTGATAGGCAAAGCTAGGGAAGTTTATAGCATTTGTATTGCTAACGAATGGGCAAGCGTAAAAAGCGCACTAATAGCTCATTTTGGTGATCAACGTGACGAAAACGGATTATTATTCGATCTAGATCAGATGAGACAAGGTATTAACGAGCCTTCTTTGCAATTTTATTCCCGAATAATGTCAAATCTAAGTGCTCTACATAACTACGTAGACACACATGAAAATAACTCCGGCATTGTTGCCGTAAAGAAGGAATATAACACATATGCTTTAAAAATATTTTTAGCAGGCTTAAAAGGTCCCTTAGGTTCGACTAGTCGTGCTATGCGACCAGATTCTTTAGCAACCGCCAGACAGTTTATTATATCGGAAAATAATATTCATCATTTGCAAAAACCTCAACAAAAATTTGGTAACAACCAACCACATAATTTTTACAACAATATCAACCAACCCCATAAATTTTATAATAATAATTTTCAACCTAGTTTTTCCCAACAATCTCATTTCAATTCTCATTTTCCATGCGGCCCTATTAATATTCAACCAAGGCCCACATTTAATCAAAGATTTCCTACTAACAGACAAGTCTTTGGACCCCCTAGAAATCCAACAAACGTTTGGAAACCTAACCCTCAACATCAACCAAGACCTACCCATATGAGCGGAATTTCACACGGGACCTTTCCCAAACCTAGAACTATGATTCAGCAACAACAAACCCCACGATATTTTAGACCAAATTTTGTTGTCGAAGAACTTTATAACATCGAGCAACCCCCTCTCTTTGACCCGAATACCCCCGGTCCTTCTTATGAAAATTATGCTTCCTATGGACCCGAATATTTTTATTCAAATTACGACAATCCCAATTACGTAAATGTACCCGATCAGCAAAACGAAAATTGTGAAAATTTTGACGAACAAAATACTACATACACCCCTGAACAAAACGATGATTCCGATCAACATTTTCAGGAAATCACGCCTCAAGAGCCAATCATATAGAAATTCATTCTATTTATGACCGAAAGGACCTACCATATATAAAAATATCGAACCCACCTTTAAAATTACTAATTGCCACTGGTGCAACGAAATCATTTTTAAACCCCGAAATTGCCGAAAATTATTTTCAAGAGTGTATAAAAAACGAGCCATTCACTATATCATCTATATTCCAAACTACTAGTAGAGATCTATGTGCCGAAATACCAGCTTTTCAAGAATTTAACTCTGACAAAAAGATAAAATTCTATTTATTTTCTTCGACGGTCTCATCGGTTACGAAACTTTAAAAAACCTAAATGTTCAACTAGATTTACAAAATTCTGTTTTAAAAACACCCTCCGCTAAACTACCCTTAACACACTACGAAACTAAACCATATACTATAGAAACCTTAAAAATTCCTGTCACCGTAGCGAATGGTGACGTCACTATTATTGAAACTAGGCTATTTAATTGTTTAATTCGCGAAGGCTTAACAACATCTACAAACGGATATGCTCCGGTTGACATTCAAAACCGCACCGATAGTGTACAAGAAATTTATCTCTATTCCCCAATATCAGTCAGTTCTTTCGCTAAAAACGAATACGAAATTTTTCATGTTACCGTAGAACATAACAAAAATTCGGAAAAGGTCAAGATACCCGATTTAATAAGAACAGAACATATGAATCCCGAAGAAAAATATCACATCGAAAATTTATGCACAGCATTTTCCGATATTTTTCATCGCGAAAATTCACCCTTGACTTTTACAAATCAAGTTAAACACCGTATACAAACGACAGACGAAATATCAATCTACACTAAATCGTACCGTTGCCCATTCATACATAAGCCAGAAGTCAAAAAGCAAATAAATGACATGTTAAGCCAGGGAATCATACGACCAAGTGACTCACCCTGGTCGTCTCCAATCTGGATCGTGCCCAAAAAATCTGACGCGTCCGGGAAAAAGAAATGGCGCATAGTTGTAGATTATCGGAAAATTAACGATAAAACCATCGATGATCGGTATCCACTTCCAAATATATCGGATATCCTTGATAAACTTGGTCGTTGCCAATACTTTTCAACTTTGGATCTAGCCAGCCGCTTTCATCAGCTAGAAATGCATCATGATGACATAAAAAAGAAGGCATTTAATGTCGAAAACGGGCATTATGAGTATCTGCGCATGCCTTTCGGGCTCAAGAACGCCCCCGCAACGTTGCAGCGCGTTATAGATAATGTGCTCAAAAATTTAATAAATAAAATATGTTTGGTTTACATAGATGACATCATCGTATTCTCAACATCTCTGCAGGAACACCTAGTTAATCTTAAAGCTGTATTCCAAAAATTGCGTGAAAGTAACCTAAAGGTGGAACTTGATAAGTCAGAATTCTTGCGCAAAGAAGTTGCGTTTTTGGGTCATGTCACAACGCCCGATGGTATCAAACCTAATCCGGATAAAATCAAGGCAATCTTAAACCATCCCATTCCGAAAACTACAAAAGAAATTAAAGGGTTTTTAGGCCTTTTAGGCTATTATAGAAAATTCATAAAAAACTTTGCGAACATCACAAAGCCATTCACTAAGTGTCTGAAAAAGGGCGCTACAGTTAATATCGATGACCCGATATACAGGGTGTCTGGAAAAGGTCTGTACAAAATGCTACCACGTATTCGTGAGACTAAAATAAGACGATTTAACCCAACTTACCTATATCCAAAAGTGTTTCGTTAGGGAGATACAGAGCCCCAAAGGGGTACTTAACGATTTACTTTTTTGGCTCTAACTTTTGAACCTACTTGTATACTTTAATGAAATTTTAATATGTTATGTTGGCCATAAAGATTCATAAAACCATACTACAGTAGATGTTTGACATCGTCAGGGAAGTCAGGAACGGACTTGCCACCACACTCTTTGGGCCAAATTTTTTACAGGTATCATTTTACAGAGCTGAAAACTGATTTTTTAAATACTTTGGTCATTCCTCTTTGAAAAAGGTACTCTACATTTGTTTCTATAAAATTAGCCGTTTTCGAAAAAATTAAGATTTTGTATAACACGTTATTGAAATAATTTTATCAGAATACTACAATAAAACACCAGTCGTTTTTATTTCGTTAACAATGTGTTATTGACAACACTTTTCAAAATTGTCTGACTGATTATACAAGAATTAAGTAATGGAGCATTATTCCTATAGCGAATATGCTGACATGCATCTAATTTATGGACAAGCACTTGGCAATTGTGTGGAGGCAAGAAGAATTTATTCTGGTACATTTCCAAATCGACGTTTACCGCACCGAAGAACTTGTGAAAGGGTGGATCGTAGCTTAAGACAAACAGGTAAAAAGTCAAGTGAAATAAAAAAAAGGCTAAAAATAGCGAATCTTTTGCTAATCCATTTTAGGAAGTTTTTTGCCGCGCCGTGGTGGAGAAGGGCCTCCAAGAAGAGCAAGACACTCTCAGTTAGAGGAGGAAATTCTGGATGAGATTGCTGAAAATCCCTCTAATAGTGTAAGAAAGCTGTCGGTTCAAGTTCATGCGACAAAGTGGGTTGTTCATGAGACCCTTCGAAAACAACTGCTACATCCGTATAACGTCCAAAAGGTACATGCCATGTCTCCCGTTGATTATCCTGCAAGAGTCAATTACGCAAGTTGGTTTTCTCAACGATTTAGGCAAAATCCAAATTTTACTAGTATTGTTTTGTTCACGGACGAAGCCGGTTTCACTCGAGACGGTGTAATAAATTGCCATAATTTGCATATCTGGCATGAAGAAAATCCCCATGCGATAGAACAGACAAAGCATCAACAAAGATTTATGGTTAACGTGTGGACGGGGATTAGTAGGAATCATCTCATTGGACCGTTCTTTATTGAAGACAGATTAAATGGTGCCATCTATTTCCAATTCTTGCAACAAAACTTAAACGATTTATTAGAAAATGTGCCCTTAGAAATTATAAATCAGATGTGGTTTATGCACGACGGTGCATTGCCCCATTTTAGCAATTTAGTTCATCAGCACTTATCAAATACTTTTGGTGATAGATGGATAGGTCGAGATGGGCCTATTGTATGGCCACCGAGGTCGCCCGACATGACTCCTTTAGATTTCTTCTTGTGGGGAAATTTAAAAAGGCTTGTATATTCAATGCCATTTCACACCAGGGAAAACCTGATAGAAAGAATATCACACCATTGCAACGAAATTCGAGACAATCCTGGAATGTTGTTTCAAGTACAATAACAAAACATCCGTCGGATAAGAAAATATATAGAGGTACAGGGCGCCCACTTCGCAAATCTGCTCAAGTAAACAAGAAGAAGCAGAGATTTCACATTTTTAACATTTTTCTGTTTAAGCGATTTCTGAAATATCAAAAAGATTCAGTTTTAAGTACTTTTTATGATTTAACTTTTACCTGTCAATAACACATTGTTAACGAAATAAAAACGATTTATTGTAGTATTGTAGTATTATTTCAATAACGTGTTATACAAAACCTTAATTTTTTCGAAAACGGCTAATTTTATCGAAACAAATG
This sequence comes from Philopedon plagiatum, assembly GCA_963971165.1. Taxonomy (NCBI): domain Eukaryota; kingdom Metazoa; phylum Arthropoda; class Insecta; order Coleoptera; family Curculionidae; genus Philopedon; species Philopedon plagiatum. Next base: position 52,943,806 of record OZ020192.1, on the reverse strand, counting down.
TAGAGTACCTTTTTCAAAGAGGAATGACCGAAGTATTTAAAAAATCGATTTTCAGCTCTGTAAAATGATACCTGTAAAAAATTTGGCCCAAAGAGTGTGGTGGCAAGTCCGTTCATGACTTCCCTGACGATGTCAAACATCTACTGTAGTATGGTTTTATGAGTCTTTATGGCCAACATAACATATTAAAATTTCATTAAAGTATACAAGTAGGTTCAAAAGTTAGAGCCAAAAAAGTAAACCGTTAAGTACCCCTTTGGGGCTCTGTATCTCCCTAACGAAACACTTTTGGATATAGGTAAGTTGGGTTAAATCGTCTTATTTTAGTCTCACGAATACGTGGAAGCATTTTGTACAGACCTCTTCCAGACACCCTATATATTAAAACATTCGAAGATTGCAAAGCTCTTTTAATTAACGAACCGATTTTAGAGTACCCAGACCTTTCTAAAGAATTTAATCTGACTACCGACGCAAGCAACGTTGCCGTCGGCGCTGTTTTATCACAAGGCGTAATAGGAAAAGACAAACCTATCGCGTACGCGTCGCGTACCCCTAACTACGCAGAACAAAACTACTCAACCATAGAAAAGGAATTACTAGCCATAGTATGGGCAACTAAATATTTTAGGCCCTACTTGTTTGGCAGAAAATTTAACATTATTACAGATCATAAACCTCTTCAGTGGTTGATGTCGTTAAAAGAACCAAATTCTCGTTTAGTTCGGTGGAGACTAAAACTTGAAGAGTTCGACTACAAAGTAATATATAAGAAAGGGAAGAAAAACACAAACGCGGATGCGCTTTCTAGGGTAGAAATATACCCCACCGAAACTGACGTCCCGCCTGTTTTACAATATATGAACGAATTTAACGAGAACCCCATTTTAGACCCACAACCTTCGACGAGCCGCGAAACCGATAATCAATCGATAACGGTATAAGCAGACCCTGAGGAAAACACCGATAATGAGACGTGCATACTAGTGCGGCAAATCCCATACTAACTATTAACATTACCGAAAAACCTACAAATTATTTTCTTTGTCAAATTATCATTAACAAGGAGCTTCAATCAGAATTGCATGTTTTATTTAGCCGTGAAGATTTTTAAAATAGTGCAGGTGCTGTTGCCATTTTACAGCTCTTGTTAGAAATGAATCTTGGTGAAACGTTTTCAGAAAGCGTAAAATTATTAGAGATTTTATGTACTATTCCAATGACGACAGTGGAAAGTGAGAGGTGCTTTTCGACTCTAAAAAGGATTAAGACTTTCTTAAGAAATACAATGGCGGAGCCGAGGTTAAGCGCTTTAGCTATGTTGAGCATTGAGAAACCTTTTATTAGAAGTATTTATAATTTTAATGAGCTAGTGAGTAGATAGTATTGGCCGGTGCAGATTGCTCCCCCCACTCCTCCTCCCCCCACCACCCACCACTGAGGAGTGGGGGGAGCAATCTGCACCGGCCAAGGACCTTCGGCCCTGCCCCCAAGTGGAGGGGGTCTCAAGCTCCGCCCCCAAGTGGAGGGGGGGTCTCAAGCTCCGCCCATAAGTGGAGGGGAGGGACCTCTAGCTCCGCCCATAAGTGGAGGGGAGTCTCTAGCTCCGCCTCCGAAGTCCCGCCTCTTAGCACCTGATTGGCCGACCCCACCTAAGCCCCCACTTTTTCCCACTCCAAACTACTCGAGGGAGGGGATGTGAGAGAAGGGGTTAAAGCTTAAAAGCATTTGTGTATTAGTCGTGTCTTTAGTACCACTGTTACAAGATCTTACTATTAAAAAGAAAATGGATGTAAAATCCAAACGGCAAGAAATGGAATCGATTCATAAGGAAGAAAAAATTTATTTTCGAAAAACTGCAAGTAGTCTACCAGAGGATAGGCTCTATACTCTGGTGGATGTTGACCGTTACAATTATGATACTGATGACGAAGATGAAGATGACTCAGGCACCGAGGATGAAGTTTTGGGAAGCGGTTGCGGAGAAGAAGGTTTAGTTAAACTAAAAAAAATTAGCGCATCAGAGACTGTGAAAGAAAACTATTTAAAACGTGAAGTGTGTGTAATGCAGTCATATATAGTAAGAACATCAATGACTGGTGGCATGTACAGTATGTGTCATGAGTGCTACTTTTTATATGGTATAGAGCAACCATGTGGCAAACATATACATGTGAACACGCACTACAAGCGCGCTATGGATTGTTGTGGAGATGAAATTAATTGTAAAGTGTGTGACCAAATTTTACATCAGATAATTTCACCGGAGGTTTGCATAATTTGTAACAAACCAGCTGTACAGAAAATCGTAAATCATAGAATAGAAAAAACAACTTTAGAAGGATGTAGTTGAGGATTTTTGCTTTACAAAATTATTTAGCTATTGTAAATATACAATTTGGATTTTTAAATATATTTAGTTTAATAAAAAATTTTAATTGTAACTTTGTGTTTATATTTTCCTATACAACATTATAGTAACTTAATTATTCTTGCGATAGATAAATGAAAAATTGACTGAAAGATTGGATTTTATTTATATGCCTATAGTTATAACAATAATTATTATTCATACATTGTGTTAATATCATTCTTCATACACTAACATTCAGTAACATAATTTTTAATTCAAACGATAAAGAGAGGACGTGAAAAGTAAAAATTTTATTAATAGCAATTTTTATAATTGTATAACAGTTTTACATTCTCCAATGCACAATGCCAAGCTTCTACCGTTTTATGAAAATAACACTCGGGAACCTTTTTATATTTACTTAATTTTGGTTCATTAGAAATCGGAATACTAATAATGCTTTCACTGTCTAAAACTTTTTGCAAAAATTTTGACTTTTCAACTCCTTTTACATATACTTTGGGTTTATTAAATAAAGAATATATATTTTTAAGAATATCATCAATTTCATTTAAGTCAATGTATCCAGATTCCCAGTTCAAGCCGTGATATGTTTCACACCATGTAACAATTTTATTATCTTCAGAAGATAACACACTTCTTTTAAAGGGAGGCTTAAATAAAAAATTTGAAAGGCGAAATCCATCATAAATAGCCACTTCTTTAGGAATGTAACCAAATGAACAAGTGTACCCTTGAATGTCAATAAAAAATGTGTGATGTGCGCTCTTTCATGGTGTGCAATCAAGTGAAGTATTGCTGGTACAAATTCGCTTTTAAAATCAACTTTGTGACGCAGTTGCTTTAATTATAATAAAGAAAATGATGTTATAAAGAAAATATATTTAAAAACAAGCAATATACAACTAAAAATTATACTTATAATTAAAAATATATTTACATGACCTTTTCGGCTGTTTTCGCCGCACTGGTGAACAACTCAAATAGTTCTTTTTTATATCACACACACACTCGAACAGTTTGGCGCACTGCTACTGCTGCCGTTGGCTGTGCTGGCTGTGAGGGTTGTGTTGAGTGTCAGGGTGGTGTTGCAGCTGTCGTTGACTGTGCTGGCTGTGAGGGTGGTGTTGACTGTGAGGATGGCGCCCACTGCTGTGTCGTTAGTCAATGTTGTGGATTCTGAAAACCGACTCGGAGAATTCGGTCTTGTAGGGATATCCCAAATCCACAAATCAAGTAATAATGCTTCCGTATCCGAATGAAGCGTGTCGCAAAACTCACTAAACTGTGGAAAACTCATTTTAGACACTTTTTGCCGCAAAGCTTCACTCATTTGTAATTTCATTGTACTGTTCGTATTGTTTATTTAACGTAAGTACTGAAAGTATTATCTCTCAAGTAAAAAGCAGATTAATTGTTCGTGAATGCTCTGTCGAATTTATATTCGTTGATTAAAAATTATTAATAGTATAAAAAAGGTTGTTTACCGCTGTTGACCGTGCGAACATTGTACTGCCTTGCAGGTCGACCACTATACCCCTCCCAGACAACATTCTCTTTTGCTTAACCAAAAACCCAGAACCAAAGGTTGTCAACCGCTGTTGACCGGGCGTTGGCTGTCTCTCCGTGTGAACACGGTACTATCTTGCAGGTCAACCACCGCGACCGACCGCTACGCTCCGCCCAGACAACAATCTCTTTACGTGGACATTGAACTACCTGATAGGTTGACCGCTCTACCGCGCCCAGTCAACATTCTCTTTTTGCTTAGCCAAAAACCAGAACCAGGGGTCGATCACCGCGGCCGACCGCTATACTCCGCCCAGACAACAATCTCTTTACGTGAACCTTGGACTACCTGATAGGCCGGCCGCGATACCCCGCCCAGACAACATTCTCTTTGTGCGGACATTGGTCTACCTGCAGGTCGACCACCGCTGTCGACCGCTATACCCAACCCGAGACAACATTCTCTTTACGTCTTCTTTCGCTTCACATTAGGTACTATCTGCAAGTTATACCTCGATTTCGTTACTCATTTTCTTGTGTTTTGTGATATCTATTTTTCTGTAAGTATGGATTTTATTGATTTAACTGCCTTTGATTTACGATATGCTTGTAAGGTTCATGATAATATGGATTGTCAGCTTTGTGAAATGACCGCGGAACAGATAGTTGCGCTTAACTCGGTCGATAATATTGCATGTGATTTAACGATATTAAAATAGATGATTATATTGATAATAATTTCATTGAAGATCTAGATGATATGAGTAACAATATAATCGTCAAATATTGCAATCAAATATCTGCTTCTGAAACTGATGGAACTCACTCACATATAGTTTCAAATTTAAAAGAATGCGACATTTTACCTAATTTATATAACTGCTTAATAATTTTTATATTATGCATTGCTACTGGAATAAAGTATGGAATTTTAAATTAAATGATTTTAGCTGCTTTTCACCTCATTTTAGCTGGTTTTGCCTGATTTTAGCTGGTTTTACCTGATTTTAGCTGCTTTTTACCTGATTTTAGCTGGTTTTACCTGATTTTAGCTGTTTCAAATTTAAAAGAATCCGACATTTTACCTAATTTATATAACTGCTTAAAATATGCGTTAAGTTCTAATTATAAAATTTCCGTGTCAACAGTTAATTTTAACGATGTAAAAAATATAAATTGCGTGAGTGAGTCTGAAACAAATAGGGTTGCGTTATATTCAAGTGTTACACCAGTTCTAGAAGTGGTTGACGATGAACTTTTTATATGTCCGATAAAATCAGCTTTGAATTTAATTTCGGAATCTGAAATGCAAGAGAAAACACCTACTTTAAATTTAAATGATGTAGAAATTGTAGAGAATTATAAAAATATTAATTTTATGGCTGAATCAACCGCACAGCCAGACGGACAGCCATACGAACAAACTATTGATTCACATATTTTATCGGAAGAAGGGACAGAAAAAATTGCACAGCCTGACAGACATACAGTCGAACAAACTGCTGATTTAGAAAGAAAATTCCACAAATCTGCAATCCCCTTCAAGAGTGAACTGGATAAATTTTTACAAGCTAAACCTAAAAAAATCATATCAGTTAATGATGTGCGACGTAGTTGTGGAATAATGAAGTCATTATTCCACAACTACTTTTCTTTAGATGAGGCTTGTAAAAATTTAAAAAGCAATTTTGTTAAGGAAGTTTTAAATAGGCAGGGAAATCTTTTAAATCAATGTGGAAGTATGTATTCGGCTTATGCTGAAACTTGCCAAGCTAAAAGCGGGTAAAAAGCAGGTAGAACTTTACCTGCTTTTTACCTGAAACTTTACCTGCTTTTTACCGAAAAACTTTACCTGCTTTTTACCGAAAAACTTTACCTGCTTTTTACCGAAAAACTTTACCTGATTTTTACCCGCTTTTAGCTGATTTTACCTGATTTTAGCTGTTTTTTACCTGATTTTAGCTGCTTTTTAAATTATTTTAACTGCTTTTACCTGATTTTAGCTGGTTTTTACAGTGGCGGGGTATAATCTGCACCGGCCAAGAACCTCTGGTCCTGCCCCCCAATTTTTTATTTTAACTAAACCTTCTTCTCCGCAACCACAAATAATAAAAAATAACGAATCAGAGACTGTGAACGATAACTATTTAAAACGTGAAGTTCAAACCATGATGTTTCACACCATGTAACAATTTTATTATCTTCAGAAGATAGCACGCTTGTTTTAAAGGGACGATTAGAAATGTTCTAACCGCAATAGCAGCTTACAAAAGCATATGTCTTTACCAATGTTCCACAATTTTCAGCGTCAATATATTTATTCTTGAAGAAGTATTGTGTCACCTTGGATATGCCACCAACTAACTACGATCAAATATTTTGTGGTCCTAAAAAGGACCGTTTTTTGGAGCGGGTTTAGAGGGAAACCTAGAGTGGTTGTTCCCCTCTCGCGATCTGCACCGATCGCGGTGCAGGTCGCCGTCTTCGCGCATCCTGTCGATGAGCCCGACGACGCTCCGTCAGCTCTGCTAACAGAGCATCCCTTTCATCAGAATCCAGCAGCATTGCTGGTTCTTCCACTACTTCAACCGCCTCTGTTGGAGCGGCGGGTACTGGCGGTGGTCTCGGTTCCGCCCGTACTATAGCAGTTGGTTTGTTGGCGTTTTTAGAACGCCACACTTCCCAATAGCACCTTATTTTTTCCGCCCTTGTAGTCTTCAACATGTGTCGATCCCGCTTCATGGTTGAATGAATAATGAAAAATCTGATTGACGCTCTCGGTTTTAAAAGAATTTTATATTCGTTGATTAAAAATTATTAATAGTATAAAAAAGGTTGTTTACCGCTGTTGACCGTGCGAACATTGTACTGCCTTGCAGGTCGACCACCGCTGTCGACCGCTATACCCCGCCCAGGCGACATTCTCTTTTGCTTAACCAAAAAGCCAGAACCAAAGGTTGTCAACCGCTGTTGACCGGGCGTTGGCTGTCTCTCCGTGTGAACATTGTACTATCTTGCAGGTCGACCACCGCTGCCGACCACTATGCCCCGCCCATTATGAGAGATTATTCGGTCATTTATTTAAAATATGATGTTTTGCTATTTGCAGATATTTTTGAAAATTATTGAAACCTTTGTTTAAAAACGTACAAACTCGATCCAGCACATTATTTTAGTGCACTGGGATTAAGCTGGGATTTGATGTTATTGTATACAGGGGTTGAATTAGAACTTCTTACAGATCCTGATATGCTTCATTTAAAAAAAAGGTGTGAGAGGGTGTGTTAGCACCTGTATAAAGCGAAAATCAATTGCAAATAACCCGTTTCTCGATAATTTTAATCCATAATTGCGCAGAAATGTTTATAGCGAAACCTTATTATAAAAGCTATAAAATATTTTCAGAAAATTTAGTAGCTTTACAAATGAATAAAACAAAAATTGAATATAACAAACCCATTTATGCAGGTTTTTCAATTTTGTACATCTCTAAAACTGAAATATATAATTTTTTATGACTATCTTAAACAAAGGTATGGCAAAAATGTTTCTCTTTTATACACGGATACCGATTCTCTCATACTTGAAGTCTCAAACGAAAATTTTTATGATGATATGAAACATAACCTAGATAAATTCGACACGTCAAACTATGATAAATCCAATATTTATGGCATTCCTCAAAATATTTCAGCGGTTGGTAAATTTAAAGATGAATATGCTGGTGAGTCAATCAAAAGTTTTTATGGGACCGGAGCAAAAGCATACTGTGTTGAAACAGAACATGACGTTCTTAAAAAAAGCAAAGGGTGTTTGTCGCTCTTCCATTCAAAAACAGTTAACCATTACGGATTACATAAACGTAATTGAACAAAATTCTAAAGTGTATTGCACAATGTATGCATTTAGATCACATTCGCATACTATGTATACAGAATTAATTTATAAGTTGGCTTTGACTGCTGATGATGATAAACGATATTTAATTTCTGGGACTAGTGAAACTTTAGCTTGGGGTCATCGAGACATACCGTTTTATGAATTGTGTAAAACTATGGATGATATTGTTAAAAATGATGATGTAAACTAATTTAAATAAAAGTATTAGATATATATATATATATATATATATATATATATATATATATATATATATATATATATATATATATATATATATTTGTTGTACAAATAACGGCCGTGTAATAAATTAAATGAAATAAAGATTACTATCAACTTCAAAAAATATTGTCAAAATTCCAAGTAGAATATTTTTCAACCAATTTTTTCATAAAATTTCGAAAATTAGCTGTCTTTATATTTAAATATAATTGCCCTGAGGAAGAAATGAAACATTTCGAAAGCTAGGCACATTATAAGAATAATATAATAAAGACTTTCTGGCCGAATCCCCGTAATCTTTATTTCATTTATATATATATATATATATATATATATATATATATATATATATATATATATATATATATATATATAATGGGAAACTATAATATTTTCATGTCAGTTGTCAGATGCTCGCTATAGAAAATGATTGCTAACACTGTGTTAGTGCTGTCTGCTCTAATAGGGAATACAATATATGTTAATTATGTTCCGAAAACTCACTTCGCTGAGATTTGTATTAATACAAATAAATTAGATATTAAATCTGAATGTTGTGATATAATGAAAATTACTAATATAAATGGTAGTACCATGTGGTACCATCACCTCGATGATAAGTATATATCTTCAGCAAGGCATTTTAAGATAAATTATATGTATCCTAATAAAACCGTAATTAATTCAGATTGGAATGTACTGTCACAACAACATGAGTTTAATTGTGAATATTTTACCATTTTATATGTAATCCTCTCATGCATCATATTAATTTTTGTAATGTATTTATTTACATCATTTTTCTTATGGAAAATATATATATTTTTACATTAATGAACTTTTTTTAAAAATTGTATGTGAATCATAATAATAAAAAATGATATGTAGTGGGAGATTTCTTAGGATGACTGGGGGAAATAGGGTATAAAATGAATAAATATATCTGAGCAGAACAGTAGTTACGACGTTAGAGTTAGAACTAGAAGCATGAATACTCTGAACACTATTCACCCTAACAAAGTAAATTCATATTATAGTGAAATATTCTCTCCAGGTTCGCATAACATTTTCAATTGTAGTAGTGATAGTGACTTTAAAAATACAAGTATTATTCAGCAATGGTTCCATCCTTTAAATAAATCCAGCAATAAATATATATGCATCGGTTTAAGTGTGGAAGATTTTAATGTTGTAATCAAGCTGTCAGGAAATAAAGGATTTTCAATTCTTTTAAACGAACGTGAATGGAGAGAAATCCTGGTTTATCAAGGTGTAATAACTAATAACCTGTTTTCATCGGAATCGCACTGCGAGTCTTTAGAGTTCGGAAACATTGGATTACACTTTGAAAAAGTTCAAGATGAAAAGATTCTAAAAATTAAGAAAAATGAATTTTACATCAATCTAGGCAGAGAAACAGTTTGCAATTTGTGGCAGTTAATCCCAATGATGGAAAAAAGATTAGCTCTTCTTAAAAATCAACAATTTAAGCAATATTTTTCAATATTCAAAAACAATTATGTAAATTGTGATGGTGACATTGCAGATAAAATATTTGAAGTATTATCTGTGCAGGAAAACACTAGTGAAAATATTTGTGCAATAATAGAGTTAGCTATTTCGCATCCAGCCACCCTTGAACGCAAAATCAAACAACTTTAACAATATGAAGAAGGTGCAGTTCAATGAGAAGATAAACGAAGTTCATACAATTGTCGCTTGGAACTTCGCTTATAGGCAAGCAAGACAGAATATATATGAACTTGCGGCTAGGGATCGTTTCCATTTTCAAAGAAGAATTCAACACCTTTCTGTTATTTTAAATAAAGTTTTAACTATAGAACATAGAAATAAAATTTATTATAAACGTTCCCACATGTAATCAGTAGATATAAATAAAAACAGTTAAATAAATATAATGTGTTTTATTCATTTTTAAGAATTACAGCTATAAGATGTATATTATTTTAATATTTCAGTTTTTGGAATCCAAGAATTGTGTGATTTATCCATTCCTAACCATTTAACATAAACTTTGCCCCCTTTCCGCATTAGTATTTTTTCAACTAGATACACATCTGGATGTTTAACTTTTTGCAACTCTTCTTCATAAAAACATCCTTTAATATCACTATTGTTTTCATCTTTCAGTAAATAGCTTCTAGGGTTAGTTAATTTCATTTCCTTAACTTGGAAAACTTCATTAGACCAATTTGGCGTATACCCTTTTCGAAATGCTTCCCTATATTTACTTATGCGAACAAAATCACCTTTTCTATACTTGGGGTTTTTGGGATCAATGGTTTTAGGAAAAGTGTAAGCATATTTTAAAATCTTTTGTTCATTATTTTCATTAACTTTATCAGGTTCGTGCCCTATTGTTTTATGCTTTGTATTATTATACTTTAACACAATATCGTTTAAAATCTCTAACCATTTGTAATTTCCTTGTAAGCTAAAGTTTTTCCACATATGATTTTTTAAAGTTCTATTTACTCTTTCCACAATACTAGCCTTTAAATTTGAAAATGTACTGTAGTGATTCATTTTGTATTTATTCATTAACTCTTTAAAATCCTTATTAAAAAATTCTTTTCCCATATCGGTTTGAAGGTTTTTTGGAATATTATTAACTAGTTTTAAAATATTACTCATAGCCAAAGTTACATCTTGTGCAGTTTTTCTTTTAACAGGTTGAGTCCAGACATATTTGGAAAAAGTGTTTATTACTACTAAAATATAGCGATACCCTTTATTAAATTTTGCATAGGGAAGCATCTCTACCAAATCAGCTTGCCACAAGTCATTTAATCCTTTAATTATTACACGTCGACGTTTAAAATTTTTTCTAGCCGGTTTATGCAATTCATTAACAACTTCCTCCTTGATGTTAGTTTGGTTACTCATATCTTCTAAATGTCTATTTTTCTATTTCTACACGACATTTTATTAACAATTCACCATAAAAATCTTCTAAATGACCGCCTTCAGGACGATGAAAAGAAAGAACGTCCCCTTTCTTTAACTCCAATCCGACAGGATCAATAACTTTTTTTCCATTAATTTTAAGAAAAACAAACGGTTTTGGATACTCTGCCGCAAGTATTGTAGCAGACTCTATAGGAAAAATATATTTCACTCGTTTGTCTTGTAATAGTTGGTACACTCCATCTGCCAGACTGTATAGTCCCATAAAAGGTAGCATCAAATTATAGTATAATTTGACATCACCAATATCAACAATTTTCAAAAGATTTTCTGTACTAAAATTGGGTGACAAGTTACTCTTTATATTATCCCTCCCAAATATGTGGGATCCAAACTTATCAATAGACATCTTTGCAGTCAACGGTATAATAAACAATATTTCAATTATACAAAGTATTTATTCAATTATTTTTGCTTCTCTTAATTCTTCTAAAATTGATATTATTTCATTCTGATGACCAGTATGTCCGGCCATTTGCGATGACGTCAGAAGTTTTAGTTTATCTATGATTTCGTTTGGGTCATCATAATAAACATAATCCATTTTTTGTCTTGATAGATTTAACATAGCTCCCCCCTTTCCACTTTTTGTAGACAGATTTCTTGTAGAACGCGGTCTTTGTGGAGGTAACAAACGCGAAGTACTTGGTAGTATTGCACGATAACCTGTCTCTGTTGTGCTTCCACGCTTTAATATACCTTTTTGTAACAAGTAAGGTTTAACTATTGTCAAGTATTTAATGTCGGTTGAACCTTGAATTTGACTATCAGGATCAAAATTTCGTCTATATGCATTTGTCCTATTCAAAACATCCATATAATTTTCCATATCATTTGATGTATATCCAACAGGTTCTTTTTTAAAAAGAAGCTCATACAATCCAGGTGTTCCCTCATACCTAACTCCTTCAACTTTAAAATCTTTTCCTATGAAATCCACCACAGACTTAGCAATCTTATATTTATCTGCATCAACATCATGGCTAAACCCATATTTGTTATCAAATTTGCCTTCCGTGTCTTTTATTAGTCCATCCACGAAAGGTCTTAGAAGTGAATGATATGCTTCCAAATATTCTTCATAAGCAGGTGTTCTTGTTAAGTCTAAAACATCTTGTCGCAACTCACCTATAGTTGGTCCAATTGTTGTTTCAGGGCTTGATTCTCCTACTTGTTGCGAATCTTCAAAAAATACTTCTTCATCTCCTAAAAGTGAAGGCATGTGTGTTGGAAGATATTTACTATATGCATTTGATTTCCTTTGATTGATCTCTGGCGTAGGAAATTGAAATTTTGGGGTCGAAACTAATTGTGGTGAATATACTTCTTTTTTAATGAACGGTTCTGTTTTAATTGTCTGAATTAACTCATGCAATGGTTGGGTGATCGGTTTAAATTCTTTTTCTTTATGAAATTGAGTTTCAGCGATATCTGATTTTAAAGCATTATATTTTGGTTTAACAGCCTTTCTCGTTTTTATTAACTCTTTACTTGCTCTTTCATCCATCTTTATGAAAGTTATGATGTTTACTGAATACTATAAATTTTAACAAACTGTTATATACTCTAAATGCAAATAAAATTATCAAATCCTTTTCTACATCGACCGTCATTTAGGGAGCAATCTTTATCAATTACTAGGAAATCATAATATTTTTGCCAACACAAAGCACACATATCTTTAAATTCTTGAAAAGACATATCACTATTAACATGATCGTTGTATATATGTTTTAAGTTGGTAGTATCCTGTTGAAATATAACTATTAAATTAGCGTTATCTCTTATTAATTGTTTAGGAATCGAAGAATAAGTCTGACATAAATAAAAACAATCAGTATTTTTATGTCGTCCAAAACAAAAATAATCTCTCATAAGAGTTTGGTCACAGCAAATAATATCATCAAATACAATAACAGAATTTGAGTTTATTTCATTAGGTGGTACAATGTCCTCCGCATTTGTTGATTCAAAATAACCTATGAATTTTAGTGGGGCTAAAAGGTTTCTCAAATATTCATATTTGGGTTGGTACAATGATTTCGAATAAACATATACATTTTCAAATCTTAAACCATTAACTTCAGTCAGAAGCGAAATTATTACGTTAGTTTTTCCACAACCAGAGGGACCTACAATCAAACAGCGTTTACAACTACCGCCAAATAGTTTTCCATGCTTTCTGTACTCATCCTGAGTAAATTCAAAATTTTTTATTGGTAAAGAAATATTTTGTTTTTTAATCTTCATCCTTTCAACATCTCTATTTAAATAAGCACATTACAAAATATTACTCATTATATATATAATGGTTAAGCATAGTACTTTAAGTAGCAGTCGCGCTAAGAGTGTTAAGAGGAAAGGTAGAGGTCTTGTTAACACCTTGATAGATAAATTACCTATAGAACTTCATTTACCTTCATACAATTTTTGTGGTCCTGGTACAAAATTAAATAATAGACTTGCTCGAGGTGACAAAGGAATAAATCAGTTAGACGAAGCTTGTAAAGAACACGATATAGCATATTCAACATATCCTGATTTAGAACAAAGACATAAAGCAGATCAGGTTTTAGCTAATAAAGCTTTTAAACGATTCAAAGACAAAAATTCTAGTATAGGTGAAAAGTTATCATCTTTGGTCGCGACTGGAATAATGAAAGCTAAAACAAAATTGGGTATGGGGTTAAGAAAAAAAAGAAAACAAAAGAAAAAGAAAGGGGGTCAGATAACTTTTAATAACGCTGTTAGAAAAGCGCGTAAAGGTATCATTGGAAAGAAGTTTAATAATGTAAAAAATGTTGTTAACACTGCTTTGTCGTCAATTAAACGGGGGAAATTAAAAGTTCAAGAACCTAGGCAAAGAATCATCCCAATTCCAAAAACTGGAGGAATTTTACCTTTAATACCAATTTTTGCTGGTTTATCGGCTTTAGGAGCTCTAAGTGGTGGCGCAGCAGGTATTGCACAAGCAGTAAATTCGGCTAAAAACGCACAAAAAAAGTTAGAGGAAGAAAAGAGACATAATAGAGTTATAGAGAAAATATCGATTGGAAAAGGGCTTTATTTAAAACCGTATAAGAAAGGGTGTGGTTTATTTTTAAAATCATATTCAAAAAACTGTTAAAACTGCTACCCCGTAAACCTTTGACAAATTTTGATTTAATGAAATATGCCAAATTGCTAAAACTATCGAATTTTAGGGGAGTTTTTATGCGAACAAATTTACCAACCAAAATCAAAAAATGTGAAACTGGTATTATTAATTTAGATGATAATAGAGGAGAAGGCACACATTGGACAGCCTATATTAAAAAAAAATAATCGCATAAATTACTTTGATAGTTTTGGTAACCTAAGACCGCCAAAGGAAGTTATAACATTTTTTCAGCGATGGTAGCAATAATAATGTAAAGTACAACTATAATAGATATCAATCTTTTCAGACTTTTACATGCGGTCAATTATGTTTACAATTTATTTATAATAATGTGTAATTATGATTTTGTTTTATTCCACTCAAAACCATCATGTCGTTTACTATAGCTCTTTCTGGTGATTCCGCTGTATTACATTCAGTATTTCACCCCCCAATCTACTTAGATTCTAACGCCTCATATGTTGTCGGTCTCACAAATTTTGAAACTTTTAATGCAATACCAAATATAGACGAAGCAAATAATAAAGTTTACTTTGGAAAAGATAATGAGTTTTTAACAATTCCGCCAGGAAGTTATGAAATAGATGATATTAATAAATATTTACAAAACCAGTTCGAAAAGAAAGGTATTTCATTTCACCTTTATGCAAATAACAACACATTAAAATCATTGATTAAATCCACTACAGACATTAATTTCAAGGAGGGAACAATAGGTGCACTTTTAGGCTTCAAAAACGGCGTTATTCCCGGTGATGGAAAACCGAGAACATCCGAAAATCCTGCCGAGATTATAAAAGTTAATTCTTTATGCATTGATTGCAGTATAGCTGAAGGATCCTATCTGAACGGAAAGCCTGTGCATATTATTCATCAATTCTTTCCTAACGTTAGTCCAGGGTTTAAAATTATAGAAAGTCCTCAAAATATTATTTATTTTCCAGTTACTGTTAACGTAATAGATAAAATTACTGTAAAAATAATAGATCAAAACTTAAAACTTGTTAATTTTCGAAACGAAATTGTTACAATTAGGTTGCATATAAAACAACTATAATGGTTATACTATACAATAGAAATATATTAGGATGTGATAAATTAATCAAAAACAATAATGTTAAAAAGTATAAGAAGAACAAGCACTCAAAATTTAAGATTAGTAGAGCGCCGAACATAAAGCGGGTAACACGTGAAAACAAAATTTTCCTTAAATCTCTTGGTTTAAAGATTTTAGTATAACATGGATATCCTAAATGTGTCACAAAATATTGTCATAGACAATTCAATCACACAATCAGAATTTCACGCTTACGAGCCATATTTACCAACAAAATTGGGGAACAATGACGAAATTATCATTCCTATTCATGAAGTAGAAAAATACACACTTCCTTGCGAAAGCTTTCTTCACATAGAGGGTAAACTAACTAAAGAAGATGGGAAAGTTTCAACAACATTAAAACTTATTAACAATGGGATAGCTTTTCTTTTTAAAGAAATACGTTATCAATTAAATGGTGTTACGGTAGATTCAGTTAGAGATGTTGGTTTAACTTCAACAGTGAAAGGGTATTTATCATATAACAAAAACGAGTGCAATAAATTAAAAAATGCTGGCTGGTTTCCGGGAGAAACCTCAAAAGTAGTTAATACTACTACAGGATTATTTAGCGTTTGTATTCCACTTAAATTTTTAATGGGGTTTTTTGAGGATTATAAAAAAATAATATTAAATTCCAAACAAGAACTTATTTTGATTCGAGACAATTCGGACAAAAATGCTACAATAAATACTAATGGGAATGAAAATCCCAAAATTGAACTCACGAAACTAACTTGGAATGTACCTCATATATCTGTAGCTATCCCACAAGAATTAGCTCTTACGAAAATTATTGATAGAAATACAAACATATTAGTAGCATTTAGAAGTTGGGAATTAATAGAATATCCGGAATTAACAAAAACAAGTCGACATAACTGGCCAGTCAGAACTTCGACTAAGGTGAATACACCTCGTCATGTAGCACTATGTTTTCAAAAAAATTTACGAGATAAAGTTACAACAGATATGAGTCATTTTACTAATATTAAATTACGAAATATTAAAGTATATTTAAATTCAGAAAGATATCCATATAATGATCTTTTCTTAGACTTTGATGAAAATAAATATTCATTATTATATGATATGTTCTCACAATTTCAAAAGTCATACTATGGATTAACACCCGAACCAATTTTTTCGCCAGAGGAATTTAAAAATTATGCACCTATCACATATATTGACTGCTCTCATCAAAAAGATGCACTTGAAAGTGGTCCCATTGTTATGAGAGTAGAATTTGAATTACACAACGATGTTGAAGATGATGTTTCTGCTTACTGTCTTGTGTTACACGATAAAATATTTAGCTATAATCCTCTAACTAAAAATGTTAAACAACTTTAATAGACATGCGCAGTTATTACTATATAATATGTTCATTTCATATACGATTTGTTAGTATTTGTTAGATAGTTATGAAGACACAATATTCAAAACTCTTAGCTCAACACATTCAACATTTAAATAATCTAAGACAATTAATTTCTAGTTATTGTTTAAGAAGAATTGTGTTTAGGAAGTTTAAGTATTTAAAGATATAGCTATGAATACTGTTATTGATATTCAAGGATTTAAAATAGAAAATAATAAATTTATTACAAAGGAACTAGCCGCGTATGATGGTCATCATATCACACATTATATTTTTAAACAACCATTTCAAATGGATCTACTACCGCCAGATTTGCATAAACAGGCTATATGGGTAATGAAAAATCATCACTGCATCCCATGGAATGAAGGATTTACACCTATACACAAATTTTCCGATGTTATTAAATTTTTAACAAACAGAAGTGATTTGGTGTACGTTAAAGGAAAGGAGAAGGCTGACATCATTCGTAAATATAGCTGTAAACCTGTTATTGAATTGGACAATCATCCGACTATACAAGCTGATCAGCCGCATTGCGTTTATCATAAAAAAGATTATTGTGTCTGCGCATTAACTAATGTTTTTAATTTGTATAAAAATTTTTTGATGGATGATAAATAAAACATAATAAATTGCATCAACGTGTTTTATTAACCATATATATTTGTTAATTAAATATTGATATAGCTCCTCTTAGAAACTTATAGAAAATTCAAGTATGTTTTGATTCTGAGAAATCCGATAGTTAATTCTATCTTGAAATTTTCTTATAAAATCTTCAGATAGATCTTGACAGCGTGATATTCGTTTCCAGTCAACTTTATCTTGAAATTCTTCTATAAACTCTTCAGTAAGGTTTTGATTAGCAGAGATCCATTTCCAATTAACCCTATCTTGAAATTTTCTTATAAAGTCCTCAGATAGATTTTGACAAGGAGAAAGCCATTGCCAGTCAACTTTATCTTGAAATTCTTCTATAAACTTTTCAGACAAACCTTGATATTTATTTTGACAAAGAGAGATCCATTTCCAGTTAACACTATTTTGAAACTTTCTTATAAAATCTTCAGATAAATTTTGGGAACGGGAAATTCGTTTCCAATTAACTCGATCTTGAAATTCTTCTATAAACTCTTCACTCAGTTCCTGATATGCAGATATCCATTTCCAATTAACTTTATCTTGAAATTTTCTTATAAAGTCTTCGGATAGTTTTTGACTATGAGAAATCCTTTCCCACTTAACTTTGTCTTGAAATTCATCCATAAAGTTTTCAGACAGAAATTCAAATTTGGATATACGTTTCCAATCAATAAGTCTTCTATTCAGATATTCAACTACCAGTAAATTAGTTGTAGGGCATTCATAAAGCTTAAACAAATCTGATAATTCTAGTTTTTCAAATATTTCATCGTACATATAATTAGCCATTTTATTTCGCCCTATAACCTCTTTATAAGTGTAAGGTAAATGAAATGCAAAGTTTACTTTCAGTCAATATATTATATAGGCCTCCCCCACCTTTTTACAGTATAGAGAGTGGGTAAAATAAAACCCTCTATTATTTACGAAATAATCGATATCATTTCAACGTAAATTGGTTTAGTGATATAATTAAATCTAATGATGCCTGTTGAAGCACATAATACATTAAGGCCACTAAGCTGAGCGGAGGTGTGTAATCTTCCTTTTATTAGTGAATTCTCATACTCCTTTCGAAACAGAGTTCTACATACTGCATACAGTTCTTCAGGAACTATACTATGAGAGATTGTTCTTAACGATACATATTTAACTATATTAATAGTCTTGTTTAATTTTCTATGAAAACTAAAATTGTACAGTTCACCACGATTATTGATACAATATTTACACATATTTAGCACTGTTTTAAAAGTCTTTATAATTTATTAAAAAACTTGTTAACTATAAAACAATTCAAGTCATCATTTACTTCTTCAATTGGTTTCTCTTTTCTCAAGAATGCTTGGACAAGTGTTAATGGAAATAATTCACCATATCCCAAACGACGTAGCTGGTTTATAGTCACATTAATACACATAGATCGTTCGGTAAATGTATCACACATCAAAATTCCATCCATACACTTTTGGAAATCCACATGATAATTATTAAAATAGTATGTGTAATAATCTTCCCAATATTTAAAATTCGTTCGATCTTCAAAGTACTGATGTTGTAACTCGGTGTATTCTTGTAATAAATGCAGTCTAGTCAAGTTAATAGCTTTATGAAAGAAAATAGTAATTTCAGAATTGCAAATACCGCACACATCCATAGTATTAAACAGCAAGATCTTGTAACAGTGGTACTAAACATACGACTAATACACAAATGCTTTTAAGCTTTAACCCCTTCTCTCACATCCCCTCCCTCGAGTAGTTTGGAGTGGGAAAAAGTGGGGGCTTAGGTGGGGTCGGCCAATCAGGTGCTAAGAGGCGGGGCTTCGGAGGCGGGGCTAGAGACTCCCCTCCACTTATGGGCGGAGCTAGAGGGCCCTCCCCTCCACTTATGGGCGGAGCTTGAGACCCCCCTCCACTTGGGGGGCGGAGCTTGAGACCCCCTCCACTTGGGGGCAGGGCCGAAGGTCCTTGGCCGGTGCAGATTGCTCCCCCCACTCCTCAGTGGTGGGTGGTGGGGGGAGGAGGAGTGGGGGGAGCAATCTGCACCGGCCAATACTATCTACTCTAGTGATTGAACATTTCTCCCAACAGAAGGATAGAAGGATCGATTTGGTATACAAACACATTTAACTACATGAAAGGTGAGTAAATTATAAAGAAATAATATTAAAAAGGCTTGCACTATTTTCCCACAAAATTTGACCCACCTGTAAAAAAACTCACGGGCCGCACCTGTTGTTAAGTTTTATATAATTGCTAATTTCATATGTTTTACTCAAAATCTCGAGCATGGGGAAATGTCATACATAGTGTCTATGCAAAATAACAAACCTGGGCAAACATAAGCAAGATTTCATCAAAAAATTCGGTGTTTCCATTAATCCGAATCATTACCGGAATTGATGTTTGATGAAGTTTAAACAAAAAAAAATGTTGTTGACTAAGTTGGAGAGAATTTTAATTTGTTTGTTACGGTTAGTTTTTATTTCTTAATCTTAATTTACGACTTTTTCAGGAAACTAAGTAAACGTGGCAGTACGGCACAAAACACTAGTGTTAACTAACAGGTGGGCAAATAATGACGGCTAATGGCAATTTAGAATGGAATTTAAAAAAAAAATGCAATTTTCCTAGCTATTTTAGCCTAAATGTGATGTTTGTGCTACGAAAAAAAGATAAATTATAAGTTTACAGATATGTTTAAGTGGAACTGTCGAAATTTAAAGATATCCATAGAAAACCCTAACCTAAAACCTAATTTTTTTTGGGAGAACCACATGCGACCGCCGAAAACTGATTTTAGATTCGTGTTCTACAACCCAAAATTAGGGCCAATGCAAAATTTCATCACAAAATTCGGTGTTCCCATATTCGGTATTCCGAATAATTACACAGGTCTGCAAAAAAAAAAGTTTGAATTGTTCTAAGAAAGTGAAGGGTCATTTCCGAAGTAATTGTTCATGTAGAATCCGAATCCGGGGTCCGAATTGCTCTATCACGTCAGGATTTTGAGATATCCTAACCTAAAAGTGCAAAAATCGCGATTTTTTGCTATATTTGAAGTTATGTAGCATCATCATATTCTTTTTTCTCAAAAAACAACCAACGGCACCTTAAAGTGTAAGTCTTGTTCTATTAACTGCCGTTGAGTTTGCTAAAATAGCTTATTTCTGCATTGAGATATTCCGTTTTGAAGTTTTTGAGTTTCATCAATTTCGTTATTCTCAAAATTCACATGATTCTGTAGTCTTTGACGTCCAAATTCGACACTTATCTTCAATTTTTAGTTTTCACATTTGTATCAAGTTTTTTTGCGACAATAGGTTCTTTAAAACTAAAATTTAATGTGCATCAAGTTGTACGACCCAAAACCAAGCCCTAAGTACTTTGAAGGGGGCGAAAAGGGAACGAAAAATGCTAAAATCGATCTTTTCACCCCCTTCAAAGTACTTAAGGTTCAGTATCGTTGCTGAAACTTAGAGCACATCGTCTCCTTACTCTTAAAAGTCCATTTATATTACACTACGCCGAAAAGTATGTGGAACGGCAAAAAGTGAAATACTTTTCGATCAATTTTAGCATTTTTCGCCCCCTTCAAAGTACTTAGGGCTTGGTTTTGGGTCGTAAAACTTGATGCACATTAAATTTTAGTTTTAAAGAACCTATTGTCGCAAAAAAAAACTTGATACAAATGTGAAAACTAAAAATTGAAGATAAGTGTCGAATTTGGACGTCAAAGAATACAGAATCATGTGAATTTTGAGAATAACGAAATTGACGAAACTCGAAAACGTCAAAATGAAATATCTCAATGCGGGCATAAGCTATTTGAGCAAACTCAACGGCATTCGAAAGAAAATGACTTACACTTTAAGGTGCCATTGGTTGTTTTTTGAGAAAAAAGAATATGATGATGCTACATAACCCCAAATACAGCCAAAAATCGCGATTTTTGCACTTTTAGGTTAGGATATCTGAAACTCCTGACGTGATAGAGCAATTAGGATTCTACATGAAAAATTACTTCGGAAATGACCCTTCACTTTCTTAGAACAAAACTATGTTGACCTGTGTTACCATTTATTGTTTGATATATTAAGGGAAAAACAGTTTGTGGCGTATATTGATATACAAGTTAAAACTTATCCTGCTTTATTTCATACATCGTATGTAACAATATCACACAAAACATATTTTCTCTGCTAGGTCAAACACCATCTGTTGAGTAGTGGAAAAATCACATAAACATTCTAATCAGTAGATTACCTACCCATCAGTGAATTACTTTAAAAAAAAGATTCATGAAATTATATAGTCGACGCCATCCATTAAAAGTGAATTAAACTTCATTCTTGAGAGTTTTAGCACACATTTTAGGAAGATTTTCTGGAATCTGATGCCCCTCTTAAGGTTTAAAATTCGACAAAATTCAAAAAATTCCGTTTTCCGCCTGACGTCAACCTACGAAAAACAACTGAACGTAGTGGGCAAAGTGGCGAATTAAATTAAGTATAAGGCAACACCGTCATGCGCCCCTACGGCCGTTTTAGTACTAACAGGGAATGTTTATATTTTGGGTCTCGCCGGGTTTCCATATGAAATCTGCACTGGCGTCTTTGTTGACATTGGTGCCGTTATTATATTGCTAGGTGTTGAAAATAACTTTTGGCCAATTATCAAACCCCTAACTTCCTTCGTTTTTGAAAAATGGGGGTTGCTACCCCTAACTTAAAAATTATTTTTCTACGAAACTACGATAAATATTTGAATGAAACCAAAGCGACATGAAAGCTCCTAATTAGCTTCACATTACATATTTTTTATATAATTTTCCAAATAATTATAAGGCTGCAAAAAAAATATTGAAAAAAATAGGGGTAGTTTTTAGTGGCTGTTTCTTGAGGTACACCGACCAAAATAAACACGTATATTCAGTACGTATCCAACTACAGTACGTAACAATTACATACATGTGTGATGAGTGGAACATATTCAAAAAATAAAAATTCTATGTAAGTAGTCATAATATGGTAAACTGATACTAGTTGAGACTCGTAATATACCGCGCTATCGACAAGTTATGACAAGTTCATGAAGCTGTGTTGTTTTTATTAGTTGAAGTATCGTATTACACTACTCTCGAATTTTATTATTCCACTCATCAGGTAATCATTTCGTTTTCTTTAAAAAAACAGTATTGCGTATTTATTGACTTTCAAATAAATAACGTGTTGTGTTTAGCAGAAAATAGTTTTTATTCGTTTATGTATAATTTGAACATTTCTTATATGGTTGAAACCTGCAATACTGCAGAATGGAAGACAACAATGACAGGCCAAGAAGATGCATTAATTGTAATCGAAGTGAAAAAAAAATCTGTGGAAAATATAAATGAATTCGAACAGACGAAGAAGTTCTAAAATATCAAGCTATTTGCAAAAATACCTTTCAAATAGGCTCTTTATTTTGTAATAAGTGCAGAATATTAGTGTATAAACAGAGACAAGCAGATGAATCGAGCAGTGATGGTAATAAAGATGATCCTAGTTTTAGCGTACAGGAAAAAAATAAAACTTATTACAAAATAAAGAGCCTATTTGAACGGTATTTTTGCAAACAGCTTGGTATTTTAGAACTTCTTCGTCTATTCGAATTCGTTTATATTTTCCACAGATTTTTTTTCACTTCGATTACAATTAACGCATCTTCTTGGTCTGTCATTGTTGTCTTCCATTCTGCAGTGTTGCAGGTTTCAACCATATAAGAAATGTTCAAATTATACATAAGCCAATAAAAGCTATTTTCTGCTAAACACATTATTTATCTGAAAGGTTGTAAATACGCAATACTGTTCTTTTTTAAAGAAAACGAAATGATTACTTGATGAGTGGAATAATAAAATTCGAGAGTAGTGTAATACGATACTTCAATTAATAAAAATAACACAGTTTTATGAACTTGTCATAACTTGTCGATAGCGCGGTATATTACGAGTCTCAACTAGTATCAGTTTACCATATTATGGCTACTTACATAGAATTTTTATTTTTTTGAATATGTTCCACTCATCACACATCTATGCAATTGCTACGTACTGTAGTTGGATACGTAATGAATATACGTGTTTATTTCGGTCGGTGTACCTCAAGAAATAGCCACTAAAAACTACCCCTATTTTTTTCAATATTTTTTTTGCAGCCTTATAATTATTCGGAAAATTATATAAAAAATATGAAATGTAAAGCTAATTAGGAGCTTTCATGCCGCTTTGGTTTCATTCAAATATTTATCACAGTTTCGTAGAAAAATAATTTTGAAGTTAGGGGTAGCAACCCCCATTTTTCAAAAACGAATGAAGTTAGGGGTTTGATAATTGGCCAAAAGTTATTTTCAACACCTAGCAATATAATAACGGCACCAATGTCAACAAAGACGCCAGTGCAGATTTCATATGGAAACCCGGCGAGACCCTTTATAGCATTTTTAAATATTCCAATTTAATTTTATTTTGAAACTTTTTTCGGAGTGCTTAAGTGTATTTAAATATAACGATGAACTACAACAGAAATAATAGTAAAACCAAATATCGGCGTCAAATAGTTTTTTGCCCACGTCATTTGGTGAATTATGATTAGTATTTCTTTGATACCCATGCGTAAGTATAATTTTTAGGTTATAAAATATTATGCGTTAACTGTTATGTTTTCTTAATATTTCTGTGTAATAGTTCAGTATGAATTTAGAATATTACGTTTTTTTTATAATTTTCATAAAGGATCCCGCAGAATTCAGATGGGAAATGGCTCTCGGTCAAAGTGGCTGAAACTTAGGATTCAAGTAGTCCTTGATGCGTAGAACAAAAGTCTCCATGGGCACTAAGCTCAAAAAACTAATGGTTCTGAGTTATAGACCTTCCATGTTCCGTACTTTAAGCTATTTGCAGTAGCGCAAGTATACTCTATGCCTCTATGTTTGTCGAAGTATATGTGAATGTCTGTTCTTAATATGTGTGTATGTACCTATGATAACTTGGAAAAGAGAGAGAGGGAGAGGGCGAGAAAAAAAGACGGAGGGGGGGGCGTAGAAGGGAGTGAGAGACAGAGAGACCGAGAGAAGGAGAGTGGTAGATCGAGTTAAAGGAAGTGAGGGCTGAAGGGAGTAAGGAAGGGAGAGGGAGAGGAAGAGAGAGGGAGGGATGGGGGGAGGAGGAAGGGAGAGACAGAGACGGAGAGACGAGAGAGGCATAGTGGTAGAGAGGATTGGATGGAGTGAGGAAGGGATGGCGAGTGGCAGAGGCGATTGGAGGGAATGAGGGTTGCAGGGAGTGAGGGAGAGTTGTTGAGAGGATCGGATGGCATGAGGGTTGGAGGGAATGATAAAGGAAGGGTGAGAGAGACGGAGGAAGGGAGGAAGAGAGAGAGAGAGAGATTGCCGTCGGCATTAGCATGACCCGATGTGCACCGCGGGGAGGTGGCGCGATCGGACTTTGCACATCATTTGGTCCTGAAAAGGGCCGATTGTACTTTTACATCATAATAGCCAACAAAGCTTAATTTAATCTATCACTTCAATATTAATATCTTGCTCAGCATGTTGTTGTGCTCTATCACTTGCATCTAGCGTTGTATTTAGAAGAGAATCATCTGGATATCTTATATTATTTTGATGTCGCGCATATCCTAAAAACCATAGAATAGCGGCGACATGAGCGCATGTACCTAGAGTTCTAGCTCCAGATTGACATGTACAATAATACCCGCTAACGGGATCATCAGCATTAGCATCATCTGCACCATTTATGTCGTCCCCATTATCATTATTATAAGCAATAAATGTTTGATGTCTCGTGGCATTTCGAAACCTGGAATATATCCTGATTCTCAGGAATCCTGGTTCATTGATATGTTCATCAAGTTGAAGTTCCTCGTCATTTTCTCCGATTAGATTATCTTGTACGTAAGATGGGGCAAGATTAACTTGATAAACTCCAACTGTTAAGTCCCTCAGGTATTGTAAGTCTAAAATAGGAAAGTCTGGACTGTCAAGATGATTTAAACGTCTCCACTGACCATTTCTTCGTACAAGATTATAAAAAATTTAGCCATACCCCATCAGTACTTTAAACTAAGAATTTCCCCGAGAGAAAGAAGAAGAGATACTGTTGGAACAAGTTTAAATATTTTAGGTTATTTGAATGGGTACTTTTACCACTACTGCAAATAACTGGGGAAACTTGTAGTTGGCGAAGAACCCAAAGACAGATGTGTTAAGTTTAAAACCTAAAGATAATAGTAAAATAAACGTTTTAAGGTAAATTAAAGCTGCAGTACGAACAAATTAGAGACTTGTGCATTTCTTAGAGTAATATTTAGGCCGTTTAGGATTTTGAACTTCGTGCCACTTCGTCAAATTTCAGGGTTTGAACGACTGAATTAAAATACTGTCATTCCGCGTACAAAATATATCTAGATGTTTCTAAGTATTATTAGCTCTGACCAGGCGACACTGCAGTAAAACCTTCTTAACCATAGTTTTAAGAATTTTCTAAATGTGGCAACAATGCTACAACTAATTTAGTATCACTGCAAAGTGTATGTAAAATCAGTGTTACTACTCTTGTATTAAACTTTAACAATGTTTTAAGAACTGTGTACATTTGACATCAACGAATCAAGATAGAATTGATAGGCTTACACCCCTTAATATACTTCCACTTAAAACTTGTTTTTCCCTACCAATAGAACGTTTTGTTGCCTTTTTATAATTCATCCAGTAGTTTTAAATTACAACCGATTTAAGACTTCGCGACTTAAAGATACATAAATAATAACCCACAACAAAGCTGTCAATTACTGTTAGACTACTAAAAAAAAGTTAAAATAAAAGACTACAATATTTATTAACTATTTATTAATTACAATGCTGTACAAATATTATAATATACATTCTAATTAACAGGTTTTCTGTTTCTTGTAACCAAACGGTTCAGAGTTCCCATCAACTAGAAACTTTGTTTTTGTGGAGTTTGGCCTGTAGAGTTTCGTCTCAGTGCAGGTTGTTACAGAGTGGTCTTTGGTTCTTCGAATATCTTTTGAGATGATCGATATTGGTTCCGACTCTGTAAGAACCATATCCTTAATAGTGTCGAAATTTATTAACCGCGATGCCTCGTAATTTAAGGATATCCCCTTAACTTTACAAACTATCACATCAGAATTAGTCTTGGTAGCATTTACTTTATAAGAATAATTTTTGGGGCCTCCAGAAACAAACTCTGTAATGTAGCTGTCATCACCATACATTTCTAATTCATCGGTTAGATCACCAATGAATTGTCCAGTAGTTAAATCAGTCGCACCTGGTCTGGTAACGTAAATAACGGAGTCAGTATCGTAATAAAGGACTCTGTCACCTAATTGCTCGAGAAACGAATAAAGTTTCAGGCGCGCTTGGGCAGTAACGAAAGCAGCAATAACCACATTAACAGTAGCTAACGGGTCAAAGGATTCTTCTCTATGTTCATATCCAACAATTAGAGTGTTGTCATTGACAGGGAGAACACCATTAACATAAATTGATGGATTTGTTAGCATTGCAAATAATTCAACAGGCTTATTTACAATCTTTGTCTTTGGTTGATTTTCCCGTTGTCCAAATTTGCCCCAAAAAGAGTTTAAAATAAGTTTAGCTAGAGACCTTAAGCCAGGGTTTTCAAGAATCCGAGAATATTCTAATTTGACATCTTCCCTTGCAAAGAATTCTTCAATATATTTGTTTTTCTCTTCCTCGGTCGTACACTCTTTGGGCCAGCCGGAAGCTTCCTGCTTTATTTTAATAAATTTGTTCATCATTCCTGTGAACAAGCCATCTTCACCAGTCTCCTTATTAAATGTCAGAACATCATATTTCCATATTTCTTGTATTTCGGTTATATTGTATCCCTTCACAACAGCTTTAAGTACCTCGTCTAGAACCCATGTCCCCTCTAACGTTCTTTCTTCATCAGTATGATTACACTCGTTTGTAATCATGTCTTCACCGCAGGTTCGACAAAGAACAAACATCAATTTACTATTCATTTTAACGGGGAGAACTGGGTGGTAGAGATCTTGAGGAGGTAAAATTTTACATTTAATTAAGCCGCTGATATTTTTCAAATCCAAACTGTGACATTCCTCCCCTACGAAAACTTTAGGATGTGCAACTGGAAATTTTCCGTACTTACACACCCAGGGGTACAGGGAACAAACATCCATGTATTTAATCTTTTCTGCTTCTTTAGCGTTGTAATAAGTATGAGTATTACCCGTACGCCCTCCGTAGAAAGCATCTCTCGGGTTTAAAGGCAAAAGTGTTAAAAGAGGATGTGTCTCGGTGTAGGCCTTAATTTCCAAATTATCTTTTAATTGCTTTCTAAAGTCACACTCCCATATTTCATTAACAACAAAACCCATTTCTTTTAACTTTGTAATTTTTGCTTGAGATGATTCATACCTTAAATTTGGTGTTGTGGAAGGATCGTCACCAACAGGATCATCTCTTCCAAATTTATAACATTTTGGGCATCCATGGTAATAACAGCCCTGAAACTCGAAAATTTCATTGGTTTCAAGACAGTAACCATCAACTTTTACACCATGCAGAACCATTTCTCTCCCTTTAGCAGCATGTAAAATATTGATTTGTCTTTGTTTTCCCTCCCAAATTAACCACTCTATTGCAATTTTACTTTGTTGATCTTTCCACCTGTATCCGTTTTTAGGAATAACTCCAATGGTGTTGGGTTTTAAAAAGTTTCTGCGGAATACTTTGTAGCATGCGGAAGCAATTGTTGTGGCTTCGGTAAAGGGACAGACATTAGTGGTTGACAACAGTTGATCTCTAAATTTCAAACAGGCTCGTGTTAGAATTTCTACATCTGATACACAGTATTCAACCAAGTCCTTTTGCATTTCGAATCGATCATTTTTGTGTTCCTCGTACCACTGTAAAAACTTCTTTCGATCATCTTCCTTCATGGTGTCTGGAGAGTAGTATTCTAAAGCAGGGAGGGTACCAACGTAATGTTCATTTGCTTTTGTGTTGAATAAATGAGGAAAATATCCCTTTTTGAAGTCATCGCCCAAACCAAATGCTTTTGGTAATTTCGACAAGGCCATTGGGAAATAGGTAAGAGAGTCAATAAATTTCACATTTCCAACCTTCATCATGATTATTTTTGTACCCCTCATAATTAGTTCTGGTGTTAGAGTGGTGTTTGTGAGTAAATAATTCAAAATAAATTGATGGTCAAAGGCTTGACCGTTGTGTGCTATTACAACAACATTTTTAAAGGTTTTTCTTAATTGTAGCAAATGTTGCGTAAATAGTAAAACAGGGTCAAATTTTTTAAGTATTTGCAGTCTAACACCACATTTTCTACATATTTTGTCTTCTGTATTGATGCACACGTCACAACATTGTTTAAAAACAAAGAGATTTACTTGGTGAAGAAGCGAACCATTAGTCAACACCTCTTCTTGTCGGGTCTGAAAGTCGTAAAACACGAAAAGTACATCTTTCGTTTTCCGTTTTTCTGTGTCTCTTTGAATGAAACATAGATGATTTTCAGGAGCATATGTTCTACATATTTTACAAAATACTTCTCCACATACATGTTGTCTTTTACCCCTCACTGTTTTAAAACAGTTGTTACAACTTCTAATTTCTGCACACACTGTGCTTTTCTCCCAAGACCCATCTTGTAAGTGATTCTCGTAACAAGCCTGGCTTTTAAAGTACCGACGGCAATTGGTACAATTAATTTTAAGTTGTTGACTCGGACATTTCGGAGACTGAAGGCAACCAGCACACACTCATCTTTGTGATCAAACGGCGAGTGGCATTCTTCGCAGTAATAGCTGCAGCAAAAGGCGGCCGTAGTAGAAGTAATTACATTAAAATGTCCATCATGATGTAACAAGTTAAGTCTTTTATTGCTTTCTGTAGTTCCTTCAAAAATGGTATCTCTGCCCTTTGACCCGTAACTGTATACCACAATTTTGTAATCCTTGAGGTGTTCTTGAAATTGTTGAAGCTCGACAATACCAGCCCCTTCTTCGGGAATTACAACACCAGCTTCTTCTAATAACTTTCTGGTCCTTGTAATCTGTATTTTCCCCGTATCCTTCCTTACTTTGTTAAATTCATGGTCTTTGTCCAAGTTGGCTATCGCAACCACCAAGGAGCGAGGCAGGCATAAGTTGTCTTTATTCGTAATACTTATTATTCCTCGTCGCATACCACATTCCTCTTCAAAGCTGTTGTATTTACCTCTTCTTCCCCGACCCGTCGGTAAGCGTACAATTGTTACTTTAAGACAAAAAGTGTCTGTATTAAGTCCTGTTGAGTTGGACTGGTAAACATTGCTAATAACATCCCAAACATCCTCGTAACTAATTTCTTCTGCCGGTTTAAAACCTATCCATCCTTCACCTCGATTAAAATCTTTAGAACAGAAACTAAAAGCCACCTGATCCGATAGTTGTAGACCGCTAGTAACCTTGTAAATAACTTGGTTAATTGCTTCTTTTATCCACTCATCGGGCTCAGCCCCAGCAGGTACTGGATTTAACTTAAATTCTAGGGTTCTACCTGTTAGGTTGAATCTTCTAACCTTCTTGCTAGTGTCTCTAACAATAACAAACTTTTCCATCCTGTCAGGCATGTCTTCACTCATCGACTGTTCAAACAGAAATGATTAGACTGCTCTGACGCACCTCTACTTATAACCTCGGTTCGTCAAAACAGGGGCACGTTCGGTCACTTAATAAAAATACCAAGTAGAGTACATTCAGAAACCAAGTATTTTAACCAATCAGAATCGAACTTGCGAGTGCTAACCAATCAGAATTAAGCCTACAGATTTTAACTAATCAAACTAAATTTTAATTTGCTCCTGCAAACTTAACGCACCATCTGCTTATCTTTTCAAGGTCAGCTGGTACTGCGTATTACAGTTCTCACGAAAAACACTTAGATTCTCCCATCTAAAAACTAAAGCTTAGGTTTAGTTAAGTTTTTCTATTCAATTCTTTAACGCTTAACAAGGTTGTGAACGAGCTTGGCGAGATTAAGGTTTACATTAAGCGCTAGGCTTTAAAAGATTTTAACTAAAAATAAATACCTATTAGGTGATCAAATAAAACATCTGCTTGTGTTACTATCTTTATTTAACCCATCAGTGTACATCTTACCTAGTAAAAACATTATTGCATTCACAACTAAAACTATTAATAAAACTCAATTCCAAGTTGCTCCAGTTCTCTTAAAATACTCATAATTTCAGGTGTATTAATGCCATCCGTATTATTCTCTTCCAAACATCGAAATTGGTCTATCATGTCATTGACATCTGTGTACTCTAGGATAGGACTCTCCGTCTAACTTCCTGAAGCCCTCCTCCCCATTTTTCTACTTCGTAGTTCCCATCGCTAGTGTCTTCGAATAATTTTCTCCTTTGGATTTCGTTTTGAAATTTTAAAAATTTTAAATATTTCGTATTTTTCTTTTTAGCCACTATATTATTCAATTCTTTATAAGTGCTTCGGGGAGGAAATAGCTTTTTAATAATAGTTACATACTTCCACCCAGACGATGAACTAATGCGTTCACACCGTTTAAAGTTTCTTTTGTGGGCATTTGTTAGAACTAAAATTTTTCTATATTGTAAGAGGTCGTTATCGGTGTACTCTACAGGGTGTTCCTCAGTCAGGAGATTTAGGAGGCCATCTGTTAACTTAAACTCTTTCCCACCAATAATTAGAGTATTTCCTTTAAAAACAGCTGGCACATTTCCAAGAAACCAACTAGAGCACACCTCCCGAAAACCAAACACGTTTTTATTTGGCATTTCCATCAACTTTAAAGTTATTTTTCTGATAGCCATCTTATCTCTTTGACGTCTAACTTGATAATGAAGCTTTCTTAGTGATAGTAGGATATTTATTAACACGTAATGGCGTCGTAACATACACGTAAAATAGACGTAACATAGACGTAACATAGACGTGAAGGTTCAAATAATATATGTATGCTACTAGCTTTTTACGTTTATGTTACGTCTATGTTACGTCTATGTTACGTCTATGTTACGTCTATTTTACGTGTATGTTACGACGCCATTACGTGTTAATAAATATCCTACTATCACTAAGAAAGCTTCATTATCAAGTTAGAAGTCAAAGAGATAAGATGGCTATCAGCAAAATAACTTTAAAGTTGATGGAAATGCCAAAATAAAAACGTGTTTGGTTTTCGGGAGGTGTGCTCTAGTTGGTTTCTTGGAAATGTGCCAGCTGTTTTTAAAGGAAATACTCTAATTATTGGTGGGAAAGAGTTTAAGTTAACAGATGGCCTCCTAAATCTCCTGACTGAGGAACACCCTGTAGAGTACACCGATAACGACCTCTTACAATATAGAAGAGTTTTAGTTCTAACAAATGCCCACAAAAGAAACTTTAAACGGTGTGAACGCATTAGTTCATCGTCTGGTTGGAAGTATGTAACTATTATTAAAAAGCTATTTCCTCCCCGAAGCACTTATAAAGAATTGAATAATATAGTGGCTAAAAAGAAAAATACGAAATATTTAAAATTTTTAAAATTTCAAAACGAAATCCAAAGGAGAAAATTATTCGAAGACACTAGCGATGGGAACTACGAAGTAGAAAAATGGGGAGGAGGGCTTCAGGAAGTTAGACGGAGAGTCCTATCCTAGAGTACACAGATGTCAATGACATGATAGACCAATTTCGATGTTTGGAAGAGAATAATACGGATGGCATTAATACACCTGAAATTATGAGTATTTTAAGAGAACTGGAGCAACTTGGAATTGAGTTTTATTAATAGTTTTAGTTGTGAATGCAATAATGTTTTTACTAGGTAAGATGTACACTGATGGGTTAAATAAAGATAGTAACACAAGCAGATGTTTGATTTGATCACCTAATAGGTATTTATTTTTAGTTAAAATCTTTTAAAGCCTAGCGCTTAATGTAAACCTTAATCTCGCCAAGCTCGTTCACAACCTTGTTAAGCTTTAAAGAATTGAATAGAAAAACTTAACTAAACCTAAGCTTTAGTTTTTAGATGGGAGAATCTAAGTGTTTTTCGTGAGAACTGTAATACGCAGTACCAGCTGACCTTGAAAAGATAAGCAGATGGTGCGTTAAGTTTGCAGGAGCAAATTAAAATTTAGTTTGATTAGTTAAAATCTGTAGGCTTAATTCTGATTGGTTAGCACTCGCAAGTTCGATTCTGATTGGTTAAAATACTTGGTTTCTGAATGTACTCTACTTGGTATTTTTATTAAGTGACCGAACGTGCCCCTGTTTTGACGAACCGAGGTTATAAGTAGAGGTGCGTCAGAGCAGTCTAATCATTTCTGTTTGAACAGTCGATGAGTGAAGACATGCCTGACAGGATGGAAAAGTTTGTTATTGTTAGAGACACTAGCAAGAAGGTTAGAAGATTCAACCTAACAGGTAGAACCCTAGAATTTAAGTTAAATCCAGTACCTGCTGGGGCTGAGCCCGATGAGTGGATAAAAGAAGCAATTAACCAAGTTATTTACAAGGTTACTAGCGGTCTACAACTATCGGATCAGGTGGCTTTTAGTTTCTGTTCTAAAGATTTTAATCGAGGTGAAGGATGGATAGGTTTTAAACCGGCAGAAGAAATTAGTTACGAGGATGTTTGGGATGTTATTAGCAATGTTTACCAGTCCAACTCAACAGGACTTAATACAGACACTTTTTGTCTTAAAGTAACAATTGTACGCTTACCGACGGGTCGGGGAAGAAGAGGTAAATACAACAGCTTTGAAGAGGAATGTGGTATGCGACGAGGAATAATAAGTATTACGAATAAAGACAACTTATGCCTGCCTCGCTCCTTGGTGGTTGCGATAGCCAACTTGGACAAAGACCATGAATTTAACAAAGTAAGGAAGGATACGGGGAAAATACAGATTACAAGGACCAGAAAGTTATTAGAAGAAGCTGGTGTTGTAATTCCCGAAGAAGGGGCTGGTATTGTCGAGCTTCAACAATTTCAAGAACACCTCAAGGATTACAAAATTGTGGTATACAGTTACGGGTCAAAGGGCAGAGATACCATTTTTGAAGGAACTACAGAAAGCAATAAAAGACTTAACTTGTTACATCATGATGGACATTTTAATGTAATTACTTCTACTACGGCCGCCTTTTGCTGCAGCTATTACTGCGAAGAATGCCACTCGCCGTTTGATCACAAAGATGAGCACCGGTGCGGTGGAGTGTGTGCTGGTTGCCTTCAGTCTCCGAAATGTCCGAGTCAACAACTTAAAATTAATTGTACCAATTGCCGTCGGTACTTTAAAAGCCAGGCTTGTTACGAGAATCACCTACAAGATGGGTCTTGGGAGAAAAGCACAGTGTGTGCAGAAATTAGAAGTTGTAACAACTGTTTTAAAACAGTGAGGGGTAAAAGGCAACATGTATGTGGAGAAGTATTTTGTAAAATATGTAGAACATATGCTCCTGAAAATCATCTATGTTTCATTCAAAGAGACACAGAAAAACGGAAAACGAAAGATGTACTTTTCGTGTTTTACGACTTTGAGACCCGACAAGAAGAGGTGTTGGCTAATGGTTCGCTTCTTCACCAAGTAAATCTCTGTGTTTTTAAACAATGTTGTGACGTGTGCATCAATACAGAAGACAAAATATGTAGAAAATGTGGTGTTAGACTGCAAATACTTAAAAATTTTGACCCTGTTTTACTATTTACGCAACATTTGCTACAATTAAGAAAAACCTTTAAAAATGTTGTTGTAATAGCACACAACGGTCAAGCCTTTGACCATCAATTTATTTTGAATTATTTACTCACAAACACCACTCTAACACCAGAACTAATTATGAGGGGTACAAAAATAATCATGATGAAGGTTGGAAATGTGAAATTTATTGACTCTCTTAACTATTTCCCAATGGCCTTGTCGAAATTACCAAAAGCATTTGGTTTGGGCGATGACTTCAAAAAGGGATATTTTCCTCATTTATTCAACACAAAAGCAAATGAACATTACGTTGGTACCCTCCCTGCTTTAGAATACTACTCTCCAGACACCATGAAGGAAGATGATCGAAAGAAGTTTTTACAGTGGTACGAGGAACACAAAAATGATCGATTCGAAATGCAAAAGGACTTGGTTGAATACTGTGTATCAGATGTAGAAATTCTAACACGAGCCTGTTTGAAATTTAGAGATCAACTGTTGTCAACCACTAATGTCTGTCCCTTTACCGAAGCCACAACAATTGCTTCCGCATGCTACAAAGTATTCCGCAGAAACTTTTTAAAACCCAACACCATTGGAGTTATTCCTAAAAACGGATACAGGTGGAAAGATCAACAAAGTAAAATTGCAATAGAGTGGTTAATTTGGGAGGGAAAACAAAGACAAATCAATATTTTACATGCTGCTAAAGGGAGAGAAATGGTTCTGCATGGTGTAAAAGTTGATGGTTACTGTCTTGAAACCAATGAAATTTTCGAGTTTCAGGGCTGTTATTACCATGGATGCCCAAAATGTTATAAATTTGGAAGAGATGATCCTGTTGGTGACGATCCTTCCACAACACCAAATTTAAGGTATGAATCATCTCAAGCAAAAATTACAAAGTTAAAAGAAATGGGTTTTGTTGTTAATGAAATATGGGAGTGTGACTTTAGAAAGCAATTAAAAGATAATTTGGAAATTAAGGCCTACACCGAGACACATCCTCTTTTAACACTTTTGCCTTTAAACCCGAGAGATGCTTTCTACGGAGGGCGTACGGGTAATACTCATACTTATTACAACGCTAAAGAAGCAGAAAAGATTAAATACATGGATGTTTGTTCCCTGTACCCCTGGGTGTGTAAGTACGGAAAATTTCCAGTTGCACATCCTAAAGTTTTCGTAGGGGAGGAATGTCACAGTTTGGATTTGAAAAATATCAGCGGCTTAATTAAATGTAAAATTTTACCTCCTCAAGATCTCTACCACCCAGTTCTCCCCGTTAAAATGAATAGTAAATTGATGTTTGTTCTTTGTCGAACCTGCGGTGAAGACATGATTACAAACGAGTGTAATCATACTGATGAAGAAAGAACGTTAGAGGGGACATGGGTTCTAGACGAGGTACTTAAAGCTGTTGTGAAGGGATACAATATAACCGAAATACAAGAAATATGGAAATATGATGTTCTGACATTTAATAAGGAGACTGGTGAAGATGGCTTGTTCACAGGAATGATGAACAAATTTATTAAAATAAAGCAGGAAGCTTCCGGCTGGCCCAAAGAGTGTACGACCGAGGAAGAGAAAAACAAATATATTGAAGAATTCTTTGCAAGGGAAGATGTCAAATTAGAATATTCTCGGATTCTTGAAAACCCTGGCTTAAGATCTCTAGCTAAACTTATTTTAAACTCTTTTTGGGGCAAATTTGGACAACGGGAAAATCAACCAAAGACAAAGATTGTAAATAAGCCTGTTGAATTATTTGCAATGCTAACAAATCCATCAATTTATGTTAATGGTGTTCTCCCTGTCAATGACAACACTCTAATTGTTGGATATGAACATAGAGAAGAATCCTTTGACCCGTTAGCTACTGTTAATGTGGTTATTGCTGCTTTCGTTACTGCCCAAGCGCGCCTGAAACTTTATTCGTTTCTCGAACAATTAGGTGACAGAGTCCTTTATTACGATACTGACTCCGTTATTTACGTTACCAGACCAGGTGCGACTGATTTAACTACTGGACAATTCATTGGTGATCTAACCGATGAATTAGAAATGTATGGTGATGACAGCTACATTACAGAGTTTGTTTCTGGAGGCCCCAAAAATTATTCTTATAAAGTAAATGCTACCAAGACTAATTCTGATGTGATAGTTTGTAAAGTTAAGGGGATATCTTTAAATTACGAGGCATCGCGGTTAATAAATTTCGACACTATTAAGGATATGGTTCTTACAGAGTCGGAACCAATATCGATCATCTCAAAAGATATTCGAAGAACCAAAGACCACTCTGTAACAACCTGCACTGAGACGAAACTCTACAGGCCAAACTCCACAAAAACAAAGTTTCTAGTTGATGGGAACTCTGAACCGTTTGGTTACAAGAAACAGAAAACCTGTTAATTAGAATGTATATTATAATATTTGTACAGCATTGTAATTAATAAATAGTTAATAAATATTGTAGTCTTTTATTTTAACTTTTTTTTAGTAGTCTAACAGTAATTGACAGCTTTGTTGTGGGTTATTATTTATGTATCTTTAAGTCGCGAAGTCTTAAATCGGTTGTAATTTAAAACTACTGGATGAATTATAAAAAGGCAACAAAACGTTCTATGTTTATTGGTAGGGAAAAACCAGTTTTAAGTGGAAGTATATTAAGGGGTGTAAGCCTATCAATTCTATCTTGATTCGTTGATGTCAAATGTACACAGTTCTTAAAACATTGTTAAAGTTTAATACAAGAGTAGTAACACTGATTTTACATACACTTTGCAGTGATACTAAATTAGTTGTAGCATTGTTGCCACATTTAGAAAATTCTTAAAACTATGGTTAAGAAGGTTTTACTGCAGTGTCGCCTGGTCAGAGCTAATAATACTTAGAAACATCTAGATATATTTTGTACGCGGAATGACAATATTTTAATTCAGTCGTTCAAACCCTGAAATTTGACGAAGTGGCACGAAGTTCAAAATCCTAAACGGCCTAAATATTACTCTAAGAAATGCACAAGTCTCTAATTTGTTCGTACTGCAGCTTTAATTTACCTTAAAACGTTTATTTTACTATTGTCTTTAGGTTTTAAACTTAACACATCTGTCTTTGGGTTCTTCGCCAACTACAAGTTTCCCCAGTTATTTGCAGTAGTGGTAAAACTACCCATTCAAATAACCTAAAATATTTAAACTTGTTCCAACAGTATCTCTTCTTCTTTCTCTCGGGGAAATTCTTAGTTTAAAGTACTGATGGGGTATGGCTAAATTTTTTATAGGTTAAGTAACGACTAAAATATATAGTCTTTAAAGTATTTCACTACGAGATCTAAGAAGAAAACCAAGCTCCTATTTTTACGTGGAGCGGGGCCCTAACAGTCTGTCTAATAACAATACAAATTTTTCGGAATGAGTACGTTAGAAAGGCATTCTTCGTAGTTTTTACGATTTTAATACTTGCACTTGAAACACAAATATTGACTACTCTCCTTAGGTTTCCTGGTTAGAACTTAATACGTATTTCAATGTATGTCTTGTCGATTGTTCTTCACTAAAATTTAGACATTCTTTGGTCTTAGTTGGTAAAACCAAAATTTTTCTGTTTCTCGCGAGCTTTATCACCACTAAATATTTAAACTCGTAGCAGTATTTCGTCTCTCTCGTCCTCATTCTCCTCGTAAATTTCCTAAACATGTTTGAAGAATTGTGAAAAAGTCTAATTTAATCCTGTTTATTACTGTATGACGAAGGAGTATTGATGAAGTGGTGAACATACGTTAGAAAATGCAAGGCATGTCTTAATATTTTGTATGTCAGATTAAATTAGCTGTTTTTAGCTGGTTTTTAGCTATTTTAGCTGTTTTTTAGCTGTTTTTTTAGCTGCTTTTAGGTGTTTTTAGGTGTTTTTTAGCTGTTTTTACCTCTTTTTAGCTGTTTTTAGCTGGTTTTTAGCTGGTTTTTAATCGTTTTTAGCTGGTTTTTAGCTGTTTTTAGCTGGCTTTTAGCTGGATTTTAGCTGTTTTTAGGTGTTTTTTAGCTGTTTTTACCTCTTTTTAGCTGTTTTTAGCTGGTTTTTAGCTGGTTTTTAATTGTTTTTAACTGGTCTTTAGCTGATTTTTAGCTGTTTTTAGCTGGGTTTTAGCTGGTTTGTAGCTATTTTTAGGTGTTTTTTAGCTGTTTCTAGCTGGGTTTTAGCTGTTTTTTACCTGGTTTTAGCTGTTTTTTACCTGATTTTACCTGATTTTTACCAGATTTTAGCTTGGTAGGGTGAAGAGTGGGTGGATTTGGTGCTTTTTTTGTCTGCGGGATATTTTTTTTAGCGGGGAAAGGAGAGGGGAAAGGAGAGGGGGATTTGTATCTTTTTATAAGTAATCAACTCGAACACGGAAATTATGTAATATCATATGCAACATGTGCAAATATACTTACTTAAACAAACCCAGGTGAAAGGCGTTCGTTGAACGCATGCAAACGTGAGAAATGAGCTTCTCTATATTAAATTGCATATACGGGGGGAATTAAGATCTTAATAATATACATGGTCCAGCAATAATGATAATACTCCTAATTATTTGTTTGACATTTATAAAAAAATATATTTATTAAAATACAAGTTTATTTTTGAAATAAATAAAAATAACTACATTAGTCTACTTTATATGGCTAGCTACAGACATGATCTGAATTGTGTTAAATACTGTAAATATTGAGAATTTATAGCAATAAAAGTGGTGTGGGGAAAAGGTGGGGTGGAGAGTGGGGGGATTTGGTGGGGTGGAGAGTGGGGGGATTTGGTGGGGTGGAGAGTGGGGGGATTTGGTGAGGTGGAGAGTGGGGGGATTTGCTAGGGCGAAGAGTGGGGGAATTGGTAGGGAGTGGTAGGATTTGGAATGGTGAAGAGTGGGGGGAATTGGTAGGGTGAAGAGTGGGTGGATTGGGAATGGTTTTGAAAGCTCATTTGGGAAGCTCCTTTGGGAAACTCCTTTGGGAATGATTTTGGATTTGGATTGATTTCGTATTTGTGATAATACACTACTGCTCAACTTGCTTAGATTTCACTCAAAATCAGCAGTTATATGTAAAAAAATGAGCTCTACATTATTTTCAAATAAAAATTTTCTCTACGATGCGTACTTTTTTAGTTATTCTCCTGTAAATATCTCTCATTGATTGGCTAGTGATTGTAGTGTCTCCAAAGCCTTCGTATGAGTTACTCGATGAATGTCTGTACATGGACGTGATAGTTGTGTGGTCTAGGTCGTCAAACATCACCAAGGAGATCCCAACACCTTCTAAGAGGTCCTAGGTTCGAATCCTGTGCAAGTCAGGGTCCTAGTTTGGAACCCTGTGCTAGTCAGGACTTTTTTCAATTTCGTTTTTTCCAGTTTGCACCAAATGGGTGGGGCTTGTGACGTCATCTGTCTGGCTCAAGTAACGGGATACCTAACGGGATCATCAGCATTAGCATCATCTGCACCATTTATGTCGTCCCCATTATCATTATTATAAGCAATAAATGTTTGATGTCTCGTGGCATTTCGAAACCTGGAATATATCCTGATTCTCAGGAATCCTGGTTCATTGATATGTTCATCAAGTTGAAGTTCCTCGTCATTTTCTCCGATTAGTTTATCTTGTACGTAAGATGGGGCAAGATTAACTTGATAAACTCCAACTGTTAAGTCCCTCAGGTATTGTAAGTCTAAAATAGGAAAGTCTGGAATGTCAAGATGATTTAAACGTCTCCACTGACCATTTCTTCGTACAAGATTATCTACTTCAACTCTAGCGTGAATTATATTAGGAGTCCGTGATCTTAATAAGATTTGTTGAGCAAGCTCGACAGTCGCACCTTGCATAAGTATAACGGGGTGAAATCGATTTAATATTGCACCAGCTATGCGATAGTAGTCACCTATATTTTTAGCATGCTGTACGTTTAACGTTTTATCTAAAAACTTAAACACAGATCGAAGATGGCCATTTCTACTTTCCACTATCCATCTACTCTTTGTAATAATGCGCGTTGCGTTCCTTTAACTCGATCTACCACTCTCCCTCTTTCGGTCTCTCTGTCTCTCATTCCCTCCTACGCCCCCCCCCCCCGTCTTTTTTTCGCCCTCTCCCTCTCTCTCCGTTTTCCATGTTGTCATACCTATGTACCTACATACACACATATTAAGAACAGACATTCACATATACTTCGACAAACATAGAGGCATACAGTATACTTGCGCTACTGCAAATAGCTTAAAGTACGGAACATGGAAGGTCTATAACTCAGAACCATTAGTTTTTTGAGCTTAGTGCCCATGGAGACTTTTGTTCTACGCATCAAGAACTACTTGCATCCTAAGTTTCAGCCACTTTGACCGAGAGCCATTTCCCGTCTGAATTCTGCGGGGTCCTTTTAGGTAACAAAATCAGGTCACACTGCATCTTTAAAAAAAATTGAATAACTAATGTGCACAGTGAGTTTTCATAAGCATAAAGTAGAAACATACGCGATGGCACAGGTACATGACACGACGCAGAATATCTGGACGCATCACTTGCCATATATTTAATTAGAATATTGTACATGTAGAAACAGTCTTGACACACGCCACGTGACGTTACGCGCATGATGCGCGCT
Organism: Philopedon plagiatum; assembly: GCA_963971165.1. Classification (NCBI taxonomy): domain Eukaryota; kingdom Metazoa; phylum Arthropoda; class Insecta; order Coleoptera; family Curculionidae; genus Philopedon; species Philopedon plagiatum. Next base: position 52,903,074 of record OZ020192.1, on the reverse strand, counting down.
AATCCAAATGCGCGTTTGTCGAGTGGGTCGCTAGAAAACACACATCGGCGCATGTCAGACTGTTTTATGTGAATGTGTAACTTTTTGTTATGTCGCTTTTTTATCATATCATGTCTGCGTCATGCCAAAATATAAATAAAATCTTTCATCGCCTTTGTCAAAATTGGCACAACTAATGCATGAAATTCTTCATTTACATCTTATTATCTGTTAATATCATAAACCTAATATTGCTGTTAATTCTTTTTTGCAATTAATAAAAATGAATTTTAACAAAATTGGTAGTTGCGTTAATCACAAGTGCTTTCGGGACGGGTGAGTGACGTCTTTAACGTAATTTTAAACACGGTCTCTGGATCACATGGACGCTGCCTCTGACCTTTAAACTACTAGTACCCAATTCGTCACAGTTCCCGACATGTATATTACATAAATTTGTACAATTTCATTACCTTACACAAGGTGATTTTAAGGATTAATAATTAGAACAAAATAGGATAGAATATATTGTCACTCTGTATACAAATGTATGTACAGGTCGCCAAAATTTTCAAAATAAAAATATAAAAAACATTTAGTGTAAAAGTATACAGCAAAATGATATATCAAAAATAATCTATAACATAGGACAAAACTTAATAAAACAGACAATATAAAAGAATAACCCAGACGAGCGAAGTAATAAAAATAAATAAAAAAAGATAGACTCTAGCCGTTAGAAAGTAAATAGTCATTAGCAGAATAAAAGCCATTCTACGAAAGGGCAGAATTTACCTCTTTTGCAAATTTATCACCGCGTAACGCTCGCAAACTCATCGGTTTTAAAACCGTGAGCGTTTAAAGTACGAGGTTCTCTACTGGGAAATCTGTACAATTTCCCTACCGTAAATACTATAACGATTAGAAGTTCCAGGTTTTTAAACATATTCCTATTATTATTAGCGTAAATCAAACACATTTGTACAAATATCCCGAGAACTGTTAACATTTTCCCTTGTATAAAAGTTTGCCTACAGCTTTCTCTAGACTTGAGATCCTAGTCTTTTCAAACATGTTCCTATTATTATTAGCGTAAATCAAAGACCTTCGTACTTTGTGCAAATATCCAGAGAACTGTTAATATTTTTCTCTGCATGAAATTTCCTCTCTAGACTTGAGATTATTCCTCAATATTTTTTATTTTAAAACTTGCTTGATTCAATTTTGGTCTAATTTCTATTTTCTGATGTACAGCCCTAGAGAATTTAACCTTTCAGATGTATTGTATTTCCATATACAACCGGAAAGTTTAAATTCTCAGTGGCTGTATATATTGTTCCAATATTTTTAAAATCTATTTGTGACTTTAGCAGACAGATATGTCCCCAAATTGGATACCGCACCCTAACAAACTTCCTTATCTTTCATTTTTCGAAAAAAATAAGTCTTAATTAAAAGTTTTGCTTATCTTCCGATGTCATAAACAGTAACCAAAATCATGGTAACGTATACAGGGTATTTAAAATATTGAAAATTGTAAAATGAATGTTAAATAATAGACTCTTATTTTGTTTATTTTTAATTACTAAATTTGCTCCAAAACAGAAGCAAACCTTAATCACGTAGTTTAAAAAAATCAAAAATTGATTTTCTCCAAAAGGCAAAATTTTTAAGTTACCGCACTCTACATTGCGAGTTACAAACTGGTTAAATTTCTGGATCACTGGATTGGTCATTCCGGAGTTCCGGACCCATGGCCTGGCCTGCTCGGTCGCCTAACCAAACCCCATTAGATTTTTTTCTAGAGAATTATTTAAAGCCGAAGGTCTATGACAATGATTTTAATGACAATATTAATTTACTAACAAAAAAGTTGTCGAAGCTGATGCGACTGTACCTGTACATGCAGACATGACCGCGCAAGTGTAAAAAAGATTTCGAAAAAGATTAGAAAAATGTGTATTGGTGGGAGGTCAACATTTTGAATAGTTCTCATTTTATTTTTAAACTTATTATTACTGTTTACTTGTAAAACATTGTTTGAGAGAAAATAAATAAAGCTTTTAGAATCTCAGATTAGAACATGTCTGACCTATGCAAGATCCCATGGATTTTCGTTATTAGTAAAATACCAGGATATTTTACACACCACACAAGAGGTAGATAAATAAAGCTGAATAAATACCTAAATGTAACCTTCTGCATAAAATTGTCACCAGCGGCCGACCCAACATATTTTGCCAACTAGACTTGAGGAAATTAATCTCACTCTTGCAAATGTCTATCATCAGTTCATAATCGGAAGCAATATAATTGTGGGACATGTCGGTAAACTAAAGCAGAAAAAAATATATGATCACAAAAACAAAGAATAAAAATAGCTCATTATAGTGAAAGGGCATAGGGATTTTTGTGAGAAATGAATGATTAAAGTTAGAGACATTGTTTTTAATGATAAATCACGTTTTTAAACACGATATTTCATGTTTTCATCCTTTTGCGATGGAACGTAATCCCACAGCCCCCGCAAGGCAAAGCTGAAACGATTACAACAAAAAAGGAATCGATTCCTGATTAAAATTACTTCGTTTAAAAGTAATCAGCTACTTATTACTGATTACAAGTAAGAATTGCAATCAATTTCTGATTACTTATGTAATCGTAATCACAATACATGATTACAATTGCGAGTACTCTTTTGCTTGGCCAGAAGAAAAGCAGAATTAATATTAGAAAATAATATATTTGCAACCAAGAATATAATTCTATTAAAAAACTTCATATCACTATTTTTACATCAAAAAAAAATATTCTCTATCGCTTAAAAAACTATTCAAAAAAGGTGTATGCACTATTTGATTCTATTATGACCAATTTTTGAATGGCTTTGGTTTGAAAAAAAAAATCAATGCAAGATATTTATAGGAACACTCTATCCTATTAAGTGTACAAGTATACTTACAGACTCTTAAAATAGATATTTAACTCATTCGACATCAATCTGCAACACAAGTGTTGCAAATTATTGAAAGTATGAAGCATTTCACTTAATTTTTTTTAAATAAGCATTACTTTTGAAAGAATATAAATGTCAAGCATACATCAAAGTATGAACCTTCTCAATTTTATATCAATACAGACATTTCATATTGTTCAGTAGATTTTAAATTTCAACATTTATAAAAATGTCGGTATTAAAAATCATATTAGTTAGCACGGGTCATCATTAAGACAGATACAGTGCCTCCATAAACTAGGGCTAAACAAGGAAAAATTCTGTACGTAACGCAATAAATATGCAAGCAAATAAGAATAGCGATTCCTCATTGTAATCATGATTGCATAAGGAATCGTAACTCTTTCAATTTCCTTAAGTAATTATGATTACAATAAGGAATCACGATTACTAAAAGTAATCATAGTTACTTTTTCTGCAGTAATTTTGGTGATGCCGTAAGGGGTTAAATAACACAGTAAAACAAAATTGACCTTTTTGTCTGTTGCATTAGATGTCTCTGTTTATTTTGAATAAATAGTGGACGCTGATTTTAAATGTACTGTTAGTTTCCCGTCATCAGCTCAAGTTTTTGAGATATTGTAATATACCTAATTTTTGAAGTTACTTGGATGTTTTTGTCAGTTACTTTGCAATTAGTGGGATTCTGTCACTCTAGCGAAATGGCATCGTCGCGGAGGACGTGTGTAAATAGCCTGTAGTGTTTTTGTTACATTTGTGGTGAATAAAAGTTTAGAGAAAACCGTCTCAAGATATCGGAATTTGTAAAAAACGCTTATTCTGACTACTTTGGATTTTAACTAGACACATGAAAGAAGACTTGGTGTCCTCATTAGGTGTGTTTCATTTTTGCTCAGGTTTGCCCAGGACACCAAGTCTTGTTTCATGTCTCAAGTTAAAATCCAAAGTAGTCAGAATAAGCGTGTGTAAATAGCCTGGAGTGTTTTTGTTACATTTGTGGTGAATACAAGTTTAAAGAAAACCGTCTCAAGATATTGTAATTTGTAAAAAATGCTTATTCTGACTACTGTGGATTTTAACTAGAGACATGAAACAAGACTTGGTGTCCTCATTAGCTGTGTTTAATTTTTGCTCAGGTTTGCTCAGGACACCAAGTCTTGTTTCACGTCTCAAGTTAAAATCCAAAGTAGTCAGAATAAGCGTGTGTAAATATCCTGGAGTGTTTTTGTTACATTTGTGGTGGATACAAGTTTAAAGAAAACCGTCTCAAGATATCGGAATTTGTAAAAACGCTTATTCTGACTACTTTGGATTTTAACTAGAAACATGAAACACCTTTTTTATAAATTCCGTGTAACGTGTCAAAATTTCAGTTTTATGTTTTTAAATTTTCTCACTTAATTTCAGTAATTTAGGAGCTAATAAATAGGTAACCAGTAAGTTGTTTTTGTTATTAAAGAAAGGAAGGAATATTAGAAAAGCTAAATTAAAGTAATATACAGGGCTATGCCTTCTTTCCTTTTGGTTTATTTATTTATTCATCAAGATCAAGCGTAATCACTTTCAAAACTTAACAGTACAATATACTTACTATAAGTAACATTCAACTATTCTAATTGTCTTTTTTGGCTAGTTTTCTTGAAATTAAAATATGATATATCATTTTACCATTGTTTGCACGCTTCAGTCTAAGATCACAGTTAGATCAATTTCAGGTATGCTTCTCTGAATCAGTGCTTTCTTCCCACTAAAACGAAAAGTAGAAAGGCATGTGAGTAGGGCTATCGTTTGGATATTATTATTGTTGTTACCTCACTTGACAGCTTCGATAAATTTCTAGGATATGTGACAACTGTTGGCCTAATTTCGAGCGTTATCTGCATACAGATTTATTGTATTTTACGAGTTTCCCCTGGAGGGCCCCCCCCCCTTTCTAGCTTAACCATGCTCGATCTAGTTTGTTTACATTGTGTCCGCCTAAATATTTCTGGTTTAGTTTGACCACCGTCAATTGTGGATAAGTGTTGCACTTTGTTAAGTGTTCTAGAGATAGTTTTAGGCTGGTTTCGAGTCAATTCTCCTAAAAATAATTAATATTTAGAACAATGTCATCTGTGTGTATATGTAAACATTGAGTTAGTTCTCACTACCAGGGCACCAGGATTTGAGATATGATTTGGAGTACTTACTGTGAATTATATGTATTATTTGGCAGTTTTATTCATGTTTTGTACTGTTTAAATAGCAATTTGCAATATTTTTTCTTTCTGACAGCCGTTTGTTTACTTTTGGTTCTGACGTCTATAGCTGTCATCAGATAGCGTGACTTTATCCAGACAGTAGTGCCAGCCTGCGACTTTGTCGGACACACCCATTTCCGGTGTAACTGCTGTTATCAAGGCCTGATAGCCTAGAAGAAAAACTCGAGGGTACGTTTTGGTAAAAATCTCCAAAAGTAATAAGCGGAATTTCTTCGGAGAGCTCTTAAAAAGCCTGTTTTGTCTTGAGGAAACTTTTCCTAATAGAATTGCATTTAACTTCGCCTTAATTTGGAAAATTCACGATAGTTTCATAGCTATTGCTTCCTGCGCATGCGTAGATTTAGAAAAGGCGCTGGTGAAGACTTCTGGTTTCGAAAATAAAAATCAGACGCAGATTAGACCTTTTACTAACTAGACACGTTTTGGGTGCTTGGAGAAAGTTTTTTTTGGGAAATTTCACTGGTTGGTGTGATTCAACCGTACCCTTTGTTAGGGAGTATCTCTAAAAAGACTCGTCGTGGCTTATGTCATTATTGGATGTTAGTTGTATGGCGTTTGACTGGCCACACTCATGGTGAGGAGGATTATTCTCGATGCCCACGTGCTATTTGATCAACCCCATTTAACATCGAAAGGGGTTTTATTACCACATGTTAGTTTGGTTTCTGGTTTATTTGCGTTTCCTGGGAGTAGAGCGGCCCTTCCTTACACCCGGCCCGATTTGAAGATCACAGCTACCCCAGTATTACCACAGGACTCCACATCTGTCCAGGGCTTCTCCCACCAAGGTTGACGTACACCTGTCAGCCCTCAAGCGGTTGTTGCTGGCCACCACCCCTCCGTAGAGAAGAGGCTGAGGCCTTACCAGCTAAGGAAACCGCAAGTTTTTAATCCATTTTTTTTATAATATCGACCATTATTTGTTGCTCGTCAATTAAGATGAATAGTAATAATAATGAGTGTACTTATCTAGAATTTTTAACTCGAGGAGCAACACGACTCTATTCTGTCCCCCCTAAATGTAAAATTTACTGTGTTCTGTATATAGTACCAATGTACTGATATTAGTGATAAATTTCATTGAATATTTCTTTTGTTTGATAATTAACTAATGGGAATCTTATCGTGTCCCATATGTTAGATTTAAGTCAAGGGTTATAATAAACAGTGTGCGAAGGCACTGTAAACTAGACGTGATCATGTTTGGGGATTGAGCGTGCACTGGTTATACCCCCTTAAAATTTATACGATAGTATATTTTCTTTTAATTTAATATTAAAATACCCATTTGAAATATATTTTCAAGTGATATTAACATCACTTCATACCAAATTTAACGGTTATTATGATTAATACAACCAATTTGTTGTTTTAAGCGTTGTTGTTTCATTAGATACTAGTATCGGAACAAGTGTTGGTGGAAGGCAGACGGCAGCCGGGGCTGGACAATTCGTGATTTTTGTCTTTCCTCGCACAACATCTATATACAGGGGCATGGTGTAAAACATTTAAAATCACGTGGCGCTCTAAAATAAACATCTTAACTCCGACCCATCTCGCTGTTTAAAAGCTGGCGGCCACCATTGTCCCCTGGAACAATTCGTTGCTAGTCTGTGATTAAGCTTGGCCTAGTTTGGTACTAGGGATCATTTTTGAAAATTCAAAATTATTTTTATCAATCTTAGGTTTAATATAAAATTAGCGTCGCATCCGATATCTTAAGACGGTTTTCTTTAAACTTGTATTCACCAGAAATGTAACAAAAACACTACAGGCTATTTACACACGTCCTCCGCGACGATGCCATTTCGCTATAGTGACTGAAACTCACTAATTACAAAGTAACTGACAAAATATCCAAATAACTTCAAAAATTAGTTATATTACAATATCTCAAAAACTAGATCTGATGACGGGAAACTAACAGTACATTTAAAACTCAATAGAGAAATCTGATGAAACAGGCAAAAAGGTCAATTTTGTTGTGCGGTATAATTAATCACTCGTATGTCCAAAACGAATTAAGTGACTGAGCTATTTCTAAAATGTTGGTCTATTTATGCTTAAGGGGGTTTCTACTTTGTTGGCTCAAAAATGTTTGGACTTTTTTGCTGCTAATTTAATACATGCTCTACTTTTAATCTTTTTTGCTCCTCGATGAGTAACTGTAACACCCACCACTGATTCCTATCTCTCTTTTCCTGATCTGGTTGGCGAGTGAGCGGTAACCCAGGAATACAGCTGGCGGTGACAAGAAAAAATTTAGCGTGAAGTCCGGAAGAGCCCCGTGTCAACTGCTTTTAAACCACCTATTAATTTAATCGACTTCTTAACAGTTTAATACTTACTGCAGAGGTTTTTTTGCACTAAACCCGATTTTCTATGAAATTTTGACTTTTGTTTAAATATTCTAACTATTTTCTGTTTTCCTGTTCCCTAACAGTAAAACGCAAAATTCTGGATCAATTACACTTTTATTTCCACAAATTACGGTTGGGAGCCACCCAAAATTACACTTTTCACAATTTTCTCAAAATTCACAATAATTTTATAATAATTCTAGACAATATCTTTGATTTTAAGCGCCCTTACTTTTTCACTTATTTTTCCGCGCTTTTTGTCATGAAAATTCGACGAGCCCCAAAACTTCCAACTAACACCGTATTATTGCATCGAGACTTTTGAACTTTCCCGAGGACAGAATCGCGATGAAATCCGGCAGGGATTACCCCTTACACTAGGTAAGCAATAACTGTACTGGCTCTCCAAACAGGCGTCTTCCCGCTTAAATAGCCAATTTTCCCATAAATATTTCCCCGTTTACGACCCCTTTCGTGGAATCGAGGCCAAAACAACAAGTTTTACGACCGGCTTCCTCGGAAAACTTGACGCGTGGGTAGCCTTGTTTTTCAACCAAACAAAGGAATTTGCGTTAATCATCAAGCTTTTATTACTTTTTTATTGCAAAGGGGGCTGTTTTTCCTCCCTTCTCTGATATTTATGAGTTGCAGGTGTTCCTAACATGTTCACAACAAAGCTATAAAATTATCTAGGTCATCATATTGTGCAATCTTTCGCAATACGGTAGCTAGTTCCATGTCTGTAAGTACGTCACGGGGCGTTTCTTTTCGTAAGCCAATCAGAAAAGACAAGGCACCGATTTCTTTGTCTTGTTAGGGTAATTAAAAGATTTTCTTTATTAAGAGGAGGAAGAGTTCACCATTTTGAATAGCAGAACAAAGGGTAGTTTTATTCCCCTTTAGAATGTTCGGCCAATTATAAAGTTAGTGAAATTAAATGAATTAAATTCATTACTCTCAATTGAATTTGAAATAAAGTGTTTGTTCTCTTATTCACGTAAGTTGATTTGAATAATTATTTGCCAATTTGTTTAAAGCACTTCATATGAAATCCATTTTTTATAACTTTTTCTTTGTATGAACGCTTCTTTACTAATTTTATTTATTAACTTTTCGTTAACTTGCAAATGATTAATTTATTTTAAACATTTCCCTTCGTGTTTCCCTGTCGTTTATTTCTTTAGAACTCCTCCGATTAATTTTTATAAATATAATCTCGTTTAAATATTTTAAAATTTTTACTTTCCTTCCTTTATTTAGTATGCGCTATCCCCTTTAAATAAATGCTTAAAGGCCGTGTCATTTCACCACTCCATCGACAAGTACATAATGTACCTTCTAAATAAAGGTCCGTTATGCTGATTATGTCGGTCCTCATTATATCATTAAATTATCATTTTAAAATTAACCTTTTTGAGACTTTATAATTCATTATAGCAATCAATTTAAGTTACAACGTTTTTATCATTTTATATTTTCAATTCTTTAAAATTTTCACATCTTTTCATAATTTACAACTTTTATTTAAATTTCTTAGCCTACTTTATTAAATTTGTCATACCCTCAATGTATAATTGTAATATTTTATCTTATCATTGTAATTAAATAGGACCTTGCACTCCTTTTTCTCTAATACATTTTTATTTTTCCACACATTATTTGAAACTTATTACGTTTTTACAATCCAGTCTAAATATCTCTCTTGACCTTAAATTTCGTATTCTACAATTCTAACTAGAATTCACTCGGCCTTAACTTCATTTTTACAATTCTGACTAGAATTCACTTGGCCCAAAGTTTTATTTAAACAATTAATCTGAATATATGTATCTATCACTACCTAACTACTTAAGGAATGTACGTATGGATTAATTCTTAAATGGTTAATAAATTTCCAGTATATCTAACTTGATTAAAAATTATTAAATACTACTTTCTATAACAGACTGTTATTACAAAACCTTTATAATACAACGTAAGTTTTTTTTTGTTTTTGTTTTTTTTATAGTTTTTATAATTTTTTTTTGCTTGTGTATAATTTTGTAGTTTTCTAAATTTTATTTTTGTATAAATTAGTTTTTTTTTGTTGTTTTTTTTTTTGGATATATAGATGTAAAAAAACTTTCTTTAAATAAGGAAAAAACTAAACCTACAGAATCCTAAACCTAATCTTACACTTAATACGATTGCCTAAATTTATATATAATTTTTTTTGTAAAAATTTTCCCTTACCTCTATGATTATATATATTTTACCCGTATGTTTTTGTGGCACTACTCGACCACACTCACTTTTACCTAGTCGCTGTCACTTTCTAGTTCGGCGGGGGTCCGCCGCAGCACCATCCTCAGGCCGTCGAGGAAGGCCACCTCGTACTCGGCGGTGGTCCACGATGGCGCTTCTCCCACAAGGCGGGGTTGTCCCCCTGCTGATCCATTGGAGGGACCAGGGACAGGCTCTGGATCAGCTTCACGGGGTGCTGGCTCCGCAGCATGGGGGGAGCTGGGGCATCTCCTGGCACGGGCTCGGCTGGAGGGGGAGACCCTTGGCATGCCTCACATTGGCGTGCCGGCCCCCTTGGTCCTGAATAAGCGCCCAGAAATCTGCCAGCCGGAAGAGATCACGATGGCCTGGCAGCGGTTGACAGCTTGGGCAGTCGCACCTGGAGGGGTCGTACTGCCGTCCATATTCCAGGGCCCATCCAGTCCTGAACATCTGAGTGCACCAGGGCTAGCCACATTGTCACGATGGCTCTATGGGGGAAGAACTCTTCCGGGCCGGGTTGGTTCTCCCCCAACTGGTAGAACAAATCCCGCAGACGGTAGAGTGCCATCCGCAGGAGGGTGTTGGCAACGGGAGGGTTCTCTCTAAGGAACCGCACATACGTTAAAAACAACACCATCCATTCCATGATTGGCGATAAAAAAAATTTGTTGTGCCTTATCTGGCCTATTTAACTGGTATATTAATTTATTTATTATTATTTTTTTCAGTTGTCTGTCTCGCACTAGAGGAAAACTTTTCTCTTTAGTGTACTGTCCCTGTTCCGAACTACTAAATAATTTCCGCACGCCCGATTTACGGTTTTGCTGGCAAAGAACTAACTGCTAAGTCCAGAACGGCCTGGTTCCTTATTCTAATCTCAAGTGGGCGTAATTTTTCTCAACTCATTCGATCTCTTTTTACTTTTAAAGTGTTTTTATCCCGTTTTATTTCTTTAAAACACTACCTATAAGCTTGCCCCTTATTAATAATTACCTTTGTTAATTAACAAGTTAACACTTTCTCCATTTCTCTAATGCTAATGTATACTTATCTTTTATGGACCCTAAAACTCATAAATGAATTTTCTAATTTATTCATCATAGACGTCAAAACTGGACCTTTTTTTCAGTTTTTTATAATCCCATTCTCAATTTCATAGACCTATTTCTCACATAATTAAGTAAACAGTGGCCTCTTAGTCCGCCTATGCCTCTATTTCTCGCACGTGAGTATTTTAATGGGTTTCCTAACAGCGGTTGCGGTCGAAAATTTTAGTCAAGTTTGTCGAACTAATAGCTCGTAGACAAGACGGTATTATTTTTCTCTTGATTGAAATTTTTAAATGCTTTGCTTTTTCGCTCTTTTTCTAGTCTTTAGCGGCGTCTATGGTTCTTTCCCGGCATCTTCTGGTTTCTAACATAAATATTTCTATAGGACGTTAATTAGGGTGTTCAGCGTTTAACATTAGATGGCTCTCCGAGTATCATCTTCAGCTTTTTAAATTCTTTCTTCTTTGGCGGTCTCATTTCGACTAAATAAACTCCATTTTATTTTCGGAACAGTAAGCAGGTCTCGTTGCAGAGAGGTATATGGTGTCGGTTGCACCATGTTGGTTTCTTTCACCTCCTTGTTCATTTCATTCTCTATGACAAATGTGACGTGTTTTTCCTTTTCAGTCACAGGGGCGCTTCAATGAGCGAATTGTCGGCTGGGTCATCACTGCTAAAATAAGTTTTAATATTTTCATCGGGTCTCTGGAAATGCATATGTTCCCGCTGTTTATGATGTAACACAAACAGAGTTAAGGTATCCCTGCAAGATGCTAAAAGATGTAATGAACAACCGCTTAATTTATGAATGGCTACTGCATTTATACACGTCTCTAATACAAATTTTATCATCCGAAAAATAAAATATATTCCTATGATTCCACTGGCCCATTCTCCTAAAATCGTAAAATATTTGTAAATTGTGCGAATCGCGGAATTAGCTAATTTTTCCATATCTTGTTTATACACAGTACATCTTGTCCTGCAATCCTTCGGACAATTATGTTATTTAACGCATTTCTCTCTAGGGTAAATAAAAGTTCATATTGAGCCTTTTTAATTTCCTTATAGGTATAAAGACCGCTAACACCAAGTTCTTTAATAGTATGAAATATGGCAGCTTCTTCTGCATCAACAAGTAGTTCTAATAAAATTCAATCTAATCAATTTTTGTTTTCTTATCTTCATAATAAACATTTTTCTTAATTTTTACTTGGTTTCCTAATTTTTTACTTGTATACATCTACAAGGTTTCACTTTAATTCTTATATACGTCTACAGGGTGGCTCTCCTAATATATATTTTTATTCTACTATATAATCTTCGTATCGCCGAGGTAATCTCACTTCTCGTGTGCGAGTACGCCTTTCTAAAAGTATTTCTCTAACTTCTTCGTTAGAGTCCGATGAAGAATCCTCACTTTGTTCTTCATCCTCATCATCATCATCGTCTTCTTCTTCTTCTGGCGGGGGTTCCCTCCCTTCCTTCCCGCCCATGTTGAAGGAAGTCATCAATTTCTTTTTGTTTGTCTTCGTCATGTTCTATATTCTCGGTTTCCTGTTCACGTGTGTCATTCTTTTTATCCTTATTTAGCTGTACTTTCTCTAAAGTATAGTCTAGCTCCTTACATGGATGGTTTCAATCTGTTGGCATGAACCATATGCTCTTTTCTTCCAATATATTCCTTAATTTTAAAGGTCACTGGTCCTTTCTTTTCTATAATTCGATAAGGACCTGTCCATTTATTGCAAAACTTCGTAGCAAGTTTCTTTCCTGGAATAGCTGGAGTGTAAAGGTACACTAAATCTCCTAACTGAAATTCTTTTCTAGTCCTCTTTTCATTTAGTTTTTCACAGCGTTGTTTAATACTTGTTTCTAAATTTATTTTTGCTAGTTTATGACCCCTATGCATTCTAATCATAAATTCACTCACGTAGTTTTCGAAGAGATTCTCTTACACTCAAGTGTATAGGAAGTTCCATATCGCGTCCAAATATTAAAAAGAATGGTGATTCTTTTGTTCCTTCATGCGGCAAATTCCTGTATGCCATTAAACAAGAGGGTAACATTGAATCCCAGCCATCATTGTATTCACTAACAAAGTGACCTATCATTGTTTTAATTGATTTATGGAAACGCTCAACGACGCCGTTTCCACTTGGGTGATAGGGAGTCGTTTTCAATTTTCGAATTCCCAGAAGTGTACAAATTTCTAGGAACATTTTTGATACAAACTGACTTCCACAATCAGTTAAAAGTTCTCTTGGCGTTCCAAAACGACAAATTATTTTCTCTACAAAAGCTCTAGCTACTGTCTCTGCTTTTATATCCGGCAGGGGTATACACTCAGGATAACGAGTTAAGTAGCCTACACATGTGTCAGTAAATATTTGTTGTTATTTTGGGTCCTATTCAAAGGTCCTACTAGATCTAAGCTTATTCTCGCCCAAGGTGTTGTTGGAATCGAGATTTCTTGAAGCTCAGCTGGTGGCTGATAATTCGTTTTTCTTAAACTGCATGAGCGACACTTTTCTACATAACTTATAACATCTTTTCTAATAGTTGCCCAATAAAAATCCCTTTGTATTAATTCTTTCATTTTCTTTTGACCTGGATGAGAACCAAATACCGAACTATGGTATAGTTGTAGAATTTCAGGAACTATAGCTGCAGGTGCCATTATTCGATCATGTCTTTGATTTTCTTCTCTATGTCGATATAGTATTCCTTCAGGGCTAAGATAATAATGTTTGTCTTCTGGTCCTAACGACGTTATTATTGTTAATAACTTTGGATCATTTTGCTGTAAACTCTTGAGCTCTTCCTTGCTCCATATCACATTAATCATCGGAGTAATATTTTCGTTTCCTTTTTCTTTCACGACTGCTATAATGTTTTCACTCGGATTTTCTTCTGATCTCAGACCAGCGACATACATACTTGGACTGCTGATATTTAAAGTTCCATTCATAAAATACATAGGTTGCGCACTATGGGCGAAAACTCTGCCACAGGAACGCATGCGCAGTTACGAATAGTCTTTTTACCGAATTCATCAACGACAAACCGATTCCAGTCGGTCAGCGCGCTCTCCTTGTTTAGATAACGTAGTTAAAAAAGGATAGTATTCTTAACCACGAGACGGGTTCGTCCGCCGGTAAATTCAAATCAACACAGCTTTATCTATGCAACAGAAAATATCTAGATCAGGAGCGGAGCAGCAGCCGAGGTCCATTCTCGGTATGCTTCGGTTAGCTTCGTACGAGTGGTTTGCGTGGGCCAGTGTTGCCAGATTTCGGTTATTTCTCCCGATCCCATGAATCAAGTACCAAATCTCACGATTTTTACCTTTATAGAAATATCAATCAGCGAATCTCACGACATTGATCTTTGCAAATTGCAATTTGATTGCAATTGAGGTTTGAAACTATGTTTCTATTTTTACATTGCACTTTCTCAATATAAGTAGTTCAAATAGTTCCAATATAATCCAAATGAAATCCAAAATCTGAATAACGAATGGCGAATGTCAAGATCCCACTAAACAATTTTGTAAACGATACCTTGTTGTTTTGGAAAAAAATTCATTAGCAAAAATAGCAGATGACTCTCTAAAATTTGCGGGTCTTTAGATTTGCTTTTCAGATTTTTTGCTTACCACACTCGAAAGCAGCAGTAGAGAGAACATTTTTTCAAATTTGTTTAATAAAAACTCAACTAAGCAACAAACCTAAAGTGAAAACAATAGAAGGCATTTTATATACTAAAAGTTTGTCAAGAGACAAAAATTGCTACGATTTTTGTATCACAAATAATACGATTAAAAAGTTAGGTTGTGGTCACGTATTTCATTCAGATAAAAATAAGATAGAAACTCCTTTCTTTTTGTTTGTTTTGTGTTAGTTTTACACTTTTATTCATAAAAAAATATTTCGTTTTTTTATAGCACAAAGTGATAGATATTTGTTTAAGTTTGTAAATTTGTTTACCAATATTTTGATATCGTAATTTTTTTTTTCAGTTTTATTCAAATAAATGATACTAGAATAAGATTATTTAATCCTATTATTTTTACTTCCGGTGCAATCATTACAGGCTCGCGATTTATCACGAATTTCGGCGGTTAATTCTGAAGCACTCTCAAGTTTTTTTTAATGACTTCTGGCAACACTGCAGGTAGCGTCAGCGCGTCTCGCTAAAGCAGTGTTGCCAACGACACGGCAATTGCCGTGTTTTTACGGCTTTTCAAACCGAAGGTACGGCCACGGTTTACTGTACTGCCGCGCATATAGAAACACGACTTTTTCGTTTAAAAACTCCAAACGCATACTTGGCCACTTATGCACGAAAAAGGCTAAATATGAAGGTAAAAAAATTAGTAGCATTTTAATTTGCCAAACAATCCGCCCGCCAAGTAGATTTTGAATCGCTCATTTTTTCGTGTGGACAGTTGACAATGTATGAATGAAACTTCCGTTATTCACCTTGAACTGTTATGTAGTTCAAGTTTCCCGTTTGACTTTATATGCTTTCTTTATAGACGTTAGTCACTAGACTAGATGTTTATGCATAACAGAGTGAGAGTAGCGTGATTAACAATACGAAACTATGTTTTATTTCATGGTAGATTTGTCACCCGTCATTCTTTGCTAAGGACAGTTCTTACTTTGACCCTTATGTCCTTCCATCCTTACTTCAACCGAAAATGTTCTTACGTCACTGTATTCGATAATGTAAATTAATAATAGGTACATGCACACTAACCCTAGGTACGTACAATCCGATAAAGTCGCCCATTGAATATGGAGTTTTTGTTTACTGAAGTTTCTCTAATTGTGGAAAATTAGATAATTTTAGTTTAAGCGACAGATTTTTTTTAAACAAATAAGTACACTTATAAATAGAAATATATGTATTAATGAAGTCGGAATTTAAAATTCAAAAAACATATTTTCCATTATATCACTAGTCCTTCGTATCCCAGCCAGCTCAGCATTCCCTGAAAGATGTTTCTGTGTAATGACTTGTAAAGTTCTGGTTCGTCGTTACAAGGATAAATATCGTTTAAGACAATAGAGGGTAAGGCAATGTTCGTGTAAATAAACACCATAATTTTACTAATGGGTTTTCTCTTTCTTTTGAGGGAATTCACAAAAGCAACTCAAATTAGACAACCGTAGTCTCTTATATTTTAAACTTTACTCACCGACAAATATTGGAAATGCCCCAAAAATAGCAATTTATATCTTGACATGACCACTGCCAGGTGTAAACATTTATTCGGCAGCATCCTTCGATTTTTCGAGTCTCAAATACTGTCCACACTTGAATTAATGTTGTAAGTTTATAATTCTCTAAGTTTTGTTACATTAAGTTGAACAGTCACTACAAAATTTAATAACTTTCATGGAGACTATCAGTATTATTGTTTTTGGGAGCCATTTTGAGGTTACTTGTCATTTCGTCCTGCTAAACGTTGCGTTCTACAGGTGTGCGCGCGAAGGTCGGCGGTCAGACCACAGGTTGCCAAGTTTCCGGTTTATTATCGCGGGAGTGGCTCTCCGAGTGGTGTTAGACATTTTAACATCGGAATATCGGGGATCTTAAAGGAAAGAGGCGAGATGGGCGATTATTTTGTAATCTTCCCGAGCTGTTTTGCTAATTTTGGGTGATGCATGTTTTGGCAAGGTCTGTAATTGTTTAGGTACAAATAGGAGACGGACTGATGACATCAGTATCGTTGGTGAAAGTTGCACTAATTGGCAAGGGTGGCTAGAAGGTTTCATTTTGTTGAGTTGCCTGCCCTGCATCCATAATTATTGTTCTCTAGCAACCACGCTGAATAACGGGTTGACGCGGGAGATTTTTGTAGGGTTAATTTTAGGGATGTTAAATATAGGATAAATGGTTGAACGGACTACAACAGGTGGTTGTAGGCAATCAGTCATTGATAGTATCAGTAGGGTTATCGGTTTTATAAGAATAGGGTTAAATAATTTGTGTGGTTGATCATATAACATTAACGTTACGACATCTACTTGGCGGAAGCTCTCTTGATCCTTCGAGACAATTCTTACCGGAGGGTTTGGTTCCTTTTTCCGGATCTGAGAACGTTCTTTTCAAGTGAGACGATTGTAAAGCTAAGACAAAACGATTTTCTAGTAATCCACTTTGTGGGAGTTGTAAAGCTAAGACAAAACGATTTTCTAGTAATCCACTTTGTGGGAGTTAAAGTTCTAGTTTTACCGGTGTTTTCTTAAAGTTGGGTGGTTGTGTTGAATTGGTTCAAGCCAACCTGAGATTTAGTTTCGTGTGAGAAAACGCAGCCGTGTGTCCGGGATAAATATTCGTCTCAACCGAGAGCCGCCATTTTACATCAAATCGGCGTGATTTTACAGACCGAGAGATAGTCCACAGGTAGGTTTTCTAAGTGTATTTGTCCATTAGTTTAGCAATGTAAATATTCCCTCCCTATGGAATATTATGGAATTTATTGGGAATTTTGTTCTTTTAAGGGATTCTCTGGTACCGGTCATTTACTTTGTTATCTGGATGTTATCATGGCGCTATCAACAATTGAACATAGGAGCCCTCAACTAATCTAAGGAGGTTTGAATTAGAGTGACTGAGTAAGTCCGTTCCTTTTATTTTATTTTTTTGATATTTCAGGGTGTCAATCCTGGGTTAAAATTCCGATCTCTACACTGTCCCGCGGTTGTGTGGCGAAGATTTTCCTCGCGTTTGAGGGGATTAACCACCAACGACGGTCATGGTTCTCTTTTATATCTTTTTATATTCATAAAACAAAATTTGGTTCTCTTTTATATCTTTTTATATTCATAAAACAAAAATAATAATGATAATCAACAAAACCTGAGGTATGTAAATAGCCTAGCGTGAATGTGACCTATTCTCGAACAATAACTCGGATTAATCAAATTTTAAATGCCATACGTTAGTAAAGAAAATTTTCTCCCCCTCCACTACGCTTACGTAAGCTGCGGACGGTGACTTATTGCGCCTGATAACACTGTGTCGTTTTATTTTTGTTGGGTACCTCAGTAATACTTTCATGAGTGTGCTATGTTTTACGGATTTATGATGTGTAGTTTAAGTGTCAGGTATTGTCTTACCTTCCTCGCTTAATTTTGGTTCGAAAAAAAAATAAACCAAAAGTTAAATATAAGCCTACTGGCCATTATTATAAATGGGCAGTATAATAATCACTAATTAAATTAATCTTTAGATTGTTACCTAAAATATTAATAATTAATAATTGATATATTTTATATTTTCAAATCACTAATTAAATTAAGTAATCTTCAGGTGGTTTCCTAAAATTTTAATCATTACTTAATATACTTCATATTTTCAAAGAAAAACGCTTCTTATTACCCGGATTTCTTTTGGGTGTCAAAAAGAAAAAAGAAAGAACGGAATATAAATTATTGTAGGACGATCAATCTAGGTGGCTTAGTTGAGGGAGCGTCCCTCGCTACTTCAGAGTTTCCGTTGTGAGTTACGAGGAAGAGATTATCATTTTCATGGTTTTGGTGGATAGGTAGGTAGGTTGGCACTGGTGAATTAAATAAAATCATGTGGCGCCCTCTATAACTTTATGTTTTAGCATACAGTACAATTAAATCTTTTTATGAACCTGGCCCTTCTCCACTGTTTAAAGGCTAGCGGCATCCATACAGTACATAAGCATTCGAAAATCTTGCAACCGAGAACTAGCGAGATACCTCTCTATATAATTGTCCTAGTAGCGTGCTAAGAGAAGTAAGGGTAGTCACAGACTGTAAAATGGGGGGATTTGATTCATTCATAATTGTTAATATATTTTAATTTTAAGGAAAGCTGTCAACAGTTTTATGAATATGCTAAAAATGACAAAGGTATTTTAACTGCCGCTGAGTCGAACAAAAATACGTGTTTAAATTTAAACCGTGAATAAAAAAATCTCTTCCTCCGCCACGGCTTTTATTCCCTGTCGGTTGGCAACACTGCCGCTAAATGCTAAGACGTGGCTCGTGCTCGTGTCGTTTTTAGTATCATTCTGGAGTTAGTAAAGGGTGTATCGAAGGCATGTCTCAATTTGGCGTCACGAAAAAGCCGTGTCGCTGTATTTCCACGTAAACATAATATTTACTTTGTTGAATCTAGACTGTAAAAGGGTTCTTGGCGGTGTGTCGGCCTTTTCGCTGATGGAAATCTGCTAGCAACCTTTATTTCGCTTTGCGATTGCCGGATCCATACAGCTGGCTTTCATAGTTTTAATTTACGTGGGTAACATCCATAGCTTTATGAAAAATATTTTTTAAGTTTTCAACCTATTACAATAAGTATTTCTACATGGACATCGGCGTATTAAACTAAAAATTTACTAAATCTTTCATAAATATGTGTACTATGCGAACTGATATACCTACCACCATACACAAATATTAAGACCCGTCCTGTAACCTTTTAACTGCGCATGCGTTCCTGTGGCACTGCGCGCGGTCGGAAAAGGAGTCATTCTTAGTTCAAGCGTTATTAGTTCAAGTATGTGTAAGTCATTGTCTCAGACGTGTAAGAGAATCCACATTATCATTCTGTTTTCCTGGCCTGTATACAATGGTAAAGCTGTACTCCATAAGAAACATAGCCCACTTTGCTAATCTCGAACTTGGATCCTTAATAGTCAGCAAATATTTCAGGGGGCGGTGGTCTGTCATTATAGTAAAATGTGTTCCAGTTAAATAATTGCGGTATGTTTTTACTGCAAATACAACTGCTAGGCATTCCCTTTCGATTGCACTGTAGCGTCTTTCTGCATCATTCAGCGTACGGTTTGAAAAGCCTATTGGAAGCTATGTCCCATCGTGAACTTGGGTCAAAATTGCCGCAACTGCTGAGACGCTTGCATCCGTATTTACTATAAAAGGTTTGCTGAAATTAGGATAGCGTAAAATTGGAGGTGAAATAAGAGCTTCTTTCAGGTGTACAAAAGCTTCTTGTTGTTCTGGTCCCCAGTGGTATTTTATATTTTTCTTTGCAAGCAATGTTAAAGGTTGACTTATTTTCGCAAAGTTTGGCACAAACTTCCTATAAAATCCACATAGCCCAAGAAATGCTCTAATTTCCCTAACATTTCAAGGAATGGGGTGGTTTTCAATTACTTCAGTCTTGCTAGGATGCGTGATAAACCCTCCTTCTTTTATAAGGTATCCAAGGTATTCTATTTCCTTTTGCATAAAGTGGCACTTAGTGGGTTTAAATTTTAAATTACTTTCTCTCATCTTATCAAACACATGCCTAAGACATTCCAGATGTGTATCTACGTCCTTGGAAAATACTAATATAACATCCAAATAAACAAGACATTCACTATATTTCAACTTTCCTAAAATATGATGCATCATTCTGCTCCAGGTAGCTGGTGCATTCTTAAGTCCCATGGCCATTTGTAAAAATTCATTATGATTATCAGGAGTTGATAAGCTGTCTTCTCTTGGTCATCAGGATGTACAGGCACTTGGAAATATCCCGACGCTAAGTCCATGGTTGAAAATAGAGATGCTCCAGACAGTTTGTCTATAGTTTCTTGTATATTAGGCAATGGGAAAAAATCTGTCTTTGAAATGGCATTCAAATCTCTATAATCAATGACTAATCTAAACTGTACATCTTCTCCAGGATGTCTTTTCTTTTCTACTAAAATCGCTGGAAAACTCCAGGGGGACTGACTTTCTTTGATAATTCCATCATCCAATAATTTTTGAATTTGCTTTTTCAAAATCTCTTGTCGGTGGTATGGCACCCTATATGGCCGTTTTAATATAGGAGGAACATCTTCCGTTATAATCCTATGTGTAACATTCGACGTACAACTAAGTTTCTGTTCAGGGCTTTTAAAAATATCAATATACTTCACAATTAAATCTCGCAATTTTATTTCACTTATTGCAGTAACATTATCTAAATGAAGTGTTTTCAAAATATCTTTAGTATATTTTTCATTTACCTTTCATATCATAAGCCCATTATTCTTCTCACTAGCTTCTACGACTTCTGTCTCGTAAACTCTTGCTATAATCATTCTTCGTTTTAGCTTAATTTGACTTTCTGTTACATTTGTTAACCTCAAAGGAATGGTTTTTCTTGTTTTACACACAACTCTAACAATGATGAGTCCTTTCGGAGCTTCAGTGATTGGTTCTAAACCCATGAACGGTGTAGAAACACTTGCCAATCCTCGTAAATTTGCAGGACAGATCGCATGTGTCATCGGGGGAATCACTAACTCTTCTAACACAGAGATAATTCAACCTTCTTCTAAGGACGCAGGACCTTTATTCTCATTGTCTCTACTTTCTAGACACTTATTAACTGTTTCGACAGTCTGAGAACCCATCTCTTTTTTCCATTGGAACCAGGACCTATATGCTCATAGTCCTTACCTTTTAAATACTTATTACAGGAAACTGGACCTATATCACCATAGTCCGTCTTTTCCATACACTTATTTTCGGAAACTGGACCTATACTCTCATAGTCCTTCTGTTACACACGCTTATTTTCGGAAACTGCAGTTTTCCTAAATGATGCCGGGAACTCTTCACATTTTTTCTTTGAATGTTTCTCAACTCCAGTATTCAGATGACCACTAATCACCTGAGAACTGCATCGCTGCGTTATTAGTGGTAACGCGGAACTATTTACGGAAGTAACTTTTGACATCACTTGTTTTTTTAAATTTTCTTTTTTATTTCTTAAGTGTTTTTCTCGTAGCTCCTTCACTTCGGCTTCTAACTGAGCAAGCCTTTCTTCCAATTTATTCGTCGGCTTCTCCTCCATTAAAGGAATAACACTGTCGAAAGCATCATACCTACAATTATTTCCCCAATCTATCTTGACTCCATATTGTCGCAAAAAGTCAATACCCAGAAGCATATCTGCTTGAAAACTATAATTTTCTATCACAACAAAATTATGTTGCACCACTATATCTCCAGGGAATGTAACTAAAACATTCGATACCCCTGACGTGGGTATATTATTCCCTTGTATATCAATTAATTTGACATCTGTGTCACTTACGAACCTCTTGGCAATATCAGGTTTTATCAGGGATATTACTGCTCCACAATCTATCAAGGCTAGGCATGGCTTACCATTAACACTAACCTTAATCACACTACACAACTTTGGGGTTCTTTCCTCAGAGCACGTAAATATCCCTACTTTATTCTTCTTGCTACTTATTGCCAACTTGCCTGATCGGCAGCCGAACTCCGGGGCTGAAACTCGACTGCGTTGGTGTTTAGCACCTGTTGATGCAGCAGGGCTTATAAATCCGACTTATTTTTCGAGGACAAGTACGAACCAAATGTCCAGGTTCATTACAATTATAACGTAGTTTCTCGAAACCTTGTCCGCTAGCATTCTTCCGCCTAGGACACCCACTACTTATGTGTCCAAGTTGATTACAGGAATAGCACGCACGGGTTTCCTTTCTTTACAATAATTTGTTGTATGCCCCTCTTTTTGACACTTAAAACACTTAAATTTATGGTTTCCATTTGATTTGAAGGGGCGGACAGCTATTCTCTTATCGTAGCTTTTGTTGACTGCAGTATTTGCGTTAGTAACCATTCTGCATTCCCTATTGCTTGTCGGATGAACCAAGTTTTCTATGGATTCTTCCCTTTCAGCTATCCTCAATTAGTTGCTCTAATCAGCAAAGTAGGAAAAAGATAAATATTTTATCTCACATTCAAGTCATGCGACCCCGGATTCTTGATTCAACTATTTATAGTAATCAAGCTGACGCAGATCCGACTAATTTAAATATTTTAGATGAGGTAATTAATAATAAAACTTTACTATATTTAATTAAAAAATCCTCTCATCCGGAAATAAAAATAAATACTGAAAATTTTGAGAAATTTAAAATAAATCACCCCTAGACATCACGAATCTAACTCGCCAGTCAAACGTTTTCACTCTACATTAATAGAGCATCTAAGAATTCTAAAACAAAAAGATAAAGAGAAATCCGTTACTGAGCTCATGCCATACGCAATAATTGCCTATAACAGTAAAATTCATAGTGTTACAAAACATACACCTCTTGAACTTGTCCTAGGTAACACCAACTTTAGAGACCCATTAGACTTAATTCCTACGTCATTCTATTCCGACTACGTGTCGTCACATAGAGATAAAGTAGATGCAGTCTATGAAAACGTTACAAACAAAATTAATGATGCTAAAGAAAGAGTTTTAGTAAAAACAAATATTAAAGGAGACGAAAATCCTGAATTTACAATAAATCAGAAAGTCTATCAAAAAACTCTCGCAAAGAAATAAAAATAAACCAAAATTTAGCGGATCTTAAATAATAACTGAGAAACTTAATAACATAATCGAATAATCGTGTTAAAATAAAAAACGCAAAATATCCTGATAAAGTAGAAATTATACATATAAAAGAACTAAAGAAACCCCTTGTTACAGATGGTTCCTCGTCCAAGGAGACAACCCCAAATACCACAACTTAAATCACAACCCAGGATGTTGTGAAACTAGCTTTTTCACAATGCTCTTTTGACAAAAATCGAAAAAACCTTGATATTAAAGTTAAGTTTTGAACAAAGTTCTTCAAAAGCCAATTAATTCTTCTGAAAAGCAGAGATCTTAATGAAATCTTAAGAAAGTTTTCAATAATTTACTTACATAGTGCTGTTACAACCATGGATTTATTAAGAAAGGATTCGATGTTCCGTATACTGTGAGCGTATCGAACGTGAAGCCTTATATTTGTATTTTGTTATGAAAACATCTTCCTCTAGAGGTACAGTTTACGAACTTTAAGGAAATACGTACTTGAACCAAGAATGGTAGTAGAAAGAGATAAAATAGCATTGGAGTGTTGGAGCTTAGAAGTGTTGTTGTCTCTGCTGGTTGCTTAGGAAAACGGCTGAACCTCGGTCTGAACACTCGGTTACACGCACGTCTTTGTCTAATGAACTAGAAAAGAAAAAGTGCGACTTATAGATTTATAAATGACCCTGAGCGACTTTAAATAAACCTTTAGAAATAATATAACCTATAAATAATAACACCTTTTAAATTAAATTTATTATTATTTAGCAGAAAAATAAAATATTTTAGGCCTTTTATTACTTTTAGTAAATCTCGTGATGCTTCTAACGTATTTTTGTACTAAAATACAAAGTAAAATAAGATGTGGCCAATGTTTACAAATTGTGTTTACAGTGTCGCTTAGAATGGTTTGTTTTGGCTTCAAAGAATGTTAAATCATCCCGTACCCATTCTTAATAAATCCATGGTTACAACAGCATTTCGTCTACTCGCGGTCTCGATCGCTGCCAAATAGGAAAAGTAAAATTCGACTACCCTAACAAGCCCCGCCCCTTTTCGCAAGATTCGGGAACATGAGTGACATTGGCTACTTGCCGTAAGATCGAGGCAAATTAGGCAGTATTACGGTGGCCATGGCCACGTAAGAAACTCCAAGAAATTCAAAATCGCCGAGAACTTCGAGAATCAGCATGCAGTAAGACGGAACATCCGCAGCACCGGTCGACCGCGGTCACCCATCTTCAAGACAGGAAGCAAATCAAGACTTCGGAAATGAAGCAAGAAAATTAAGAGACCAGGAGCCAGATATCAGCAGGACACTGCAGGGTCCGTAGATCTTCATAGTGTGCTTCAAGAGTCTCGTGCGCACCCGAGATATCGCGTGTCTCCTTCAAACATTTTGAGCCTGATTTTCTTCATTGATATCATCGATATATAAATTTTAATTTCAGACTTAATTTGGTTTGAACCGCTTGGTCCGGTGATGTAAAATACCTGCGAATCCTTCATGATCCCTAGTGGGCTGTCGATCATCCAGGGTACCGGTCAAGTGTGCAGCCAGCCTCGACTTATAAATGTCGAGTGAAGCAAATAAGAAAGAAACAACAAAGAAACAAGAAGAGATAAATTCTCGGTCGCATTTCAGGCTAGGCTACGCACCCAAAACGTTCGTAAAGCCGTCAACCCGGGTTGGGGAAGGCTAGGTAAGGGTGCTAGCCAGAATAGCCATAGTTCGCCCCATACTAAAGCAGCATTGTCCTCGAACTGGAGCCGGTGTGTCGGCTGTGGTGGGATTAGAAAATTCTTATTCTATACAAATCGTTGTCAAAAAATTCTTTGCGCAACGATCAGTCAAATCCGTTGACAAGATAAATTTCGTGTCTTCGCCAAGAACGGGATTCTTGTAGGGTGTCTGACCCAAACAGGTGCTCCTAGAGACCATTCGGGACCTGGGAAGCTAAACAAAAAATCAACATCGAAATTAAAGGACCTATACGCACCTTTAATTATAAATTTCACTTTGTAATTGTAATGGATTCAATTCTTCGTACAACTCAGCGATTTGGCCGAGCGGCTGGTTCTTGCTACGCGCATCTTGGGAGCGGCCAACCATAGTCCTCCCGCCCTAGCAACGAAACTTACGTCCAGCGGTGCCGCGGTTGTCGTTAACAGGAAAATTACAACGTTAAAAAAGAAGGTGAATGGGATTCACAAAAAGGTAGTGGAAGTTTAGGGACTTGGTAAATGTCTCTAAAATTAGTTATTAGTTATAATAGCTCAACATGCTTAGTGAGGAGCTTCACTCCACTAAGTTAAACTTGAAGATGGCGTGTTAGGGAAGATATCTTAGTTAAAAAACTTGCGGCTAGGGAGGGATGTTTTGATCCCCCCGACACTAGTACAGGGACAGGCCGAACGGTTTTACCTTGCTAGATGTTACGCGTAAGGCAGATTCAACCTGAGCACGCGTCATAGGGAAGGTGGTTTGAAGGAAGACAATTATTCCAAAAAGCTGTTAGGAAATGGACAACTTGCAGTGATCCCGTGACGGTTGGAAATCCGGTCCATTAGCGACAAAAACAGACCACAGGTCCTGTTCATTTGAAGTATAACCCGAGAATAACAAACCAACGAGAAGCGACAGCTTTGTTGGAACCTTTGAGTTTGCTGGGTCCATTTTCGGTGATTTTGGTCACACCATACCAACACTGCGCGAAAGTTGAAATGAGTGCGTCGGGCTGAGTTTCTATTAACACTGCTGAACCATTGATATAGTATTAGTAAGAGGGCAAATGTTTATTCGATATACCTGAATATAGGGTTTTTTGTCATGTTAATATTTTTTACAGGGTGTAACAATAAACTGCTGCAAAATAATTGCCATTAAATAGGCAATATCAGAATTTTCATAATATCCAAACAACATTTTCCCACACATTTGATATATCTAGAGATCATTCAACTTTAAACGCATTAAGGGGGGGGGGGTAAGGGTTTCAGCATAAAAAAATACTTTATTTGTGAATTTTTTTTAAAAGTATGGATTGAGCAAATGTATTGAAACCATTTGTACATTATTAAGTATACTTTTAACAATATCCTGTAATTTTTTCATGCGGAAATATTGAAAAACAAGCCGGTGACAGAGCTTGCCCCAGAACGTCTTAGAAAAATAACAATTTGCGGTGTTCACTATATCTCGGTCGAAAATTATCTGAAATCAAAAACCATTAAAATTTAGTCAAAGTATCATCAAATCCTCCCCCCAACGTTCTATGATTATTTGTTTGTTCATTTAAAAATTTGTGGTGGGCATCTAAAGTGTAAACTGCTATTTTCCACGAAAAATTCCGCCATTTTGTGGGTGGGAAACCCCCTTAATGTAAAAAAAAAATTTTAACTAAACGTTGGGGGGAGGTATTTTATATGTAGAAAATGTGTACCAAGTTTGAAATGAATCGGTCAAGTAGTTTGTAAATGGCAGTGAACACGGACTTTAAAAAAGTAGTTTTGAGACAAACGCGTTTAAAAGTGTATGAGCTAAAAAAGTGTAAGACATCTTCTGGAAGTGGATTGTAATTATGTCTGACATTTTCCACTCCTGTTGTGGCCAGAGCTTTTTGATATGGACACCACGAGTTCTCACCGCTCGGGTTGCTCGACAGCTGCACTGCCTTCCCGAACGCCCGCTGTTGTCAGAGCTATAGTGTTAAAGGACAGGAGACTAACTAGACAATAACTTCAAGAGTTTTGCTCAGATCGACTTAAAATTTTGGGAATATATTCTTTAAATGTTTAACAATAAGATAAGATAAAAAACAAAAATTCGATTTGTCGAAAGTGCAAACCCTTACCCCCCCCCCCCCCCCTAAACAAGTACACTAAATTTGTCTTTATAATAATATGCTTATGCATTATTGTAATTATTGTTTGAACTTACTACCTATAGAGGTATAGTCCTCTACGTCTAAAAAGGGTATAATAATAAAAATAAACGAATTTAAGGAAAATAACATTTTATTTTAAAGTTTATATAATAAACAAAAAATTAATTTTTACAAATGATAAATAATACAGTAGAAACTCCTACAAATGAGATAATATCTTAAGCTCCGGAGCCTTTTACATTTTTAGTTGATATCGGTAATAAAATAAGATATTTCGTTGATTTTAAATATTTGTCTTACCCCTCAAAATAAGAAAGTTAAAGGTGGTGTAATAATATAACCTTGTACAATCGACTATCGATATAATCCCATGGTTTCTTAAAATACTTTGTATAATATATTTACATAAAGCTTTAAAATTAGAAATCCAAGCTACATTCTACTACAATTTTAATAAAAAGCCCATTTCTTAAAATATTAATTTCAGTGTAAACTGTAATAACGATAAAGTCAGGTAATAAAGGCAAATGTTACTTGGAATATTGGGTTTATAACCTTCCTTAAATTCAATAAATATTTTCCAAAATTCCTGATTGTAAAACGATAAGGACATTGCCATATTTAATAGGGTTATGGACCCTTTCATAGAAATTTAGGCAAATCACAATTTGTGGAAAAATTTTATAATTTTGGCACACAAAAAAAGTTGCTATATCAAGACAAAACAATGTGTTTTTTATAAGAATTAAGCTCGCTGAAAAAAAATTGGTAAATTGAAATAAATGCGTACTGAAAATAAAATGTACATATTAATACGTAATGTACTTTTGTTTTCAGAGCGAAATCTCGGTTCATGGCATGCGATAGGCCAGATCTGTTAGACAAAGTGGACTAAACCTTATTTCTTGAAAAATGAATAAAAACTTATTTTGAATGTTTTGACTTATACTTTTAACCCTTATACCGATTTTCTTGGTACTAATTTTATCAATTTTTTTTATATTTTCGACAAGAAACCAA
Source organism: Philopedon plagiatum (assembly GCA_963971165.1). Lineage (NCBI taxonomy): Eukaryota > Metazoa > Arthropoda > Insecta > Coleoptera > Curculionidae > Philopedon > Philopedon plagiatum. Next base: position 52,874,904 of record OZ020192.1, on the reverse strand, counting down.
CAATATTGTCTTCGATCTTTTCGAAATAATTTAAACATATTTTAATACTTTTTTGTTAGTAAAAACAAAAATGTCCCGGTATGCCTATGGAGAACCAGGGTTTACTAAAACACGAGGTCACGCGCCGTCGCGTCGGCATTATGAAACGTGTTTTATAATAGGTTTTTATTTTGATCTTTACCTTCCTAAAAAAGCAAAAATTACAAAATTTGTTTCATTCAAAATCAATATTTTTATGGGGTTGGCACTTATACTCATTACAAATCAAACAGTTAAACATAAACAGCCGCAAGTTGACCGCCATATTAAAAAAATATTTTATTATTTGTCTGCTATTTAGTAAAGTGAAAATTGTCTGTTTGTATAATTCAATCACAGGTTCAATGAATAAATACATAAATAAAAATAACTCTATAATATATAGTTTATTATTTAATAACTCAAATTTTAATGTATGAGCTTACCTTTGACAGTCTTGTGGAAATGAAAAAGACTAACTCCAGAGCCAGTTTTTGAAAAACAGCCAGGAACTGCAAATAATATCCAACCATGTCTATCACATAAGTGCACACGACTACTTTTATTAAAAGAACGAATTTGGTAATTCGATACGAGCGAAATTACAGCCGCCAACGAACTAAAACTTCTGTACACTTTCGGAGATTAACATAAGAAAAGAAGCCGCCAAGCCGGACACCACAGTTGGAGCGTGCGCATTCAGAAAACGTTCGCGCGGAAGCCCAAGCTGTCGCTTCTCGTCGATTTGTTTTTCTCGGGTATAACGTAATTCTTGGTAGTTTGTTAAACTGGGATAATTTAACGTTCTTGGTCAAGGGAATCTTGCACCGTCAAGAAAGACAAGAACGGCATTCACAAAACGGTTAAAAATGGTTTCTTAGACAGGTAGAGGTCTAAGTTATAATTCCAGGAAAATTAAATCAAGTATAGTCAAGAGCCGTGGCTCTGGCTAATAACGACAACAAAGTGACCTGCATAATGAAAGTGACATTATGCGTGTCCTTGGTTTTCAGCTGAATAGCTGATCTCGATCATGACAAATCGCGCGTCGTAAAGGTACGCCCATATGTGCGCGCCTGGGGAGCGGACGACGAAACATAAATATTCTAGGTAGTCGGACGTCTTCAGATAATAGCGAATAATAATAGTCAAGTAAAAATAAGTGTTACGCGAATAGCGATTAGTCATTTAGAGTGTTGGGCATTAGACCGGTGTCTCCGTCATGGTCAGCCCAGACGCTCATAGAGTGATTAGATTTAGATCGGTGACTACGTCATAGTCAGCCCAGACGCTCATAGAGTGCTTAGCTTTAGGTTGAAATATTTACTATAGGAAAGTACCTGAACAAGAAGGTGCTGAACGTATCGATAATAATATTAATATTTTAAAACAAAACCAAGGAAATTTAAATAATTGCCTTAAATAAACAAATGGCACTTTTTAGTGACTCTATCGATAACTTTCAAGAAACTATTACGAATGTTTCGCATAATGAAGAAACTTTAAATTCAAAAGTTAACCAAATAATAGAAACTGTCAGCGTCGGATTGTGCCACCGGGCAACGGGGCAAATGCCCGGTGGGCCCTAGCCTTTAGGGCCTTTGAGGCCCGTACCCGCTACCAATATAATAAAAAAATATGTAAAGAATAAAATAGCGGAAGAGGTTAAACAGGCTAAAAAATTTAGTGTACAAATTGACTCTACCTAAGATGTGTGTTCGGGAACAGTGTGCTATTATTGGCAGGTACGTCTACAAAGGTGAAATAAATAAAAGAAATATTATTTTCCTTATCCAATTTACAAAAATCTAGTGGTGTAGAACTCTTTAAAACACTTACAGACGAATTAAATAAATTTAATTTAGATGTATCGGACATCATTGGGTGTTCTTTTGATGGGGCCGCTAATATGTATAACGGCTTACAGGCTAAAATAAAAAATATATCAGAATTTTCTGTATATACGTGGTGTTACGCACATGTACTAAACTTAGTAGTTTGTGACAGTACAGAATATTGTGTAAAATGCAAAAATTTATTTGGGTTGTTAAATAGAACTGGGGTCTTTATAAATGAGTACTATCAAAGAGACAAGGTATGGAAAAGTTGCCTAGAAAATTAAACGCGTCGATTAAAGAAAGTTTGTAACACTCCTTGGTGGAGTAAACCTAACAGTCTTTATTTGGTAAAATTGTCGACCAAGAAAATGAAGTTTATTCAAATCTCTTAATTGTCCTACATGAAATATCTATGAGCAATTAAGCAATGAGTTTGATGCCAAAACATCATCCGAAGCCAAAGGCTTATTAAACGCTTAGGCTAGTTATGAGATTTTAGTTCTGGCCTCGACCTTCTTTGTCCATTTTTTAAACATTTTACACCAGCATCAAATTACTTAAAAACCAAAGGCCTTGACCTTAATCGTGCTTTCCACTTAATTAAAGATGCAACACAAGAAGTTGAAAAATTGTATGAAATGTTTCCAGAAATTGTATCTAAAGTAAATGGTTTTATAAGATCAGTAAACAGAAATATCGAATTTGACAAGACAGACATTTACGTATATTGAAACGGAGTTTTATTTAAATCGAATCAGGAAATCAAAAAAAAGTGAACAGTGTGACGACATCAACATGATTTACAGACACGGACCGGACAAAAATTTGACATTAAAGTGTATAAATTAAGTATTATTAACCAGGTTACTCAAAGCCTTAAAAATAGGGATTTCAACCACCAAAATACCTATAAGCATTTTATTATTTCGACCCACGTAATTTTAAGGAAATTAAGAATGCACCACCTGAAATATTTAGGTGCGAGTCTTTCATGACAATATCGAAGCTGGCGGAACTTGAAGCGTCTTCAATCAAAAATGAGCTTGTCAGCTTTGCAGCTAACTTTGGTAATTTAAAACTTTTAAAAGATCGTTCATCACCAGAGCACGATGGCAAACGTGATGCTGAAGATGCTTTGAAACCTGTTAGCAGCGATGATGAAAATGAAATTGAATGTGTGTACTGATTTAAAAAACACAAGCATATAAATGAGACTTGTTCAGTCTGTTTTGAGTGTTTTTTAAATGTGTTAGACAAATATAATCTTTATTGTGCAGCATATTCTAATTTATATATTGCTTATAAATATCTTCTTACCCTCTCCTGTGACAGGTCATTTTTTGTCACAGACTCAGTGTTTGTTTTAATAATTGGTTTATTCACGAACGCCTGTTTTCTTAGTTATTTACCTTCATTGAGAGGTTTTATTTTCGTTCTTCCACTATGTGGCCCCCTTCCCTTGCTTTCCAGGCTACCCCCTGGGGGTGTTGATTGCCCTTTTATCTGGTCCAAATCGGCTTAACATGAGCTTGTCCATCTTTTGTAGCGGGTAGTTCGGTTTAACATTTCTCTTTGTTTGGGCCCTGAGATTCGTTTTTCTGCGCCTTGCTTAGAGTTCCCCCTGAGTACAGACAGTCCCTCTTAGTTTATTTATGTTTACATGCTAAGAATAAATTATAAGGGGATACCTACATATTTTCAGACGTTTTCCAGCTGTCTCGTCATTGGATGGGATTTAATCCTAGTGTCTTCCCACAGGCATGGTGCTCTGTAACATTCGGCCTTCCTGGTCTCGGACCTTATTTTAGAATTTATCTTACTTTATTCTTATTCTCGGTTAATCAAGAAATTTGTGTTGAAGTTTGAAACAGCTGTGGGTGTATATGTTTCCGCCTGCCGGAACTGTAAGGCAGGACAATATCAAGTTTAAGTACAACAATATCTAAGTTCGGGCCGCGAGGTCGATTCACGCAGCGCTTTCGAGAGCCGTCGATTTGTGAACACAGCGGCTGCAGTGAGGCATTTTCGCGTGGGTTTGGCAGGCTTTCGTTGCTATTTTGTTCAAGCCACCGGCGTAGGCATAACTTTCTGTATTTCCGTGACTTTATTGTTTCACGCCAGGGGTCTCTGTACAATTGTAGCGTCTTTGTTTGGTGGCGTGGCGACAATTGGGGTGGTCAGTGCAAGACGGAAATTCTTCGGAACCATCTTGGATATGTGTCTGTGGTGGGAGGAAGTGTCATATGATTCTTCCGACACGAGGCATAGGCCGGTCACTTCCACTCTACCCTTCGAAGCAATTGTTCCATGGTCCCTATCTTAAAGTTTCAGTTTTGAAATTCTAGTTTTTTTGGATTAAAAAGTCAGGGACCGTGTTTAAATTCTTGAAGAATTTGTTTCTGCAAGACGCAGGATATTTTTGGGCGACTTCGTTCGAGTCCGTTTTTTTTGTCTACCCGTAGACGCCATGTGCATGCTGAAATTTTTCAAGTACTAAGGATTTCTTTCTTTATTTCTATCAAGCCACGAACATCGGCAACAGTTTGGAGGTCCAAACCCTGTGGTAACCTTTGCTGTGTGGTGCCCTTTTGCTGCCTGTAGAATTTGAAAGTTCAATCCCTCTTTATCGTTGAAGGGGTAAGTTAAACCTTGAAGATTTTTTCGCCCCGTGTTTCTCTAATACTTAATAATCGTTTATTTGTTTACGCCCATGCATTATAATTTAAATTTTAGCGGACAATAGTTATCGAAAATTCTGCTTCACAATCTTATTCTCTCAGACTAGTTTTTTTCCGGCTGCTCGGTGTGTGCTACATCTTATTTTGAATTATAATAGCTGACTAAATTATTACTATAATAACCAAGTCGCTCAACTGCTTTATTATTAGTATTACATTATCTAATTTGCATTCTTTTGAAAGCGTGACCATATTTTTGAAGCTTGAATAGTGTGAAGTAAATTTCATATAATCTGTAAGCTATGTTTAGGGCCTCTTTATACCAGCTTATGGGCCAGCGGGAACAGCTAAGCTTGGATTTAAATAGTCGGTCGCCCACGTAGAATGTAGACTGTTTTTATCAAGTTTTTTTATTGACGTTATCGCAAAACACATACAGGAGTAATGGGGCTATCTGATTTTAATTTAAAACCGTAATTAAAATGTGTACGGGAGCTTGGGGTCTTACGGGATTTATTTTTTATAAGGTTGGAAATTGTAGATTTATTTTAGCTTTCATTTATATCGATTGGTTTAGTAATATTTTATTCTTTCAGAGGGGTTAGTTAGCCTGCTATTTTACTTTCAGATTTGTCATTTGACCAATGTTTTGGGTAAAGTAACTTGTAGCCCGTACACATTTTACATCTATTTATTATATCGTACCGCTTGGAACTTAGGGTAGTTTAGTTGCATAGATGCTATATAATTAGTTAAACCTGCTTTTGTTGTATCGTATTATTTGCATTGGGGGAACCTAAAGTAGTTAATTAGTTGCTTGGATAGTACCGATATAATTGTACATAAGCGGTGTATATTTTGATTGTTTATATTTAAACTGTTTCTCCCTCTCTTCATTTTAATGACTAAAATTTTTCTGAAGTCAATTATTATTCTTGTGTTATCTTACATTGATTCGCTTTATTTACACGAGTAGTGTTAACGCTTAGCTTTTGAGTCAAGCTACTATAGGGGTTTGAGGTTTTAATTATTTTACTTTTTTTTGGCTTCGCTTAAGCTTCTCTTTTACTTTGAATATTACTTAAACGTTTTAAGTCAAGCTAACTGGGGTTTCATTTTTAGTTATTTTTACTGTCTTCGCTCAAGCCTTTTGCTTTGTTTATACCTGTAATCTTGCGTGAACTTGTGATTTAATTATCAATTATTTTTATTTTGTTGTACTTTTATTATTTTTATTGATAATGTAAGATAACATAATACAGTGTTAAACTGGTCATTTAGTGAACACTTAGTTTTTGTAAATATTAACGTTTATCAGTAAAGTAAATGAACTTTAAAATTTAGTTATCGATGCCCTTTAGGTAATAATAATTTATTTTGTTTATTGACATAACCTTTTGTTTAATATTATCTTAAGATTGCTTAAATTTTGCAAGTGGGTTTTAATCATTACTTTGTCTTTTTAGTAACCTTTTTTTGATATTAACGTAGCTTCTTATTTTTAAATATTTTTCTACTTACCTAAATTTTGCATTTGATTTCAAGCCACTGGCTTTCTCTTTTATTATTGACATTTTATTTAATATTCTTAAATTTTGCGGTTTAATTCCAGTAAATTGTTTCTCTCCAAATATTAACTTTTTCTATTAACGCAACTTCTGATTTTTATTTTTAATTATTAACGTAACTTCAAATATATTTTTTTATTGATTGCATTTGAACTACTGAAACTACTGGGAATTGTTTTGTTCCTAGGGTCTTTGGTAGGGGCCTCGAACCTCCCTACTCTTCCGCAGGGGCTAAGAAGCACCCCTATTACTTTGTCGTCCGTAGGGGCTAAGAACCATCCCTATTTCTTTTTCTCTGGGTGTGGAGCAGCCACCCTATGTTTTTTTTGTATGTGAGGACAGACTTCCTCACGATGTTTTTTTGTAAAGTTGATTCAATTATTTTGCAGGGGCAGAAATCGCCCAACTTTCAATTTCCTTTTATGTACCAACAACAACTGTATTTTTATATTTTGTACAAATAGATGTATATAGGGTAAAATTCATTACGTTGTTTTATTCAGCTCACTGCGCCATATGTTTTTATTTTCTATTATGAATAGCAGGTTTGTTGTGTGAGAAGCAGGTCCCTAGACCAACTAGGCGACTTCCAGTTTGCGTCGGTGTAAAAAACTGGTGGCGTCCAATAGAACCTACCCAGCCTAACTGAGCTGAGGGCTAATTTGCAACGCGCTCTACTACACCTGCTTCCCTCAGGACACCCTGTTGTTCCTGTGTTTTCTTTAGAGTACCTTTCAGAGTTATTTTTAATGTTCTTTCCAAGATATAAGCGGTAAGTACTTGGTCAATGATACTCATCATAGTATCTTTGACGGTCTTTAATCAAACACTTTTTTTTTAACAAAGTGCGTCGCACTCCTTTACCCAAGTGTCGTGTGGGAGAGTTTTTAGTAAGCTAAAAATTATTTTAAATAGATTAAGGTCACTACTGGGACAGGAAAAGCTATAAGCATTTCTAAAAATGAATGTAGAGTTGGATTTAATCAAAAATTTAGATTACGATATCAGTGGCGGCTCGTGACTTTTTTATTTGGGGGGGGGGGGGCACAAATACAAATCAATAAATAATAACTACTTAAAAAATTGTAAAACAGTCTTTTATAACAAATATTGCACTGCGTTTATTTCTGATTCCATTTTTTGGAAACGGCGGATCAGGAAAACCCAAAAGTAAGAACAAAACAAAATACACAGTACTAGAATTACTAGTAATACTACGCACTAATGCACTACTAATAATTAATAAACTATTTAAATAAAAAAAATATCCCTCAACTGATCACAAAAAAAAATTATTAGGCCTTCACGTGTTAATATACATAACAAGAAAACTAAACACAAAATTGTGCAATAATCTCTTCCGCCCGCCGCGCCAAGGACAACGCCGCTCGAAATCCAAACAATAAACAAGTGCTAGGAGACACGAAATATTGTGCCCATCGAGATGCCGATAGAACGCGATTTTAACCCTAATAATTCTCCAATGCATAGACCGGCGTCGCCACCAAAATTGATGATGAAATTGGGACAAATCTGCTGTGTCCCCGGAGATAAGTTTTGATCGCCGGCGGTCGCGTTCGCCGCTGTGTGACATGCAAGGAAAAAGGTATTGAGGCGCGGCGGTGTATAATTTCTTTTTGCCTTTTGATAAAAGATTTTTTATTTGTCCAAAATCTAGAGTGGGCACGTGCCCTTGTGCCCTTTAGGACCAGCCGCCACTGTACGATATAATAATCGACACTTTATCCAAAAAGCTAAAAAGGCTTTCTCCAATTCTATTAATTTGAAAAAAGTTCCGTAATCTGTTTTCCGTTTTTTGTAGAATTACCTTTTTGTTTTTATGGAATAGTGTTGGCTTTGTGTAGTGTATTTGTTTCTTATAATGTCCTTATCGTTCTATAAAAGTTTCTTTACTTTATATAGGTATTTTATTGCATTATTAAAAGATACATTTTTTAAATTTTTGAATAAGTACATCTTTTTTGCAAAGCCTCTGTTTTTATAAAAAAAATAAAAATAATTGTTTCACTACCGACATTGCATTTGATTTAAATATATTATTTTTCGTCAGAATTATAATTTCATTAAATCTGCACAGCAGCGTTGGGGTATAAGTTCAGACATTTCGCTTCTGTGGTGGGGCCCCCATATACCTTTTGCCCGGTGGGCCCTAAAGCTGACAATCCGACGCTGGAAACTGTAATAAAGTTAAAATCGATGAAACTAACCTTTTTGAATGTTTTCGAATTCATATGATGCTTTCACAAATAACTACCTTTTACCAAGATATCTATGATATCTTGGAAATGTCGAAACAGCAATAACTTTCGCAAAATTAAATACCTTTCATAATACTATAATTAACATAAAAGAATTTCTGGTCGAACTTGAACTATTAGATAAAAAATTAACTTTTGAAAAACTGCCTTTTGAAACGACTCTGGAAAATACCTTAAAGTTAGAAACTACTCTAGAAATAAGAAGTTATGTAAAAAATAACGAACTAATTTTTGTAATTGAGATTCCTTTAGTAGAAAAAAAATTATAATTTGTTTCAGTTATTTCCTTTACCCACCATGTATAAAAACTATCATAGAATAATTATTGCACCAAACTTTGAATACTTATTAATAAATGAAAGAAATTTTGGAAACTCTAATCAACCATGTAAAAGTACTTCTGCTAACGATTATTTATGTAATCATATACATTCTGAAACCTTTTATAAAAATACCCCCTGTGAGGAACAGTTATTAAGGTATGAACATAATATTACTAATTGTAATACCCTGTATGTCAGCATTGTTAATCTACAACTTCAAAATACTGATGACAATAAATGGATTTTGGTAACCAATAAAGATTTAATAGGCAACGAAATATGCGGAAATACACAAAATAATATACTATTTAATGGAACTTATTTGCTAGAATTAAGCTTTCTATGTAGTTTCAAATTAGGATACATTATTATTAAAACTTATAAACATGTTAAATATAATTTTAAGAATATTCCTTTGCCAAATATTAATACTAATTTAACCCATAAAATATTATATAAAGAAGTAAAACTGCTCAATTTAAATAATATTAATTTTAATAAACTTAATCAAGAACAAATTAATATACAAAAATAAAAAAATTTCAAAAAATTTAATGAACCTATCTATTATGATAAATAAGTATTTGGACAGTTTTGCTCTATATTATTTTAAGTATAATAATATCATTTTTAATTTGGAAGTATCTACGACATATCTATTTAAAAGTTACAAAGAATAAAAATATTGAAAATAATTCAATTATAATTTAGGTCATAGAAACTTGAAGGTTTATATGCCCTTCTAAGGGTGGAGGAGTTACATTCTGTATAAATGCTTATGATAGCACTTTTCGCCACTCCTTTTCTATGATAAGAAATGTTATAAATATGACTAGAATGCTTTGTCTCGTTACTTCTGTCGTGACTAGCTAAACTATTCATTTCTTTCATCCCAAAGAAATTCGTTATACTTGAGGGTTTCCAAGTGTCTTTCTTAAAATAAAATTATTTTTTTAAAAACGCCGTCCCCTCGGATCGACGTATAACTTGCGCTCTGTTGGATTCAGGTTTGCAGACAAATTTTATAACTTTTGATCTTTTACAGCAGCTAAATTTAAATACTTACAAAACGAAATTAGAAATTGGTGGGATCGGTAATGTTATTACTCAGGTTAACAACATGGTAGATATTGCTTTGGAATCAGGAAAGGATAACTGCATGCTACAAATACCATGAGCTGTTTTATACAACATTACTTGTCAGTAGCCTTGCACTTTTGTAGATACTAGTAAAATGAAAATTCCGTTTAATATTGAATTATCACTTCATAATCAACCCGCAAAAATTGATATGTTGATTTCAGCAAATGTTTACTTTGATTTATTATTGCCATGGTTAATAAAATTAGGTTCTGATTTAACTATGTTGCAGAATACCAAATTAGGATGGTTGATTTGCGGCAGAGCACCAACAATGGGGCCCAATCATACAAGGGCAGTTACTCGGGTAAGTAACTATGCTATATTGAATATTTCTTTGTTTAGTAATAAATTGGATCATGTAAATGAAATAATTCCTAGGTTTTGGCAGTTGGAAGAGGTGTTCAGCAATCGGGTTTTATCACCAGAAGATAAGTTGTGTGAGCAGCGTTTTACGGAGCGATTAGACAGTTCAGGTTGATATTCCAATGCAAACTCATGATGATTTTCAAAAATTAGGAAATTCACTATCTGTGGCTACAAAAAGGTTTTGTTTACTGGAAAAAATATTATATTAATATATATTTAATTAAAAAGGATACACATTTATTTTTGCAGTATAAGGATTTTATCCATGAATATGTAAATCTTGGTCATGGGAAGGTTGTCAATATAAGTCAGCAAAATAATGGACCGCAACAAGTGTTTTTGCCACATTACTGTGTTGAAAGGAAAGCAACAAGTTCCACAAAATTAATGGTGGTTTTGATGCTTCGACACAAACGTCCTCAAGAAAATCTCTTAATGACACCATGTTGAAAGGGCCTATAGATCAGTCTGAGTTATACGATATCTTATGTAGGTTTCGGTTCTTTCACATCATCACTGCTGATATTCAAAAAATATACAGGAAGGTTCAAATAAATCAAAGATTCTTAAAAAAGATTTTATGGCGGGATAGTCCACATGAGTCATGCCAATGTATCGAGCTGCAGACAGTCACTTACGGAACAAAGGCAGCTCCATATTTGGCGACGCGCTGTTTGAATGAACTAGCTAACAATGAAATGCCTAATGACCCATTGACCGCAAGGGCAATTTTATAACGTTATGTTGACGATATTCTATGTGGGGCTAACACAAAACAGGAACTGATAAAGTTAAGGGATGAATTGATAAAAACATTAAATTAAGCAGGATTCATCTTGGACAAATGGTGTAGGAATGATGTACTATTATCTGAGTCTTTCGAATTTGGAAATCAGGACATAACTGTTGACATTTATAATGAAAAATATTCTAACAAGGTTTTAAGTTTGAAGTGGCGTCTTCCCCAGGACACTTTCAAAGTCTCCGTTTCAGAAAACATAAAAACAACTAAGGTCACAAAAAGGCAGATTTTGTCAAGCATAGCGCAAATGTTTCACCCCTTGGGGCTAATAGGGCCAATTGTGTTGGTTTTTAAAAAATTAATGCAGGAAATTTGGGTAAGTAAGATAGACTGGGATGACGAGTTACCTACAAACTTATTACAAAAATGGGAACATTGTCAAGTAATTTTCCTGAATTATCGAAGTTAAAGATTCCTGAATTGTCGAAGCTAAGGATTCCTCGATATCTGTTTCTTCCGATGATTTAGTTGAAGTGCAGATACATGGGTTTTGTGATGCGTCACTGGCAGCATACGGAGCATGTGTTTACATAAGAGGTGTTTACGGTAATCAGGAAATAACTTGTAATCTTTTATGTTCAAAATCGCGGGTGGCGCCCCTAAAAACGGCAAGTCTTCCTCGCCTCGAATTTTGTTGGGCATTACTTCTCTAACGTTCAATACATAAGGTTTCGTCCGTAATTTCAATAAAGGTGTCCAAAACAGTTTTATGGACTGATTCAAAGATAGTTGTTTGCTGGATCGACTCTTCTCCTACGAGATGGAATATTTTCTGAGATTCAGGAACTTACGACAAACTATGAATTAACAAATACTCATTGGTTTCATGGGCCTGAATTTCTTCTAGATTATAACTGGAGTCTTACAAGAGATTCTTCTGAAAATTATGAAGTAGATTCATTGCATGAACAAAAAAAGGTAGAGCTTACACAGGTGACTGGAAATATTGGGATTGATTGATCAAGATTTTCTAACTATTCGCGTTTACAGAAAGCAATAGCATATTGTTTCAGGTCTATACACAACGCAAAGAAAAAAATCAGATAAAAAAGTAGGTTCTTTGACTATTCAGGAGCTTAAATATGCTCATGGTAAAATCATTTAATCTGTTTAAAGGCAGAGTTTTTCCAAAGAGTTTGCATATTTAGAATTACAATCGAGGAACGATACACCAACTTGTGGTGTTTTCAAAGACAGCAGTCTTTTTTAAAGGTTGGGGTTGACTTTGGTGGCCCTATCATGGTAAAACAATCCAGACTAAGGAAATCTCTTATTTCGGAGGCTTATATTGCGCTTTTCGTATGTATGGTTATGAAAGCAATACACATAGAGTTGGTTTCAAGTTTGTCAACTGAAGCATTCTTCCTGGCTCTAAAATGTGTTATTTCCCGTCGTGGTAATCCTATTATAATCCATAGCGACAATGATACTAATTTTAAAGGTGCAAACAATCGGTTAAGGGATCTTTATTTAATTTTTAACTCTCAGGAAGATACAGAAAGCATTAAATCTTTTCTGTCACAAAGGGAAATAGAATGGCACTTTATTCCCCCTAACAGCTCACACTGGGGTGACCTATGGGAGGCGGGAATTAAATCTACAAAGTATCACCTTCGTAAAATCGTTGGTAGTAGTTCCCTTACATTTGAAGAACTGACAACTGTTTTCCAAATCGAGGCCATAATAAATTCTAGTCCTTTAAGTCCAATGTCATCAGATCCGTCAGACTTTAACTGTTTAACCCCTTCTCATTTTTAATCGGCGAACCTTTAACTTCCAACCCTGAAAAGGATGTCTAATCTAACCTGCCAGAAAATAGATTATATTTTTGGCAAAAATGCTGTAAAATCCAACAGAATTTTTGGAAACGTTGGCCAATCGAGTAGTTAAATCAGTTGCAAAACCGACCAAAATGGTTCTCTGCAACACAAAACTTAAAAAGAAAATATGGTAGTTTTAGTTAAGGAGGATAACGCGCCTCCACTAAAATGGCACTTAGGTCGGATAGTGGAAGTAATTCCGGGTTCAGATGGAAAAGTCCATGTGGTAAAAGTACGTACGAAGGAACGGGTGCTCACTCGGACAATAACAAAATTGTGCCCATTATCACATGAGTTAGCTTGAAGCTATTGCTTCAACGGGGAGGAGTACGTATGTGTTTGTTTCTGTTTCTTTTGATTTAGTGGTCTACATTAAATTTAATATAATATTACAATATTAAATTCTATCTGACCCTTGTTGTTATGAATGTCTGACTGCAGAGATTCAATATCTTTTTTTAGCATCTCCATATCTTTTTTGGTGTTTATTTCAAAATGATTGAGTTTTTCTTCAAAATATTTATATACTTATACCTTAGAACATATAATAAAATAGCTATTGTGTCAAAAAACTAGAAACGTAGCTTAACTTTATTAAAAATAAAAATAAACTTATTCAAAAACAATAAAACTAGAAAAGTAAAAGTAAACACTAAATTGGCGACTCAAATTAAGGAAGCCAGCTGCAATCAGCTGATTTTTAACGGGGAAGAAGAGCTTATTAGACGACAAAATTGACAAAGATGCCAAATAACACGATAGTAAAGACAAAGACGAAACAAAAACATTCCCCGTTATAGTTAGCAAATTGGCAGAAGAGGACGCTACGTTCTTAATTATTTGAGTCGCCAATACTGTCGAAAACGGCAGCATCGCGATTCGCTCCTCGCAGCAGCAGAAATTTAAATTACGAAGAACACTATATACCTGTACGAATAATAATAATATATTATATTAAATTAAATAATCGTTAGCGCTCCTAAATTTGGATCTTTTGTTGTAAAAGCTGTTTTTTGAAATTGGCTGTATATCGCGCCAACAATAAAAAGAGCGTTACCACAGTAACTCTCGATGGTTTTCATTGAATAATTTTTTAATGTTGTGTGACATGAGTAAAACGAGAACCAATATAAATTTTTGTTAAGTAGTTATAAGTAGTAGTGTTGTTTATGTAAGTGGTCTGTGGTTTAAATAAATTAAGCCAAGTTGAACACACTACTGGTTTTATTTCGTCAAGAAACAATGAATCAAATCTTAGGAATATAGTCCACTCGCTATTGAAGCCACACATCGCCTTCATATTACTGAAACGAGTCCAAATTATATGTGTGTTAAACTATTTAATTACCATTATGCATTAAACGCATGATAGTCAACGCTTGATCAAAATGGAAATTAAAAAATTGTTAATGGAGTTAGAACTCTACTATTTAAACGATTATCTTAATATGTAGTAGATTAGTATAATATTTATATGATACCATTGACCATTTCACGTCATGCGTCATTTCATTTTGTTATTGTAACAAATTTAAAATAAAGAGTAGTATTATTATTAAAAACCGTAAGACAATTGCAGGGTCGAAGCTTTCTTTTACACGTAGATACTCTGATGAACCACTCTACAAGTAATGAGTTACGTCAGTATCAGAAATTTTATTTTGTGGCAAACAGTTACAAGTCTTTCATTACTTTGTTGCGCTGATAAATGAAGTTATGAAGTATGAAAAATCGCAATATGAAATTTACCTTTACCAACTCTGGGAAAATCTGACAGCGATGTGGAAAAAATAGTTACATACCCTAAGCACAATAGTATAAAAAATTCTGATAAATTTTATAGCGGGCTAACTTACCTGCGGAGTAAAAGCAAAAATTCTGTCTCCCAGAGAGTACAATTTACTAGTGCTCAATATGCCAACATCTCTCGACTTTCTTCCTGTTAAGCCCAACTTTTTATTTCTTCCCAAATATGTATATAGGTGTGATAAAACCCTTGCTGGTTGAACCTAAAATACAAATATAAATAATAGTCGTACATAGTACTATTTTATACATATGTTATCGACAATGATTAAACTTAACATTAGTAACACTACTCTAAACAGTGATATGGGCCGGCCAATCTTAAGTACGCTGTACAGGCTTGTTTAGGTTTGCTCAGAATTATTTTCTGTCTTTCTTGTTATAGAATAAAATACAAAGATCCTGAGCAAACCTGTACAGTATCCCCAACATTGCCCGGGTAATGGCCGGTTACTAACGTATTTGGACGAACTGTAGTCATCGTCAGTAATACATATTGATGCTGTTCTAATTGTAATTTGATTTTAGTGGGCCAGCGGTGAGATCTGCTTACAGCATTTTCGGATGGCCTACTGACCATCGTTACGGGTAACAAAAAAAGAGCCCTGACGTCATAATATTCGGGTCTGTCAATAAGGTTATAAAATATTTTTAAAATAATACATATAAGACTTACTATTCGGTATTATTATAGCAATAGTGCTTATTTCATCAGTATTTAAGGAGAAACAAGTGGTTAAAGTATTGTACGATTGTACCGCGCCGTCAGCGATGGAATAGGCTGCTTACGTCATCGATGCCAATCGTCTCACCCATGGAGGAAAGACGTCACTCAAACTTCGCCGTGTCATGTTGATGAAATACTTTATTTATAGCTTCAAGCTAACATATAAACCATGGGAACATTTTTTTAGAAAAAGACTAACAAAAAAAAAATACATTTATTACACAGCCCCACAAAAAAAAAAAAATTTGGTACCCCTATCGAGACAACTATATCCCTATGTAATTTTCGACGCTGAATCCGATTCCGAGGTCAAAAAAAATAGTACACCCCCAAAATCAACCCCTAGCGCCAAAAAAACACCTCAGCAGGGTAAAAATGACTTAACGCTCCACGAATAGTCTTAAATCTCAATAAATCGAAGTAAATATAAACATTCAAGTATATAACGCATACATACAGAGTTAACGCTACTTTCCATTGAAAATCACCCCCATGAGTGGGTGAAAACTACCCCTCATACAACAGGAAACTTAAAAAAATACAGTGATTGCAAAAAAGCTTACGATGCCTAGTTTTTTTTTGCAAGGAGTGAGTAACTGCATTAGTTCCAATGCGATGCTCAAAATCTACCCGCACAGAGGGGCGGAAACCACCCCTAGATTAAAATTGCAAGGAAAATCGGGGAAAAAATTTTGTCATCGTGCTATCGAGGCAACTGTATCCCTATGTAATTTGTAAATTTTTTTTTATAAAATCATACACCCTCAAAATCAACCCCTAGCGCGAAAAAACACTCCCTAAAGAGGGTAAAAATGGCTTAACGCTCCACGAATAATCTTAAATCTCAATAAATCGAATTAAATATAAACAGAGTTAACACCACTTTCCATTGAAAATCACCCCCATGAGTGAGTGAAAACTACCCCTCACACAACGGGAAATTTAAGAAAACTGCAGTGATTGCAAAAAAAGCTTACGATGCTCAGTTATTTTAGAAACAGTATGTAACTGAATTAGTCTCGATGCGATGCTCAAAATCTACCCCCATAAAGTGGCGGAAACCACCCCTAAATTTAAATTTCAGTTGCTGTTGGTTCGTAAAAAGAGAGACAGATTCTTCTCAACTAAAAAAATGCAGATGTTTTGAGCTATTCTTCTCAACTAAAAAAATGCAGATGTTTTGAGCTTTTCTAATGGGGATGCCACTGAATGACTTTGGTGCAATGTGTAAGTTTCACCTCCAAACTGCAGTGCTGCATGTCTTTAGCCAATTTTAGCATCGATTAAAATAGAAATCACGATGATAAAAAAAATTTTTGCCCGATTTTTCTTGCAATTTTAATCTAGGGGTGGTCCGCCCCTCTGTGGGGAAAGATTTTGAGCATCTCATCGGAACTAATGCAGTTACTCACTCCTTGCAAAAAACTGGGCATCGTAAGCTTTTTTTTGCAATCACTGCATTTTTTTTAAGTTTCCTGTTGTATGAGGGGTAGTTTTCACATACTCATGGGGGCGATTTTCAATGGAAAGTAGTGGTAACTCTGTATTTATGCGTTATATACTTGAATGTTTATATTTACTTCGATTTATTGAGATTTAAGACTATTCGTGGAGCGTTAAGTCATTTTTACCCTGCTGAGGTGTTTTTAGCGCTAGGGGTTGATTTTGGGGGTGTACTATTTTTTTTGACCTCGGAGCTGTGTTATCATTTTTTTTTAGTATGCACAGGTACCTCACTAATAGTCTACATTGGAATATTTTCTTTAACATACTTAAACATATTTGTTTTAAAGCCCTTCAATGTATCACAGTTCTTTATAATATTTGGTGATTCGTTATATTTTTTAAGACCTTTAATTAAAGAATACATTATTTTGACTATAATTACTATGAACTGTTCTAATATAAAAATTGTTAACATTCTTAGTAGACTAACTGTGTACATCTCTAACAAATGTACAACCCTCCAATAAGAATGTCGAGGCAACATATCATATATCATCTTGTAAATAAATAACCTTTGGATTAAGGACAATAGTTTGATTTACACTTAGTACGCTTAAAGATTCTAGCATGGATTTAATTCTTGTGCATCTATTACATTTTAAGATAGCCTGATTTTGCCTTTTTTTGTAAATCTTCTATATCTGATTTTTGAAATAAAAATAATATGGTGGCGCAAAAATTAAGGGTGTGGTAGTACAACAGCTTCATATACAGTTAATTTCGTCCATTCACCTAGGTCATTACTGATTCTCCCCAATACTTTTACCTTTCTAGATATATTCCTACTACGAGTAGACACGCAAACTACTGTGTCCATATTATTTTTAAATTTGTCCTAACGTCGATTTAAACTGTTCGTCCGGAGTGTTAGTGTCGGTATGTCCATTTTGAGTTTTGACTAGGAGGATGCATTCCTTGAAATATTTTCGTTCACAGTATGTTGACTTTATGTTTTTTATAACTAATATTACTAATTAGAGCGGTTTTTCAGCACATTATTCTGCAGAAGGTCACAGAATGACCGAAACGTCAAATAAAAACATGTAAAAACATTAAAAAATAGTAATTATTCCGGATCTTTAAATCCCAAGAAAATATATCTATATAAATCAATATATATATATATATATATATATATATATATATATATATATATATATATATATATATATATATATATATATATATATATATATTCGTTCACAGGTATGGTAATTTTATGTTCATTATGACTAAGATTACTAATTAGAGCGGTTTTTCAGCACTTTATTCTGAAGAAGGTCGCAAGAATGACCGAAACGTAAATAAAAACACAAACAAAATATAAAAAAATAGTGATTATTCCGGATCTATAAATCCCAAGAAAATATTTCTATAAATAATATATATATATATATATATATATATATATATATATATATATATATATATATATATATATATATATATATATATATATATATATATATATATACATATTTACATATACAGGGTGTTATGAAATTCACTGCATATATTGAAACCCGTAAATGCTGGTATGAATTCAGACTGAATAAAAATATTCATAAATGGCGCTTCATGATAAAAAATGGTAGATATCGCCCCGCAAAAAAAAATCTTTTTGTAACTACGCACCACTGGCAATAAATACATGGCCATATAAAAAACATCGACAAATGTCAGTTACAGAAAAAACTCTTTTGTTTTGACGTCAGAAGTCACTGTGACGTTGCCAATTCTTCCTAGAATATTCCTATGTAACAGGTTTGAAAAATAATAGATTTGTTATCTTTAAAGTAAGAAATCATACTAAATCTTTTAAAACATTCAAAAATTCAAAAAGTTAAAATACTTACTACAACACAAAAAAGCCAGAGAACAGCTGTTCAAAACAAGAGTAAAATTTTGTTCCACTAGGCCAACCAGAAATTTTTGGAAGAAAAAGAGTACCTGTACAAAAATTTTGGTTCCAAATTAGCTTAAACAAAAAACTCCTAACACTTAAGCATGTCCTTTTTTTTATTTGCCTATTTTAAATCATATTTAATAGAAAATTTGACTTTTATTAACAGGTTTATTTATATCGTCCTTAATTTTTAAGCGAAATTCCTCACAACTAAATTAATAATAAACTTTACCTTCAAAAAAAAATTACGACAAACAACATTCAATAACTCTACAAAATAACTATAAAAACGAACGCGCTTCCAAACGACGCATTACGAGTCTCTTGACTGGAAGTAAAGTCCAAAATGAAACTTCTCTGACGGACTCGCACGCTGTTCTTCAAACAATAATAAAGGTTATTATTACTACACAATACAACCCATCCGTTTGGTTAAAACATGAAAGTCTGACAAACACTACGAAATGTTTTGTTTTCTTATAAATAATCAACACTATAAACACATACGAATCATACGATAGCACCTTTAATAAATTGAAAACTTTTTTTTTCACTTGGATGACAGAATTTTACAAGCCGGCCGATAAAAGTGCGCGGTCGGAGCTGGCGGAACCACTGCACGCACTCGTGATGTTGCGCAGTCACCTAACGCGTCGCTATGCCACATATTTAACCAATCACAGCGTGAGCTTTCGTCGCGGACGCGTCCGGCGAAAATTGAAGCGTGAAAGTGGTAGCCGTTAGCTCCTCTTGGCGCAACAAATAGATGGAGAGAGTAGAGCGAGAACGAGAAAAGAGAGAGAGCACGACGTCCGAACGTATGATCAAAGCGTGTCGCCTTGTAAAATTTTATGTCGATTAATCGAGAACAAAAAAATAGATTTGTAAAAAAAGCGAGCATTAAAGAAGATATGGGGAATATTGTTGAAATATCTTTTTTTTAAATACTTTATTATGTACTAGCTAATATGCTTTACTGTATAAGCAACCACACATGCCTGCGTGTATTATGGGTTGCGTATAGTTATACATTTTTTTAGCAAAAAAGAAGAGAAGTCAGGTCTTAGCCATAACCTTAATTGTTTATTTATTATTTTTGTGTGAATTGTCAAATTTTTTTTATTTTTATTAATACTGAATTTGGATTATAGTAAAATGTTCCCTGCACAAAGGTTTTTAATTAATAATTTAGAAAACAATGTACGTATGTATGAAAATCGGGTTCAAAAGCGTGTGATGAGAGACGAAAGTGATCCCTTTTCGCTACACGACACAAGGTTTATAGAATTATTTCGTCTCAACAAGGACTTAGTGGCATATCTGTTTAATAATTTGGTGGACCATTTAGAGGCAGAAAATAAGGTCAACCAGAATACCCACACAGACAAAAATTCTAATTATTGCTTCAAGAAGGTTCTTTGCCACAGGCAATTATCAATGGGGCATTGCTGAAGAATTCTTGTTATCTACAAGTCGGTAAGTAGTGAGGAGTAGATGCACCTATGAAGTGGCCAATGCAATAGTGACTATTTTAGGTCATTTGTGGATTAGGTTTCCCAGAACCCCACAAGAAATTAACGAAGCTCAAAGGGGTTTTATGGAAAAGCTGGATTTCCTGGAATCATCGGGTGCATTGACTGCACTCATAGCACCTGCAGAGGATGAACATCTTTATGTTAATCAAAAAGGATTTAATTCAAAAAATTGCCAAATTATTT
Organism: Philopedon plagiatum; assembly: GCA_963971165.1. Taxonomy (NCBI): domain Eukaryota; kingdom Metazoa; phylum Arthropoda; class Insecta; order Coleoptera; family Curculionidae; genus Philopedon; species Philopedon plagiatum. Next base: position 52,854,406 of record OZ020192.1, on the reverse strand, counting down.
GTAACTATGATCTACAAATCATTAATTTTAATGCCAAATATTGTGGTTCGACCAAATTTTATATGGAGGGCATCTGCAGTGAAAAATTTATTGGAGCTTACATACAACAGGGGTTAGTATTTACAGATTAATAATATGTTTTACCTAAAAATATTTATTTTTCTGAAGTTAAAAAATCTGTTTTTGTATGTTATAAATGTATGTAAGGAAATCCTACCTAATCTTTTGATTAACTTTGCCTTGCATTTATATATTTAAGATCTTGGTCTATATTCATAAAAATAAACATAGCTTCTTGGCTAATGGAAATCTTCATAGCCATAACACTAGAGGTAGACATTTTTTTCGATTGGATCGTCCAAATCACAGTTTCTATAAGAAATCACCAGTTTACTCCGGTTGTAGTCTCTATAATGGATTTAATCATTCGCTGAGACAAAAAACGTCTATTGTATTATTTCGGAAAAAATTGAAGGACATTTTAGTGAGCAATTGTTTTTATTCCATTGAAGAATTTACTGTATACTATGACAGTGTTGTTAATGCTAATGTTTAATTTTTTTGTCCTTAATCGTGTATTTGTTTCCGTCTTGGATTGTGATTGTTAACTTTATATATTTTTTAGTGACGTGTCTTATCTATATTATGTATATAGCCGAAGGATGAATAAATATTTGAACTTGAATTTGAATGAAAAAAAATTATATTTTTAGGTTTAAGAGCAGCCAAGGATAAATTTATTATTATTGATAGATGCAAACTATCCCATTGCCGACAAAAAAAAAGTATGTTGAATATAGAAAACAAAAAACAGCCTGTGATTTTGCCAGTAGAGGTGACAACCACTTGCAATGAAACAAGAAGGTTACAAAGTATCGAAAACAAATTAGAACAGACCCCCACCAAAACAGGTAATCAACTAAACAAAACATTTTACGAAATTTTTGTGAAGTCTGCTGCTTATAAGTGTTTTTATATTAAATGAAAATATGATTGGCTTAATCTATACCCCTGGTCAATTGATTTTTATTTTTGTCAATAAATTAGGACATCCCGTAAAGAGCTGATGGTAAAGTAGTGAAAGCACATATGTATAAGCTCTGTCCATAGAGAAATCATAAACCGATCAGCGCCAATCAAGTTTCAGCTATTTGGTCACATGGCAGTTTGCGGACTGGTTTCCAGTAATTTGATTGGCTCTGACTAGTTTGTGATTCTTCTGCGAACAGAGCTAATTACAATGTCAGATGATCCTTTTTCCCTTTTCGCCAGGGGCATCCATTTAGGGCTTTTGTAGGGATTTTTAGTACATCTTTTCTTTAAACATCTAATATAGTCAAGAGTCAGCTTAGTGTATTTATACTATACAGATAGTTTTGTTTATACTTTTTTTTTTAAACACTAATTATTTTTAGGGCAATGCCTTTCAAAGGAGATGACAATAAAAGAAGAAGAACATAAATTACACATGGAACAATCAAAAGAAGAACATGCAATAAAACTGAGAAAACATAAAATAGAACTAGACCTTTTAGAATTAGAACTATAAAAAAAGGTCTTAGCCTAACTCATCTTGATAAGTTTTAAAAGTATTAGAACAAATTATTTCATTTTTAAAAATCAGTGTTCTGCCAACTGATTTATCACCTAATTAGGTGATTATTTTAGGATGTAGCTTTTGTATGACCGGCTGTCAACTTTAAATGAGAATATAGAAGTAACTGTAAACAACTTTTATTCTGTTATAATTGTTGTGATATGTTTGTACCTCTGAAACGGTCTCACCTTGGCAATAAATTTCCAATCTGGTTCTCACAAGAACTGAAAAATCTTATATTTCAGAAGAAAATCGCACACAAGAGATACAAACAGTTGAACAATCAAGAACATTACAATACTTTTCATCAGCTATGAATGCAATGTAGAAACCTAACAGAAGAATGTTATCAGCGGTATATCAGCAGCGCCGAAAACGCCATTACAGAAAATCCTAATTTTTTCTGGAGCTTTATTCGCTCTAAATCCAATCAGGGTGCAATTCCAAAGGAAATGCACCTTGATACACACAAAGCTGATAGTGGTTCTGACATTGCAAATCTCTTTGCCCAATATTTTTCATCGGTCTTCAACCCCAAACACTCTTTTAATCCCCAGCAAGCTTTTCCTGATGCATTTGACACTATCACTAATATTATCGTAAGTGCTACTGATATTCAGAGAACTTTGCTCAAGCTTGATGTCATTAAAGGGGAAGGTCCTGACGGTATTCCCAACAGAGTGTTAAAATCATGTGCACATTCTCTTTATCTCCCTCTATATTATATCTTCTCCCAATCTCTTACTTCTGGTAACTTTCCAAGCGTTTGGAAACTTTCATATGTTTGCCCTATCCATAAGTCCGGCAACAAGAATGACATTAAGAATTACCGACCAATCAGTATTCTTTCAGCAATACCTAAACTATTCGAACACTGCATTGAAACTGTATTAACTAATCACTTTCAACAAATAATAATTAGTCAACAGCATGGATTTATGTCGGGTCGATCTGTTGATACAAACCTTTTCCTCTATGTCAACTTCATTAACACATCCTTGGCATAGAATTCTGAGACTCATGCAATATACACCGATTTCAGCAAAGCTTTTGACAAGGTAAACCATGCCATCCTGCTTTCAAGGATATCAAGGTACGGGATGGCTGGCACTCTGCTCTCCTGGTTTGAGTCCTACTTGTCCGAAAGAGAACAACAGGTTAAAATAGATGGCTACCTGTCTAAGCCCTTCCAGACGACGTCCGTAGTTCCTCAGGGCTCCCATCTTGGACCTCTTTTATTTAGCTTGTTTTTCAACGACTTGGGTAGTTTGTTATCTTCGAATCATTTACTGTTTGCTGATGATGTACACATGTGTGACATCCTCTTGTGACATGGTTTCCCTGCAGAGGGATATAAACACTGTTTTTTCCTGGTGTCAGCTTAATGACATGTCGCTCAATGTCGACAAATGCTGCCTTATGAGGTTCAGCAGATCAAAGTGCCCATTTCCTTATCAATATTGTATAAATAGCATTCCTCTGAAGGAGGTGTTGGTGGTTAAGGATTTGGGCGTTTACTTGGACACTCAGTTAACCTTTACTGAGCATTTTGATGCTATAACTTCTAAAGCGAATTGAATGCTTGGTTTTATTAAGAGATCATGCAGGGACTTTAGAAGTGCATACGCTGTAAGAACTTTATTTATTTCTTTGTGAGATCCGTTTTAGAGTGTTCAAACATAGTCTGGTCACAACACTATCAAGTTCATATAAATAGACTGGAAAGTGTCCAGCACAAATTTGTCAGATTTCTACTCTTCAAAAATTAATCTAACAGATTTTTATTTATTTATTAACGTACCACTTTACAAGTTGACAATACAAAATACATACTACAAGCAACATATTATTGTAAAATTGTCCTTTTGGCCAGATTCTTGAAATTACAATATGATACATCATTAAAGAAGTCCAATTTATCACAGTACTTATTCACACTTGATGATATTCTATTGACAGGATTATACAATAAAAACCAAGTACAACAAAGGGGCAGGTGCAGAAGAGTTACACTACGAGTTTGACGAAGAGGAACATGAATTTGAAAGTGCTGTAAACATTCAGGACTATTTATGTGATTATTAAACGTCTTATACGCAAAACAAATGTCATAGTATTCTCTTCTGCGCTCCAGGGGAGCAAGTCCCAAGTAAACCATCGTGTGATCGTCATTCAGATAAATTCCATTGACAGAGAGTTTAAAACGCGCGTATTTAATAAATTTTCGCTGTACGTTCTCTAGTCTGGCTATATGAACAGAATAATATGGTGACTATGTTAGAAAATTCCAAAATATATCTCGCAAATGAAGTAAACAATACCTTAAGGGCATCTAAAGATGTAAAGTCTTTACTTATCCTTTTTATAAAACCTAACATTTTGTTCGCCCTGGCTATAATTATCCCAAAATGGTCACAGAAATTTAACTTAGTGTCTAGATATACACCTAGGTCTTTAACAACATTCACTTCTTTGACACGTACATTATTTATAAAGTATCGGACAGGACCAATTTCACTTCTACGTCTACTAAATCGCATGAAGTTACATATTCAAGGACATCTCATTAGTTAGACACCAGTCATAGACTGAATTGAGGTCATTCTGAAGGTCAGCCATATCCTGCATAGAATCAACCTGGGTAAACACCTTCATGTCGTCAGCAAAAAGCAGGGAATGAGAGGACAGCTGTGAACACAGGTCATTAATGAACAAAGTAAGTAGAAGGGGCCCTAGATGGGATCCCTGTGGAACTCCAGAAGTTGTAAGAAATGGGGTTGATAGATGTCCATCAAGTTCATCCAAGACAAAAGTGGACCTGAGAAACCATATCGAGCAAGTTTGAAAAGCAGAATAGAGTGATTTACTTTATCGAAAGCTTTACTAAAATCAGTATAAATCACATGGGTCTCTTTTCCAATTTTAAAACTTACAACCTTTTTATGGTTTGCCAGTAATGAAGCATCTAGTTATAGAGATGTAGCAGACTGATTTAATATAGCAAAGAGTTCACTACATAAAATTATAAAAAAGGACTCCTACTTTCTCAGTAATTTATCTCCAGAGATTATTACCTGGCCAACTACTGAGGAAAAAGTAGAGATCGAAAGATTTTTTAGAGAAAAATAATTTTCTGGAGTGATTGGTGTCATTGACGGTACTCATATTAGAATCGATAAACCTCAAGAAGATCCAGATTCTTACCTTAACCGGAAGCAGTTTTACTCTCTTCAGGCTCAAGTTGTGTGCGAACACAAAAAGAGGATCAGGGACATTTTTGTAGGGTTTCCAGGATCGGTGCATGACAGTAGAGTTCTCAGAGCATCAACATTGGGTGAAACGTTGCAAGACAAATGTGGGGACCTTTTTATTATTGGTGATAGTGGGTAGGTACCCTTGTCTAAAACATCTTCTGATACCTTTTAAAGACAGAGGTGATCTAACAAGGCGCCAAAGAAATTACAATTATTTATTGTCCAAAAATAGATACATTGTTGAACATTGTTTTGGTTTGCTCAAACAGAAGTTTCGTCAGCTTTACCATTTAAAATTACAAAAAATCCCACTTATTTTGCATTTTATTAGGGCATGTGCTGTTTTACATAATGTGTCAATAGACAATAATTTTGCCCTCGAAGATGATGCTCGAGATTATGTAGTGGAACAGCCCAATGTAGAAATAGGTGCAGGTGAAGGAGCTGAAAACCGGGATGATAGAGATGGCGTAGCAAAACGAAATGAAATAATGAATGCACTACCCTTTCGCTTATAGTAATTATAATTAACGTGTTTCTGATATTTCGTGACTGTTTAAATTTTTTTTTTTGGAGATTTTTGGGTTTTTTCCTTCAACAGGGGTAAAATACCAATGTGTGGCTGAAGTTATAGTTTAGTTGGGTTTTTAAAGTGGACTTTAACAGAAGTGTCTATAATTTTGTATGTCATTTTTACATTAATATGTTTTTGGTATATTAAAACACTTTTAACTCCTTTTAGTTCTGAAGGTGGTTTCCAGAATAAACTGAAACATCAAGTACATAGTGGAATTTTGTTTGCTTTGATCGAGGAACCCCAAAAATCTCAAAAAAAAATTCCAAATTAACTATTGTTTTGTGATTCTCTAAATTAAGTAGCTTTAGGTTTCTAACGATAGGTATACATAGTTATCATAAATAAACAAAAAGGGGTATTTGATTTTGTCACTTTTATTTATAGATAGATCTCCACCAGAAATTTATGTTGTAGTGAAAGTAGGAATGCAGTGGACGTTGCATTTCCTAGTGAGTGCTAGCGATTGCGCGGGAACGGACTAGCAGGTATCATACTTCAAGGAAAATTCTTTTTTTCCTAGTAAATGTGGGAAACAGCGGGTGCTGTTTGCTTTTGCCAAGTGGTATTAGTGGGGGTTGTTTTAGTGGGCCTATGCAAAAATTTCAAGAGAATATTCTTATACCTTCTTAGTATTTTTGCACAGGTTTGCTAAAATAATGCTGATGCTGCTTGGTAGGAGTGGGTGGTGCTGACTGTTCCTTGTGTTTACTAATAAAAGTAAATAACTTTCTTTGAAAAATGACATTTACTACTCCCTTGCATGATTGTTGTCATTCGCTGAGAAGTGCTACTATTTGCTGAATTTCCGGCTGTCACTGTGACATCTCTAAAAAAATAGTTCTTAGCTTAGTCATCAGATTTATAAATACTGCTGGTATATTACTGTTTTTAGGTAGGTTAATCCAATAAAGATAAATTTACACCTTGAACAATGTTAGTTTTATTTCATTAATAGTAAAAAACACAGTTTTTAAATGCTCCTAAACTCGTAACATAAATTCAAGTAGAAAAGCTAAAGTAACTCCTAAATTATTCTCATAAGTAATAATTAATGATACACAAATCAAGTAAAAAACTAACTATGTGAAAATGATATCATTTTAACAACAATCACAGGTATAATCTCAAGATCAGTTATATAAATAAGGAACATCACAACACGAAAACTAATAAACAGTCCACCATACTCTAAATATCATAATGTATTACAGTTATCACTAGAGCCTAAATCACTTTACAAAAGGCTTCGAGAGTGAGATGACTATAACGAAGAAGTTCTTTTTTCATTGAAATAAATGCTTCCAAGGAAAGTTCGCCCAGTGCTGTGGGATGGTGGTGACAAAATGTTTTACAATACTGGTCAACTTCGTCTGTAAGCTTCTATTTCAGAGGAAAGAAAGAAAATTAGCAGTATCCCTGTATAGATATGTCAGTTTTATGTATCAATAACTTAACCATTTTTGAGAGCCTAAAAATTAACATTATTATAACACTAGAACAAAAAAATCTAAAAACCAATAGCGCCAACTTTTCATACAACGTTCCAAGCATGCTACTCTTCAAACATGGAATAAAATCCCCCTGTAAGAAATTCTTCAAAATAATGAAAAATAAACTAAACATTTTTTGCTGGAAAGGGCTTTTTCTTCCCTAAATGAATTTTTAAACGGGGGAGACTGGGAGATTTAAGCACCCTGCCTTTTACCACTCACAAGAGCAGTTCTGGTTTTTTATCTTGTGTGTCCTTTTTACTGCAAGTGTGCACTGTATGTGCGTTTTTGTAAATTACAAATTTTAATTAAGTATTTTTATGTATTCATCATTTTAAGTCATTTAATGGTATTTAGTTTATTTTATTTTGTATGACACAACATATGCCTCATGGGCAACACTGTAGTGTGGATTTTATATATTAAGTAAATAAACTAGCTAACTAAAGCCATCTCACTTTTGAGACCTTTTGTGAAATGATTTCTACTCTACCTAAATATCTAAAGACACAAAAAGGGAACTTTTTGTTTCAAACTTAACAGTAGTTAGGACATTACTATGGTTAAGTTTCAAACATCATTATAATAGTAAAGAAAACAGTTTTTTTAAAATAACTCTTAATTTCCCAAAAATGTACTAACTGTAATAACTAAACTGAAATAAGCACAATATTTAAAGATCCTCAGGGCCTGCAAAAGGTAAAACTAACTGATTTTTAATATACTCTCTTAGTAATATATTTCTCTCTCTTCTAGGATACTGTTCTTTCTTCTTTTTTCTTCCAACTTTATTTCTTCTATTTCTAAATGTTTTTTGTAGAATTCTTGTCTGTCATTTCTTATTATCTTTAAGTATATCACCCCGCAACTTCTTATTTCTGTACACATTTTTCAATACACGTTTAGGTGTTGTTCGTGCTGTTGCTACTACTGACAAAGTTTTATCAACATGTTCTTTATGAGGCGTAGTTGAATCTTCTGTCTCTGATTCAGTCTCGGGTGACAGTGTTTGGTAATGGGAATTTTCATTTTCAGCAAGACCTTCTACATTAATTGTTTCTGATGACAGGAGCAAAACTGGGTTAATGTTTCTTTTATTACCTAAAATTTCTTTCATTACTTCTGCATATTGAAAGTCTTTTCTTCCTCGGCCAGTTTTCTTATTGTTGTCTATATACTTCTTGTAGGTTCTCTTCAGGTGCTTCCAGCGATTTTCACAGTTTGCAGATGAAATTATTTGTTTTGTTTTATATCTTGATTCCTTGGCAATTTCTTCAAACAGCTTTTTCAGATTTTTAATTCTGATTCTGAGTGATCCTAGTTATTTTCTATACTGTTTGTAAAGGTCTAAAAACATAAGTGTTGTATTGTGGTTCCATTTGTAGTTTTCTGTGTCATCTGAAACTTGTGAAGTGGACGGAAGTTGCAGAAATTCGGATAAGTCTGAAAAACATTTCTAGTATTAGGTTGGGTTCACTAAAAAGCTCATCTATTTGACTATTTTTTCAATAAAAAGACAAGTAATAAAGGTATATTATATGATATAAAAATAAAACAATTAATGCACCACCAAATTTGACTAACGGAAATTTTCACCTAATTACCTAAAACTAAACTAATCTTCACTACACTGTACTGTATTTACATCAAATGTGTTATCTACTTTGTGATTGTAACTAATAATATAAGTTAATGAAAACTTACCTTCTTCAGTCATACTAATCAATCAAATACTTTATATTATTTACCAAAAAAATCAACAAATATTTCATTAAAAAATGCAAACAAACCGGCTGAGAATTGGTGGTTAGGTCCTGTCGACGTCGACTGTCAACAAAGGTGTTTATAGACGTTTTTTGGCGATTCCAAACCATCCAAACCAAACCCGAGGGTTTACTAGTGTTGTCTTTATTTATTTACATTTGACTGCATTGTACAAATAAGGATAACAATATGGTTTTGATTTTTGTGGCACTATCTTTGTTTGTTTACGTTTAATTACGTTGGATAAACAAGGAGAGCACATGGTTTTGGTTTTGATGGGTTTGAAGCGCCAAAAAACGCCTTAAGAATCCGAAGCCGATCCGAAGGGCATTCGCGGATATCAGAAATTACGAACTCATTCGGAATGTGACTTGCGCATTTTATTTATTCTGAATAGATTCGGATGATGTTCGGAACTTGCTCAGGATGGTTTCCGCGAATATTTTCCTTTTCAAAGGCAATTAATACAAACACGCGTTCTATTTTAAATTTTCGCGCCAAATCAGCGCCAGCTACCGCATCAACACGCTAACAGAGGAAGTGACAAAGAGACACGACACATGTACCATGATGAAGAAAGATGGACAGAGAATCATTTCTTGATGTCGGGATCCGTGCGCCATATTAAAGTTTTTCAACAGCACACAAGCCACACAATGAATGTTTTAATTTTTTTTTCGTTTAAAGTTTTAAATAATGTAATTTGCTTTCACTACCTAGAAAATGATCTTCGTCGATCCGTTGTTAACCAATATTTTGATCAGTTTTATCTAGTTTCTTTGAGTGAGTAGCGTAATAGGGTTGAAAACTAAATTTAAAACACTAATATTTACGTATTGTGGTAACGTTTGCCGGTGCAAAACTAATTTAGCGGATCTAGTTATACTTTTGAAGTAAGTACTATGTAGTTGTGCTCAATTAGTATTTTTGTTTTGATTTTTAACTTTTCCTTGGCAGAAAGTTTAAGCTAGTAAGAATAACGCTTATATCATTAATAACGAAATATAGGGTGTCTTAAATATTACTTAAAACTAAGGCTACTGACAAAAATGATTGATTTCGCAGTGCCTTTTTACTATTTTTTTTAGTTTCTTCGTAGGAAGAGGTTAAAAAAAATTTTTAAATGTCTTAAATTACGCTTAAAAACAGAAAATAAATTCTCCTTAAAGATTTATAGTCTGGCAACGTTTCAACAATTCAATTGTTTAAAGTTTTTCGCGCGCCAATTTCCGTCAAGCGCCTTGTGTACGATGAGCCAGGTGCGGCGAATATAGACTGGTTTTAGGGTATTTTTGAAAATTTTTAAAATGTTCGATTTAAGAAAAAAAAAGTATTGGATATGTCTGTAGACCACCCCAGGAGTCACCCATTCCAATATATGCAGTGAATTTCATAACACCCTGTATATATATATATATATATATATATATATATATATATATATATATATATATATATATATATATATATATATGTACATACATATACATACATACAAGATGGTCAAAAAAAGTTTGCACCAAATGGACAACTTTTTTATTTGATGTTTCTTAAAAAAGATTATTCTTGGTAAAAGTTGGTGCTTCTTCCAAAGCCTTTAAAAAATACGATAACAGTTTTTCTAACATTTGCGTACTAAGGTCATAAATTACAAAAAAGTGAAAGTCGCTGAAGAATAAACTTCCTCTATTTTTAAAAATTGACGAAAACTTTAGGAGAGAAGTTCCTTAGGATCTTATAAAAGTACCAAATACAAAAATTGAAGTTAAAATTGTAAAGAAAAAAGTTTTATTTTTTTAAATGCGCAACTCATCCATGCAACGATAAAATATTAAAAGAATTTTGTTAAGTTTTACTAGCTAGTTTTAATGATTTATTTTTTTTCGTAAAATTCTACTTGTTTTTCTGTTTAAATGTGAATTTTCTGGAACAGTATGCAACAAAAATCTTAACACATTTAACCTCAAATTGTATTTGGAATTTTAATGGGATTATAAGCAATTTTTCTTTATAAAGTTTCATCAATTTTTGAAAATAGAGGTAGTTTATTCCTCAGCGATTGGAACTTATTTCAATTTATGAGTTTAGTACGCAAATGTTACAAGAACTGTCATCGTATTTAGAGATTTTTCCATTTGGTGCAAACTTTTTTGACCACCCTATACAGGGTGTTACAAAAAGAAATTTTAGGGGCAGATTCTACATTCAAAAATATGAAAGTAAGTTTACATAAACATGGATCCTCAAACCCTGCTTTTTTGAGATACAGGGTGTTAAATATTTTCTTTTTAAATGTTTCTTTTTAATTTCTCGAAAATGCGTTAAGATATTCACATGAATTTTGGTACACGCTAGTATGTAATCCAAGGGTGCCTTTACGTGCAAAAAATTATTTTCTAATGTACTTGTATCAGTGGCGTGCGTGCTGATAAGTCTTTATTTTTAACGAAAAAAAATTGCACGCCACTGATTTTTTGCAAAATTGATATCGTTTTCTTAAAGCCCAATTAATTCTGCGTGAAAAGTGTCTCTTGAGCTTTTTTTGACGCACCTGTTCGAGATAAAAATTAATTTATTTCTTACAATAAAAACAAAAAATGGAAATGATTTTTTTAAAAATATTATTTGTTCAGGAAACAGTGCCTTTTGATTTAAGTTTATAGTAGATGCCGGCAATGGCTTCTCCGTGCTTCAATACATGCTCCAAATCGTCTTCGCATATTTCTCCTAGCTCTTCGGAATACTTGTATGAAAATATTAAACACCCTGTATCTCGAAAAAGAAGCGTTTGAGGATCCATATTTATATAAACTTATTTTCATATTTTTAGATGTAGAATCTGCTATTAAAATTTCTTAACATCTTTTTGTAACACCCTATATATATATAGTGTGGTCCATTAAGTGTGCAACAAATGGGAATTTTTTTTTATTAGTTGCACAACCGAAGTATAAATACCGCCATGTCCGATAACTATATCATGTGCCCTTAGAATGGCTTCAAGTCAAACAGCATACAGGGCAGGCCAAAAATAAAAAAAATCGTTCAGGAGTAATGTACTCTTATTTCGAAAAATACAGAAAAAATTATTAAGAAAAGTTGTTTAGAATTAAAAGGTATGTCCAAATACAAAGGCATCTCTTACTCTTGATGTTTCGCCAACACGAGTGGTTGGCATCTTCAGCAGGTGCGCTCAGTTTAGTAGTAGTAGCACTTTAGTAGTTTAGAGTATTTCGCGAGCAGTTAAACTGAGCGCACATTCTGAAGATGCTAACTACTCGTGTTGGCGAAACGTCAAGAGTATGAGACAACCGACGACGGCCTAACAACCCAGAAACCACACAAATATTTTAAAATGTATAATAATTTTGTTTTATTCAGCTATAATACTTTTTCAAATTAACCACAACGTCTCTTGCAACGATATTACACACAAGTTTAGAATTTCGCAAATATCCTTAAAAATAAGGCAAATACTTTTCTAATAATAACGTGCATAGTAAAAAACTAATGACCATAGGAGTGGAATAAAACCATATGTGGAATATTTTTTTTTCATTTTCAATATATATATATATACAGTGTGGTTCATTAAGTGTGCAACAAATGGGAAATTTTTTGATTAGTTGCACAATCTAAATATAAATACCGCCAAAAGTTGGTGTATGTCGGATAAGCATATCAGGTACGCTTAGAATGGCTTCAAGTCAAATAGCATAAAGGGCATGCCACAAAATATAAAAGTCATTCAAGAGTAAAGTACCCTTATTTCGAGAAATACAGAAAAACGTTATAAAGAAAATTTGGTTAGAATTAAAAGATATGTTTGAATACAAAGTCATAGGCTTCTATTAATATATATATATATATATATATATATATATATATATATATATATATATATATATATATATATATATATATATATATATATATATATATATATACAGGGTGTTATGGAAATCATTTAATATATTGGAATGGGTGACTCCTGGGATGGTCTACAGACATATCTAATACTTTTTTTTTCTTAAATCGAACATTTTAAAAATTTTCAAAAATACCCTAAAACCAGTCTATATTCGCCGCATCTGGCTGATCGTACACAAGGCGCTTGACGGAAATTTGCGCGCGAAAAACTTTAAACAAATGAATTTGTTGAAACGTTGTCAGACGTATAAATCTTTAAGGAGAATTTATTTTCTGTTTTTAAGCGTAATTTAAGACATTTAAGAATTTTTTTTAACCTCTTCCTACGAAGAAACTAAAAAAAATAGTAAAAAGGCACTGCGAAATCAATCATTTTTGTCAGTAGCCTTAGTTTTAAGTAATATTTAAGACACCCTATATTACGTTATTAATGAAATAAGCGTTATTCTTACTAGCTTAAACTTTCTGCCAAGGAAAAGTTAAAAATCAAAACGAAAATACTAATTGAATTGAGCACAACTACATACCTAGTACTTACTTCAAAAGTATAACCAGATCCGCTAAATTACATTTGCACCGGCAAACGTTACCATATAATACGTAAATATTATTAGTGTTTTAAATTAAATTTAGTTTTCAACCCTATTACGCTACTCACTCAAAGAAACTAGATAAAACTGATCAAAATATTGGTTAACAACGGATCGACGAAGACCATTTTCAGGTAGTGAAAATAAATTAAATTATTTAAATCTTTAAACGAAAAAAAAAATTAAAACATTCAATTGTGTGGCTTGTGTGCTGTTGACAAACTTAAATATGGCGCACGGACCTTTGATGACAAGAAATCCTTCTATTTCGATCTCCCTTCATCATGAAACATGTCTCTTTGTCACTTCCTGTACTTTTATTTGGCGCGAAAATTTAAAATAAAAGGCCTGTTTGTATTATTGTCTTTGAAACACTAGAGTTAACTGCTAAGCCCATATATCGAAAAAGAGAAAAAAGGCGTCATCGATTTTAAGAAAGGAAGCAGAATTAACCATTAACCATACTTTTTTTATGTGTCAGATTTTTAGTAGATTGTTTGTTTTGCAAATATTTATTAAAATGTGTGAACAAGAAGGTAAGTTTTTGCCAGATTTTCACTTTACCGTAGAATAGAGCAATATTTCCTTTTTTAGGTATGTCGGAGTTTATAATATTGCCCTCAACCAATCCTTCCCATGCCCAAGATGAAGGAGAATCATATAAGTGGAGTCACAATTCTACACTTATGTTCTTGGATTTGTATAAAGATTATAGGAACCAAGTTGGTTCTTTAAAAATAAGAAACCTTAAGAAAATGTTTGAGGAAATAGCAAAAGAATTACGGTACAAAACAAAACAAAACATAACTGCTGCAAATTGTGAGAATCGGTGGAAACATTTAGAAAGAATGTACAAAAAATATATAGATAACAATAACAGGCCGAGGAAGGAAAGATTTTGAATATGTAGAGATTATGGATAAAATTCTAGGTAAAAGGAATACATCCAGCTATATTGCTGTCTTCAGACACCGTGATTTATTCAGCAATTGAGAAGGAAAATACTGGTTTAGTGGACACAAACATGGAAAAGGAGAATATAATGCAGGATATTATAATGGAAGCAAATGCCACTGAGAAGACAAAGGAAGTAGCATCTGTAAAAACAATGTCAGTAAAAACTAGTTACAAGAATAAAGAGTTAAGGACATATACATATTCTAAAGGAAATAAGACAGGATAGAAAAGATTTCTATAAAAAACTTCTGGAAATAAAAGAAAAAAAGTTACAGGAAAAACAAAGAAAAAATAACATTTTAGAAGAAAGAAACACTATATTGAAACAACATAAGTATGCTTAAAGAATTGCCATTGTTACATATAGAAGACATATACCTAAAAGAAATAAGTCGACTAACTACTTTAAATATTGAATTTTGTTCAAAGAATTATTTATTTTGATTATTGTTACATTCCTCTATGGATTATATTTTATTTTTTGTCTTCTAGACAGTTTTAGAGTTTAGTTATTTTTTTAAAATAAAACATTAAAATTTTATGTCGTTTGTTATAAAACAGGAGCTTGAGCTATCGTGTATCGATACAGAGGAATTATTTTTTTATTACTACCTTTTCATGCTTCTTATTAAACTAGATCACGATACACTTGCAACAGTATGCTACATATGACGTCACTTCGAGGGAAAATCCTCAACTGACTAGACACTTGCACCCCTTGTACATATGTACAGGTCAATTTATTGTCGGGTAGTGTATTGGGTTGACGTTTATTCAAATATTACAGGTCAGTTTATTGTCGGGTAGTATGTTGAGTTGACATTTATTAAAATATTATTGTCATATTTCATTTGCTCAGGTAAGCGCCTAGTCAATTTAAAATTTTCCCTCGAAGTGACGTCATAACGTAGCATACCATTGTAAGTGTATCGTGAACTAGATATAATGGCTAGTAACGTAGGTCAGTACCAGTGGCGTATGGTGAAATTTCAAAGTTGTATATCTCTGTTCCTATTTACAGGACCCGACCAAATTTAGAGGTTTTAATAGTGTGCCCACTGGGAATGTTCTGGTAAACTCAAGCAAAAATTCAACTTTTTTCGCAAATTCAAAACGTTTTTTTTTCTTTACAAAAACATTCCCAGTGGGAATTAAAACCAATTAAAATTGGGACCGGTCCTGTACGTAGGAACAGAGATATATACAACTTAGAAATTTCACCATATGCCACTGGTCACTACCATCTCTATAGTTGTGCCTTTAAACATATTTATATACGGGGTGCCCATTTTAAGTTTTAACCACCATCGTATAGTTGGAAGCTCTCCAATTTTCATTTTGCCCCCCCCCCTCCTTGATGGCGCCCCTTGTTTGCATTATTTTATATAAACTGGTCAACAAAAAAATCGGCAAAAGCGAATTTTACTCGACTTTTCAAACTGCTATAATTTTTTAAAAACTTAACTTTTTTGAGATCGGTTTTCGGATATCGACAGCTCGTCTTTCCCAAATTAAGCAACAAGAAGTGATTTTGCAATGGAAGCGACATTTTCATGCTATACAGGGTAATTAATAAGTTAATGCAAAACTACTAAAAGTTTAGGTGTGTGCCATGTTGCCAATAAATTTTTTTCATCGTTTGGACATAGCACGCTAGTAAGCTGATATCAATATCTCCAGACGTGTTCGCCGGAATTTCGATTAATGGTCTCTGGCGAAAAATACAGGAGGAAACAGAAAAAGCACACAAATTTTGGTAGCATCATTTTTAAAACGCTGTAATTGGAAAACGGATTAATAGACTTTGTCGGGCTTTTTGGGAATTGAAAGCCCTTTTTGTGCAGAGTTTTACCTAATAAACTGTTTTTTGTTCAATGTCAAAATGTTTGCGTTGTATAGAGGTGAACTAAAAAGTATATGAAAAGTATTGTTAAAAATAAATTTTCTTTTAATTTGTACAAATTGAGCAGTATGCGTGTTTTTTCTTTCAGAAATAGGGCGTTTTGTCTAACTTTGGATTAGTTATACAGCGTGTCCAGAAACCATCTTAACAAATGCGGAACTTTTTTATTTTTAACTTTACGAAAAAGGTAATAATTCATAAAAAGTTCTGCATCGTGAGAAAATAGCATAGCCATTCAAAAATTTGATCTAAGACATACAGGGTGGCTCAAAAATGTAAAAGTCCTAATCCATTTGAAGCTAAAAAGACACAAAATCGTTATTTAAAGGCAAACTGCCACTGTAAATGTACTAGTGTTAACTTCTTATGTTAGTAAATTAGGTTTGAAATATACAGGAGGTCCCAAAAATAAAAATGTTTTTATTATCGACTTTACAAAAAAGTACCTATATCTTTATAAAATGTTCTACATTGTGAAAAAAGAGCATGATGATTCAAAAATTTGATCTAGGACATATAGGGTGGCTAAAAAATTTAAAACTCTGAACTGGCCTTAAAACAAGGGTAAGCTAAATTTTAATTCAACCAGTATGGTATTTGTGCAAGGTTACTAATTAATTGATAAGTAAGCACTTATACTTAAAATGAGACGTACAGGGTGATTGAAGGTTTACTTGTATTTAATACAATTTTAGTAACAAATGAAATATTAGGGTAAAAAACATATTAAATAATTAAACATGACTAAATAACTAAATAAATTTGAACCTCCACGTAACCTTCGTCATTTTCCATACAGTTTATCTTTAAATAAAGATTTGGTGTCTCCTTAACTTTACGTAAATTGAGAATTTCAGCTTTTTAAGCCACTCTGTATTGTCCTACATAAAGTTTTTGATTAATCATGATCTTTTTCACAATGTAGACTTTTTATGACGATATTTTTTTTGTAAAGTCAATAATAAAAAATAAATTTTATTTTTGGGACCTCCTGTATGTTCCAAACCCAATTCGCTAACATAAAAGTTACCTCTAGTACATTTACAGTGGCAGTTTACTTTTAAATAACGATTTGTGTCTTTTTAGCTTCACGCGGATTAGGACTTTTAGATTTTTGGGATACCCTGTATGTCTTAAATCAAATTTTTGAGTGGCAATGCTATTTTCTCACAATGTAGAACTTTTTATGAAAAATAACTTTTCTCCCGTAAAGACAAAAATAAAATGTTTTCCATTTGTTAAGATGGTTTCTGGACACGCTGTATAACTAATCAAGAGTTGGACAGAACGCCCTAGTTTTGGAAGAAAACAAACACATACCGCTCAATTTTCACAAATTAAAAAAAATCATTTTTAACAATGATTTTCATTCACTTTTTGGTTCACCCCTATACAACGCCAACATTTTGACCTTGAAAAAGAAAACAGTTTATTAGGTAAAATGCTACACGAAAGGGCTTTTAATACCTAAAAAGCCCGACAAAGTCTATCAATCCGTTTTCGAGCTACAGCGTTTTAAAAATGAGGCTACCAAATTTTGTGTGCTTTTTATGTTTCCTCCTGTATTTTCCGTTAAAGACCATTAATCGAAATTTCGGCGAACACGTCTGGAGATATTAATATCAGCTTACTAACACGCTATGTCGGAACGACCAAAAAAATTTATTCGCAATATGGCACACACCGAAACTTTTAGTAGTTTTACATTACCTTATTAATCACCCTGTATAGCATGAAAATGCCGTTTCCATTGCCAAATCAGTTCTTGATACTTAATCTGGGAAAGACGAGCTATCGATATCCGAAAACCGCTCTCAAAAAAGTTAAGTTTTTAAAAAGTTATGGCAGTTTGAAAAGTCGAGTTAAAATAGCTTTTGCCGATTTTTTTGTTGACCAGTTTATTTTTAGCATTTTTACAACAAATTCAAATTGGATAATATACTGTGTACGTGGTAATATGTACAGGGATATCCAAATAAAAGTGAACAGGCCTTATAACTTTTTTATTTTTAAAAATGAGAAAAAATGTTAAATATGAAAGCTTTGGGGATTTTTATGAATCATTCATATATCTTATCAGCAAAACAATTGAGTATCGAATAAAAGAAATATAGTATAAAACATTGATTTTCTCACTTATTTTAAATTGGATGGTATGGTTTTTATCATATTTTTGGATTTTTTTTATCCGATGCTCGATTATTTTGCTGATAAGATATATGCATGATCTATAAAAATCCCCAAAGCTTTCATATTTAACATTTTTTTCCATCTTTAAAAATAAAAAAGTTATATGCCTGTTCACTTTTATTTGGATATCCCTATACAATCGTGGTTTAAAACAGTTTAATTTTCTATTCAAATTCATTTATTCATGCTATTACAAATAAATTGTTTACACACGTCAATTACAGATAAAATAATTTTCATATTTAGACAATAATAAAAACATTCCTGACAATACAATGCATTAAAATTTATAAATCGAAATGAACACAATACAAACACATTAAAAAATCTAAATAAAAATATTAAAATATATTACAACTATAATCTAAGTACTGTTTTGTGATGTAAAAAGCATGTTTTATTAGGAACTGTTTCACCTTCATTTTAAACTGCTGAGTAGAGAGCTCTTTAACATTTTGGGGTAACTTAGTAAACAGTTTTATTGCATAATATTCTGGTCGAGCCTGACATTTACCCAACCTGCAGTGTTGTGGAACGTAGTTGGTCTTATTCCTAGTGTCATGGTCATGTATGTCTTGGTAAGACAGTAGGTCGTCCTTGTCTTTGATGTAGAGCAAACTTTGCAGGATGTAAGCCGAAGGAAGGGTAAGAACTCCCAACTGAACAAAGGCATTCCCACAATCCTCTCTGTACCCTAGGCCAGCCATGATTCTGACTGCCTTTCGCTGGAGACCAAAGACTCTTGTGCATGAGGTGACCGTCCCCATGCGATAATGTCATATGTCATAACACTATGGAAAATTCCATGATATGCTGTTCTCAGGGTATTTATTGAAACACATTCACTCAAATTTTGTAAAACAAATACACTACTTCCAAGTCTTTTACAAACATTAGCTACATGAACATCCCATTTCAGCTTCCTATATAGGTATGGCCCTAGAAACTTGACAGATGCAGCTGTTCCACCACCAAGTGACTGACTTCGTGATGTAGATGCGCTGACAACATAATCCAGCAGGCTCAGCGGATCTATTTCTTCCTGTTCCAGCCAATGTTCTGTTAAACATAAGACTCCCAGGTCACAATCAGCAATGGCAGCCTCGAGCTCGTGAAGCTTGTTTTTCACAGAGCGGACATTGTAATGTAGCAGTTTTATACATGACGATTTGCTACCACCAGGCTTCGCCCCTGTTGAGGTTCTAACCTAGTTAGGTTTAAAAAACTGTTTACTTGAATACCAACTGGCTAAACATTTTTGTCAAGAATGACAGATTTTTTATCCGTGGGCACACCAATTTTAAAAGAACTATATTTCTGCTTCCACTTTGTTTTTATCCGTTCGCATTCACAGTCGATGTTATAATTTAATTTTAGGTATTTTCCAATATCCTCAGGTTTTGTGTCATTAGACAATCGTGATACAAATTACCAAGAATAGCTACCTGATGAAGCGGCTTTCAAGCATAGCATCAAGCATAGCTTTCAAGCTAAGCATCCTCTGTTTGCCTTCGATTGAGTTTGGTCTCAGTTTTGGGTCCACTTGTTTCTTTTATTTTTTACTGTAAGCTTCTGTTTGTTTTTGTTCAACTTCGTTGAAAGCATAGAAAAATCAAAGAAAATAGAAGGGTTTGATTGAAGGGGCTGAAAGTAGGGTTAATGCCACTGTCATTTTCTTCTTTTTTCTTGGGATGGCTTGCAGTCACGCTAGACTGTTGTTGTGGTCCTTATTTCAAGTCGTTTTGTTCGATGCCAATTTCTGCTTCTTTTGTTTGTTTCGCAGCTAATTTCACGGAATTTTTGGTTTTACGGCTTTTTTTATTAGGTTAGAATTTTCGAAATTTTCTATATTCTTTTCAAAGTAAGCATTTTTTTCTTTAAGAAGTTTATTGTTTTCTTGAAGAATTTCATTTTTACTCTTTAGTTCGTCCACTAAAGTCTTTAAATACATAATTTCGATATACTTCTCTGGTTTGGGAATGTCATCACTTTGTTTACATTCCTTACACATTAATCCAGTTTTGTAACTTATTATTATAAGTATATTAAGTATATTAACTTTATTAATTAGTGAAAAAGAATGTTTCCAGTGCTATAAGGATAACACTGGACATTTGTGGATATTATTTAGCGAAGAAGAAAGTTTCCACTTCCAGTGCTAATAAGTACGTTTAGTTGAAGATTATTATTTTACACTTCACTTGAAGAGCAGTTCTCTGTATTGTTTTGTGTTGTAATATTTTAGCTCTTTGAAATTAGTATTACTAGGAGTTCTTTCTTTAAAGGTAACAAAGATATTAGGTTTTCAAACTTGATTCATAGAAATATGGTAAAAAAATTTGGCAACGCCTGACTTCGAAACAAAAAAATTTTTTTCTGTAACTGACATTTCTTGCTGTTTTTTATATGGCCATGTATTTATGACAGTGGCGCGCAGGTACTAAAAAATTTTTTTTCGAGGGCCGATATTTACCTTTTTTAATAGTGAAACACCATTTATGAATATTTTTATTCAATCTGAATTCATATCAGGAGTTACCCATTCCAATATATTAAATGATTTCCATAACACCCTGTATATATATATATATATATATATATATATATATATATATATATATATATATATATATATATATATATATATATATATATATATATATATATATATATATATATATATATATATATATGTATATATATAGATATATACATATATACAGGGTGTCCCACGACGAACTGCCGCGATCGATTATGGAAAAAGTATAAATAGCAAAGATCTGAAAATTTGGTAACATACTAATGTCAATGGGGGCAATTCGGCTAAAATATTTTCAAAATGGTGGCACTTCCGGTTGTACCGGAAGTAGATATCAACTTGCTTATTTTAAATGGAACACCCTATATATTATTTCATTTTCGGATTTTACGTAAAATTCTAATCGCATTTCATGTATAATCTCCTATACCTAACTCTAACCGGTTTTGACATATTTCAAATTTTATGCCAAAAATGACGTTTGCAGGCCGAAAAATAATTATCGATTTTTCCTACATGAATGCCTTTATGATTTAATTGGGGTTGGTTTCCTTGTGGAAGGGGATCTACTTTAGTAGACTGTGTTGATAATTTGGTAATAAATAAATACAGGGTGATCAAAACCTAACATTAAAAATGAAATTGAAAAAATCGTTAAAAGTCATTTTTTTCAAATGGAAGCCCCCTATTTTTATAATTTTACCCTACTCAGCATTAAAAATAAGGGTAACTTTGTATAAGGTTGTCTATTCCGAAAATCGATAGTTTTAGAAAAAATGGCAGTTTAGCATTTTTCTATTGTACAAATCATATACGGTTTTCAAGTTTTGTTATTAGTTGGCCATGACCGCGAGGCGCGGACAAAAAAAAACACTCGAGCACTACAGAAATGTCATTATTTCTTGCCATTTGACAATTATTGATAATAATCATGCCAGGGCGATTAAATTATACAAACGAAGATTATTTAAATTTGTTTATTATCTATGGGGAATGTAACAAAGTTTTATCAAGAACATGCGAGACGTTTGCTGACAGATATCCAGATAAACAGAAACCGTCACGGAACAGTGTTAAACGAATAATGGAAAATTTCAAAAATTTTGGCACTGTTAAGGCAAAAATGCATAAAAGAAAACCCATTCTCAATGATGAAAATATCGAAATTGCAATTTTGGGATATTTTGCGGCATATCCTATGACAGCATTAAGACAAGTGGCTCTACAAACAGGAATCTCAAAGAGCTCAATCCATAGAATTCTGTTGAAAGCTCATGGTGGAAATTTTGAACATTTATTAAAATAAGTTGTTTCCCTGAATTTTTGAAATATTCCATTATTCGTTTAACACTGTTCCGTGACGGTTTCTGTTTATCTGGATATCTGTCAGCAAATGTCTCGCATGTTCCTGATAAAACTTTGTTACATTCCCCATAGATAATAAACAAATTTAAATAATCTTCGTTTGTATAATTTAATCGCCCTGGCATGATTATTATCAATAATTGTCAAATGGCACGAAATAATGACATTTCTGTAGTGCTCGAGTGTTGTTTTTGGCCGCGCCTCGCGGTCATGGCCAACTAATAAGAAAACTTGAAAACCGTATATGATTTTTACAATAGAAAAATGTTAAACTGCCATTTTTTCTAAAACTATCGATTTTCGGAATAGACAACCTTATACAAAGTTACCCTTATTTTTAATGCTGAGTAGGGTAAAATTATAAAAATAGGGGGCTTCCATTTGAAAAAAATGACTTTTAACGATTTTTTCAATTTAATTTTTAATGTTAGTTTTTGATCACCCTGTATTTATTTATTACCAAATTATCAACACAGTCTACTAAAGTAGATCCCCTTCCACAAGGAAACCAACCCCAATTAAATCATAAAGGCATTCATGTAGGAAAAATCGATAATTATTTTTCGGCCTGCAAACGTCATTTTTGGCATAAAATTTGAAATATGTCAAAATCGGTTAGAGTTAGGTATAGGAGATTATACATGAAATGCGATTAGAATTTTACGTAAAATCCGAAAATGAAATAATATATAGGGTGTTCCATTTAAAATAAGCAAGTTGATATCTACTTCCGGTACAACCGGAAGTGCCACCATTTTGAAAATATTTTAGCCGAATTGCCCCCATTGACATTAGTATGTTACCAAATTTTCAGATCCTTGCTATTTATACTTTTTCCATAATCGATCGCGGCAGTTCGTCGTGGGACACCCTGTATATATATATATATATATATATATATATATATATATATATATATATATATATATATATATATATATAGATATATACATATATATATATATATATATATATATATATATATATATATATATATATATATATATATATATATATATATATATATATATATATATATATATATATATATATATATAGATATATACATATATATATATATATATATATATATATATATATATATATATATATATATATATTGAAAATTAGAAAAAAAATATTCCACATATGGTTTTATTCCACTCCTATGGTCATTAGTTTTTTACCATGCACGTTATTATTAGAAAAGTATTTGCCTTATTTTTAAGGATATTTGCGAAATTCTAAACTTGTGTGTAATATCGTTGCAAGAGACGTAAAGTTTTTGGTTACTTCAAAAAATATAAATCCAAGTAAATTTTACAAAATAGCTTCAGTTTGATGAAAGTTATGCAGTTGTGGTTAATTTGAAAATGTATTATAGCTGAATAAAACAAGATTATTATACATTTTAAAATATTTGTGTGGTTTCTGGGTTGTTAGGCCGTCGTCGGTTGTCTCATACTCTTGACGTTTCGCCAACACGAGTAGTTAGCATCTTCAGAATGTGCGCTCAGTTTAACTGCTCGCGAAATACTCTAAACTACTAAACTGCTACTACTACTACTACTAAACTGAGCGCACCTGCTGAAGATGCCAACCACTCGTGTTGGCGAAACGTCAAGAGTAAGAGATGCCTTTGTATTTGGACATACCTTTTAATTCTAAACATCTGTTCGCTATTCACTCCCCAACTATTAGTTTAGTTTGGTTTTAATTTTAGTTTAATTATTATTTAAAAGGACCCTTAATATGTAATTTATAATTTACTTCTTCGCGGCTGAATTTAAAGAATTCGCGCAAGCCCATAGTTGAGATCCCACAGCGGCCGAAGTACGACCAGACAGAGAATACGAGAAGAGTCGGTACAATATTGCTGTGTGTGTACCATTATCTATTTGCGCTTATCGCTATTGCCTCACCTAGAGCATCATATTATTTTCCTCGCCACCCTGCCTGGATTGAAGACCTCCACGAAGCCAACAAGGGTAAGTGGGTTTTCAACTACCGCAAATTCCGCATTTCTAATTTTTTATTCTATTTTTTAATTACATTTTCTTGTAATTAAACATTTGGCCCCATTCAAGCCAAGGATAATAATAAAATAAAATAATCTATTATTAAAGGTCCTTTATTTCACGTAATAAAACATCTAATTTCTAAAATAAAATTTAAAATATTGTTGTTTGCTTAAATCATTCGCAAGGTCACACGTATGTGGTAGTACCTGCATCAAACAAAAAAGAGAAGATATTTCCAGTTTTTGTAGCATTCCTTAGCGAACTTTCTTAAATACAGTCCACTAAATTATTACCGTATACAGGGTGTTTTTCCCTTTAAATATTTTTGATTTTACTTTAATAAAATATCTTTCATTATGTCCGCATCAAAATTAAAGCAATCTAAAGCGCTCAGGCAAATCGCAGTCAATCAAATGGCAGAACTTAAAAATTTTGCAGAAAGGGCATCTAAAGATGTAAAGTGGGAAATTCAATTTAACAGATTATTTGATCGCTTTGAATCTATAAACGAGGATTTTAGAAAAAATCATCAAAATGTAATTTCACAGATGGCTACTCTGGACGAAGATTTGGCGGCTGAAGAAGCCATTCGAACTGATTTTGAATTTAATAGTTCACTCGTTTTCGCAATACATTACACTATTATAAGTCAGCCAGGGCCTGCTTCTCAAGCCAATCAATCGTCTATGTCCAATAAGCCTAACGTTAAGCTGCCTAAAATTGAAAATCCCAAATTTACCGGTGATATTAAGTCATTTAAACCCTTTCTCGATATGTTTACCTCGCTAGTACATGATAATTGTGAATTATCGAATATTGAGAAGTTTAATTATCTGGTATCCTTTTTACAAGGACCTGCTTTAAGTCTAGTTCAGTGCACACCTATGACAGCTGACAATTATGAAACTGCATTTGAGGCTCTTAAGAAGCGCTATGATAATAAGAGAATTATCGCATTTACGCATTTACAGGCTATAGACAACGCTCCTTTTATTAGTAGTGCTTCTAAAAATCCAAAATCGCTCAGAAATTTAACAGACACTTTTACTGAAAATATCGCCGCATTAAAAAACTTACAGTTTCCGGTCGATGATTGGAGTTTCATTTTATATTATTGGTTTAGTAAACACCTAGACCAAGAAACTATAGAAAAATATCAAATGGAGGAATTTACGGATAACTCCAAAATTCCTACATTTGAGTCCTTAAAAGATTACGTTCTACGTCACTGCAATGCTTTGGATACAACTGAATTTTCTCCAAAAAGTTCTGTTTATCTAAAAAATTCAAATAAACCAAGAGTATCACCAAAATATGGCAACACATTTTTTGGTACAGTTTCTGACAATAAAATGTGTTTATTTTGCAAATCTAATCACCAAATTTATAAATCTTCTGAATTTCTAAAAAAGCCGCCGTTTGATCAGTTAAATTATGCAAAAAATCACTCTTGGTGTACTAATTGTCTAAGCTCTCGGCATCCGATCGGAAACTGCAATTCAAAATTGACATGTCGCCACTGTTCGAAAAGACACCATTCTTTACTTCACTTGCAACGTACCGTGAATCCTGATGAAATCCGCTCTAAATGCTCGCCGCCGCCTCTCCGCAATTTTTCCGAAAATTTACGTTCTACTAATCAAAATTGCTGTACTCCGCCTCTGGTCAACGATAAAG
The DNA here is from genome assembly GCA_963971165.1 of Philopedon plagiatum. Taxonomy (NCBI): domain Eukaryota; kingdom Metazoa; phylum Arthropoda; class Insecta; order Coleoptera; family Curculionidae; genus Philopedon; species Philopedon plagiatum. The sequence continues at coordinate 52,828,552 of OZ020192.1, read as the reverse complement.
AAAATCCAAGTTTGGATATCCCTTCGACCTCGCAAACCTTTTATAACTCAAGTAATTTTAATGCCTTGACCACTACTATTCGACCGCATACAGTTTTATTGTCCACCACAATTGTTGAAATTTTCGACTGCCACGGTATAACGCATAAAGCCCGCATTTTATTAGATAGTGGAAGTCAAACTAATTATATTTCGGAAAATCTTTATAATAAATTAAATTTACCTCGCTCAGATTGCTCTTTTTATATTCAAGGTCTAGGTAACATGCGTGACGTCACGTGCAAAGGTGTGGTCACGTGTGCTTTAAAACCGGTAGACAAGTTAAATCCGCAAATAAATCTAGAAGCAATTATTTTACCAAAATTGTGTCCAAATATGCCGTCGCACGCAATCGATTCTAAAAAATGGTCACACATCTCTAATATTAAGTTAGCTGATCCGGAGTTCTTTAAACCGGGCGATGTAGACTTACTACTGGGTGCCGAATATTTTCCACATATTTTAAAGGGTTCGCAAATTTTTGGAAACATAAATGAACCGGTCGCAATTTCTACAATCTTTGGTTATGTACTTATGGGGAAAACTACGGTCATGGATAATACTTCTTGGGCGACTTCCCTGTTTTCTCTGTCTCAGCAGACAGATAATGATATTTTTTGCTTAGAAAATTATATTAAACGATTTTGGGAAATTGAAGATATTCCAAAATCTAAAATTTTGTCTCCGGAAGAAAAACTATGTAATCAAATTTTTGAACAAACTCACTCAAGAGATCAAAGTGGATATTATATTGTTGATTTGCCTTTTAAAAACCAGTTTGATCCTGAGTTTGATTCGAATGCTTCTTATGCAAATGCTTTTAGACGATTCATGTATCTAGAAAAGAGATTATTTTCTAAGCCTGATCTGTATCAAAAATACCGCGATATAATGCAGGAATATGTTGACAACAATTTTATCGAAGTAGCTAACAAAAATTCTCTAAGTAAAAATTGTTTTTACATTCACCATAGTTGCGTTGTGAAACCAGAAAAAATTCGAATTGTGTATGACGCCAGCGCGAAAACATCTCAAAAAATTTCTTTAAATGATACGTTATTAACAGGGCCTAAATTACAAAAAGACATTGTATCGATCTTGCTTAACTTTCGCCTTCACGAAACCGTTTTTACATGTGATATTAAAAACATGTTCAATCAAATACGTGTATCTGAAAAGCACCAAAATTTCCAACTTTTACTTTGGAGATTTTCTCCTACTGAACCTTTGAATGTTTATAAGTTCAAACGAGTTATGTTTGGACTTAAAAGCTCGCCATTTTTAGCAAATCGCACCATTTTACAATTGGAACATGATGAAGGCGCTCGATTTCCTTTAGCTTCTAAAATTTTAAAAGAAGATATTTATATCGATGACGTAATAACGGGATTTTACGTATCGCTTTCTGACGGAAAGACCATTCGTGATCAACTAATTTCATTGTTACTTGCTGGAGGTTTTCAACTAAGAAAATGGGCTAGTAACAATCCTAGTTTTTTATCAGATATTCCTGTTTCACACATGCAAACAAATTCTTTAAAATTTGACTCTGATGAAGTAATAAAAATACTAGGTTTGCGTTGGCAGCCTAATCTTGATGTCTTTACTTATCGGGTTGAGCCGGTAGATCGCGAGTTTAGTAAAAGAACTATTCTCTCTGAAATCGCAAGGATATTTGATCCTTTAAATTTTCTTGCCCCATGTACCGTTTTTTCTAAATATATTATGCAACTTCTATGGACTTTAGGTGTAGGTTGGGATGATAAACCCCCAAAAAATATTTGTGAGCGATGGCACGCTTATAAATCAGAATTAAAATTGCTTTCGAATTTTAAGCTTCCGCGGCGCGGAATATATATATATATATATATATATATATATATATATATATATATATATATATATATATTCAAATTCTAGCTTTTCTAATGTTGAACTACATGGTTTCGCCGACGGACGCCTCTCAGAAGGCCTACGCCGCTGTAATTTATTTTAGAATTTTAAATAGTCAAAATCAATTTTCAACATTTTTTATCATTGCCAAAGATAAAATCGCACCTTTGCGTCAAATATCTTTGGCACGCTTAGAACTAACCGCCGCTCTTTTACTCGCCGATTTGATCGCATATGTTTTACAAATTTTTATCAATAAAATTTCATTTTCAAAAATCGCCGCTTGGTCTGATTCTTTGATCGCGTTAACGTGGATAAAATCACCACCATATAAATGGAAAACCTTTATTGGTAACCGGGTAGCTAGAATTCAAGAAAAAACCGCCCCATCAGTATGGCGTCATGTTACCTCAGAAAATAACCCTGCTGATTGCGCAACTCGGGGGATGTTACCTTCAGAGCTTTTAGAAAACAGACTTTGGTGGCAAGGTCCACATTTTTTGTCTCTTTCAGAAGAGTTATGGCCTACCCTCCAATTTACCCCATGTAGTGGAAGAAGAACGACAAATCACTCTAGCTGCATTTGAAACGGAAAACGTTCTTAGTTTACTTTTAAATAAATTTTCATCATTAATAAAAATTCAAAGAATCATATGTTATCTGACTCGTTTTAGTTATAATTGTAAAAATCCAAATAATCGCACTTTTAAAAATTTCACGCTGTTGGAGTTAAACACGGCTCTTTTCATTCTTGTAAAACACATACAAGAAATTCACTTTCCTGACGATATTTCTAACCTCAATAAAAATAAACCACCTTCAAAATATTTAAGAAAACTCAATGCATTCTTAGACGATAAACAGATTTTGAGGGTAGGTGGCCGGTTAGAAAAATCTGAACTTACTTACGCGCAAAAGCATCCCGCTATTTTACCACGTAAAAGCCGATTTACGCAACTGATAATCGAGTATTTTCATAAAATATATATGCACCCAGGCGCGCAGACGTTACACTATTTACTTTTACAGTGTTTTTGGATCCTTTCTCCGAAACGGGCAATACGAAGTGTCATTTCAAAATGCCAAAATTGTTCGCGTGCTAGGCCCAATGCCTATCAACCCAAAATGGGAAAACTACCTAAACTTCGGATTTCGCAAATAAAACCCTTTTCTTGTGTCGGGGCTGATTTGTAGGTATAGTTAGTGCGTTCACAGCCCTCCGTCCCCCGGGGGGATTTTATCTTGAGATCTATGACGTCATATCAAACCCAACCATACCGCATGCGCCAGCATCAAACCCAACCTGCGCGCGCATACGCCATCTGTCATCTGTCATCTGTCACCTGTCATACGTCATCTGTCACCTGTCATACGTCATCTGTCACCTGTCATACGTCATCTATCATACGTCACCTGTCAGCTGTCATACGTCATCTGTCAACTGTCATCTGTCAACTGTCATACGTCATCTGTCACACTCTTGGGCGTTAGCTACTTTGGTCTTAACTACTTGGGGGCTAGAACTACTTGGGGCCTGAACTACTTGAGGGGGGCATCAACTACTCAACTGCCATCCTGTCACCGATCATACGTCAGCTGTCATCTATCATATGTCATCTGTCACCTGCCACTCCGAAATCCAATCGTTTACTACCCAACCTGAACCAACTATTCCAAACCTAGAACTGCCATCTGCAACGTCATCCTGCATAAGTATGAATCTGAAAAAAAGTCCTGCCATCGGTGGGATTAGAACCCGCGCCATCCGTGTAACGACCCAATGCATTACCACTGAGCCAGTCGAGCTTCCCTGTGAATAACGCGAAGTGTATCTAGACAATAAAAAAATTAATATTTAATATTTGAAATTCATATAGGCCCTCCCTCCGAAACGATAAGTGTTGGAGAATGAAAATTTTGGTATTAGATAGAAGTCATAAAGACCATTAGATATATCGGCTTAAAAACCCCCAAAAAGAGTAAGGTCCTTTAGGCAATTCCTCTCACGTTGACCAAAAGGGCCTTAAAAAGTTTTGGTTTAGATAGGGATGAAGGGTAGGATGAATAAAATATATTCCCCAAATGGCATCGAAATCCGTTGAGCCGTTTAGGCGCTAGAGGGTTACAAAGGTGTTTCATGTGTCAGGAGCACAGGAACTGATGACGGTAAATAAAAACTAAATTACGGCTAGCACGTAAACGATAAGTGTTGAAGAATTAAAATTTTGGTGTTAGATAGAAGTCGTAAAGACCATTAGATATACAGGTTCAAAACCCCCCAAAATATTAAGGCCATTTGGACCATTTCTCCTGCGTAGGCCAGAAGGGCCCTAAATTTTTTTTGCTTAGATAGGGATGACGGGTAGGAGGAATAAAATATATTCCCCAAATGGCATCGAAATCCGTTGAGCCGTTTAGGCGTTAGAGGGTTACAAAGGTGTTTAAGGTATCAGGAGCACAGGAACGGATGACGGTAAATAAAAACTAAATTACGGCTAGCGCTTAAACGATAAGTGTTGGAGAATTAAAATTTTGGCGTTAGATAGAAGTCATAAAGACCATTAGATATACAGGTGCAAAAACCCCAAAAAATATTAAAGTTATTTCGGCGATTTCTCGGACGCCAACCAAAAGGGCTATAAAATGTGTTTGCTTCGATAGGGACAAAGGATAGGAGTAATAAAATACATACCCCAAATTTCATCGAAATCCGTTAAGCCGTTTAGGCGTAGGCTTGCAGCTGTTGTTGTTTTTAGCGAAGTCATGATGAGAACGATTGATAAGAAATGGATTTAAGGAAGAAAACACGTAGTAGTAGGAAAATTATTTATTTAACCACAAGATATATCGATATTTAACAACTAGATCGACAAAATTAGTTCATAATATTAAACAGGATACTGCTACGAATACAAGTAAACTAGAAATACTGTTCAGAGTTTCGGAGAAAGATGGCGTTAGGGTAGAAGCAGCAGTACTAGAAATACTGTTCAGACTTTCGGAGAAAGATGGCGTTAGTGTAGAAGCAGCAGTACTAGAAATACTGTTCAGAGTTTCGGAGAAAGATGGCGTTAGTGGAGAAGTAATAGTAGGAGTAGGAGATGTTCAGAGTTTCGGAGAAAGATGGCGTTAGTATAGAAGGAGGAGTAGTTGGAGTAGCAGGAGCAAGAGTTGGAGATGCGGAACATTCGAGAAAGATTACATCATCAGTGGAATAGTGCGGAACAAAGCGAGCTAAAATGACTCAGCACGAGGAAAGGCCAACGCAACAGTCGTTTTCCGTACGTTGCGGTACCATCCGGAGTAAAGTGGTTTGAAGCGAAGTCATGAGGGCTCAGCAAGTACTAGAATTTTCTAGCAAGCACAATGAGTATGCATTTTAATGTAAAGCGTAGATAGTTACGATCGGATCTGCTGGGAGTGGTAGTAATTAAAATAGGTATTTCTAGCAAAGTCACCCAAGCAAGACCAACAGTAGGAAAAGATGTTTCGACTGGCGTAAAAACTTCTCGAAAATCTCGACTAAGATCATCGATACAGGTCTTTAGGGCAAAAAGGCGACTTTCCGATTAGTGCTCTAACGGTAGGAAGGGAAGGATTCCGAATGTGGGAAAGAGAGAGAGAGAGAGAGAGAGAGAGACTCGTGGAAATCGTAGGGAAGGAAGCCGAAAACTATGAAATATATACTGTTTAAGTACTAAAATACCCATGGATGTATACTAGGGCTAGTCAAAACGGAGAAAGAGATAGAAAAAATAGAGACAAAATATAAACAAACCCTGTTCTTGAAAAACAGCTAAAAAACAGACCCTGTTCTGGAAAAACAGCTAAAAACAGACCCTGTTTGGGGAAAACAGCTAAAAAACAGACCCTGTTTCTGGAAAAACAACTAAAAAACAGACCCTGTTTCTGGAAAACAGCTAAAAACAAACCCTGTTTCGGGAAAACAGCGAAAAAACAGACCCTGTTCGGGAAAAACAGCTAAAAACAAACTCCTGTTTCCGAAAACAGCGATGAAACAGTTAGAAACAGACCTCCTGTTTCGGGAAAAACAGCGAAAAACCGACCACCTTGGTTTCTGGAAAACAACGGAAGCATCTAACCGCCCAACCACTCAACCGCTTAACCGCCCCCCAACGGCTCAACCGCTCAACCGCCCAACCGCTCAACCGCTCAACCGCTCAACCGGCCAACCGCTCAACCACTGAACCGTTCAACCGCGGAACCACTTAATCGCTTATCTGCTTAACCGCTCGACATCGAAAAAACATATGTGATTTCGGAAAACAACTCCTGAACCGCTATGGGAAACAACTAGGGACCATTGAATAACAACTACTAAACAGATCCCCCTGTTTCAGCGAACCACTTAAACGTCTAACTGCCCAACATATAAACAACATACAGACTATTTTCTTCAAAAATATATGGGTACTAAAGGTGCGATGAATACTCAGACATTTATCTGCGAAAAAAATAAGCATCCAGTACATTCCCCTTTCGGACTGAATTCCACATAAAAATTTCGTTCAAAGATCTTGAATAATTGCATACGTAGATAGAGACGATTTTCTTTTGACAGAAAGCCGTCAATAGGACTTATACAACAGTACACAACAAGTTTTTATACTCATTCAAACCCTAAACCCTCAAGATTCAGTATAACACTCGACGTCTGAAAGAACAGCTAAAAACAGCTAAAAACATACCATGTTTAGGAAAACAACTAAGAAATAACCTCCTGGTTCTGGAAACAACTAGAAAACAGCTGTTTTAGCTGTTTTCTATCAAAACTAAGAAACAGATCCTGGTTCAGGAAACTACTTAAACGCCTAACTGTCTAACTACTTAACAGCTAAAAAAACAGATCCGGGTTCTGAAAACAACTAAAAAACAGACTTCTGTTCCCGAAAACAACTCCTGAACAGCTATGGGAAATAACTAGGAACCATCGACAAACAACTACTATGAAACAAGTCCCCTGTTTCAGGGAACCACTTAAACGACGAACTGCCCAACCACTTAACCGCCCAACCACTTAGCAGCTAAAAACATACCCTGTTTCGGAAACCGACTCCGGAACAGCGATGAAACAACTAAGAAATAGGTCTTGTTTCTGGAAACAGTAATTCGTACTTGCTAATATATAGAAACAATCTACAGACACTAATAATCAGACTTTATCAATCAATCTCCCAAAATTGCTCGAGAATACATATCAAAATAGTGGAGAGAGATTCGGCTGATATTGATTTAACATAGGGTCTTAAGCACGATATCGAAACTGATGCATGGAGACTGGGAGATTCACGGGTTGATTGTTTGAAAAATGGCGATATTCCAGTAGGCAATATTGAATACCGAGGAACTCAAAGACTCTACGATCTTCTGTTTGGAAAAAAAACCGATTTATCAGAAAAAGGAAGATGAGGAACAATACAAAGATATTCTTTTACGAACAAACCTTTACCCGAAGGATAGTGGCTAGTTAAAAGGAAATAGATCTGACAAATATAAAAATATTGTTAAACCATTACTCTCAGTATCGGTAGAAGTTTCGAAACTTAGAACAAAATCGGCAAAAACACCTCCAAGTACAACAAGAATCTCAACAAGGTCGAAGACGTCGTCGCCGTCATCGTCGTCGTCAAACAATAATAACAGGAACGAGATTTGGAGCATTTTACAAGAACTGGAACAACTTGGAATAATTGAATGCTATAAATAAGAATTGATAGTGGATTCGTAAATCTTATTACATACTACAATCTATGAGGACGAAGAAGGGAGTGATGTAGACGAAATTTGTAATCTAAGTGGAATAGCTTAGAAGAAATGGTTAGTATACCGTGGTCCGGTAGACAATTAACATGTCAGAAATATTAAAAATTATTCTTGCCAACATTGAAGGTATCAGGAGCACAGGAACGGATGACGGTAAATAAAAACTAAATTACGGCTAGCGCTTAAACGATAAGTGTTGGAGAATTAAAATTTTGGCGTTAGATAGAAGTCATAAAGACCATTAGATATACAGGTGCAAAAACCCCAAAAAATATTAAAGTTATTTCGGCGATTTCTCGGACGCCACCCAAAAGGGCTATAAAATGTGTTTGCTTCGATAGGGACAAAGGATAGGAGTAATAAAATACTGTGGCAACAACGCACAACAGGCACCGGCAGCTCAAATTTTTTTTTGGAGGCTAGAGGCTGTGGTTCGTTATCTTTCCCTTTTCCCTTTAGGCGCCACTTGATTTAATGTGACTAAATCAAGAAAATAACCAGATGTTAAATTGGGTTGGAAAACCTTTCAATAAAACTACAAAATTATATCTGTGACCCAAGGTATTTAATTAAGCGACGTTAGATCGTTCCTTTTTTTTGCATTTGATTTTAAAATATATTGTTGATGATTACAAACTTCCAAAAGTAGATAATAGAAATGATAAGATTCACCGAAAACAGTAGTATAGGTTATGACATTTAAATTCAATACTAAGTAGCTTTTCTTGACACAAGGATTTATAAAAAGATGTTTTAATTTTTAGATTATCCTCAGGGAAGATTCATGAATCTTTTCGGCGCTTAATCGCAAGGTTAAAGAGATGACCTCTTGTCGAGATAGCTTTACAGTAGGTGGTTAATGTGAAGTTCTGAATATAATTATAAATAGTTTTGGAAAATAGCATTAGGTTTTTTTTTTTTTATATATAACATTTTAGAATATTAAGTAGGTATTTAAATGGAGATTAATGTTTCGCAAAAAAAATGGTTATTGGTCACATTCCCTATTTCTTTGAATAATGAATGTCTATGTACAAAAATATACAGGCCTGTTGGCGACTAGGTACTCTGAATCAAATTAGTGCTTCATGACTTCAGCCGGACGCCCTCTTTCATGGCTGCAGAAATCTATTACGGCATGGCTTTTCCCAATGTAGGGTATAACAGGGAATATGCCCTCTTCACAAACTGGCTTTTAAATTACCCAACCACCATGTCTTCATGGAAGGTCTGGAAAAATCAGAGGAGGATGCACCCTAGTACCTCAAGGCAGGAGAACCCTAAAATACGAAACCAAAATTGAAATAAGAAAACCCAACCTTAAAACAAAATTAAAATTTCTCGCTGATTTGTGAAATCTTACCTCTAAAAGGGCATTGAAGGGACCTCGTGGTCACGACACGACACATAAAAAAGAAAAAAAACGGTAAAAACCGTTTGCTTCTGCCTGCTACGATGGCTGATTTTAGAAGGAAGCAGTTTCTTTCTTCTTCAATAAAAAAACATGACCTTACCCTTTACACCAATACTGCCAACTTAAAAATTCTGAATAATTAAAATGGGACTGGAGCCACGACCTAAACAACATACCCTTTACAACCTGCACCAACGATGAACCAGGACATAGAACACAATATCGGAGTACGCTCTCCGATCCCAACACGTATGAGGAAATACGAACGTTCAACAAATCAACCTAGGCCTACTCTAGAGCCATTCTGAATCGCAACGCGTGCAACGCCTAGCATGAACTCGCCTCTCGGCCAGAAGATTTATGTGTGCCGCTTAAACATCGCCGGGCGGAGACTCCGATACTTAAGAATTGCCAAAATATGGTGCTCTAAGATTAGTTCGGTATCTAATCGAAAACTAGAGATGTACTGAAATAGATGTGTAATCTTAGGAATGTGCTCAGATTCGTGCGATTTCAAAAAAATATTAAACTGTAGCAATTTTAAACTGCTACATTACCCCCCACCGAAAATAAAATAGGATATGTAATAGACTATTTTAACTAACTATAACGCAAATAGAAATTTATAATAAAGTGAACAGGGAACTGGGAGATCTTACGTTTGAATTGTTTCAATGTTTTGGTTTGATAACTGCGTGTATCACCCGCCTATAAGGGACAAAATTAGTAGGGACAAAATCGGTACTGGTACAAAAGTTTAAGAAGTCACAATCGGTAAAGTCTGACCAAAGCAATTAACAACCACGTAAATCAACCATCACATCCTACAATGACATGAACATGAAACTACACATCTGTAAAACTTGACCGAAACAAATATCAGGGATGTGTAAATCATTAAAAGGAACATGTATCTGCATGAATATTTGGAAATTGATCTAAGGTAATCTAGCTCTCTAAAACTTAGACCAGTATGCATAGCATAACTAACAAAACTTAATAATCTATCCCGAAATCATAATATATATCACAAAAATGCTAAGTAGGTAACTAATATACCAAATAACTACAACCATTAGTGTACCCCTACACCAATAATCGATGCTAGATCAGTGCCAACTTAGAGGCAGAAACCCAGCGAGTAACTTCGCTTAGGAACTGTCAAAATATCAACCATAATATATGTCAAAAAATTTTTCCACACAGTGAAATACATCTAGAAAAGATGAATGCCACTAAGTCAGGGATACAAATTTAAAGTACTTTTACCTACAGATTAAGTGGAAAGGTAAACGTAACCCCTAAATTTTAGCATTCTTTCCAGACATAAAATTAATCCGAAATTTCATTATCCTGATCTGTGTTTCCCAGATCAGTACCGTCATATTGCTTAAGATCTTTGATATGCCATCTACCAGCTTTAGAACCAGCCACGTTTTTAAGGTCATAAACTAAATTAGAAATCCTTCTATGTACTATTGACAGAATATACTTTGGAGCTAACTTTGCCATAAAATGATTAGCGGCGTTAGACAAAACTTGATTCTTTCTCCAAACATGATCGCCCGGATTAAAAGAAAATTCTCGCTTTCTGAGGTTATACGCCTGCGAATTGCGCTCATAGGCCGCATGGAGTCGTCTTTTAACTTCTATAAAAATTTCTCTAAGACCGTGCATATTTTTAGCATACGATTCTCTATCTCCCGGAATAATTTCGGTATCTTCAATTTTAAGTTCATTCGATTGGGAATAAAATTTGCCGGACAATGGAGGATGCCTGCCGAAAGCTAGAAAAGCAGGAGTGAAGTGTGTAACTTCATGTTTAGAGGTATTGATTGCCTGCTGTATTTTCGAAATATTTTTATCCCAATCCTCATGATCATTTATGTAACTTCGAATAGCAGTACCGACTGTTCTATTATTCCGTTCGACAAAATTGCACTGAGCCGAATATAACGCGTTATACCTGATCGTTACCTCATAATTTTTACATAAATCCTTGAAACTTTTACAAGTAAACTGAGAACCATTGTCACATATTAAAGTCTCAGGACATCCATACACTAAAAGAATTTGATTTTCTATAATATTTTCAATATAGGAAGATTTAGAACTACGTAGTGGGTATAAAAGGGTGTACTTCGTGAACCAATCCGCTACAACCAACAGCCATTTATGACCTTTCTTTGATCTGGGAAAAGGTCCCATGAGATCAACGGCAATACATTGAAAAGGAAGGTCCACTTTCTTCTCTTTTCCCATAAGTCCCATACGAGCAGTGTTAGATGCCTTTTGGGATCCACAAACTAAACAAGACTTCACAAACTTTAGAACATCACGCCTCATCTTCGGCCAATAACAAAAATCTTGTACCCTATTAAGAGTCTTATAAAACCCAAAATGACCTGAGGTTGGTGGACAATGACAATGTTGAAGAACATACTCGGGGATATTTACATTCATCGGGAGCCGATTTGGTATAAATTTAAAAACAAAACCATCTTCCACCTTCCACTGGACATACTTATTCGGTGAATGAACAATTTTCTCTCGAAGATCATCGTACCAAGGGTCAATACGATCGATATCAATACTAAAAGGATTTATTAACGAAACAACAGGTGAATCTTCTTGATCGTCTGGAGGGATTCTGCTTAATGCGTCAGCCACTACGTTGTCTTTTCCATGTCTGTGAACTAAATCAAAATTATGTTGACGTAGACGCACACTCCAGCGAGCCAATTTACCAGTGGGATTTTTCATGTTATTTAGCCACAAAAGAGAGTAACAATCGGTTATGATCTTGAACTTTGGAGCTCCTTCAACATACATCCTAAACTTGTCCAAACAAAACAAAACTCCAAGACATTCCCGTTCCACAACCGAATAATTCCTTTCAGCCTTAGTGAGAGATCTGCTGGCATATGCTATGATGTGTTCTTCTCCATCAATTATTTGAGAAAGTGCACCTCCCACGCCCGTTAGACTAGCATCTGAAGTAATAATAAACGGCTTGCTAAAATCAGGCTGGGACAAAATTGGAGAGGAAACCAAAAGCTCCTTGACCCTAACAAAAGAAGTCTCTGCAGCATCCGTCCAAGTGATAGGCTGGCGTTTCTTGCGACCTTTGAGAAGATCATTGATGGGTGACATCAAGGTAGAAAAACTCTTTATAAATCGCCTATACCAGGAACACAAACCAATAAATCTTTTCACTTCCGTGACATTCTTAGGCCGTGGATAATTGACCATGGAAAGAATTTTGTCTGGATCAGTGCGCAAACTATTTGACCCCACAATATAACCCAAGAATTTTAAACTAGTCTTGAAGAAGTCACACTTTTCCAAATTAATTGTAAGATTCGCTTCTTTTAATTTTTCTTTAACATCGCCTAGTAATTTTACATGGTGCTCAAAATCCGGACTACAAATTAGAATATCATCCAAGTACGTGAAAATAAACGGTTCATATTTCGCCCCAAAAATAGCATCCACCAAGCGCTGCTGAGCCTGAGCTGCATTACATAGCCCAAAAGGAACTACGTTGAACCTAAAGGAACCGCGTCCCGGCACATTAAAGGTAGTTTTGTCCTTCGAAGCTTCGTCCAATGGAATCTGCCAAAATGCTTTACGTAAGTCAATAGACGAAATAAATTTGGCATTACGTAATGAACTAAGAATTTTGTCAATACTAGGGAGAGCATAAGAGTCAAATTGCGTAATACTGTTTAAAAAACGTCCATCAAACACAAACCTAAATTCTCCATTTGATTTCTTAACTAAGAGTACTGGGGACGACCAAGGACTTTGGGAAGGTTCAACTACGCCTAATTCTATCATCTCATCCAATTCTTTATTTAATATCTGTGACATGTATGGCGACATTGGATATTGCTTTTTATGAAATGGTGGAGTATCACCAGTATCAATTGTCAAAGTTAATTCAGCTGTTCTACCTAATCGGTTTTTGCTATTAATTCCATCAAAAGAAGCGATAACCCTTTCGGCTTGATCACGCAGCGAACAAGAAAGGTCATCTAAAGAACATAAGGGATCCAAAACGAAATTGGAATAATTCTCAACTGTAGGTACTTCAGATTTAGCTATGTCAGCTTGTACATGCCAAGAATCATTCCTAAAGTTAACTAAAATTTTAAACTGTTTGGCAAAGTCACATCCAAAAATAAAACTATGTGGTAGAGTTGGAACTACTAAAACGGAAACAATTTGACAAATCTCTCCTACCACAATAGGTAAGTCAACTATACCTTCAACATTTTGCTGCGCACCATCCGCAGTGCATATATTTTTCAAACTGGCTGGATAGATTTTTAAATTAAAATGACTCAAAATTTCTAGGCCTTTTGTACCTACAACGGAAGCGGTTGCTCCCGAATCGAGCAGAACTGCTATATTCTGATCAAACAATTTCACCGAAATGTAAGGACGGTTATCCCTAGGTTTTTCAATAAACAAAGGAGAAATCTCATTCCCGGAATCTTTATAAAAATCTGAAACTATTTTAAGCCACTTATTCCAATCTGCCCTATCAAATTTATCGTTTTGAACCTTGACCGAGGCCTTAGTTTTGGTAACGATGCGTCTGCCTCGAGAACACACCTCTCTTACAAGTTTTTTGAACAATTGGGACAATTATGTACCTTAACGTCAGGCAATCCGCATTTAAAACAAAAAAGTTTTCTTTTCAATCTACAACTCTGATGAGTGTGATTGGGCATATTACAATTCCAGCAACTTATTTTACTTTGACTTCTACTATTATCATGATTAGTATTTCTTGAAAAATTACTAGTGTTCAAATTATTTTTTAAGTCAGGATTTAAAGAGGAAGAAGAGGAAGCATTTAAACTTAAATTGTCTAAATTAGTTGTATTATTTGACTTATTTTTATTTCTATTAATGTTGTTGGAATTATTGGCAATTTTATTTCTACTAAAATTACTTGGTTTACTTTTATTTGAGGAATCTAAAATATTTAAGTTTGACAACTCCTGAACAGTATGATTTTTATTCCTAATATATGATGCTTCCTCAAGTTTTCTACAAAGATTTACTAGGTCCTGAACTGTAGGAATATCTACCAAAGCTAATTGAGTAATATGGTCTGCTAATAAATTTTGTCGGATATGCTTGACTTTGGTTACTTCTGCAGGTGGATGGACTAATCGAGCAAATAAAATTTCTAAATGTGCCACAAATACCGCGACCGATTCATTTCGCTTTTGTCTGCGATGCTTTATCTGGTTCCACAATTCATCCTCTATATCGGAGTGCAAGAAGTCTCTTTTTAATCTACATACTAAAGAATCCCAACTATCAACTGAGCTTTTTACACTCCTAAACCAAACAAAGGCATCACCAACAAAAAGTTCGGCTGCGGAAATAAACAAGTCTTCTGGTTTTACTTTACGAGACTCAGCGAGTTCGGTTACTCTTTCTAAGAAGTTATAAAGATTTTTTGGGTCACCATTAAACTTTACTTGCCAATCACCTATAGCCGGAATATTCCCCACACAATTTACAACGGGAGGCGCAACCTGAATAATAGGCGCTTGCGGAGCCACTGAATTTGAGGTAACAGGGTTATTGTCTTTAATGCGGTCATACAAGTCTGCTTCCAAAAGTAAGCATGAAGCATGGGCTTCTTTTTGATAGCTCTTGGCATCCGCATCGTCTGCCCGATAGTGTAATCTATTAATTCTGCCTAAAAGGTGCGCTAATCTAGACTTCATCCTTAAGAATGTAGAATCTCTATCACTACCCTCAAAATCAGCTATAATTCCCCCAATAGATTGCATGGTAGTCTCGATTTCAACTGCCTCGGTTTTAAAATCTAAACCCTGAACCAATTCACTTATAATTTCAGATTTGTTGCTACTCCGTTCTTTAGCCAAAAGTCTACTCAAAATTTTGCGTTTATCAGCGACCGGTCTGTTAGATTGTACAGCACGTATTGCTAACTCATAATTTAATTCAGCTTCCAGTAAATGATTTGTTTGGAAAGTCTCAGCCATGACAGTATAGTTTTATTTATTTTTTTTTTTTTTAAATCCACAGAATATCCTCAAACAAGTGCTACGAATAGATATCGATAAGAGACTAAATTATTTCACAACAGCTCAGAGGGGTACATCCTTTCCAAAATTTGACAACATAAGTGTCCAAAGAAAATAATTTAATTATGGAATAAGGTTTGTCAAGTTCAAGGTCAATCCAAAACTCTTTATACTGAGGTTAACAAAAGGTTAAAATCAGCCTTCATATGAAGGAAGCAAGATTAAGTACGAAATTACAAAAATATTAAGCTCAACAAAACCCCTAGAAAAACACCAACCACCCTGTACAATAGAGTACTGACTGTATCAAAAGGTTACTGTATCTTCAAAGCATTACATGAAAGTATAAAAGTTTAATATAAAAAATGAAATCTGAAATCTGGGACACACTGTATAATAATATACGGTGCTGTATTTAATTAGTCACTAAATGTTATTACATACTCATTAGGAAGATTCAGAATTGATTAACCATTGTGAGAAGCAAATTAAGTCAATTTTGTGAGATTTGGGACACTCTGTATTAAAATATTTTAATTAGTGTTCGCAACCAAGAAAATTAATAATAGAAACAGTATTTACTGCTCATAAGCACTATATCGATATAGAAAGCACTTGTCAAAGTAGTGGAACAAAATTATCCCCAACAACTGTATCGTACCTTATTTCATGTGAAGCAAACCCCATATATTATACTTATCAAAGTTTCTACCTGATTAGTACTAACAAAGGTCACCCCATAAACCAAAAATCATAAAATTAACAGCAAGGTTCAATATTACCAAAGGTGTACTACGTACTATAGAGTATACCGAACAATATGAACCAACGTTACTGTCAGGTATCCAACATACTTATATCAGTCTGTCCCTTTCCATAAAACCAAAAGTAACACCAAAAAGGTAAATTACATAGCCCCAAGGTATTTGCTAAACATTTAAATGTCAAACAGTAACAAGCCAAGCAAAAATATTGCACAGAGACAGCTCCAATATTTTAAAGAAGGAATAAAAAAATTATTGAATTGTTTTCCAATTTTCTCCAAAATATATTTATTGAAATTAAGGGAAGTTGCAAAATGCCCCACGCTATTGGGCGCTATTTTCTTTGTGTGGCAACAACGCACAACAGGCACCGGCAGCTCAAATTTTTTTTTGGAGGCTAGAGGCTGTGGTTCGTTATCTTTCCCTTTTCCCTTTAGGCGCCACTTGATTTAATGTGACTAAATCAAGAAAATAACCAGATGTTAAATTGGGTTGGAAAACCTTTCAATAAAACTACAAAATTATATCTGTGACCCAAGGTATTTAATTAAGCGACGTTAGATCGTTCCTTTTTTTTTGCATTTGATTTTAAAATATATTGTTGATGATTACAAACTTCCAAAAGTAGATAATAGAAATGATAAGATTCACCGAAAACAGTAGTATAGGTTATGACATTTAAATTCAATACTAAGTAGCTTTTCTTGACACAAGGATTTATAAAAAGATGTTTTAATTTTTAGATTATCCTCAGGGAAGATTCATGAATCTTTTCGGCGCTTAATCGCAAGGTTAAAGAGATGACCTCTTGTCGAGATAGCTTTACAGTAGGTGGTTAATGTGAAGTTCTGAATATAATTATAAATAGTTTTGGAAAATAGCATTAGGTTTTTTTTTTTTATATATAACATTTTAGAATATTAAGTAGGTATTTAAATGGAGATTAATGTTTCGCAAAAAAAATGGTTATTGGTCACATTCCCTATTTCTTTGAATAATGAATGTCTATGTACAAAAATATACAGGCCTGTTGGCGACTAGGTACTCTGAATCAAATTAGTGCTTCATGACTTCAGCCGGACGCCCTCTTTCATGGCTGCAGAAATCTATTACGGCATGGCTTTTCCCAATGTAGGGTATAACAGGGAATATGCCCTCTTCACAAACTGGCTTGTAAATTACCCAACCACCATGTCTTCATGGAAGGTCTGGAAAAATCAGAGGAGGATGCACCCTAGTACCTCAAGGCAGGAGAACCCTAAAATACGAAACCAAAATTGAAATAAGAAAACCCAACCTTAAAACAAAATTAAAATTTCTCGCTGATTTGTGAAATCTTACCTCTAAAAGGGCATTGAAGGGACCTCGTGGTCACGACACGACACATAAAAAAGAAAAAAAACGGTAAAAACCGTTTGCTTCTGCCTGCTACGATGGCTGATTTTAGAAGGAAGCAGTTTCTTTCTTCTTCAATAAAAAAACATGACCTTACCCTTTACACCAATACTGCCAACTTAAAAATTCTGAATAATTAAAATGGGACTGGAGCCACGACCTAAACAACATACCCTTTACAACCTGCACCAACGATGAACCAGGACATAGAACACAATATCGGAGTACGCTCTCCGATCCCAACACGTATGAGGAAATACGAACGTTCAACAAATCAACCTAGGCCTACTCTAGAGCCATTCTGAATCGCAACGCGTGCAACGCCTAGCATGAACTCGCCTCTCGGCCAGAAGATTTATGTGTGCCGCTTAAACATCGCCGGGCGGAGACTCCGATACTTAAGAATTGCCAAAATATGGTGCTCTAAGATTAGTTCGGTATCTCATCGAAAACTAGAGATGTACTGAAATAGATGTGTAATCTTAGGAATGTGCTCAGATCCGTGCGATTTCAAAAAAATATTAAACTGTAGCAATTTTAAACTGCTACAATACATACCCCAAATTTCATCGAAATCCGTTAAGCCGTTTAGGCGTAGGCTTGCAGCTGTTGTTGTTTTTAGCGAAGTCATGATGAGAACGATTGATAAGAAATGGATTTAAGGAAGAAAACACGTAGTAGTAGGAAAATTATTTATTTAACCACAAGATATATCGATATTTAACAACTAGATCGACAAAATTAGTTCATAATATTAAACAGGATACTGCTACGAATACAAGTAAACTAGAAATACTGTTCAGAGTTTCGGAGAAAGATGGCGTTAGGGTAGAAGCAGCAGTACTAGAAATACTGTTCAGACTTTCGGAGAAAGATGGCGTTAGTGTAGAAGCAGCAGTACTAGAAATACTGTTCAGAGTTTCGGAGAAAGATGGCGTTAGTGGAGAAGTAATAGTAGGAGTAGGAGATGTTCAGAGTTTCGGAGAAAGATGGCGTTAGTATAGAAGGAGGAGTAGTTGGAGTAGCAGGAGCAAGAGTTGGAGATGCGGAACATTCGAGAAAGATTACATCATCAGTGGAATAGTGCGGAACAAAGCGAGCTAAAATGACTCAGCACGAGGAAAGGCCAACGCAACAGTCGTTTTCCGTACGTTGCGGTACCATCCGGAGTAAAGTGGTTTGAAGCGAAGTCATGAGGGCTCAGCAAGTACTAGAATTTTCTAGCAAGCACAATGAGTATGCATTTTAATGTAAAGCGTAGATAGTTACGATCGGATCTGCTGGGAGTGGTAGTAATTAAAATAGGTATTTCTAGCAAAGTCACCCAAGCAAGACCAACAGTAGGAAAAGATGTTTCGACTGGCGTAAAAACTTCTCGAAAATCTCGACTAAGATCATCGATACAGGTCTTTAGGGCAAAAAGGCGACTTTCCGATTAGTGCTCTAACGGTAGGAAGGGAAGGATTCCGAATGTGGGAAAGAGAGAGAGAGAGAGAGAGAGACTCGTGGAAATCGTAGGGAAGGAAGCCGAAAACTATGAAATATATACTGTTTAAGTACTAAAATACCCATGGATGTATACTAGGGCTAGTCAAAACGGAGAAAGAGATAGAAAAAATAGAGACAAAATATAAACAAACCCTGTTCTTGAAAAACAGCTAAAAAACAGACCCTGTTCTGGAAAAACAGCTAAAAACAGACCCTGTTTGGGGAAAACAGCTAAAAAACAGACCCTGTTTCTGGAAAAACAACTGAAAAACAGACCCTGTTTCTGGAAAACAGCTAAAAACAAACCCTGTTTCGGGAAAACAGCGAAAAAACAGACCCTGTTCGGGAAAAACAGCTAAAAACAAACTCCTGTTTCCGAAAACAGCGATGAAACAGTTAGAAACAGACCTCCTGTTTCGGGAAAAACAGCGAAAAACCGACCACCTTGGTTTCTGGAAAACAACGGAAGCATCTAACCGCCCAACCACTCAACCGCTTAACCGCCCCCCAACGGCTCAACCGCTCAACCGCCCAACCGCTCAACCACTCAACCGCTCAACCGCTCAACCGGCCAACCGCTCAACCACTGAACCGTTCAACCGCGGAACCACTTAATCGCTTATCTGCTTAACCGCTCGACATCGAAAAAACATATGTGATTTCGGAAAACAACTCCTGAACCGCTATGGGAAACAACTAGGGACCATTGAATAACAACTACTAAACAGATCCCCATGTTTCAGCGAACCACTTAAACGTCTAACTGCCCAACATATAAACAACATACAGACTATTTTCTTCAAAAATATATGGGTACTAAAGGTGCGATGAATACTCAGACATTTATCTGCGAAAAAAATAAGCATCCAGTACATTCCCCTTTCGGACTGAATTCCACATAAAAATTTCGTTCAAAGATCTTGAATAATTGCATACGTAGATAGAGACGATTTTCTTTTGACAGAAAGCCGTCAATAGGACTTATACAACAGTACACAACAAGTTTTTATACTCATTCAAACCCTAAACCCTCAAGATTCAGTATAACACTCGACGTCTGAAAGAACAGCTAAAAACAGCTAAAAACATACCATGTTTAGGAAAACAACTAAGAAATAACCTCCTGGTTCTGGAAACAACTAGGAAACAGCTAAAAACAACTAAGAAACAGATCCTGGTTCAGGAAACTACTTAAACGCCTAACTGTCTAACTACTTAACAGCTAAAAAAACAGATCCGGGTTCTGAAAACAACTAAAAAACAGACTTCTGTTCCCGAAAACAACTCCTGAACAGCTATGGGAAATAACTAGGAACCATCGACAAACAACTACTATGAAACAAGTCCCCTGTTTCAGGGAACCACTTAAACGACGAACTGCCCAACCACTTAACCGCCCAACCACTTAGCAGCTAAAAACATACCCTGTTTCGGAAACCGACTCCGGAACAGCGATGAAACAACTAAGAAATAGGTCTTGTTTCTGGAAACAGTAATTCGTACTTGCTAATATATAGAAACAATCTACAGACACTAATAATCAGACTTTATCAATCAATCTCCCAAAATTGCTCGAGAATACATATCAAAATAGTGGAGAGAGATTCGGCTGATATTGATTTAACATAGGGTCTTAAGCACGATATCGAAACTGATGCATGGAGACTGGGAGATTCACGGGTTGATTGTTTGAAAAATGGCGATATTCCAGTAGGCAATATTGAATACCGAGGAACTCAAAGACTCTACGATCTTCTGTTTGGAAAAAAAACCGATTTATCAGAAAAAGGAAGATGAGGAACAATACAAAGATATTCTTTTACGAACAAACCTTTACCCGAAGGATAGTGGCTAGTTAAAAGGAAATAGATCTGACAAATATAAAAATATTGTTAAACCATTACTCTCAGTATCGGTAGAAGTTTCGAAACTTAGAACAAAATCGGCAAAAACACCTCCAAGTACAACAAGAATCTCAACAAGGTCGAAGACGTCGTCGCCGTCATCGTCGTCGTCAAATAATAATAACAGGAACGAGATTTGGAGCATTTTACAAGAACTGGAACAACTTGGAATAATTGAATGCTATAAATAAGAATTGATAGTGGATTCGTAAATCTTATTACATACTACAATCTATGAGGACGAAGAAGGGAGTGATGTAGACGAAATTTGTAATCTAAGTGGAATAGCTTAGAAGAAATGGTTAGTATACCGTGGTCCGGTAGACAATTAACATGTCAGAAATATTAAAAATTATTCTTGCCAACATTGAAGAAGTATTCAGTCGTAACCAGTATTATGGGTCCTGTTTACCTGCAACGTTAATGGTTTGGGAACTTGCTAAAAAATATAATGTACATGTAGAACCTAAATGTGGAAAGATTTTCTAGGAGGAAATAGGAGGCCACATTCATTTTGGGAACGTGTTTGAAGGAGAAATTTACGATCCCACACGTAAAATTATAAAACATATAATGCCATCCGTAGACCTTACGAAGTTTGTGTACAAAGAAGATCCCAGTATAAGCACAGATATGGAGACAGCAGTAATGTTGGATAGTTTTAATCAGTTTCAGAGAACAAACACAACACACCAATACTTTTCCAACGTTCCAGATAAACTTAAAACTCTTAGAAAAATTATCCATAGAAATGTATCTAGATGTATGAAATAAAGTTTATAGTCTTTGGAGTTATGTGTTAGTTTATTAACCTCTTTGCGAAGAACCAGATCACCAATAAGCAAAGCTGCTAGAAACAGGGTTTATTTAGTAGCTATCTGAAAGATGGTATTAGAGTCCTATTGGGGTTCGAAGAGGGTCCGGATCCTGTGTGGATCTTGTTCAGACAGTGTTCGGATGCTGTTCTAAAGACTCCCGAATAGCGTCCTAAAGACGTTCGAAAAAACACTAAACTTCTGATGTTCTAGCGGATACTTGGGAATAGATTAAATGTCATAGTTCTAGTTTTAGGTTTAGTTCGAATATAAATATTATGGTGATATCTCAACAAGATAAAGTATCAGCTTCTGGAAACACCAACTGTGAAATATGGGGCAAGGAAAGAGGGAATGAGGTTGTTTCTTGGAAATATACCCGTCGTTATAAAAGATAACGTTCTCATAAGGATAAATTTCTGTTATCAGAAGGACTGTTAATTGATTAGCTACAAATCAGCCTCTAAAATTTAATAGTTAAAACAGAAGAAATTTGCGCTAAGTGGAACACCAGATGTGGTTAAGATAGAGTTTTCCGTTAGTGGGAATTCGGGGGAAAGAAAAAACTTTAAAACGATGGAATTGGAGTTGTCTAAACGAGGATATTTAGTGAAGTGGTTTACCAAAACTGTCATCGGAGCGTTAGTTACACAAATTCAGACATGCCAAGCACCTATTTGGTTCCGAAATCTTAATGTACACATTAATCTACGAGGATGTCGATCTTATACGTGAACGTATGCTGAGACATGAAGAGGGGAATGGTACCGGTGAAATTAGTAACTTAAGTAGAGCCCCATTCTCGATGACGTTGTGTTACGTTTGCGTTAAGTTTGTGTGACGTTTGTCTTATTGTTGTGTAGGTGTTTGCGTTTTGTAGGCGTAGTGTAGACGTTGTGTCGACGTTGTGTCGACGTTGTGTCGACGTTATGTTGACGTTGTGTAGGTGTTGTGTACAAAGAAAGGCAGTAACATCTGTGAACAACCCTCAGTAGTACTACATACGTTATGACGATAAGATGGCAAGTCGTAAAATTAAATTAAAACTGGCAGCAATGACTGGTGAAAACGTGTTTGGTTTTCGCACAGATGGATCAAAGTGGCTTATTGGAAACACACCGGTTGAATTTGACGATAACATTTTATTGATTGAGAATGAAAAATATCCTCTATCAGATGGTCTGTTAAAGTTATTAACCGAAAAGAAGCCGGAAGAATATACGGAGAACGAGTTAGCGGATTACAAGGAACTACTCTTACTAACCAGTGCCCATCGGCGGGGATTCTATCGAAACGCACACACTAGCTCAAGCGGTAGTTGGAAATATAAACACATTGTATCAAAACTATTTCCACCTCAGAGAAGTTGCACATCCAAGTTAAAGAATTTACCAACAGTCTCTAAAATGCCAAAAGAGAAGGTTCTACTTGGAGAACTTGGAAATAAAGAAGAATATCCATGGAAGGAAGAAATATTAAAGTACGAGGATGTGAATGAGTTAGTTGAGAAGTTAAAATATTTAGAAGCAGAAAAGACTGAAAACAATAATAACCTTGGAAAAATAATATCTATTCTGAAAGAACTTGAAAAACTTGGTGTAATAGAATTTTATTAAAATAGTTTGTGTTTTAGTTGTTAGAAATATGCATCACTTACTCTAAAATAATCAGTCCAAGATACACCTTTCAACAAGACGGACTTATTAGTTTAGCCTTTTTGCAAGACGGAGCTGTTAATAATATTAACCCTAGTGCTTGGAAGTACTGTACACGCAGAATCAACATCAGGCGAAGAAGGAATACCTACTACAGATGAAGTTAAATATGCCGAATATGAGTTAAAATCAGAAGAAGAACCGTTCACTCAAGCAGAGGCATGGAAATATTTAGTGCAATATGGGTACCTTAACAACACTAATACCAGCAACTCTTTGATGGTAATATCTCAAGGTTTGAAACAATTCCAAGAAAGCTATGAGTTACCCGCAGATGGAACTTTAAACGAAAAAACTATAAACCTGATGCGCAAACCCCGATGTGGTGTTATAGATGTAGCGCAGTTTAAAACACACCCTACAAAGTGGTCTAGCACAGATTTAACATGGAATATTTATCCTCCAACATATGCTACATCTCGTTATCCATATCAGAGAGCAGCAAACGCGGCCTTTAGGATCTGGGAAGCAGCATCCAACCTTCGCTTTACCCGGACAGAACAGAAGGATGCAAACATAACTATCGCCTTTGAGTACGCAAACCACTCAATGACAAACGAAAATAGCACATGCCCATTCGAGCTATCCCAGAAAGTATTAGGACATGCTTATTTCCCCGACGGCGGCAGTAATGTAGAAATTCATTTAAATAATCTCATTCCATGGAGTTTTATGACAACAATTTTTTATAAGACACACTACAATTTATTGGGGGTAATGGTACATGAAATTGGCCATGCTCTAGGCTTAGAGCACTCAATGGATCCGAATGCGATTATGCTCCCATGGTACCAAAAACGCAATAACCTATCTACGGATGATATATTTGGCATACAACAACTCTATGGACCAATCACAAGCCCTATACCATCGCCACCGAATCCCATACCTGCAAAGACACCTTTGGTATCTACAGAAAAACCATCACCACCACCACGTACGAAACCAACGGAAAACCCTGTTCCACCACGTACGAAACCAACAGAAAAACCATTGACGCCGCGTACGAAACCAACGGAAAAACCGGTACCACCACCTCCACCAAGTATGAAACCAACAGAAAAGCCTGTGCCGCCACGGGAACCAACAGTAAAATCCCCGAGTTTGCAAACAACAACGCAGAAAATCGAGATACGACCAGAGTTATGTGATTTAAATTTTAAAACACTTAACACATTTTTAGTGGTAAAAAATAAGTTGTATATATTTTATGAAAAATATGTGTGGATGCTGAATTTAAATAACAAAGAAATTAATAACAAACCTTTCCTGATAACTGATTACTTGCCATTCTTGCCAAAAGATTTAGAAAACATTACAGCTATTTATGAAAGACCCAATGGCCAAATTGTTACCATTGTGGGTGATACAATTTACTTTTTTGAATATGGAACCTTTAAATTAATACGCTCGGAAAATATTGATATGCTTGCTAGAAGAGGTGATAAAACTATCATTTCTGCAGCAGTTAACACTAATAAGGGACGAACCTATTTGTTTATAAATAAATTTGAGGTGTGGGGCATGGATGAATGTAGCTTTAGACCGAAAGAAACACACCTAATATCGGAACTTTTTACTGGCGTTCCTGCCCGAGTAGATGGCGTATTTCGATACACAAATGGTCGTCTATACTTCCTTCAAAAGGGCATGTATTTCGAATATAATGAATTTACCAACAGCCTCGTTAGTTCAGGAAAGATAGATCTTAATTTCTTTGGTATTAAATGTCCTAATCTAGGACTTTTAGAACAACTCCAATATTTACTAAGTAATATTATAACAAATAAGGTAAAATTATAGATCGAAATAAATAGCTACTTATACCTCAAGCCTTTTTCTACTAGCGTAAGAACCCCAATAGCCTACTCCCTTATCAAGACAGCCAACAGGGTCTAAAAATGTCTTTTGCTAGTAAATTAATAAGTGGACTATAGATACCTTTATAAGTTTTTCATCTCATTTTTACGTCTAAGTGATTAAATAAACATATGAGAGATGGAGTCAATTAGAGTCGAGGTTTGTTTGATTGGGTTTGCTCAGGTTTGCCTCGTTGGGGTTGCTTAGGTTTGTTCAGATTTGCTCAGGCTTGTTTCATTGGGTTTGCTCAGGTTTGTTCAGGTTTGTTTGGGTTTGCTTGGGTTTGTGCGTTTTAAGGTTAGCTCAGGTCGCGGGCGCGCGCCCGCGACCTGAGCTAACCTTAAAACGCACAAAACCATGTTAAATCTGTGCTAGACCACTTTGTAGGGTGTGTTTTAAACTGCGCTACATCTATAACACCACATCGGGGTTTGCGCATCAGGTTTATAGTTTTTTCGTTTAAAGTTCCATCTGCGGGTAACTCATAGCTTTCTTGGAATTGTTTCAAACCTTGAGATATTACCATCAAAGAGTTGCTGGTATTAGTGTTGTTAAGGTACCCATATTGCACTAAATATTTCCATGCCTCTGCTTGAGTGAACGGTTCTTCTTCTGATTTTAACTCATATTCGGCATATTTAACTTCATCTGTAGTAGGTATTCCTTCTTCGCCTGATGTTGATTCTGCGTGTACAGTACTTCCAAGCACTAGGGTTAATATTATTAACAGCTCCATCTTGCAAAAAGGCTAAACTAATAAGTCCGTCTTGTTGAAAGGTGTATCTTGGACTGATTATTTTAGAGTAAGTGATGCATATTTCTAACAACTAAAACACAAACTATTTTAATAAAATTCTATTACACCAAGTTTTTCAAGTTCTTTCAGAATAGATATTATTTTTCCAAGGTTATTATTGTTTTCAGTCTTTTCTGCTTCTAAATATTTTAACTTCTCAACTAACTCATTCACATCCTCGTACTTTAATATTTCTTCCTTCCATGGATATTCTTCTTTATTTCCAAGTTCTCCAAGTAGAACCTTCTCTTTTGGCATTTTAGAGACTGTTGGTAAATTCTTTAACTTGGATGTGCAACTTCTCTGAGGTGGAAATAGTTTTGATACAATGTGTTTATATTTCCAACTACCGCTTGAGCTAGTGTGTGCGTTTCGATAGAATCCCCGCCGATGGGCACTGGTTAGTAAGAGTAGTTCCTTGTAATCCGCTAACTCGTTCTCCGTATATTCTTCCTGCTTCTTTTCGGTTAATAACTTTAACAGACCATCTGATAGAGGATATTTTTCATTCTCAATCAATAAAATGTTATCGTCAAATTCAACCGGTGTGTTTCCAATAAGCCACTTTGATCCATCTGTGCGAAAACCAAACACGTTTTCACCAGTCATTGCTGCCAGTTTTAATTTAATTTTACGACTTGCCATCTTATCGTCATAACGTATGTAGTACTACTGAGGGTTGTTCACAGATGTTACTGCCTTTCTTTGTACACAACACCTACACAACGTCAACATATCGTCGACACAACGTCGACACAACGTCGACACAACGTCTACACTACGCCTACAAAACGCAAACACCTACACAACAATAAGACAAACGTCACACAAACTTAACGCAAACGTAACACAACGTCATCGAGAATGGGGCTCTACTTAAGTTACTAATTTCACCGGTACCATTCCCCTCTTCATGTCTCAGCATACGTTCACGTATAAGATCGACATCCTCGTAGATTAATGTGTACATTAAGATTTCGGAACCAAATAGGTGCTTGGCATGTCTGAATTTGTGTAACTAACGCTCCGATGACAGTTTTGGTAAACCACTTCACTAAATATCCTCGTTTAGACAACTCCAATTCCATCGTTTTAAAGTTTTTTCTTTCCCCCGAATTCCCACTAACGGAAAACTCTATCTTAACCACATCTGGTGTTCCACTTAGCGCAAATTTCTTCTGTTTTAACTATTAAATTTTAGAGGCTGATTTGTAGCTAATCAATTAACAGTCCTTCTGATAACAGAAATTTATCCTTATGAGAACGTTATCTTTTATAACGACGGGTATATTTCCAAGAAACAACCTCATTCCCTCTTTCCTTGCCCCATATTTCACAGTTGGTGTTTCCAGAAGCTGATACTTTATCTTGTTGAGATATCACCATAATATTTATATTCGAACTAAACCTAAAACTGGAACTATGACATTTAATCTATTCCCAAGTATCCGCTAGAACATCAGAAGTTTAGTGTTTTTTCGAACGTCTTTAGGACGCTATTCGGGAGTCTTTAGAACAGCATCCGAACACTGTCTGAACAAGATCCACACAGGATCCGGACCCTCTTCGAACCCCAATAGGACTCTAATACCATCTTTCAGATAGCTACTAAATAAACCCTGTTTCTAGCAGCTTTGCTTATTGGTGATCTGGTTCTTCGCAAAGAGGTTAATAAACTAACACATAACTCCAAAGACTATAAACTTTATTTCATACATCTAGATACATTTCTATGGATAATTTTTCTAAGAGTTTAAAGTTTATCTGGAACGTTGGAAAAGTATTGGTGTGTTGTGTTTGTTCTCTGAAACTGATTAAAACTATCCAACATTACTGCTGTCTCCATATCTGTGCTTATACTGGGATCTTCTTTGTACACAAACTTCGTAAGGTCTACGGATGGCATTATATGTTTTATAACTTTACGTGTGGGATCGTAAATTTCTCCTTCAAACACGTTCCCAAAATGAATGTGGCCTCCTATTTCCTCATAGAAAATCTTTCCACATTTAGGTTCTACATGTACATTATATTTTTTAGCAAGTTCCCAAACCATTAACGTTGCAGGTAAACAGGACCCATAATACTGGTTACGACTGAATACTTCTTCAATGTTGGCAAGAATAATTTTTAATATTTCTGACATGTTAATTGTCTACCGGACCACGGTATACTAACCATTTCTTCTAAGCTATTCCACTTAGATTACAAATTTCGTCTACATCACTCCCTTCTTCGTCCTCATAGATTGTAGTATGTAATAAGATTTACGAATCCACTATCAATTCTTATTTATAGCATTCAATTATTCCAAGTTGTTCCAGTTCTTGTAAAATGCTCCAAATCTCGTTCCTGTTATTATTGTTTGACGACGACGATGACGGCGACGACGTCTTCGACCTTGTTGAGATTCTTGTTGTACTTGGAGGTGTTTTTGCCGATTTCGTTCTAAGTTTCGAAACTTCTACCGATACTGAGAGTAATGGTTTAACAATATTTTTATATTTGTCAGATCTATTTCCTTTTAACTAGCCACTATCCTTCGGGTAAAGGTTTGTTCGTAAAAGAATATCTTTGTATTGTTCCTCATCTTCCTTTTTCTGATAAATCGGTTTTTTTCCAAACAGAAGATCGTAGAGTCTTTGAGTTCCTCGGTATTCAATATTGCCTACTGGAATATCGCCATTTTTCAAACAATCAACCCGTGAATCTCCCAGTCTCCATGCATCAGTTTCGATATCGTGCTTAAGACCCTATGTTAAATCAATATCAGCCGAATCTCTCTCCACTATTTTGATATGTATTCTTGAGCAATTTTGGGAGATTGATTGATAAAGTCTGATTATTAGTGTCTGTAGATTGTTTCTATATATTAGCAAGTACGAATTACTGTTTCCAGAAACAAGACCTATTTCTTAGTTGTTTCATCGCTGTTCCGGAGTCGGTTTCCGAAACAGGGTATGTTTTTAGCTGCTAAGTGGTTGGGCGGTTAAGTGGTTGGGCAGTTCGTCGTTTAAGTGGTTCCCTGAAACAGGGGACTTGTTTCATAGTAGTTGTTTGTCGATGGTTCCTAGTTATTTCCCATAGCTGTTCAGGAGTTGTTTTCGGGAACAGAAGTCTGTTTTTTAGTTGTTTTCAGAACCCGGATCTGTTTTTTTAGCTGTTAAGTAGTTAGACAGTTAGGCGTTTAAGTAGTTTCCTGAACCAGGATCTGTTTCTTAGTTTTGATAGAAAACAGCTAAAAACAGCTGTTTTCTAGTTGTTTCCAGAACCAGGAGGTTATTTCTTAGTTGTTTTCCTAAACATGGTATGTTTTTAGCTGTTTTTAGCTGTTCTTTCAGACGTCGAGTGTTATACTGAATCTTGAGGGTTTAGGGTTTGAATGAGTATAAAAACTTGTTGTGTACTGTTGTATAAGTCCTATTGACGGCTTTCTGTCAAAAGAAAATCGTCTCTATCTACGTATGCAATTATTCAAGATCTTTGAACGAAATTTTTATGTGGAATTCAGTCCGAAAGGGGAATGTACTGGATGCTTATTTTTTTCGCAGATAAATGTCTGAGTATTCATCGCACCATTAGTACCCATATATTTTTGAAGAAAATAGTCTGTATGTTGTTTATATGTTGGGCAGTTAGACGTTTAAGTGGTTCGCTGAAACAGGGGGATCTGTTTAGTAGTTGTTATTCAATGGTCCCTAGTTGTTTCCCATAGCGGTTCAGGAGTTGTTTTCCGAAATCACATATGTTTTTTCGATGTCGAGCGGTTAAGCAGATAAGCGATTAAGTGGTTCCGCGGTTGAACGGTTCAGTGGTTGAGCGGTTGGACGGTTGAGCGGTTGAGCGGTTGAGTAGTTGAGTGGTTGAGCGGTTGGGCGGTTGAGCGGTTGAGCCGTTGGGGGGCGGTTAAGCGGTTGAGTGGTTGGGCGGTTAGATGCTTCCGTTGTTTTCCAGAAACCAAGGTGGTCGGTTTTTCGCTGTTTTTCCCGAAACAGGAGGTCTGTTTCTAACTGTTTCATCGCTGTTTTCGGAAACAGGAGTTTGTTTTTAGCTGTTTTTCCCGAACAGGGTCTGTTTTTCGCTGTTTTCCCGAAACAGGGTTTGTTTTTAGCTGTTTTCCAGAAACAGGGTCTGTCTTTTAGTTGCTTTTCCAGAAACAGGGTCTGTTTTTTAGCTGTTTTCCCCAAACAGGGTCTGTTTTTAGCTGTTTTTCCAGAACAGGGTCTGTTTTTTAGCTGTTTTTCAAGAACAGGGTTTGTTTATATTTTGTCTCTATTTTTTCTATCTCTTTCTCCGTTTTGACTAGCCCTAGTATACATCCATGGGAATTTTAGTACTTAAACAGTATATATTTCATAGTTTTCGGCTTCCTTCCCTACGATTTCCACGAGTCTCTCTCTCTCTCTCTCTCTCTCTCTCTCTCTTTCCCACATTCGGAATCCTTCCCTTCCTACCGTTAGAGCACTAATCGGAAAGTCGCCTTTTTGCCCTAAAGACCTGTATCGATGATCTTAGTCGAGATTTTCGAGAAGTTTTTACGCCAGTCGAAACATCTTTTCCTACTGTTGGTCTTGCTTGGGTGACTTTGCTAGAAATACCTATTTTAATTACTACCACTCCCAGCAGATCCGATCGTAACTATCTACGCTTTACATTAAAATGCATACTCATTGTGCTTGCTAGAAAATTCTAGTACTTGCTGAGCCCTCATGACTTCGCTTCAAACCACTTTACTCCGGATGGTACCGCAACGTACGGAAAACGACTGTTGCGTTGGCCTTTCCTCGTGCTGAGTCATTTTAGCTCGCTTTGTTCCGCACTATTCCACTGATGATGTAATCTTTCTCGAATGTTCCGCATCTCCAACTCTTGCTCCTGCTACTCCAACTACTCCTCCTTCTATACTAACGCCATCTTTCTCCGAAACTCTGAACATCTCCTACTCCTACTATTACTTCTCCACTAACGCCATCTTTCTCCGAAACTCTGAACAGTATTTCTAGTACTGCTGCTTCTACACTAACGCCATCTTTCTCCGAAAGTCTGAACAGTATTTCTAGTACTGCTGCTTCTACCCTAACGCCATCTTTCTCCGAAACTCTGAACAGTATTTCTAGTTTACTTGTATTCGTAGCAGTATCCTGTTTAATATTATGAACTAATTTTGTCGATCTAGTTGTTAAATATCGATATATCTTGTGGTTAAATAAATAATTTTCCTACTACTACGTGTTTTCTTCCTTAAATCCATTTCTTATGAATCCTTCTCATCATGACTTCGCTAAAAACAACAACAGCTGCAAGCCTACGCCTAAACGGCTTAACGGATTTCGATGAAATTTGGGGTATGTATTTTATTACTCCTATCCTTTGTCCCTATCGAAGCAAACACATTTTATAGCCCTTTTGGTTGGCGTCCGAGAAATCGCCGAAATAACTTTAATATTTTTTGGGGTTTTTGCACCTGTATATCTAATGGTCTTTATGACTTCTATCTAACGCCAAAATTTTAATTCTCCAACACTTATCGTTTAAGCGCTAGCCGTAATTTAGTTTTTATTTACCGTCATCCGTTCCTGTGCTCCTGATACCTTAAACACCTTTGTAACCCTCTAACGCCTAAACGGCTCAACGGATTTCGATGCCATTTGGGGAATATATTTTATTCCTCCTACCCGTCATCCCTATCTAAGCAAAAAAAATTTAGGGCCCTTCTGGCCTACGCAGGAGAAATGGTCCAAATGGCCTTAATATCTTGGGGGGTTTTGAACCTGTATATCTAATGGTCTTTACGACTTCTATCTAACACCAAAATTTTAATTCTTCAACACTTATCGTTTACGTGCTAGCCGTAATTTAGTTTTTATTTACCGTCATCAGTTCCTGTGCTCCTGATACATGAAACACCTTTGTAACCCTCTAGCGCCTAAACGGCTCAACGGATTTCGATGCCATTTGGGGAATATATTTTATTCATCCTACCCTTCATCCCTATCTAAACCAAAACTTTTTAAGGCCCTTTTGGTCAACGTGAGAGGAATTGCCTAAAGGACCTTACTCTTTTTGGGGGTTTTTAAGCCGATATATCTAATGGTCTTTATGACTTCTATCTAACACCAAAATTTTCATTCTCCAACACTTATCGTTTCGGAGGGAGGGCCTATATGAATTTCAAATATTAAATATTAATTTTTTTATTGTCTAGATACACTTCGCGTTATTCACAGGGAAGCTCGACTGGCTCAGTGGTAATGCATTGGGTCGTTACACGGATGGCGCGGGTTCTAATCCCACCGATGGCAGGACTTTTTTTCAGATTCATACTTATGCAGGATGACGTTGCAGATGGCAGTTCTAGGTTTGGAATAGTTGGTTCAGGTTGGGTAGTAAACGATTGGATTTCGGAGTGGCAGGTGACAGATGACATATGATAGATGACAGCTGACGTATGATCGGTGACAGGATGGCAGTTGAGTAGTTGATGCTCCCCTCAAGTAGTTCAGGCCCCAAGTAGTTCTAGCCCCCAAGTAGTTAAGACCAAAGTAGCTAACGCCCAAGAGTGTGACAGATGACGTATGACAGTTGACAGATGACAGTTGACAGATGACGTATGACAGGTGACAGATGACGTATGATAGATGACGTATGACAGGTGACAGATGACGTATGACAGGTGACAGATGACGTATGACGTATGACAGGTGACAGATGACAGTTGACAGATGACAGATGGCGTATGCGCGCGCAGGTTGGTTTTGATGCTGGCGCATGCGGTATGGTTGGGTTTGATATGACGTCATAGATCTCAAGATAAAATCCCCCCGGGGGACGGAGGGCTGTGAACGCACTAACTATACCTACTTACGCTGGTCCTTTTTCAATTAAAATGTCAAGAACGCGTGGATCTAAAACTCTAAAAGCATATGTTTGTGTGTTTGTCTGCTTTGCTACCAAAGCAATACACTAAGAACTTTCGTCAGATCTAAGCAGTGAAGCGTTTTTATGCTCACTTCGTCGCTTTATTTCCCGCAGGGGAACAGTACAAAAAATAGTATCTGACTGTGGCACAGGATTTGTCGGTACTAATAAATATATTATAAACATTATGAAAGACGCTGTGGAGAAAGAAATGATAGAGTGGCATTTCAATCCACCCGGGGCTCCCCATTTTTCTGGTCTAGCCGAGAGCGGAGTCAAATCCTTTAAAACTCACCTAAAGAGGGTAGTAGGAGAACAAATCTTTACTTAGGAAGAATTTTATACAATTCTCGTTCAGATAGAGGCATTGTTAAATAGCCGCCCTTTGTGTACTCTAAGTGCCGACCCAGATGATCTGTCTTGTCTTACTCCCGGGCATTTTTTGACGCTTGAACCCCTCTCCGCCTTACCGGATCCTGATTTGTGTCATTTAAAAATGAATCATTTATCGCGTTGGCAAATGTTACAGCGGCTTCATCAGGATTTTTGGTCTAGGTGGCATAAAGAATATCTAAATACGCTACAGCAAAGAGGAAAGTGGCTGGAACCCACTTCTCCTTCCGTCATGCCAGGTACCATGGTTATAATAAAAAATGAGCTTTCTCCTCCTTCAAAATGGCCGCTAGGTCGGATAATGGAATTGTTTCCCGGTGAAGATGGGGAGGCTCGAGCCGCTACTGTTAAAACTAACAGTGGCATTCTAAGGAGGCCGTTGGTAAAGCTCTGCCCTTTGCCCTTGAGCTCTTTAGAAAGCAATCAAAAAAAAACTTCATATTTTTGGGGGGCAGAATGTTCGCTATTCACTCCCCAACTATTAGTTTAGTTTAGTTTTAATTTTAGTTTAATTATTATTTAAAAGGACCCTTAATATGTAATTTATAATTTACTTCTTCGCGGCTGAATTTAAAGAATTCGCGCAAGCCCATAGTTGAGATCCCACGTGATATGGCACAGCGGCCGAAGTACGACCAGACAGAGAATACGAGAAGAGTCGGTACAATATTGCTGTGCGTGCACCATTATCTATTTTCGCTTATCGCTATTGCCTGACCTAGAGCATCATATTATTTTCCTCGCCACCCTGCCTGGATTGAAGACCTCCACGAAGCCAACAAGGGTAAGTGGGTTTTCAACTACCTCAAATTCCGCATTTCTAATTTTTTATTCTATTTTTTAATTACATTTTCTTGTAACTAAACAACATCTTTTCTTAATAATGTTTTTCTGTATTTTTCGAAATAAGAGTACATTACTCCTGAACGATTTTTTTTATTTTTGGCCTGCCCTGTATGCTGTTTGACTTGAAGCCATTCTAAGGGCACATGATATAGTTATCAGACATGGCGGTATTTATAGTTCGGTTCTGCAACTAATAAAAAAAATTCCCATTTGTTGCACACTTAATGGACCACACTATACAGGGTGTTTCATTAAGGGTGATGAGGTACCATATCTCAGGAATTGATACTCCAGGAGCTTTGGAAAAAAATCCCAAGAAGGAAAGCGGCCAAGAGAAATTGCTGGAAATAATTTTTAAGTTCCTAACTCTGCCGCTAGGGGGCGTAATTGCTGTGGTCATGTAAGAAGACATTTTTCTGGAAATTATCCCTATAAAAGCTATCAAAAAAATATTGCAGTGATAATTCTACTAGAATTCTACATCTTTTTGGTTTAACACTTTTTGCTGTAAGATGTAAAATTAGGGCGGAAGAGGAGGGGGAAAGTCTACTGATAAAAGTGTCCATAACTTTGGTTTGACTCAACCGAATTTGATGAACTTGGTCTCGTTTAAGAAAGGAAGGCTTGCTAATTTAAACAAAATAATGGCTGTGTTACATTGATTTTCGCGGCACTCGCTAGAGGGCGTTATTTGAGAAACTCTTAGTTTTTCCAATTTTTCTCCAAAATTTTAAATGGAATGACATAGTTATTATATCATAATCGAAAAGTAGAATAAATTTGCAAGAGAAAATGTAAAAAATTCGATTCGATATCTTCATTAGTTTCGGAGTTATAGCCAAAAGAATAATTAATATCATGTTAATTGAAAAAAGCAATTGTTTTTATGGGTCCGTGGTCAAGCGTGCCATGAAAAATAAAAAAAAAATTAACTTTTTATTAAGTGTTTTTTTTTTCACTTTTTACTCCATTACTATTGCCTTTAATTTACTAACCTGACGTATTATTAAAAAATTACCTAGTAAGCCATGAAACAAAATCGGCAGGTTGTCAGGGAAACAAACAAATTGAAATGTCACTTTAATCAATCTTTAAGTATCTCTCAAGATTTTATCTTGGATTTTCTGTGAATTTTGAGTTCATCGTTATTCAACTTTTGTGCTGCATCTTTCAAAAATGGCATATACCAACGCCGAGGCTTACGATATGCTTGCCGTATATTTTCAGTGTTTTGAAAATGCTCCTCTTGCGGAACGTGAATATGCTGTCAGGTATCCTGAGCGAAGACCCCATAGTAGAAATGTGTTTCGGCGGTTGGCAATACGTCTTAGAACAACGGGTAGTGTACGTCCCATTCCAGTGCCCATCAGGAGACGTTCAGTAAGGAATGAAGACAATATTATAAACGTTCTCGCTTACGTGCAACTGGATCCGCACTTGAGTATCAGAAACATTTCTTTAGACTTAGGTATAGTTGCACTACAGTGTTCCGAATTTTAAAGGATTTTAAGCTGCATCCCTGTCATGTAGTTTTACACCAGGCCCTTTCAGATACTGATTTTGACAGGCGGCGGGATTATTGTTATTGGTTAAGAGGTATGTGCAACTGAAATTGCCAGTTCCTCTCCTTGATTTTATGGACAGATGAAGCAACTTTTACTAGTTGTGGTAGAGTCAATTTGCACAATATGCACTACTGGTCAGAAACAAATCCTCATTGGATGCGGGAAGTTGATCACCAAAACAGGTGGAGTGTCAACGTGTGGTGCGGAATTTTAGGAAACAGAATTATCGGACCGTTTTTCTTTCATGGCCACCTAAATGGCGACTCATAGGTACTTAAACTTTTTACGAAATATCCTGCCTATCCTTTTAGAAGATGTGCCTCTTGATATAAGAAGATCCCTATGGTATCAACATGATGGATGCCCGGCCCACTTTTCTGGAAGAGTCCGTGACTTTTTAGATGCTAGTTACCCAAATCGTTGGATCGGAAGGGGT
The DNA here is from genome assembly GCA_963971165.1 of Philopedon plagiatum. Lineage (NCBI taxonomy): Eukaryota > Metazoa > Arthropoda > Insecta > Coleoptera > Curculionidae > Philopedon > Philopedon plagiatum. The sequence goes on along the minus strand of OZ020192.1, from coordinate 52,792,451 downwards.
AGTTTGTTTCCGTGGCCACCTAGATCCCCCGATTTAACCGTGCTACATTTCTACTCGTGGGGAAGACTAAAAGAGATTGTTTATCAAACACGACCAACCACACGGGAGAATATGATTGAGAGAATTCAAAATGCCGTAACTACGATTTCACGAGCTGAAATTGAAACTGCCGTTTCCAGCACTAGAGAAAAATGTAACAGTTGCATTTTGCAAAATGGTGGTCATTTTGAACATTTATAAAGTATTTGTTTGTTGTTTGTTTTTAACAAGATTTCTATGGCTTGATAAAGAACGTGAAGGTGGTTGTGGTTTTTATTATTGTTTTGGCCCGTTGGCCCTTAAACACGCTTCAAATCTTGCCTTTCGCATGGTTTGGACCAGTTCTAAGCCTGAAGGAAGGTAAACAAAAACAAAACAATAAATAAAAATCATGAGTGTGAAATAATAAAATCAGTTTAAAAATTAAATAAAAAGAGAAAAACACACTTAATAAAAAGTTTTAAAATATTTCTTTATTTTCCATGGCACGCTTGACCACGGACCTATAAAAACAATTGCTTTTTTCAATTAACATGATATTAATTATTCTGTCGGCTATAACTCCGAAACTAATGAAGATATCGAATCGAATTTTTTACATTTTCTCTTGCAAATTTATTCTACTTTTCGATTATGATATAATAACTATATCATTCTATTTAAAATTTTGGAGAAAAATTGGAAAAACACAGAGTTTCTCAAATAACGCCATCTAGCGAGTGCCGCGAAAATCAATGTAACACAGCCATTATTTTGTTTAAATTAGCAAGCCTTCCTTTCTTAAACGAGACCAAGTTCATCAAATTCGGTTGAGTCAAACCAAAGTTATGGACACTTTTATCAGTAGACTTTCCCCCTCCTCTTCCGCCCTAATTTTACATCTTACAGCAAAAAGTGTTAAACCAAAAAGATGTAGAATTCTAGTAGAATTATCAGTGTAATATTTTTTTGATAGCTTTTATAGGGATATTTTCCGGAAAATGTCTTTTTACATGGCCACAGCAATTACGCCCCCTAGCGGCAGAGTTAGGAACTTAAAAATTATTTCCAGCAATTTCTCTTGGCCACTTTCCATCTTGGGATTTTTTTTTCCAAAGCTCCTGGAGTATCAATTCCTGAGATATGGTACCTCATCACCCTTAATGAAACACCCTGTATATATAGGGTGTTACAAAAAGATGTTAAGAAATTTTAATAGCAGATTCTACATCTAAAAATATGAAAATAAGTTTATATAAACATGGATCCTCAAACGCTTCTTTTTCGAGATACAGGGTGTTTAATATTTTCATACAAGTATTCCGAAGAGCTAGGAGAAATATGCGAAGACGATTTAGAGCATGTATTGAAGCACGGAGAAGCCATTGCCGGCTTCTACTATAAACTTAAATCAAAAAGCACTGTTTCCTGAACAAAAAATATTTTTAAAAAAATCATTTTCATTTTTTGTTTTTATTGTAAGAAATAAATTAATTTTTATCTCGAACAGGTGCGTCAAAACGAAAAAGCTCAAGGGACACCTTTCACGCAGAATTAATTGGGCTTTAAGAAAACGATATCACTTTTGCAAAAAATCAGTGGTGTGCCACTTTTTTCGTTAAAAATAAAGACTTATCAGCACGCACGCCACTGATACAAGTACATTAGAAAATCATTTTTTGCACGTAAAGGCACCCTTGGATTACATACTAGCGTGTACCAAAATTCATGTGAATATCTTAACGCATTTTCGAGAAATTAAAAAGAAACATTTAAAAAGAAAATATTAAACACCCTGTATCTCGAAAAAGCAGCGTTTGAGGATCCATGCTTATGTAAACTTACTTTCATATTTTTGAATGTAGAATCTGCCCCTAAAATTTCTTTTTGTAACACCCTGTATAGGGTGGTCAAAAAAGTTTGCACCAAATGGAAAAATCTCTAAATACGATGACAGTTCTCGAAACATTTGCGTACTAAACTCATAAATTGAAATAAGTTCCAATCGCTGAGGAATAAACTACCTCTATTTTTAAAAATTGATGAAAACTTTATAAAGAAAAATTGCTTAGAATCCCATTAAAATTCCAAATACAATTTGAGGTTAAATGTGTTAAGATTTTTGTTGCATACTGTTCCAGAAAATTCACATTTAAACAGAAAAACAAGTAGAATTTTACGAAAAAAAATAAATCATTAAAACTAGCTAGTAAAACTTAACAAAATTCCTTTAATATTTTATCGTTGCATGGGTGAGTTGCGCATTTAAAAAAATAAAACTTTTTTCTTTACAATTTTAACTTCAAATTTTGTATTTGGTACTTTTGTAAGATCCTAAGGAACTTCTCTCCTAAAGTTTTCGTCAATTTTTAAAAATAGAGGAAGTTTATTCTTCAGCGACTTTCACTTTTTTGTAATTTATGACCTTAGTACGCAAATGTTAGAAAAACTGTTATCGTATTTTTTAGAGGCTTTGGAAGAAGCACCAACTTTTACCAAGAATAATCTTTTTCAAGAAACATCAAATAAAAAAGTTGTCCATTTGGTGCAAACTTTTTTTGACCGTCTTGTATGTATGTATATGTATATGTATGTATATATATATATATATATATATATATATATATATATATATATATATATATTATTTATAGAAATATTTTCTTGGGATTTATAGATCCGGAATAATCACTATTTTTTTATATTTTGTTTGTGTTTTTATTTACGTTTCGGTCATTCTTGCGACCTTCTTCAGAATAAAGTGTCTTAGTCATAATGAACATAAAATTAACATACCTGTGAACGAATATATATATATATATATATATATATATATATATATATATATATATATATATATATATATATATATATATATATATATACAGTCAACTTCGGATATAACGACCTCCGCATATAACGAACCACCGGTTATTACGAACAAAAATTATGGTCCGGCCAAAACGCCATAAGAATGTATGTATTTTTTGTTCGTTTATAACGAACCCGGCTATAACGAACTATCGGCTATAGCGAACCCTATTTTGATTAGTTTTTGCTTGTGGAAGTTCGGTTATAACGAACTGTCGAAATTTCACGTACGTATCACTTCCATATTCGTAAAGTAACGGCCGAGAATAGCAACCATAGAGAAGCGACAAAGACAATACAAGATTTCATAGGGCATGTGCGACGATAATGTGGACTTCTGTCTATACCGCATCATTAGTGTGACGAAATATCTTTCTCCATTCAATATTGTGGATACGTGTCTGCCCAAGGTCAGCAAAACTGGTTACCCTAAATATCAAAGGCACCGACACGTTTTGTCGCTTCTCTATGGTTGGTATTCTCGGATATCGGGTCGAGTAGCGACCTGTCAGGCGCCATTTCAATTTGTAGTTTAATTTCGGCAATAGGCGAGGGAATATTGTTCTAGTATAGAGCAGAGCGCGCCAAAATTCAGCAAGCGAAAGTTTATAAACACTTGCAGAAAAAGTTGACATAATTACAAATCTGCAAAATGGGGTTGTAAATGCCTAAATCTGTAGGGACTATCAGTTACAAAAGTCAAAGACTATTAATATTCCTAAATTTTAATAATAATAATTTTGACAACAAGAGTGTTGATTGAGTCTGGTGATTGCTTACAAATTAAAATTGAAAAACATGTAGTAGAAAAAAGAAAACATTTCAAATTACTGATTTTGTATAAATTATACAAATATGTATGTTTAATAAGTACATACTTTAAAAATACTATTATGTATTGATTATAATAAACGACTCATAAAAAGTACCTATACATATGAATGTACATAGTACATATTGTTTTATTCTCTGCACTTCGGATATAACGAACGCCCTGCTATAACGAACTGTTTAAAGATCCCCTTGGTGGTTCGTTATATCCGAAGTTGACTGTATATATATATATATATATATATATATATATATATATATATATATATATATATATATATATATATATATATATATATATGACTTAAATGATTTTGGCTGTAAGGCCCTTTTTTAAAAACTTTATTTTTCAGTAAAGAAATCGACTACAACATTTAGGTTTCAAATCTAGACTGCTTTATTAAAATAAAATAATATTGCTGAAGAAATAATTAAAGTAAGTGAAAACTTAAAAACGGCAAAAATTAAGCCTACGCATGGCAACACTACTGACAAAATACACCTATCTAACGTAAAAAGGCCGAAACGAAAAACCTATATTTTTAAAAATAATTTCGGTTCCTCATCCCAGGACAACGGACAGACATCAAAAACATAGCCAAAAATTGTAAGGTATAAAAATCTAAATAACCAAAATAATAATTTTAACCTTACTTATATTTATGACACAAAACTAGTTAGAGAATTAAAACATTACGATAAAATAGTATATTGCCAAAAATCTATTTTTAACACTTAAAAGAATTTTTCTTTTATTAAAAATCAGCTTTCGTTTAAAATAACACTTGCAAACATCTCTAAATACGAATCATTGTTAAAGGTTCAATGTAAAATTGAAGGAAGCAAAATAATAACCTCCTTTCAATACCAGTTAATTTTTAGGATCAGTATGACCTATATTTTATCCTACTTACCTATCCCTATAGTCTACGAATCAGAGTTTGTTACTATATCGCACGTTATTTTCTCAAACTTAAATTAAATTTAATCATACCTCTAAATGGTTTGTGTACAGACAGTAAACACTACCATTGTCCGAATATCCTGCAAGGAAACTTATTCCTCTTCTTTTTGGAAATGGTCCATTTCTTATACCACAGTACCCGATTAGGATAATGGCTACCATGTATAAGATTTCACTCCATATACTGGGCAGTACGTATTTTGTTAGAGGGTGCATATCTTCAATTGGATTATAGGGCTTCCCTTGTTTATTAGGTAATTTAGGAGTTTCTAAGTGGTCTTTGCATCGCAGTTGCCATCTTCTGGAAACGTAGCTAAATATTGGTTAGTTTCAGGTATTCTTTCGATCTGGTTTTCAGAGATCTTAGTTTTTGATGCTGGAAATATCATTTAGAAGAATATTTTCTTCATAGGGTGTTTTGAAGTTTCCTTGCAGGATATTCGGACAATGGTAGTGTTTACTGTATGTACACAAACCATTTAGAGGCTTGATTAAATTTAATTTAAGTTTGAGAAAATAACGTGCGATATAGTAACAAACTCTGATTCGTAGACTATAGGGATAGGTAAGTAGGATAAAATATAGGTCATACTGATCCTAAAAATTAACTGGTATTGAAAGGAGGTTATTATTTTTATTCCTTCAATTTTACATTGAACCTTTAACAATGATTCGTATTTAGAGAAGTTTGCAAGTGTTATTTTAAACGAAAGCTGATTTTTAATAAAAGAAAAATTCTTTTAAGTGTTAAAAATAGATTTTTGGCAATATACTATTTTATCGTAATGTTTTAATTCTCTAATTAGTTTTGTGTCATAAATATAAGCACAGGCAATATAACTATTATAAGTAAGGTTAAAATTATTATTTTGGTTATTTAGATTTTTATACCTTACAATTTTTGGCTATGTTTTTGATGTCTGTCCGTTGTCCTGGGATGAGGAACCGAAATTATTTTTAAAAATATAGGTTTTTCGTTTCGGCCTTTTTACGTTAGATAGGTGTATTTTGTCAGTAGTGTTGCCATGCGTAGGCTTAATTTTTGCTGTTTTTAAGTTTTCACTTACTTTAATTATTTCTTCAGCAATATTATTTTATTTTATAAAGCCGTCTAGATTTGAAACCTAAATGTTTAGTCGATTTCTTTACTGAAAAATAAAGTTTTTAAAAAAGGGCCTTACAGCCAAAATCGTTTAAGTCATATATATATATATATATATATATATATATATATATATATATATATATATATATATATATATATATATATATATATATATATATATATATTCGTTCAAAGGTATGTTAATTTTATGTTCATTATGACTAAGATTTCTAATTAGAGCGGTTTTTCAGCACTTTATTCTGAAGAAGGTCGCAAGAATGACCGAAACGTAAATAAAAACACAAACAAAATATAAAAAAATAGTGATTATTCCGGATCTATAAATCCCAAGAAAATATTTCTATAAATACAATATATATATATATATATATATATATATATATATATATATATATATATACAGGGTGTTATGGAAATCGTTTAATATATTGGAATGGGTAACTCCTGATATGAATTCAGATTGAATAAAAATATTCATAAATGGTGTTTCACTATAAAAAAAGGTAAATATCGGCCCTCGAAAAAAAAATTTTTAGTACCTGCGCGCCACTGTCATAAATACATGGCCATATAAAAAACAGCAAGAAATGTCAGTTACAGAAACAAATTTTTTTGTTTCGAAGTCAGGCGTTGCCAAATTTTTTTACCATATTTCTATGACTCAAGTTTGAAAACCTAATATTTTTGTTACCTTTAAAGAAAGAACTCCTAGTAACACTAATTTCAAAAAGCTAAAATATTACAACACAAAACAATACAGAGAACTGCTCTTCAAATGAAGTGTAAAATAATAATCTTCAACTAAACGTACTTATTAGCACTGGAAGTGGAAACTTTCTTCTTCACTAAATAACAGCCACAAATGTCCAGTGTTATCCTTATAGCACTGGAAACATTCTTTTTCACTAGATAATAAAGTTAATATACTTAATATACTTATAATAATAAGTTACAAAACTCGATTAATGTGTAAGGAATGTAAACAAAGTGATGACATTCCCAAACCAGAGAAGTATATCGAAATTATGTATTTAAAGGCTTTAGTGGACGAACTAAAGAGTAAAAATGAAATTCTTCAAGAAAACAATAAACTTCTTAAAGAAAAAAATGCTTACTTGGAAAAGAATATAGAAAATTTCGTAAATTTCTAACCTAATAAAAAAAGCCGTAAAACCAAAAATTCCGTGAAATTAGCTGCGAAAGAAACAAAAGAAGCAGAAATTGGCATCGAACAAAACGACTTGGCACAGTAGGACCACAACAACAGTCTAGCGTGACTGCAAGCCATCCCAAGAAAAAAGAAGAAAATGACAGTGACTAACCCTACTTTCAACTCCTTCAATATTTTCCTATGCTTTCAAAACAAACAGAAGCTTACAGTAAAAAATAAAAGAAACAAGTGGATCCAAAACTGAGACCAAACTCAATCGAAGGCAAAAAAAAGGCTGCAACCACTTTGAAAGCCGCTTCATCAGGTAGCTATTCTTGGTTATTTGTATCACGACTGTCTAATGGCACAAAACCTGAGGACATTGGAAAATACCTAAAATTAAATTATAACATCGACTGTGAATGCGAACGGATAAAAACAAAGTGGAAGCAGAAATATAGTTCTTTTAAAATTGGTGTGCCCAAGGATAAAAAGTCTGTCATTCTTGACGAAAATGTTTAACCAGTTGGTATTCAAGTAAACAGTTGTTTAAACCTAATAAAGTTAGGACCTCAACAGGGGCGAAGCCTGGTGGTAGCAAATCGTCATGTATAAAACTGCTACATTACAATGTCCGCTCTGTGAGAAACAAGCTTCACGAGCTCGAGGCTGCCACTGCTGATTGTGACCTGGGAGTCTTATGTTTAACAGAACATTGGCTAGAACAGGAAGAAATAGATAGGCTGAGCCTGCTGGATTATGTTGTCAGCGCATCTACATCACGAAGTCAGTCACGTGGTGGTGGAATAGCTGCATCTGTCAAGTTTCTAGGGCTATACCTAGATAGGAAGCTGAAATGGGATGTTCATGTAGCTAATGTTTGTAAAAGACTTGGAAGTAGTGTATTTGTTTTACAAAATTTGAGTGAATGTGTTTCAATAAATACCCTGAGAACAGCATATCATGGAATTTTCCATAGTGTTATGACATATGCCATTATCGCATGGGGACGGTCACCTCATGCACAAGAGTCTTTGGTCTCCAGCGAAAGGCAGTCAGAATCATGGCTGGCCTAGGGTACAGAGAGGATTGTGGGAATGCCTTTGTTCAGTTGGGAGTTCTTACCCTTCCTTCGGCTTACATCCTGCAAAGTTTGCTCTACATCAAAGACAAGGACGACCTACTGTCTTACCAAGACATACATGACCATGACACTAGGAATAAGACCAACTACGTTCCACAACACTGCAGGTTGGGTAAATGTCAGGCTCGACCAGAATATTATGCAATAAAACTGTTTAATAAGTTACCCCAAAATGTCAAAGAGCTCTCTACTCAGCAGTTTAAAATGAAGGTGAAACAGTTCCTAATAAAACATGATTTTTACATCACAAAACAGTACTTAGATTATAGTTTTAATATATTTTAATATTTTTATTTAGATTTTTTAATGTGTTTGTATTATTGTGTTCATTTCGAATTATAAATTTGAATGCATTGTATTGTCAGGAATGTTTTTATTATTGTCTAAATATGAAAATTATTTTATCTGTAATTGACGTGTGTAAACAATTTATTTGTAATAGCATGAATAAATGAATTTGAATTTGCATAGAAAATTAAACTGTTTTAAACCACGATTGTATAGAGATATCCAAATAAAAGTGAACAGGCCTTATAACTTTTTTATTTTTAAAGATGGAAAAAAATGTCAAATATGAAAGCTTTGGGGATTTTTAGCTTTATACATATATCTTATCAGCAAAATAATCGAGCATCGAATAAAAAAATCCAAAAATATGATAAAAATCATACCATCCAATTTAAAATAAGCGAGAAAATCGATGTTTTATACTATATTTCTTTTATTCGATACTCAATTGTTTTGCTGATAAGATATATGAATGATTGATCCATAAAAATCCCCAAAGCTTTCATATTTAACATTTTTTCTCATTTTTAAAAATAAAAAAGTTATAAGGCCTGTTCACTTTTATTTGGATATCCCTGTACATATTACCACGTACACAGTATATCCAATTTGAATTTACTTTCCTAAGACTGAAGCTACAGGCAGGTACACAGAAAAAAATATACAGTATTTATTTACATAAGACAGTTTTTATTATATGTATAAGTAGATTATTATTAAGGACAGTAAACAAATTAAAAAATAATAGTAGGTACCTATATAAAATAAGATACATATATACCGGGCCAGGGTGTTTATTTGAACTGATATCATTATGGAGTAGGTATATTTTTCAGTAGCGTGGCCATCTTCTAGGGGGGGGGGGGCAGGCTATAATGGGGGCAGCAAAAAGTGATCGTATTGATAAAAAAAATTATAAATTGAAAGCAGAAAAATAAGATTACAGAAATATGCGCCGCAGATGAAAATTTTGGAAGAATTGTTGCAAAAATGCTAAAAATATATAAAATAATGCAAACAAGGGGCGCCATCAAAGAGGGGGGGGGCAAAATGAAAAGTGGAGAGCTTCCAACTATACACTAGTGGTTAAAACTTAAAATGGGCACCCCGTATATAAATTTGTTTAAGGGCACAACTATAGTGATGGTAGTGACCAGTGGCATATGGTGAAATTTCAAAGTTGTATATCCCTCTTCCTACGTTCAGGACCGGTCCCAATTTTTATTGGTTTTAATAGTGAGCCCACTGGGAATGTTTTTGTAAAGAAAAAAAAAACGTTTTGAATTTGCGAAAAAAAAGTTGAATTTTTGCTTGAGTTTACCAGAACCTTCCCAGTGGGCACACTATTAAAACCTCTAGGAATTAGGAACAGAGATATACAACTTTGAAATTTCACCATACGCCACTGGTCGTGACCTAGGTTTTACTAGCCATTATATCTAGTTCACAATACACTTACAACGGTATGCTACGTTATGACGTCACTTCGAGGGAAAATTTTAAATTGACTAGGGCTTACCTGGGCAAATGAAATATGACAATAATATTTTAATAAACGTCAACTCAACATACTACCCGACAATAAAATGACCTGTAATATTTTAATAAACGTCAACCCAATACACTACCCGACCAAAAACTGACCTGTACTTACATATGTAGGTACAAGGGGTGCAAGCGTCTAGTCAATTTAGGATTTTCCCTCGAAGTGACGTCATATGTAGCATACTGTTGCCAGTGTATGGTGATCTAGTTTAATAAGAAGCATGAAATGATAGGTGTAGGTGTTTCTAAAATTAAATGTAAAATTGTAACTATTTTATACTAGATGTGTACTTTTATGAAGACCACTCTTATAATAAACGCACTATAAAAATGACTTATAATGGCACTAATGAATAGGAAAAAAATAACTGAAAGTCAATATCCACCGCAAGTCCTATATGTCTCTTGCTTTTCTTAAGAATTTTTTTTTAACTTCCTTCTTGTAGTTTTTCCATTTTTCCCGTAGCTGCTTACTTGTGCGTTCCACATAGCCCTCAGCTACCCATTCGGCAGCTATCTGCTCCCACATCTTATCTTTTTCTTTGGCCGTAACAGCATCAGCTCTCTTGTTCTCTAAAATTTCTTTGTATTTTTCGACAAACTCCACGAGTGCCTCAACTTCCCCTTCCACGAAATTAACACACCTTCTGTTTTGGATATTCACTGCATAATTTTTAGTAATAATACTAATAATCCTCGTATATCATGGTAATAATCTATAACTGTTTAGAAAATAAACACGACAATCGGAATCAAACGAAAAAGTATGGTTAATGGTTAATTCTTCTTCCTTTCTTAAAATCGATGACGCCTTTTTCCTCTTTTTCGATATATGGGCTTAGCATTTAACTCTAGTGTTTCAAAGGCAATAATACAAACACGCGTTCTATTTTAAATTTTCGCGCCAAATCAGGGCCACCTACTTTATCAAGTACTGGAAGTGACAAAGAGACATGATCATGTTTCATGATGAAGGGAAGGGAGATCGAAACAGAAGGATTTCTTAATGTCATCAAAGAGCCGTGCCCGTGCGCCATATTTATTTTAAGTTTTTCAACAGCATACAAGCCACACAATGAATGTTTTAAATTTTTTTTCGTTTAAAGTTTTAAATAATGTAATTTCTTTTCACTACCTAGAAAATGGTCTTCGTCGATCCGTTGTTAACCAATATTTTGATCAGTTTTATCTAGTTTCTTTGAGTGAGTAGCGTAATAGGGTTGAAAACTAAATTTAATTTAAAACACTAATAATATTTACGTATTATGGTAACGTTTGCCGGAGCAAAACTAATTTAGCAGATCTGGTTATACTTTTGAAGTAAGTACTATGTAGTTGTGCCCAATTAGTATTTTCGTTTTGATTTTTAACTTTTCCTTGGCAGAAAGTTTAAGCTAGTAGGAATAACTTATATCATTAATAATGTAATATAGGGTGTCTTAAATATTACTTAAAACTAAGGCTACTGACAAAAAGGACTGATTTCACAGTGCCTTTTTACTATTTTTTTTTGTTTTTTCTTAGGAAAGGTTCAAATTTTTTTTAACTTGTCTTAAATTACGCTTAAAAACAGAAATGTCTGGCAACGTTTCAAAAAATTCAATTGTTTAAAGTTTTTCGCGCGCAAATTTCCGTCAAGCGCCTTGTGTACGTTCAGCCAGGTGCGTCGAATATTGACGGATTTTAGGGTATTTTTGAAAATTTTAAAAATGTTCGATTTAAGAAAAAAAAAGTATTGGATATGTCTGTAGACTACCCCAGGAGTCACCCATTCCAATATATTAAATGATTTCCATAACACCCTGTATATATATATATATATATATATATATATATATATATATATATATATATATATATATATATATATATATATATATATATATATATATAGAAGCGGTGGGTAGTCTTGGCTGACTAGTTGATAAACAAGATTATATTTTGGGGTAACAGCCAGAGGTATTAGGGCTCAATGAATAAGAAGAACTCTTATTTACTACGCTAAGCTTTCGGAAGCATTTATTCCTTTTTCAAAGCTACAAATATGGAGTACATTAGATATATTATGTCTAATAACATTATTACTTATTATTACCTGGGTGTAAGTGAGTTTCAATAAAATGAAAAAAAGCAACTCATCTTCACAGTAATCTTAATGCAGGAATTATTGACTAAATTGTGCAATTACTACAAAATCTTGTTGAAAAATTTTAAAGTGACAATTGTCAATTGTCATAAGATTCTGTTGAGAAGGAGAGTTTTTTACAATTGTGGATTATTTAAATATTACAGGTTGCTAATTCAAAGTAGTAGATAGGTTGCAGTGTGTGTTTATGGTGAGATAATTGTTACTTATTACATAATTTAGTATACATTTTAAAAGAGGAAAAATGATAAAAATAATATTGAATTTTTATATGTATAATGGTTGTGTACCAGGAGAAATGAAATTGTGCATATTGTTATTCAACATCTGTAATACTAAGAGAGTTATTAGGATTTTGTTTTTTTAAAGTTATTAAATTTGCGTAAATTATGCTAAGATCTGTCACATCTTTATTTTTGTTAAGTGTATTTGTTTGAGTATATAACTCTGTCATTTCAAGAAAGATTCTTTTTTTAGTATTTTCTTCTTGGTGTAATATTTTTGTAGATTCAAACGCAGGGATGTGTCCTGTATCGATATTATGTTCAGCCAATGCACAAGAACGTTTTCCTAGTCTACAATCACTTTTATGAGATGTAATCCTGTCTTTAAGGACCCTAGAGCTTTGACCTATATACAATTTTTCACATTCGGAACAAGGAATACTATATACTACAGCTGCCTTCTTCATGTCTTCGTCTGTGTCTTTTACTTTTGTAAAAAGAGTGCCTATATTTTTTTGAAATTTTTGGGTTATCTTGATGAAAGGTTCGTATTTAAAAACTTGACTGGAACATAAAACCCACCAGTTCAGGTAGATACATCAATTATAACTCTTATCACACAGAAAAGATGAAAATTAATCTTGTGTTGGGGTTGAAATCAAGGATTGTCAGAATCAGCCACCCTACTTTAAGACAGAAAAACCTAAATTTACTTTACAATATTCTTTTGGAGAACTCTTATCCAGAACTTCTATTAAAAAAATTTATTTTTAACACATCTATTAAACCCATCATACAAAGGAATAATATCCAGATTGGTACTCCTGAAATCAGTGCCTTTTTAACAACCAACCAACCAACATATTATTTCTCTGTATCTGCAATTCAATCAATAACTAATAAAATCACAAAAGTTTTTAAATACGAACCTTTCATCAAGATAACCCAAAAATTTCAAAAAAATATAGGCACTCTTTTTACAAAAGTAAAAGACACAGACGAAGACATGAAGAAGGCAGCTGTAGTATATAGTATTCCTTGTTCCGAATGTGAAAAATTGTATATAGGTCAAAGCTCTAGGGTCCTTAAAGACAGGATTACATCTCATAAAAGTGATTGTAGACTAGGAAAACGTTCTTGTGCATTGGCTGAACATAATATCGATACAGGACACATCCCTGCGTTTGAATCTACAAAAATATTACACCAAGAAAAAAATACTAAAAAAAGAATCTTTCTTGAAATGACAGAGATATATACTCAAACAAATACACTTAACAAAAATAAAGATGTGACAGATCTTAGCATAATTTACGCAAATTACATAACTTTAAAAAAACAAAATCCTAATAACTCTCTTAGTATTACAGATGTTGAATAACAATATGCACAATTTCATTTCTCCTGGTACACAACCATTATACATATAAAAATTCAATATTATTTTTATCATTTTTCCTCTTCTAAATGTATACTAATTTATGTAATAAGTAACAATTATCTCACCATAAACACACACTGCAACCTATCTACTACTTTGAATTAGCAACCTGTAATATTTAAATAATCCACAATTGTAAAAAACTCTCCTTCTCAACAGAATCTTATGACAATTGACAATTGTCACTTTAAAATTTTTCAACAAGATTTTGTAGTAATTGCACAATTTAGTCAATAATTCCTGCATTAAGATTACTGTGAAGATGAGTTGCTTTTTTTCATTTTATTGAAACTCACTTACACCCAGGTAATAATAAGTAATAATGTTATTAGACATAATATATCTAATGTACTCCATATTTGTAGCTTTGAAAAAGGAATAAATGCTTCCGAAAGCTTAGCGTAGTAAATAAGAGTTCTTCTTATTCATTGAGCCCTAATACCTCTGGCTGTTACCCCAAAATATAATCTTGTTTATCAACTAGTCAGCCAAGACTACCCACCGCTTCTATATATATATATATATATATATATATATATATATATATATATATATATATATATATATATATATATATATATATATATATATATATGTACATACATATACATATACATACATACAAGATGGTCAAAAAAAGTTTGCACCAAATGGAGAACTTTTTTATTTGATGTTTCTTAAAAAAGATTATTCTTGGTAAAAGTTGGTGCTTCTTCCAAAGCCTCTAAAAAATACGATAACAGTTTTTCTAACATTTGCGTACTAAGGTCATAAATTACAAAAAAGTGAAAGTCGCTGAAGAATAAACTTCCTCTATTTTTAAAAATTGACGAAAACTTTAGGAGAGAAGTTCCTTAGGATCTTACAAAAGTACCAAATACAAAATTTGAAGTTAAAATTGTAAAGAAAAAAGTTTTATTTTTTTAAATGCGCAACTCATCCATGCAACGATAAAATATTAAAGGAATTTTGTTAAGTTTTACTAGCTAGTTTTAATGATTTATTTTTTTTCGTAAAATTCTACTTGTTTTTCTGTTTAAATGTGAATTTTCTGGAACAGTATGCAACAAAAATCTTAACACATTTAACCTCAAATTGTATTTGGAATTTTAATGGGATTCTAAGCAATTTTTCTTTATAAAGTTTTCATCAATTTATAAAAATAGAGGTAGTTTATTCCTCAGCGATTGGAACTTATTTCCATTTATGAGTTTAGTACGCAAATGTTACAAGAACTGTCATCGTATTTAGAGATTTTTCCATTTGGTGCAAACTTTTTTGACCACCCTATACAGGGTGTTACAAAAAGAAATTTTAGGGGCAGATTCTACATTCAAAAATATGAAAGTAAGTTTACATAAACATGGATCCTCAAACGCTGCTTTTTCGAGATACAGGGTGTTTAATATTTTCTTTTTAAATGTTTCTTTTTAATTTCTCGAAAATGCGTTAAGATATTCACATGAATTTTGGTACATGCTAGTATGTAATCCAAGGGTGCCTTTACGTGCAAAAAATTATTTTCTAATGTACTTGTATCAGTGGCGTGCGTGCTGATAAGTCTTTATTTTTAACGAAAAAAATGGCACGCCACTGATTTTTTACAAAATTGATATCGTTTTCTTAAAGCCCAATTAATTCTGCGTGAAAGGTGTCCCTTGAGCTTTTTCGTTTTGACGCACCTGTTCGAGATAAAAATTAATTTATTTCTTACAATAAAAACAAAAAATGAAAATGATTTTTTTTTAAATATTTTTTGTTCAGGAAACAGTGCTTTTTGATTTAAGTTTATAGTAGATGCCGGCAATGGCTTCTCCGTGCTTCAATACATGCTCTAAATCGTCTTCGCATATTTCTCCTAGCTCTTCGGAATACTTGTATGAAAATATTAAACACCCTGTATCTCGAAAAAGAAGCGTTTGAGGATCCATGTTTATATAAACTTATTTTCATATTTTTAGATGTAGAATCTGCTATTAAAATTTCTTAACATCTTTTTGTAACACCCTATATATATATATATATATATATATATATATATATATATATATATATATATATATATATATATATATATATATATAAATATATATATATATATATATATATATATATATATATATATATATATATATATATATATATATATATATATATATATATATATACCCTATATATATATATATATATATATATATATATATATATATATATATATATATAGTGTGGTCCATTAAGTGTGCAACAAATGGGAATTTTTTTTATTAGTTGCAGAACCGAAATATAAATACCGCCATGTCCGATAACTATATCATGTGCCCTTAGAATGGCTTCAAGTCAAACAGCATACAGGGCAGGCCAAAAATAAAAAAAATCGTTCAGGAGTAATGTACTCTTATTTCGAAAAATACAGAAAAACATTATTAAGAAAAGATGTTGTTTAATTACAAGAAAATGTAATTAAAAAATAGAATAAAAAATTAGAAATGCGGAATTTGCGGTAGTTGAAAACCCACTTACCCTTGTTGGCTTCGTGGAGGTCTTCAATCCAGGCAGGGTGGCGAGGAAAATAATATGATGCTCTAGGTGAGGCAATAGCGATAAGCGAAAATAGATAATGGTGCACGCACAGCAATATTGTACCGACTCTTCTCGTATTCTCTGTCTGGTCGTACTTCGGCCGCTGTGCCATATCACGTGGGATCTCAACTATGGGCTTGCGCGAATTCTTTAAATTCAGCCGCGAAGAAGTAAATTATAAATTACATATTAAGGGTCCTTTTAAATAATAATTAAACTAAAATTAAAACTAAACTAAACTAATAGTTATTATATATATATATATATATATATATATATATATATATATATATATATATATATATATATATATATATATATATATATATATATATATATATAAAGTGCCGACCCAGATGATCTGTCTTGTCTTACTCCCGGGCATTTTTTGACGCTTGAACCCCTCTCCGCCTTACCGGATCCTGATTTGTCTCATTTAAAAATGAATCATTTATCGCGTTGGCAAATGTTACAGCGGCTTCATCAGGATTTTTGGTCTAGGTGGCATAAAGAATATACGCTACAGCAAAGAGGAAAGTGGCTGGAACCCACTTCTCCTTCCGTCATGCCAGGTACCATGGTTATAATAAAAAATGAGCTTTCTCCTCCTTCAAAATGGCCGCTAGGTCGGATAATGGAATTGTTTCCCGGTGAAGATGGGGAGGCTCGAGCCGCTACTGTTAAAACTAACAGTGGCATTCTAAGGAGGCCGTTGGTAAAGCTCTGCCCTTTGCCCTTGAGCTCTTTAGAAAGCAATAAAAAAAAATCATATTTTTGGGGGGGTTCGCTATTCACTCCCCAACTATTAGTTTAGTTTAGTTTTAATTTTAGTTTAATTATTATTTAAAAGGACCCTTAATATGTAATTTATAATTTACTTCTTCGCGGCTGAATTTAAAGAGTTCGCGCAAGCCCATAGTTGAGATCCCACGTGATATGGCACAGCGGCCGAAGTACGACCAGACAGAGAATACGAGAAGAGTCGGTACAATATTGCTGTGCGTGCACCATTATCTATTTTCGCTTATCGCTATTGCCTCACCTAGAGCATCATATTATTTTCCTCGCCACCCTGCCTGGATTGAAGACCTCCACGAAGCCAACAAGGGTAAGTGGGTTTTCAACTACCGCAAATTCCGCATTTCTAATTTTTTATTCTATTTTTTAATTACATTTTCTTGTAATTAAACAACATCTTTTCTTAATAATGTTTTTCTGTATTTTTCGAAATAAGAGTACATTACTCCTGAACGATTTTTTTTATTTTTGGCCTGCCCTGTATGCTGTTTGACTTGAAGCCATTCTAAGGGCACATGATATAGTTATCGGACATGGCGGTATTTATATTTCGGTTCTGCAACTAATAAAAAAAATTCCCATTTGTTGCACACTTAATGGACCACACTATATATATATATATATATATATATATATATATATATATATATATATATATATATATATATATATATATATATATATATATATAGGGTGTTACAAAAAGATGTTAAGAAATTTTAATAGCAGATTCAAAAGATGTTAAGAAATTTTAATAGCAGATTCTACATCTAAAAATATGAAAATAAGTTTATATGAACATGGATCCTCAAACGCTTCTTTTTCGAGATACAGGGTGTTTAATATTTTCATACAAGTATTCCGAAGAGCTAGGAGAAATATGCGAAGACGATTTAGAGCATGTATTGAAGCACGGAGAAGCCATTGCCGGCATCTACTATAAACTTAAATCAAAAAGCACTGTTTCCTGAACAAAAAATATTTAAAAAAAAATCATTTTCATTTTTTGTTTTTATTGTAAGAAATAAATTAATTTTTATCTCGAACAGGTGCGTCAAAACGAAAAAGCTCAAGGGACACCTTTCACGCAGAATTAATTGGGCTTTAAGAAAACGATATCAATTTTGTAAAAAATCAGTGGCGTGCCATTTTTTTCGTTAAAAATAAAGACGTATCAGCACGCACGCCACTGATACAAGTACATTAGAAAATAATTTTTTGCACGTAAAGGCACCCTTGGATTACATACTAGCGTGTACCAAAATTCATGTGAATATCTTAACGCATTTTCGAGAAATTAAAAAGAAACATTTAAAAAGAAAATATTAAACACCCTGTATCTCGAAAAAGCAGCGTTTGAGGATCCATGTTTATGTAAACTTACTTTCATATTTTTGAATGTAGAATCTGCCCCTAAAATTTCTTTTTGTAACACCCTGTATAGGGTGGTCAAAAAAGTTTGCACCAAATGGAAAAATCTCTAAATACGATGACAGTTCTTGTAACATTTGCGTACTAAACTCATAAATTGAAATAAGTTCCAATCGCTGAGGAATAAACTACCTCTATTTTTAAAAATTGATGAAAACTTTATAAAGAAAAATTGCTTAGAATCCCATTAAAATTCCAAATACAATTTGAGGTTAAATGTGTTAAGATTTTTGTTGCATACTGTTCCAGAAAATTCACATTTAAACAGAAAAACAAGTAGAATTTTACGAAAAAAAATAAATCATTAAAACTAGCTAGTAAAACTTAACAAAATTCCTTTAATATTTTATCGTTGCATGGATGAGTTGCGCATTTAAAAAAATAAAACTTTTTTCTTTACAATTTTAACTTCAAATTTTGTATTTGGTACTTTTGTAAGATCCTAAGGAACTTCTCTCCTAAAGTTTTCGTCAATTTTTAAAAATAGAGGAAGTTTATTCTTCAGCGACTTTCACTTTTTTGTAATTTATGACCTTAGTACGCAAATGTTAGAAAAACTGTTATCGTATTTTTTAGAGGCTTTGGAAGAAGCACCAACTTTTACCAAGAATAATCTTTTTTAAGAAACATCAAATAAAAAAGTTCTCCATTTGGTGCAAACTTTTTTTGACCATCTTGTATGTATGTATATGTATATGTATGTACATATATATATATATATATATATATATATATATATATATATATATATATATATATATATATATATATATATATATATATATACAGGGTGTCTAAAATAGGTGATACCACTATTGCTATCTCCGAAACGGTAAAAGATACGAGGTCGGTTAAATTAGAGAAAATGTGCCATTTCTAGTCCCTATTCATATTCCGTTTACGGAGTTGCCAAATTCTCTATAGTTTCTTATCTACAGGGGATTTTTTAAAAATAGCCAAAAATTTAATTCTTAAATATCTCGAAAACTATTATAGTTAGAAAAAAGTTGTTTTTACAAAAATCACACGATTTTTTACCTTCTCTAAAGTAACGTTATTGTTTTGTTTATACCATTTGTTTTTACTGAGTTACCGATACTAACTTGTTTTTTTCAAATACGGACCTGGATTTTTTGCTGCATTTTTTGAAAGAATACTTCATACCCTTTACAACTCTTTATCACTTGATTATGGTTTTCGACGTTTTGATCAGGAATAACAACATAATCAGGATTTTCTATGGATACGGACCTGGAATTTTCCATGTTAAGGCACAATTTCACAACCTATCGCTGTGGTTTCAATTATTCAACTGATTAATTTTAAACTATGTTCATGATTACTAACCAGAACCCTTTGGTCATTAAAGTTTGTCAAATTGCACTTAAGCCAATGAGTTATTGAAAGCAAAAGTTTAGCAGACTCAGATCAGATATAATTAGTGGCCTTTATTAACAGCACCTAACTAGTGGTTAAGTTTACTACATATTGTAAAAGGCACCCTTGATGATACGTCTTCATTATTTACGATTTTAATATTTTTGTATCCAAAAATCACCGTTCAGTTCAAAAGATAATACTAAATAATCCTATTTTACCTAATGGTTTCATTTCTGCTGCAACTCATTCTACTCATTACTATTTACTGACTTTGAAAACAAACCATATTATCTCAAATTAAAGACCTTTAACTATATTCTAGCATAAAACCATTGTCATATTTACTGGGTTAGGATTATAAGGAATTCGAATCTAAAATCCGTTTTCTGCTTTACTTTTTGACATTGCGTTGAATTATAACATATGGACGGGCGGACGAACAGGTTGATGGACGTGATTGGACTGACCACACGAAGCCAATCACTCCTCTAAGAATTAATTATTAGGATTTGTTATAATTAAAACTCAGCTTATGCTTTTTTCAGGCGTTGGACCAATTTTACAAACTTGAGGGTCCTGGTTAGTAATCATGATTATAATTAAAATTTACCAGTTAAAACAATTTAATCCATAGTTACTGATTCTGACCTAATAGTCGCCATAATAGGTAGCGCATTAACTTGAAAAATGCCAGGTCCGTACTGGTAGAATATCCTGATGATGATACTATTCTTCACCAAAACGTCGAAAAACATAATCAAGTGATACACAGTTGTAAAGGGTATGGAGTATTCTTTCAAAAAATGCAGCAAAAGATCCAGGCCCGTATTTGAAAAAAGCAAGTTAGTATCAGTAACTCAGTAAAAACAAACGGTATAAACAAAACAATAACGTTACTTTAGAGGAGGTAAAACATCGTGTGATTTTTGTAAAAACAACTTTTTTCTAACTATAATAGTTTTCGAGATATTTAAGGATTAAATTTTTGACTATTTTTAAAAAATCCCCTGTAGATAAGAAACTATAGAGAATTTGGCAACTCCCTAAACGGAATATGAATAAGGACTAGAAATGGCACATTTTCTCTAATTTAACCGACCTCGTATCTTTTACCATTTCGGAGATAGCAATAGTGGTATCACTTATTTTAGACACCCTGTATATATATATATGTATATATATATATATATATATATATATATATATATATATATATATATATATATATATATATAGTAGAAAAATGGAAGATTTCTTGGCCTATAGGTAATATATTAAATGTAAATGCGAAGATTTCGACATACTTTCGAGTATGATTTGTGTTAGCAGCCAAACATTTTTGGAGCAACACTGGGTGAACTAGTTGGCGCGAGCCACTACATCTTACCCATCCTTTCCGAACATTTTGGATATAAGGCCTCTCTTTGATTCTGGTCAAAACGTGGTCTGTTCTTCAGCCACCCTGGGTGTAAGCCTGCCCGCTGATGGGTAAGGGCCCAGAAATCGATAGCAGGAGGTCACCCAGACCAGAATCAAAGATAGTCCTCATTATTTTTATTTTTCCTTCACGGCCTTCTCGCTGCACTAGCGAAGAAGTAAATCTTCGCATTTACATTTAATATATTACCTATAGGCCAAGAAATCTTCCATTTTTCTACTATTGTTGTACAATGGTGCATTTGTACCGTCGACGTCGAGAAAATCGACATCGACATCGACATACTTTCGAGTATGATTTGTGTTAGCAGCCAAACATTTTTGGAGCAACACTGGGTGAACTAGTTGGCGCGAGCCACTACATCTTACCCATCCTTTCCGAACATTTTGGATATAAGGACTCTCTTTGATTCTGGTCAAAACGTGGTCTGTTCTTCAGCCACCCTGGGTGTAAGCCTGCCCGCTGATGGGTAAGGGCCCAGAAATCGATAGCAGGAGGTCACCCAGACCAGAATCAAAGATAGTCCTCATTATTTTTATTTTTCATTCACGGCCTTCTCGCTGCACTAGCGAAGAAGTAAATCTTCGCATTTACATTATATATATATATATATATATATATATATATATATATATATATATATATATATATATATATATATATATATATATATATATATATATATATATATGACTTAAATGATTTTGGCTGTAAGGCCCTTTTTTAAAAACTTTATTTTTCAGTAAAGAAATCGACTATACAACATTTAGGTTTCAAATCTAGACGGCTTTATTAAAATAAAATAATACTGCTGAAGAAATAATTAAAGTAAGTGAAAACTTAAAAACAGCAAAAATTAAGCCTACGCAGGGCAACACTACTGACAAAATACACCTATCTAACGTAAAAAGGCCGAAACGAAAAACCTATATTTTTAAAAATAATTTCGGTTCCTCATCCCAGGACAACGGACAGACATCAAAAACATAGCCAAAAATTGTAAGGTATAAAAATCTAAATAACCAAAATAATAATTTTAACCTTACTTATATCACAGGCAATATAACTATACAGACTAAACTTTAAATACAAGAGGCCAACTAGATCGATACCTTGTCGTAAGATGGCGATACCAATTCAAACTCCAATAAATTATCTTAGGGTGCTTCGTTTTAGACGACTATTTTTGCTTTTTTGGTGCATTGACGGAATAATGTTATAAACATATAAAAAATAATTCTCACCAAAGATGAGCTCTTAATTTTAAGTACTCGCGAAATGAATTTGAAAATTACTTACCCATTTAATTAACATGTAAATTTTATTTTATTTTTTCAATTATCTATAGCTTTGCGATATTTCATGATATTTAATTGGCAATAGGTGGAAATTACAGAGGAATCTTTCCTCTTTAAAAGTGCCTGTAACCAATTTATGTTTTGTAATCGACCTCGTCACTGAAGCCAATTTTTTCTCGAATTTCATGTTTTTTTTTTATTTTTCTCGTAAACCACTAACTTTACAACAACATTGGATGTGAGGTTTTTTTGTAGGGAATTTAATTTCCTACAAAAAAAGTTATGTAAGCCATAACCGTAGAGCTAGTAGTTTTCGAGATAAATTCAATTAAACATCTCAAAATTTGAAAAATCGCTGTTTATCCAAGATTTTAGTACTTTTTAATGAAATCATTGCTGAAAAAATATATAATATGTAAGAATGAAATATAAAAATATATATTACACATTGGTAAGTAATCACCAAAAATATTTCGTGTTATATGAAGCCATTTCTTATTACCGTATGCTAGATTTTTACGTTGGACATTCGTTCAGTCAACGTGTTTTGGAATCGCTCCGCGTTTTCATTAAATATTGTCAGTTTTGTTTGCTTTTTTCGGTTTTTTGTGGTGTCCGGTGATTATGAAAAATGGATGACACAGGTGAAGAAAAGTTAACTTTGGCCAAAAACGTTAGAGATAAGGTAAATAATACTAGCACTGGTGTACAGGATGAACCAAAAAAGGATAAAATCATAAAACCTAGCACAGATCTAAATGAAACAACATATGGTGAAGTGTTTATGTCAAAAAAAGTAATAGTTAGAACGCCCCCATTACACGTAAATAGTAAGCAAAATGAAACCAGCTCACAAAAAAGGCAAAGATCAGACTCTAGTTCTCCAGAAACCACAGACAGACAAAAAATTCGGAAGCAACAAGAAGAAAACCAAGAAAACGATCCCTTTGACACTATAGAAGAAAATAATGTAAATATTGCTTGTCAGTACAACGTTGAAACTATGATTCAAAGTCTTCAACAATCGTTTGAAATTATAAATAATTTTGCTGAAAATCCAGAGCGTAATGAGAATGACTTATCAGCGCTAAGGAAGGCTGCATTTCGAATACATTCAGCTGTTACTGGTTTAGCTTACAAAGTTGGTCAACTAGAAAAGCAAAACTGTATTTTCCATCATAAACTGAAAGAGTTTAAACAGACCCAGCAAAGCAATGAATTGTTCAATGAAAATGATGATGTACGAGAAATCACACCCGTAATAAATGATACGCCCAGAAAAACGTACAGCTCAGTAATCAAAAAAAGCGGACAAAGAAATCCAGAAACAAAAAATGAAGATCAGAAATGGGTAACCCCTCCACATACCAAGAAAAATGAAATTATGATTAGGCCAAAGGAGAACAAGGACTCAAAGCAGGTGCTTAAGGAAATCAAACAGAATATATGTAAGGATGGACAAGGCAATGAGACGTTTAGAAGGGTCAAACTTTTACAAAATGGGGGAGTAATCTTAGAATCTCATGATGATACTCAACATAAAAAAATACAGAAACTCTTGGAAAATCAAAGTAACTTTCAGACGAAAAACTTGGAAAATAATGAGCCTATGCTAATGATAAGTGCGATAGAAAAAGGCTATACACCTGAAGGGTTTATAGCAGAGCTTATTGAAGATAATCACCAGCTCAAGGACTTATTTGGAGATGTTACAACAAAAATAAAGTTTATCACAAAAAGTGTAGGAATAAAATCAAGGAAAATTGGATACTCCAAACTAAACCAGAAATATTTAAATGGCTTATAAAAAATGAAAATCTAAGCTTTGACTTAATGAAGGCATATGTGCGGGAATATACCAATCTGGCTATGTGTTTTAAATGTTGTTACTTTGGCCATGTAGCTAAACACTGCAGAGGAACTCTGTGCTGTTATAAATGTGGTGGAGAGCATGAAAGTAACCAGTGCCCAGAAAATAGCCCATTAGATTGCCCTAACTGTAAACGAATGAAACTGAATGAAAGAGTACATTCTGCTAGAGATCCTAGATGCCCAGCATACTTACTCAAACTGGAAAATCATCGGCAACATATTGATTTTGGTGGCAGTAGTACTGAAACACATTTTTTAAAGAAAAATTAAAACCGTCTGACCAAAAGAATAAATTAAAGAAAGGGAAAGAGCTCTCAAATTACTGTATAATACACCAAAATGTTCAATCCATTGGCAATTCTATAGACAAAATAAACCATATGCTAGAAGATCATCTAGAGTGCAAATTTTTGTGCTTATCAGAACATTGGAAAAACAAGGAACAGCTACAAATGTTTGGTATAAAAGATTTTAAGCTGGCATCATGTTTCTGTAGAGAAAACGGATATGGGGGAGCAGCAGTTTATGCGCAAAATGACATTAAAGTGAAGGTTCGCAAAAAAATTAATAAACTATCACTGAGTGGACAATTCGAATGTGCTTGTGCTGAGTGCGATATTGGAGGTGAAAAGTTTTTGGTGATTTCAATATACAGACCTCCTGGAGGCGATATGAACATATTTCTTAAAAAACTGGAGAATCTATTGTTACAAATTATAGAGGAAAACAAGAAAGTGTTTTTAGCAGGTGACTTTAATATAGAATTACTTAAAAGCAGTAACAACCGAACCGACTTTCTTTCTGTAATGGACTCGTTTAACATAGCTCCAATAATTTTGGAGAATACGAGAGTTACTGGCGCATCTGGGAGCTGTATAGATAACATTTGTACAAATATTCCTAAATCTGAGCTGCATAGTGCTGTTTTACGGACTGCAATATCAGACCATTTTGCACAGAAAGTTACGTTTAAATGCAGAGGGGAGGACTCTTATAAAAGATTCTTTTCATTGAGTAATAAGACTAAATTTGTAAATATTTTAGAACAGGAAAGATGGTTAAGTGTTTATGATAAAGATAGGGCAAATGTAAATGAACAATGGTCGGTTTTTATGAATTTATTTTTACCCATTTTTAATGAATGTTTCCCTAAAAAGCTTGTTAACAAAAAACAATATAAACAATCTCTTTATAAAAACAATAGGCAGGTACAGGAGGTGAAAGATAGGTTAGATGTTCTTTTGCATTTAAAAACGCATAGTAATATTTTTAATGATATGTATAAAAATGTAAAAAAAGAGTATGATGCGGTTTTAGTGAGTGCTAGGTCTAAAAATTATGAAAATAAGATTAGACACTCGGATAATAAAAATAAATGTATGTGAAATCTCTGGAAGAAACAATAAAAGTAATGTCATGCTTTCTGGGGATCCGGAAAAAATATTGAATGATTATAATGATTTTTTACTTCATATAGTGCCAGATTTAATAAAAAATATTGAAAAAGTGGAGTGGGATTGTAACGTGCAGAATAACTTAAAATCTATGTATCTAATGCCCGTTACTTGTCCAGAAATTCTAAAACTGTAAGAAAAAATTAAAAATAAGCATAGTTGTGGAGATGACGAAATACCTACAAGCATTGTTAAACTTTGTATTCCAACAATTTGTAAGATATTGTGTCACATAATTAATAATTCACTTAAAGAAGGTATTTTTCCCGATCAGCTTAAATTAGCATCAATTAAGCCACTTTACAAAAATAAGGGAGATTCAGAAAGCATGGACAATTATAGACCGGTAAGCCTACTTCCGAGCTTTTCGAAGTTATTTGAGTTAGTTATGAGCGATCGGCTAATGAAATTTATGAATGAATGTGATCTTTTCTCAGGGAACCAGCATGGATACCTGAAGGGGAGATCAACGCAAACGGCCATTTTTCAGTTTACCCGTTTAATTTTAGACTGTCTTGAGCAAGGAAGGATGGCTATGGGTATATTTTTGGATCTGTCAAAGGCTTATGATTGTTTGGATAGAGGGCTTCTTTTGAAGAAACTTGATTCTTATGGCATTAGGGGTTGTGCTCTAAAATGGATTTTGTCATACTTAGATAACCGAGCACAAAGAGTAGTTATTGCAAAGGAAAACTGTTTGTATAAATCAAAAATATTGCAAAATACAATAGGAATACCACAAGGTAGCATATTAGGACCAATATTGTTTATTATATTCATTAATGATTTAAACTTAAACTTTGAAATTAATAATTTGGCTCGATCATCTAGTCTTACAGAGTATGCTGATGACACTAATATATTGGTGGGTGGTAGGGACCTCTTGGAATTAACATCTAATGCAACGATGATTTTCCACGACACCAAAGTGTGGTTTCAAAAGAACAGACTGCTTATAAACAAAGAAAAAACAAACATTGTTATTTTTAAAACCAAACTTAGTAGAAAAGAACGACCAGAACTAGTAGAAATTGATCAAGAGCAGCTACCAGTAGAAAAAAATACAAAGTTTCTAGGCATTCACATTGACGAATTTTTAGATTGGTCACATCATATAGGCTATCTGGGTGAAAAATTAAATAAGATATGCTACGGTCTACGCATTCTTCTTCTTCTTCGAATGCCTATCCATTCACTGGATGTTGGCGACCACATGTTGGAATCTCTCCCTGTCCCTGGCGGTATGGACAAGTTCCTCGATTGATTTGAGCCGTGTCCAGTTTCTAATGTTTCTCGCCCAAGATGTCTGCTTTCTGCCTATGCCTCGCTTTCCCTCTATTTTACCCTCCAGGATTAACTGCAAAAAGCTGTATTTTTCGTTCCGAATGATATGTCCAAGGTAAGCAATTTTCCTTTTTTTGATTGTTGTTAGCAATTCTCGGTCCTTCTGCATTCTAGCCAATACCTCATCATTCGTGACTCGGTGGGTCCAGGATATTCTCAAGAGGCGTCTGTAAGTCCACATTTCAAAGGCCTCAATTTTATTGATTATCCCAGCCTTCATAGTCCAAGCTTCCACTCCGTACAGCAGGACAGACCACACATAACACCTGGCGTAGCGCATCCTTAACTTTAAAGGGAGATCCCTGCTGCATAAGATTTTCCTGTATTTAATGAAAGCTGCTCGTGCTATTTCTATTCGGGCTCTCAATTCTTTATCGGGACTCCAATCTGCGTGTAGCCAGCATCCCAGGTATTTAAACTTATCTACCCTTTCCATGTGCCGATCTTCAATTCTAATCCTGGTGTCAGCATATGTCTGTCCACCACGGCTGACAATCATGAGTTAGTTTTACTTGCATTTATATTTAGTCCGTAGTTTTTACTACTCTCATTTAATCGGGTGCACATGTTTTGTAGTTCTTCAGCGGTATTCGCGAGCAACACTGAGTCATCGGCATATCTCAGATTCGAAATTGGCACCCCATTCACTCTTATGCCCATGTCTTGGTCTTCAAAGGCTTCGTTGAATATTTCTTCCGAGTACATGTTAAAAAGCAATGGAGAAAGCACACATCCTTGTCTAACTCCTCTGCGAATGCGGATGTCGTCAGTAGTCAGGTCTTGCGTGGCTACATGTGCTGTTTGGTACCAGTATAGGTTTTCAATGCACCTAATATCTTTTTCGTCCACGTCTGTTTTCTTCAGGATGTTAATAAGTTTGTTATGCTGTACTCGATCGAACGCCTTTTCACGTCTACGCATAGTAACTAAATATTTAAATGAAACAGCAAAAAGAACCTTATATTTTGCAAATTTTGAAGCAACAGCTAGGTTTGGAATAATTTTTTGGGGAACCAACTCAAAATTAGAAAAGATTTTTGTTATTCAAAAACGTGTGGTACGAATATTATATAAAATGCCATATTTACAGTCATGTAGAGGTACATTTAGGTCAAAAAGTTTGTTAACTGTTTATGCTTTGTACATTTACGAAACCATTTTATTTTTTTATAAGAATCAAGATAAATTTAACACCCTTACTTACCACAGTTATAATACACGAACAAAAGACATTAATTATCCCATAGATAGGTTGACATTATCCGAAAAGAATCCATACTATATGTGCATTAAAATGTATAATAAGTAGAGTTTAACAAATGGGGGTAATTCCAGAGACGGCTTCTAACCTAGTTGGAAATAAAATTAGGATTCGATTTGAAACTAAAATACAAATATTTATTTACCCACATTGTGTTATTTGAAAGTGCGAGATACGAAAATATCATACAGGGTGTCTGAAAAGTCTTAGCATGGGCAAATATCTTTACTATTAATAAAGATAGCAACACCAAATTTTAGTTGTACCTTATTGGTTAGTAAATCTACTTTTTTACGTAATTTGACTCTTTCAACCCCCTTGGGGGGTTACGCTAGCGAGTTGAGGTCCAAAATTTTGGATGCAAACCTATGCCGTGTGGCCTCTTCGTTTAAAAGAAACATTGTTTTAGTATTTTAGTATTTATTTATTATTGTAATTCATTTTTAAATGGCAAGCCTATAAAAATTATAACTCGTAAATCGTATAATCGGGCGGGGCACAAGTCGACCATTAGTCGGCCACTTGTGCCAAACAGTACAATTCGGCGCTGCTATTTTTTGTTTTGTAGGGCACTTTTTTCTACCTTTTTCCAACTTTACTTCTTCATTTGTTGTTTTTATATGTTTTGTTTTTTGACATCTGCGCAGTAGACCAAAATGCGTACCACGCGCAAACCGAGCGTGCTAGACATGCGCACGGAATTTCAGGAGTTGGACTTTGGTGTCTACATTTGAACCCATTCATTTTTCAGAATATATCTCCAGTAGTTAAGGTACCACTACGTATTTAACTTTATAACTTTGGTCCCAAGTTTTTTTAGACTTTATTTTTCATTTTTTGTCATGTGCGCAGTAGACCAAAATGCGTACCACGCGCAAACCGAGCGTGCTAGACATGCGCACGGAATTTCAGGAGATGGACTTTGGTGTCTACATTTGAACCCATTCACTTTTCAGAATATATCTCCAGTAGTTAAGGTACCACTGCGAATTTAGACAACAACGTACATCCCCTGAAATTTCGTGCGAATGTCTAGCCCTCTTGGTTTGCGCGTGGTACGCATTTTGATCAATGGTAAAACTTGTTCCCCAAGTTTTTTTCGACTGTATTTTTCGTTATTTGCCACCGCGCAGATAGCAAAAAAAGAAAAATAAAATCGAAAAAACTTGGGAAAAACGTTATAAAGTTAAATACGCAGTGGTATCTTAACTACTGGAGATAGATTCTTAAAAGTGAATGGGTTCAAATGTAGACACCAAAGTCCATCTCCTGAAAGTCCGTGCGCATGTCCAGCACGCTCGGTTTGCGCGTGGTACGCATTGTGGTCTACTGCGCACATGGCAAAAATTGAAAAATAAAGTCGAAAAAACCTTGGGAAAAAGTTATACAGTTAGCTACGTAGTGGTACCTTAACTATTGGGGATATATTCTTACAAGTGAATAGGTTCGAATGTAGACACCCAAGTACATCTCCTGAACTTGCGTACGCATGTCTAGCACGCTCGGTTTGCGCGTTGTACGCATTTTGGTCTACTGCGCAGATGTCAAAAAACAAAACATATAACAACGACAAATGAAGAAGTAAAGTTGGAGAAAAGTTAGAAAAAAGTGCCCCACAAAACAAAAAATAGCAGCGCCGACTTGTGCTGTACGGCACAAGAGGTCGACTAATGGTCGACTTTTGCCCCGACCGATTATACGATTTACGAGTTATAATTTTTATAGGCTTGCCATTTAAAAATGAATTACAATAATAAATAAATACTAAAATACTAAAACAATGTTTCTTTTTTGAAGATTTTTAAACGAAGAGGCCACACGGCATAGGTTTGCATTCAAAATTTTCGACCTCAACTCCCTAGCGTAACCCCCCAAGGGGGTTGAAAAAGTCAAA
This sequence comes from Philopedon plagiatum, assembly GCA_963971165.1. Classification (NCBI taxonomy): domain Eukaryota; kingdom Metazoa; phylum Arthropoda; class Insecta; order Coleoptera; family Curculionidae; genus Philopedon; species Philopedon plagiatum. The sequence continues at coordinate 52,761,953 of OZ020192.1, read as the reverse complement.
TTACATAAAAACGTAGATTTATCAACCAATAAGGTACAACTAAAATTTGGTGTCGCTATCTTTATTAATAGTAAAGATATTTGCCCATGCTAAGACTTTTCAGACACCCTGTATGATATTTTCGTATCTCGCACTTTCAAATAACACAATGTGGGTAAATAAATATTTGTATTTTATTTTCAAATCGAATCCTAATTTTATTTCCAACTAGGTTAGAAGCCGTCTCTGGAATTACCCCCATTTGTCAAACTTTAATAATAAGTTGAATGTGGGTATTAGGAATGCCCCAAATGAGCGCTTATTTAAAAAAGGACTAAAACATTTTCTTATAGAGTTGGAACCTTACACTATTAATGATTATTTAGAAACTTAAGAAATTGTAAATCACATCTTTTTTTTTTGTTTTTGACGACATTTCCTTTTACTTTGTTAATGCATTTTGTATTGTACAATGTAATTTTGAAATAAAGATTAAATAAATAAATAAATAAAATTTTTAATGAAATCATTGCTGAAAAAATATATAATATGTAAGAATGAAATATAAAAATATATATTACACATTGGTAAGTAATCACCAAAAATATTTCGTGTAATATGAAGCCATTTCTTATTACCGTATGCTAGATTTCAATACTTTTAATAATATTATGGCTGAAGAAATATATAATATATACTGGTAGGTAAATACATATTTACCTGTAATACGGTAATAAGAAACGGCTTCATATTACACGAAATATTTTTGGTGATTACTTACCAATGTGTAATATATATTTTTATATTTCATTCTTATACATTATATATTTTTTCAGCAATGATTTCATTAAAAAGTACTAAAATCTTGGATAAAACAGCGATTTTTCAAATTTTGAGATGTTTAATTGAATTTATCTCGAAAATTACTAGCTCTACGGTTATGGCTTATATAACTTTTTTGTAGGAAATTAAATTCCCTATCAAAAACTCACATACTATTTTGTTGTAAAGTTAGTGGTTTACGAGAAAAATAAAAAAAAAATGAAATTCGAGAAAAAATTGGCTTCAATGGCGAGGTCGATTACAAAACATAAATTGGCTACAGGCACTTTTAAAGAGGAAAGATTCCTCTGTAATTTCCACCTATTGCCAAATAAAATATCATGAAATGTCGCAAAGCTATAGATAATTGAAAAAAATAAACTAAAATTTACATGTTAATTAAATGGGAAATTTTCACATTCATTGCGCGAGTACTTAAACTTAAAATTAAGAGCTCATCTTTCGTGAGAATTTTTTTTATATGTTTATAACATTATTCCGTCAATGCACCAAAAAAAAAAATAGTCGTCTATATATATATATATATATATATATATATATATATATATATATATATATATAAATTACTAGAAACTAGCGCGGATTGGTCCATAAAAAACAGATTTTTTTTTCTTTTACTTGGGCTTATAGGATACCACGGCAGGCGGCTATAGTTGCCTCCGTCGGCGATGCTAATTGTTGCCCCAAAAAAAGGGGTCTTTTGGCTGAAGCCACAAATTGGTGCACTGGCTCCTGTTTGTGGTCCTTGTTAAAAATCTTTTTTTTAAGGTTACACCCGTAACTGCGTATGTGACGTTGTGTGTCTCGACTTATGTTGAGAGGCACGGTCACATACGTGGGCCTGATGAAGCCAATGAGCAGAAACACGTGTCGTACGGGTTACCATTCTAACTTTCATTTTGTTCTGTTCATGTAGCGGACATGCCCACAATAATTCTCATCTATATATATATATATATATATATATATATATATATATATATATATATATATATATATATATATATATATATATATATATATATATATATATATATATATATATATATATATATATATATATATATATATATATATATATATATATATAGCTAGTGCAGCAAGAAGGCCGTAAAATGAAAAATAAAAATAATGAGGACTATTTTTGATTCTAGTCTGGGTGCCCTCCTGTATCGCAATTTCTGGGCCCTTACCTTTCATCAGGCAGGCTTACACCCAGGGTGGCTGATGAACAGACCACATTTTGACCAGAATCAAAAAGAGACCTTATATCCAAACGTTCGGAATGGATGGGAAGATGTAGTGGCTCGCGCCAACTAGTTCACCCAGTGTTGCTCCAAAAATGTTTGGCTGCTAACACAAAACATACTCGTAAGTATATGTCGAATTTCTTCGACAGTACAAATGCACCATTGTACGACAACAGTAGAAAATGGAAAGTTTTCTTGGCCTATAGGTAACATATTAAATGTAAATGCAAAGATTAACTTCTTCGCTAGTGCAGCAAGAAGGCCGTAAAATGAAAAATAAAAAATAATGAGGACTATTTTTGATTCTGGTCTGGGTGCCCTCCTGTATCGCAATTTCTGGGCCCTTACCCTTCATCAGGCAGGCTTACACCTAGGGTGGCTGATGAACAGACCACATTTTGACCAGAATCAAAGAGAGACCTTATATCCAAACGTTCGGAATCGATGGGTAAGATGTAGTGGCTCGCGCCAACTAGTTCACCCAGTGTTGCTCCAAAAATGTTTGGCTGCTAACATAAAACATACTCGTAAGTATATGTCGAATTTCCTCGACAGTACTAATGCACCATTGTACGACAACAGTAGAAAATGGAAAGTTTCCTTGGCCTATAGGTAACATATTAAATGTAAATGCAAAGATTAACTTCTTCGCTAGTGCAGCAAGAAGGCCGTAAAATGAATAATAAAAATAATGAGGACTATTTTTGATTCTGGTCTGCGTGCCCTCCTGTATCGCAATTTCTGGGCCCTTACCCTTCATCAGGCAGGCTTTCATTTTACGGCCTTCTTGCTGCACCAGCGAAGAAGTTAATCTTTGCATTTAATATGTTACCTATAGGCCAAGAAAACTTTCCATTTTCTATATATATATATATATATATATATATATATATATATATATATATATATATATATATATATATATATATATATATATATATATTCTCACCAAAGATGAGCTCTTAATTTTAAGTTTAAGTACTCGCGCAATGAATTTGAAAATTTCCCATTTAATTAACATGTAAATTTTAGTTTATTTTTTTCAATTATCTATAGCTTTGCGACATTTCATGATATTTTATTTGGCAATAGGTGGAAATTACAGAGGAATCTTTCCTCTTTAAAAGTGCCTGTAGCCAATTTATGTTTTGTAATCGACCTCGCCATTGAAGCCAATTTTTTCTCGAATTCCATGTTTTTTTTTATTTTTCTCGTAAACCACTAACTTTACAACAAAATAGTATGTGAGTTTTTGATAGGGAATTTAATTTCCTACAAAAAAGTTATATAAGCCATAACCGTAGAGCTAGTAATTTTCGAGATAAATTCAATTAAATATCTCAAAATTTGAAAAATCGCTGTTTTATCCAAGATTTTAGTACTTTTTAATGAAATCATTGCTGAAAAAATATATAATGTATAAGAATGAAATATAAAAATATATATTACACATTGGTAAGTAATCACCAAAAATATTTCGTGTAATATGAAGCCGTTTCTTATTACCGTATTACAGGTAAATATGTATTTACCTACCAGTATATATTATATATTTCTTCAGCCATAATATTATTAAAAGTATTGAAATCTAGCATACGGTAATAAGAAATGGCTTCATATTACACGAAATATTTTTGGTGATTACTTACCAATGTGTAATATATATTTTTATATTTCATTCTTACATATTATATATTTTTTCAGCAATGATTTCATTAAAAATTTTATTTATTTATTTATTTAATCTTTATTTCAAAATTACATTGTCCAATACAAAATGCATTAACAAAGTAAAAGGAAATGTCGTCAAAAACAAAAAAAAAGATGTGATTTACAATTTCTTAAGTTTCTAAATAATCATTAATAGTGTAAGCAAAAATAACGCACAACCAAAAATTATGCTCAATTTCAAAGTTGATTTTCTCGCTAACCGATTAATCGATTTCGATAATTTTTTTTTTGAACTGTAGCTTTTTTCTTTGGTAATTGCACTGTTATAGAATTTTTTATTAAGATTTTAGTTTTAGACTTATACAGGGTGCAAAAATGGGAATAGTATTTTTACGTGAAATTTGAGACACCCTGTAGGGAGCATTCGCAACAACAACGGATGCATGATGAAATCATACTGTAGCCTCATGTTTTCTAAACATTTGGTTTTTTTAATTTCTCTGATATCTATAAAATCAAAGAAAATACACAGTTTTAGACCAGAACATGTTTTTCTTCAATAAATCACAATTTTATTAGCTACTTATTTGGTTTAACAAACAAAGTAGTCTATGATAAATCAACAATACCAGCAAATGTCAGTTTTTGACAGTTCCTTTATTTTTTTATGTACCTACCGTCTTAAATTGAATAATTAAGTTCATAATTTCTGATTTATTGTTTTTTCGTGACAATGGAACGTGTTAGAAGGAATATGACTCGTGATGAATGTGTTCAAGCAGTTACGTTACATAACGAAGGAGTAAGCTACAACGCCATTGGTTTGAGATTAGGATTTTCACATACAACAATTTCTCGTGTTGTCCAACGCTTCAGGGAAACTAATGACTATAACATACGTCCACGACAAGGCAGACCTCGGGTAACTACAGTTGTTCAAGATCGCTATATTGGACTGCGTGCTTTAAGAAAACGTTTTACCACGGCAAGGAAACTTTTGACACAACTCAGTGCAGTTCATAATATTCAACCAAGCATTGATACTGTGAGGAGACGTCTTTCTGAACACAATTTATGTGTCAGAGTTCCAGCGACAGGCCCTAGATTAAATGCAGACCACCGCAGAGCTAGACTGCAATTCGCCAGGGAGCATGTAAACTGGACTATTGAGGACTGGGAACACGTTTTATTTACAGAGTGTAGCGGTTAAATCTTTAACCACTACTACCCCTATTAGTTCTTAATATTTTTGTAAATTTCCATGATCCAGCGCATTCGCCAACTTCCAAAATATCTTTACCCGTTGCATCCAAGCAGACGAGATGTCGTCTAGTACCCATGCGTGGTACTCGTAGATCGACGTACCAGCGTTTTTCGAGACACTCCGATTTTGCTAATCGTGTGAGGAGTCATGATTTTTCTGACTGAAGTTTTTTTGCCTTTATAGTGCTATTTTATGCACCAATTATTGTAATGTGAAGTAGTGTCTGATTACTTACATACATATTATTATGTCTTTTTGCCGATTCATGATTATTCTTCCTGGGAGAAGTCCCGTTTTAATTTCTTATTCGCCATGTGCATAGTAAGACGAATCCCCTCAACCTAGAGGTAAGCTGTTAAATTTCTTTAATGATTTCGAACGTTTTGGTTATTGTAAATATTATTTACAGGGTTTTAGAGAGGCGTTAGAAATGATTTTAGAGAGGTGCTAGATAGGATTTTAGAGAGGCGTTAGATAGGGTGTTAGAGAGGCGCTAGAGAGGTGTCCACGTTTCACAGCACGTATTCCTCCACTTTTCTCAAACTATCAGGGAAGTAGCTGTCCGTAGTAACCAGGATTGGCGGCCTAACATTTAGCCACCAACAAGGGTCTGTTTCACAGGATGCAGGGGACACTCTAGAAGCTCCCACCAGAACCTAAGGCCAGTCTATTCCATTTTTTTAATTGCGTAATTTTTTTTATACTATAACTTTCGTGATATTCTCTTTATTTCTTAAATTCATTCTTTACATATATTACATATTTACCTGTGTAAGCTAGCCTTCTGATTATTTTAAAATTAAATTCACATGCGACTTTTAAATATATTTTTGTACATAAATGTACATAACATTGGGCTAATCTTTGGCCAAAGATAAGGGTTATGTATATATTACTATAACTCGGGAATTTTGGCTTCACTGCATTATATTTATTTTTATCAGAACAAATGCATTTTTAAACTATGTTATTTGATATTTATAAACATACCTTTTTCGTTTCCTAATTTGGCATAATTGGTTAATTAAATTGATTGAAGCTGATCTCAGGTAGTCTATTTATTTATTTATTTATTACTAACTATTAATCCTAAAAGAGCTTGGTTTCTCAGTTCAGAAGCTCTGAAACGAATCCATTAAAGGAAAAACTGAGTGGCGCCTTTAAAAAGCGTAAGTGTTCCTAGCCGACGACCATCTGTTCTACCGACGAAGAGCTGCCGTACGCAAGTGGGTACCTTTCTGAGGAAAACTAAGTTTTCCCCTAAAAGTACGCCACAAGACGAATCTAGGTTTTGTCTATATAGCTCCGATAGACGTCTAAGAGTTATCCGCCGGCCAGGTGAGCGTTATGCACAATGCAACATACGTGAAACAACTTTATTTAATGGAGGATCTGTGATGTTTCGGGCTGGAATTTCCTTAACAGCGAGGACGGATATCGTATCTTTACATGCGGGTTCTTTAAATAGCGAAAGGTATATCAGTGACATTTTGTCTGAGCACGTTGTCCCTTTCGCTCCGTACATTGGAAACAATTTTTTACTAATGCACGATAACGCAAGACCTCATGTAGCGCGCATCGTCAATGAATATTTACATGAAGTAAATATTCGAACTCTAAATTGGCCACCGCGCAGTCCCGATTTGAATCCTATAGAGCACTTATAGGATATTATTGGTAGGGCACTAAGACAGCATCAACCCCCTCCTGCCAACCTGCAAGATATCCAAATAATGGTTACCGATATTTGGCAAGGACTTGACCACAATCAAATATCCAATTTAATATCGAGTATGCCGAGGCGATGTGAAGCAGTCATTAGAAGTAGAGGTGGAAACACGCGCTACTAATGTACTTTTTTTGCTATTTATTGTTAATTATTGTTGTGTTATTGTTAGTTTAATGTTGTCAAAATGTTATTCTAATTAAAAAAACATGTTCTGGTATAAAACTGTGTATTTTCTTTGATTTTATAGATATCAGAGAAATTAAAAAAACAAAATGTTTAGAAAACATGAGGCTACAGTATGATTTCATCATGCATCCGTTGTTGTTGCGAATGCTCCCTACAGGGTGTCTCAAATTTCACGTAAAAATACTATTCCCATTTTTGCACCCTGCATAAGTCTAAAACTAAAATCTTAATAAAAAATTCTATAACAGTGCAATTACCAAAGAAAAAAGCTACAGTTCAAAAAAAAAATGATCGAAATCGATTAATCGGTTAGCGAGAAAATCAACTTTGAAATTGAGCATAATTTTTGGTTGTGCGTTATTTTTGCTTGTAAGTGTATATTAGGGTGTCCGTTATTTACCAAGTTGATTTTTTTCTTGCGACGCCCCCTAAATTTTTAGTTTATCGTCTAAAAAAAATGTCAGACCAAAATAAGCCCTTAATATTCATAATAAACCTTGCCCTAAAGACGATACATTTGCCATTTAAATTACCTGGGATTTTGCCACTTTTTACAATTAATTTTTTTTTCTCTCGGACAAGATGACTTATAGCAATGAGACATACATATTCTTATAGGAAATTAAACGCTCTACAAAAAAGGTCTCTTATAATTTTTCGATTAATTCACTCCTTCAAAAGTTATTCAAGGTGAAATTTGGACTCTATGTAAATTTTCAGATTTTTTTACTTTTACGGCAAAGTGATTATTATTTCTATAAAAGTTTATATCTAAAAATAGATAACTCTGGTGGTATTAGGGTACAAAAATTTTAAACATGGAAAATAATATACCGCATAACAGGTAGCTGGTTCTAGTTTGAATCATTTTTGAGACTATTCATTTATAACACGCAGTCAACTAATTTTTATTGAATTTCATAACTTTTTGTATACTTTCATGAAATTTCCCTTCAATACAGTAAGTGACTCAAAATTACACTACAAGCATTCCCGCCAACACACGGATTTTCTATTCACGCAAGCGCGCTAAGTCGCATTTAGTACCTTGAATATCTTTTGAAGGAGTGAATTAATCGAAAAATTATAAGAGACCTTTTTTGTAGAGCGTTCAATTTCCTATAAGAATATGTATATCCCATTGCTATAGGTCATCTTGTCCGAGAAAAAAAAATAATTGTAAAAAGTGGCAAAATCCCATGTAATTTAAATGAGAAATGTATCATCTTTAGGGCAAGGTTTATTCTGAATATTAAGGGCTTATTTTGGTCTGACATTTTTTTTTAGACGATAAACTAAAAATTTAGGGGTCGTCGCAAGAACAAAAATCAACTTGGTAAATGACGGACACCCTAATATACAGGGTGTCCCACGACGATTTTGCCAGCACATTGCTCGGAAACGGAACCAAATAGAAAAAAAGTTTAAGAACAAAAATTGAGGGCTTGAAAGGGAGCATCTAGGAAGGGTAATTTTAGATGTACAGGGTGTTTCAAAAATAGTAATATCGCTGCCAAGTCAATTTTTTTAATGGAACACCCTGTACATTGTTAGTTTTTCGAATAGCTTGTTTCAAGACAAATTCAACCATACCATACTTGTTACGTTTCTAACTTAAAATGACTGAAATATGAGCGATTAAATAATCAATTACGTAAGCATGAACAGATATGCAATAATAAGAATAACCACCAGCGAAATATTGAAGTAGTTTTATTGTTAATTATTTCAAGTATAAAGAAATACCTTCTCTGTTTACATATGAGGAGTATGTCGACATGCTCCTGATATACGGAGAATGTCACAAGAATGGAAGACGTGATCAAAATCTATATAGTCAACGATACCCCAATTGTGAAGTACCAAGCTATAGAACGTTTCGTAATGTTGAACAAAAATTAAGAAGTGGTTCCTTTCTCAGTGGTAGGGCGCAAACACCAATAAGAAAACGATTCCGAACAGAAGAAAACAATATTAACATTTCGGCCTCTGTTCAAGTGTATCCACATGTCTCCACTCGACTCCTTGGGGAGGGGGGAAGAATTAAGTATTGGAAAAAGTAGTTGAAAGGACACTAAACGATTATGAATACCACCCCTACAAAATTCATCTGGTGCAGGGCTTAACACCTGAAGATCCTGAACGCCGCGCCGCCTAAGTTTAATTGCTGAGATGTCAATGAAATTTCAACAAGACGTTTTTTTAAACAAAATTTTATGGAGCGATGAAAGTAGGCTCCACAACAACGGCACAGTAAATCGCCACAATTGCCACAACTGGTCATCTGTAAATCCTCACTGGATGAAGGAGACTAATTTTCAGGTAGTTTGGGGGGTTAAAGTTTGGTGCGGTTTATCTTATAGGTCCTTACTTTTACCAAGGGACACTAAATGGAGAACGATTTTAAAATTTTCTTCAAAAAGAAGTTCTTATTACCTGAAAATATCCCAATCAAAGAAAGAGCCTCTATGTGGTGGCAGCAAGATGGAGCGCCCCCTCACTTTGCCAGGCAAGTTACAAATTATTTAGATGCCACGTTTCCTGCGCGCTGGATTGGCCGAAATGGTGTGATCCGGTGGCCACCGGATTTGACCCCTTTAGATTTTTTCTTTGGAGATATCTTAAAGAAATTGTGTATGTAAATCAACCTAGAGATGTCGAAGATTTGCAAAAGAAAATCATAGCAGCTTGTCGAACTGTTACTCCAGCTATGATTACAGCAGCGTGTACCAGAAATCTTATAAACAGATTTGAATATTGTATTAGTGAGAGTAGTAACCAATTTGAAGATATTTTGAGAAGAAGTCGTAATTAATTTTGTTTAGTTATCTTCTGATTTTCGACTGTTTGTTACATAATTTAATAAAGTGTTATACGTTTCCGTTTAAATATTCTTTTTCTTTTCATAGATATAAATACTTGAAATAATTAACAATGAAACTACTTCTGACTCGTGACATGACAGCCCCCATCATACTCTTCAATATTTCGCTGGTGTATTGTTATTATTGCATATCTGTTCATGCTTACGTAACTGATCATTTAATCGCTCATATTTCAGTCATTTTAAATTAGAAACGTAACAAGTATGGTATGGTTGAATTTGTGTTGAAACAAACTATTCGAAAAACTAACAACAAAAAATACCAAATTACCCTTCCTAGATGCTTCCTTACAAGCCCTCAGTTTTTGTAAAGGTACAAAAACAGCCCTAACTTTTTTAATGTCTTAATTTTTTTTCTGAAATTATGAAAATTTAGAACTTTCTACCAAAAAAAGGTACTCTTAATTTACATCGCCCATATGCACCATTTTTGAGAAAAATGCCTTGAAAAATAATACTGTTTAGCATAGACGGATCAGGTAAAAATTAGTTTTCCATTAAAACTAGTAGCAGGCCATGAAATCGAATGTTTTTACCAAATTTTCTAAAAAATAATGCTACTTTTATAAGCATATTAACGTTTGTATTGTTCTGTAAAAATAATTTTAGAGCTATGCATTCTTTCACACGAGCATGCACAATGGATATTATTATTATTATTTGAGCAATAAAAAAAAATTATGCGTAATTATGTATTGAAAGACTAGCCACTAGAGGAACACTAATTTACTTTAATTAAATGTTCAAACAAATTTCCATTTTGTTGAATGCACAGTCTGGACCTTTTCCTAATATTTTGCGTAGTACGAAGTATTTGGAACCGGATTTCTTTAATTTAATTTTCAGCCGCATTAACTCATCTTAGAAGCTCTTCTGGGCTATTTACTCCTGTAGTATAAGCAATATTGCAGATATTACCCCACAGATAATAATCTAAAGGATTTAGATCAGGAGATCGAGCTGGCCAGTTTACTGGGCCACCTTGACCTATCCACCTTTTTGGAAATTTTTCATTTAGCCAGTTTCTCACCGGTTGGCCAAATGCTGCCATCATGCTGGAAGAACATCTCTAACCGAGTGCGTATAGGAATATCCTCTAGCAATTCTGTCAGCTCATTTTGAAGGAAATTTAGGTAATGACGGGCATTTAATCTATTTGGTAAAATAATAGGGCCTAGTAATGTTTCCCCTATGATACCTGCCCATACATTGAAAGAAAACCTGTGTTGGAAGTTGGTCCTTCGAACAACTCTTGGATTCTCATCACCCCAAAAATGAGTATTATGGCTATTAAATGCCTTTTAAATTCATTTGTTGTAAATCATCAATCGGTATCATTACATCTTATTAAACCTAATTAAATTTACAAAAATGATAAAAGCGAGCTCGACTTTTAACAGATTCATTTCGGGATTCATTATTTCATGCATTTTTGACACCATGGAGAAAATTATTTGCCCGGGTTAAACATCATTAAATTCTTTTGAGTGCCGGAAACAAATCTAATAAATATGAATACGAGCATACTTACAATTGATTTAGAGATATTGGTAATATTTGCCAGCGGTCTTATTGCTATTTGAGGAGTTTCCTTAATTCTATTTAGCGCTCCCTCCAAATCATAATTTCCCATAGGCTTTCCTTGCTCCTGAGATCGCCTTAATGATCCATGTTCCACTAAATTTCTATGTACACGGCTAAAAACTTTCCGATGTGGTAGTCCGCTTGTCGGAAACCGTCTTTGGTACTCTCGTTCAGCAGCACGTGCGTTATCATTGCAGTAACCGCAAATAAAATGAATATTAGCTAATTCACTGTTTGGAAAACGCTCCATAATTAAAAAATTAACAAAAATCTGGCCAGAAAATGCCGAATAAACTATCAAAATAAATGTCAACCTGACAAATAACAAACATCTCTTTTTTTCAACGCCTACTACTAAGTTTTAACGAAAATATGGGATATCTATGCTAAACAGTATTACTTTTAAAGGCATTTTTCTCACAAATGGTGCATCAAAGCGATGTAAATCAAGAGTAACTTTTTTTTGGTAGATTAGTCTAGATTTTCATAATTTTAGAAAAAAAAATTAAGACATTAACCCAAAAAAAGTTAGGGCTGTTTTGGTACCTTTACCCTTTATTTTTTCTGGTCTTTAATATTATGTTTCTGGTTTGTGGCGAATTGTTTACAGCCACCCATTATTATTCAGTTTTGTCATGGCTAAGTGGATATAATATTTGATCGTCGTGCAGTTGCATGTTTGATCAAACCATATAAAATGGCTATTGCAATAAAATGTAGTTTTCTTTAGAAAATCCAAGAGAATTTTTATGCTGTGATGCACCGTTGGATTCGTAATAAAAAACTACATCTAATTATACTATGAAAGTGTTATAGTTGTATTTAATTTTTTTAAGTTATTATCAAAAAAGTGATTTAGTCAACTTTGAACGCTCTGGTAAGACAAATGAAAGGTGATAAAATTGTGTAGGTATTTTTGTGCAGATGTAAACGTCTATTAGAACGATTTAAGGTGGGTCATGGCACTCTAGATTAAAACAAAAAATTTGTTTTAAAAATTGTAAATTGACACTAAAAGTAATACAACTAATACAGTTGTACTTAAAGTGATCTCTAGATTCCAAAAATCAAGAAAAATACAGGGTGTCTCATTTGAAAATCTAAAGTTGGTGTCACTTCCGGCTAAACCGGAAGTCGTCGAAATTTGACAAGTACCTCGAAAAGTTACTTTTTATTAGCCTATGACTCCTGCCAAGTTTCATCTTGTTTGATTAAATACTAAAGAAATGACAGCCGGAAAGTGATCTCGTTGACACCCGGTATATATATATATATATATATATATATATATATATATATATATATATATATATATATATATATATATACATTTTTTTTCTTTTTTTACTTTTTCCTTCCTTAATTAAAAACTAAGTAGGTTTTTTTAATCTTGGGTTTATTAGTCCTAATGAATTAAAAATGGTGTTTTTTTATATTATTACCCTTTTATTGACGTTTCGGTCTCGTCTTTCGACCTTCTTCAGAATTTTTTTTTAATTTAGAAATTATTTTATTCTTTTTCATTGCTGAAAGAGAACAGCTTGTCAGTTAAATTTGCAATTGTACAAACTATAAAATAATAACTTACCTTGAAGGAAAATTATCCTGTAGTTTATGGGTTTAATTAAAATATTGATTTAAAAACAATTAAAGCACGTACACATTTTTAAAAATGATCACCGTTTGTCGCGGTATATAGGAGAATACTGACGATCCAATATTGTTAAGGTATATAAGCGGAATTCCTGTCTATTTTCCCATTATATTGATTAATTTGTTTTTTTTGTGATGTTTTTAAACCGTTAATCTTTCTTTATATTTTTATTATTTTTAAGGAGTGATTGTTTTTTAGCGTGGGCGTTGGCTGCCTTTATTTTGTGTGATTTGGACGAAACTAAAATTTAATGTTTGTGACTTAATTGTGAATTATTTAATTATGCTGTGGTAAATTTTGGCTAGATTTTTTGTATCTGTCTTTGAATTTATGCATTTTGTGTTTTTTTGAATTTCGATCATTTCGTAAAATTCTCTTTTTGTTGTGTGGGTTTCTGTCCGTAATATTTTTACACTTTCAAAATCAAAGGTATGTTGTTTTTCTAAGCTATGGTTGGTTAGCGCTGTTTTGTTTTTTTTTTATCGTATTTATGGCTGTTGAGTCGATTTTTTAAATATTGACTACACTAGCGGAAACAATTAAAGGACCAAAAAAAACATCTCAATTTTATGCGATTTTTCAAATGGCTGGATCTTTGGTAAAAATGGTCATATTGGAGTGAAAAAAAAGCAATTTGAAGCTAGAAGTGTCTAGTTTAAGGATCTTGCGATAAAAAAAATTTCCAAACAACAATTAGCGGAAAATCCTAATGAATATCATGGAAAGAAAATTTTTCGAAATTTTTTGCAATCTTATTTGTCGTGTACGGACTTGAAAAAATTTGTTCAACCTAACCACTATATGGATTGGATAGGCTGTTCATTTAGCTTCAACTTCTTTTTGTGTCGGCCTCGATACGACCATTCCTCGCTGAGTTATCAGACTTTGAATGAAAATGCGTCATTTTCTCTTCTCTCATCAATATCTCAGGAACCAATGGTTCCGCAGAAAATGGAAGGGTGGTTTCGGAAACTTGGATCCATTCTCTACAATGCTCTGGCATGTTTTTTCAGAAAAAAAATTTTTTTTCATCCTTAACTTGGCTTTGAAAAATTGTGAAAAACAGGACATTTTCAGGTCTTTTAGAAAATCACGTGCCACATTGAGAATATTGGGAAAATGACTAATGTTAAGTGTGCATCTTACAGGCCATTGTACCCGTAAAAGCCCTACAGAGTTTCAACCTGATCCATCAAGCCGTTTTATTGTTGCAGTCGATTGAATTTTTGAAAAAATTGAAGGATCGCGTTCCTTTGCCTTGAGAGCTCATAATCTGTAAACACATGGAAAAAAATGTCTCCTAATTTTTTTCCACATTTGTATTGCGGAAAGCGTTTGGAGTCATGAAAAGAAATTTTTTTTTCTAAAAAAGTAAAAAAACATTGTTTTTTGAAAAATTGGAAAAAAATTTGTTTTAGACAAATCACAAAAAAAGTTTGTGTGAAAAATTGAAGAAAAAATTTCTCTGTTCTTGACTTCAAACGCTTCCCGCAATAAGTGTGTGACAAATAATCAGGAACAATTTTTTTCCCCAGTGTTTTACAGATTATGAGCTTCCAAAGGCAAAAACCGTGTCCGTTCAGTGTTTCAAAAATTCGATCGAATGAAACACAAAAACGGCTTGATGGATCAAATTGAAATTTTGTAGGGCTTCTATGGGTACAATGGCCTGTAAAATGCACACCTCACATTAGTCATTTTCCCAATATTCTCTATTGATTGCATAGGGAGTATAAACATTTCCATAACATTGCCACATTAGAGTCCGTACTTCAGTGAATTTGGAACACCATTCAGTAACCCGAAATAACCCGATGCATCAATATGGCCGAACGATTGAGGGCTGTTAGAGAGCAGGGGCGGCAAAACCCGTTATTGAACGGATTAAAACATACACACACAAAACTCTTTAAAGAATGAGTTTGGAGTCATGAAATCAGGTTAAAATGACGAACCACTGGGTCTCATTTCTCTTAAGGGAACACGCACACACAAAGGAGCGTAAATCCGACCGTGCGACCTCCACCTGGTACGCTTTGGGTAACTCTAATGCCGGTGGTTTTGCAAAATTTGTGAAGATCGCTTCAACAAGAGAAATACTAATGTGGGGTGTGCATTTTACAGGCCATTGTACCCATAGAAGCCCTACAAAATTTCAATTTGATCCATCAAGCCGTTTTTGTGTTTCATTCGAACGAATTTTTGAAACACTGAACGATCACGGTTTTTGCCTTTGGAAGCTCATAATCTGTAAAACACTGGGAAAAAAAATTGTTCCTGATTGTTTGTCACACACTTATTGCGGGAAGCGTTTGAAGTCAAGAACACAGAAATTTTTTCTTCAATTTTTCACACAAACAACTATAACACTTTCATAGTATAATTAGATGTAGTTTTTTATTACGAATCCAACGGTGCATCATAACATAAAAATTCTCTTGGAAATTCTAAAGAAAACTGCATTTTATTGCCATAGCCATTTGTTATGGTTTGATCAAACATGTAACTGCACGACGATCAAATATTATATCCAGTTAGCCATGACAAACAATTAAATTATAGCTGTTTAAAAAATAACGGAATAAAGCCTAAAAATATTGTTAAGTTTGCCATAGAAAACAATTGAATTCAGGATAAATGATAGAATTTTACAAATTTGTAAACAATAATTTTTTCTGGTCTTTAATATTATGTTTCTGGTTTGTGGCGAATTGTTTACAGCCACCCATTATTATTCAGTTTTGTCATGGCTAAGTGGATATAATATTTGATCGTCGTGCAGTTGCATGTTTGATCAAACCATATAAAATGGCTATTGCAATAAAATGTAGTTTTCTTTAGAAAATCCAAGAGAATTTTTATGCTGTGATGCACCGTTGGATTCGTAATAAAAAACTACATCTAATTATACTATGAAAGTGTTATAGTTGTATTTAATTTTTTTAAGTTATTATCAAAAAAGTGATTTAGTCAACTTTGAACGCTCTGGCAAGACAAATGAAAGGTGATAAAATTGTGTAGGTATTTTTGTGCAGATGTAAACGTCTATTAGAACGATTTAAGGTGGGTCATGGCACTCTAGATTAAAACAAAAAATTTGTTTTCAAAATTGTAAATTGACACTAAAAGTAATACAAATAATACAGTTGTACTTAAAATGATCTCTAGATTCCAAAAATCAAGAAAAATACAGGGTGTCTCATTTGAAAATCTAAAGTTGGTGTCACTTCCGGCTAAACCGGAAGTCGTCGAAATTTGACAAGTACCTCGAAAAGTTACTTTTTATTAGCCTATGACTCCTGCCAAGTTTCATCTTGTTTGATTAAATACTAAAGAAATGACAGCCGGAAAGTGATCTCGTTGACACCCGGTATATATATATATATATATATATATATATATATATATATATATATATATATATATATATATATATATTTTTACTTTTTCATTCCTTAATTAAAAACTAAGTAGGTTTTTTTAATCTTGGGTTTATTAGTCCTAATGAATTAAAAATGGTGTTTTTTTATATTATTACCCTTTTATTGACGTTTCGGTCTCGTCTTTCGACCTTCTTCAGAATTTTTTTTTAATTTAGAAATTATTTTATTCTTTTTCATTGCTGAAAGAGAACAGCTTGTCAGTTAAATTTGCAATTGTACAAACTATAAAATAATAACTTACCTTGAAGGAAAATTATCCTGTAGTTTATGGGTTTAATTAAAATATTGATTTAAAAACAATTAAAGCACGTACACATTTTTAAAAATGATCACCGTTTGTCGCGGTATATAGGAGAATACTGACGATCCAATATTGTTAAGGTATATAAGCGGAATTCCTGTCTATTTTCCCATTATATTGATTAATTTGTTTTTTTTTGTGATGTTTTTAAACCGTTAATCTTTCTTTATATTTTTATTATTTTTAAGGAGTGACTGTTTTTTAGCGTGGGCGTTGGCTGCCTTTATTTTGTGTGATTTGGACGAAACTAAAATTTAATGTTTGTGACTTAATTGTGAATTATTTAATTATGCTGTGGTAAATTTTGGCTAGATTTTTTGTATCTGTCTTTGAATTTATGCTTTTTGTGTTTTTTTGAATTTCGATCATTTCGTAAAATTCTCTTTTTGTTGTGTGGGTTTCTGTCCGTAATATTTTTACACTTTCAAAATCAAAGGTATGTTGTTTTTCTAAGCTATGGTTGGTTAGCGCTGTTTTGTTTTTTTTTATCGTATTTATGGCTGTTGAGTCGATTTTTTAAATATTGACTACACTAGCGGAAACAATTAAAGGACCAAAAAAAACATCTCAATTTTATGCGATTTTTCAAATGGCTGGATCTTTGGTAAAAATGGTCATATTGGAGTGAAGAAAAAGCAATTTGAAGCTAGAAGTGTCTAGTTTAAGGATCTTGCGATAAAAAAAATTTCCAAACAACAATTAGCGGAAAATCCTAATGAATATCATGGAAAGAAAATTTTTCGAAATTTTTTGCAATCTTATTTGTCGTGTACGGACTTGAAAAAATTTGTTCAACCTAACCACTATATGGATTGGATAGGCTGTTCATTTAGCTTCAACGTCTTTTTGTGTCGGCCTCGATACGACCATTCCTCGCTGAGTTATCAGACTTTGAATGAAAATGCGTCATTTTCTCTTCTCTCATCAATATCTCAGGAACCAATGGTTCCGCAGAAAATGGAAGGGTGGTTTCGGAAACTTGGATCCATTCTCTACAATGCTCTGGCATGTTTTTTCAGAAAAAAAATTTTTTTCATCCTTAACTTGACTTTGAAAAATTGTGAAAAACAGGATATTTTCAGGTCTTTTAGAAAATCACGTGCCACATTGAGAATATTGGGAAAATGACTAATGTTAAGTGTGCATCTTACAGGCCATTGTACCCGTAAAAGCCCTACAGAGTTTCAACCTGATCCATCAAGCCGTTTTATTGTTGCAGTCGATTGAATTTTTGAAAAAATTGAAGGATCGCGTTCCTTTGCCTTGAGAGCTCATAATCTGTAAACACATGGAAAAAAATGTCTCCTAATTTTTTTCCACATTTGTATTGCGGAAAGCGTTTGGAGTCATGAAAAGAAATTTTTTTTTCTAAAAAAGTAAAAAAACATTGTTTTTTGAAAAATTGGAAAAAAATTTGTTTTAGACAAATCACAAAAAAAGTTTGTGTGAAAAATTGAAGAAAAAATTTCTCTGTTCTTGACTTCAAACGCTTCCCGCAATAAGTGTGTGACAAATAATCAGGAACAATTTTTTTCCCCAGTGTTTTACAGATTATGAGCTTCCAAAGGCAAAAACCGTGTCCGTTCAGTGTTTCAAAAATTCGATCGAATGAAACACAAAAACGGCTTGATGGATCAAATTGAAATTTTGTAGGGCTTCTATGGGTACAATGGCCTGTAAAATGCACACCTCACATTAGTCATTTTCCCAATATTCTCTATTGATTGCATAGGGAGTATAAACATTTCCATAACATTGCCACATTAGAGTCCGTACTTCAGTGAATTTGGAACACCATTCAGTAACCCGAAATAACCCGATGCATCAATATGGCCGAACGATTGAGGGCTGTTAGAGAGCAGGGGCGGCAAAACCCGTTATTGAACGGATTAAAACATACACACACAAAACTCTTTAAAGAATGAGTTTGGAGTCATGAAATCAGGTTAAAATGACGAACCACTGGGTCTCATTTCTCTTAAGGGAACACGAACACACAAAGGAGCGTAAATCCGACCGTGCGACCTCCACCTGGTACGCTTTGGGTAACTCTAATGCCGGTGGTTTTGCAAAATTTGTGAAGATCGCTTCAACAAGAGAAATACTAATGTGGGGTGTGCATTTTACAGGCCATTGTACCCATAGAAGCCCTACAAAATTTCAATTTGATCCATCAAGCCGTTTTTGTGTTTCATTCGAACGAATTTTTGAAACACTGAACGATCACGGTTTTTGCCTTTGGAAGCTCATAATCTGTAAAACACTGGGAAAAAAAATTGTTCCTGATTGTTTGTCACACACTTATTGCGGGAAGCGTTTGAAGTCAAGAACACAGAAATTTTTTCTTCAATTTTTCACACAAACAACTATAACACTTTCATAGTATAATTAGATGTAGTTTTTTATTACGAATCCAACGGTGCATCATAACATAAAAATTCTCTTGGAAATTCTAAAGAAAACTGCATTTTATTGCCACAGCCATTTGTTATGGTTTGATCAAACATGTAACTGCACGACGATCAAATATTATATCCAGTTAGCCATGACAAACAATTAAATTATAGCTGTTTAAAAAATAACGGAATAAAGCCTAAAAATATTGTTAAGTTTGCCATAGAAAACAATTGAATTCAGGATAAATGATAGAATTTTACAAATTTGTAAACAATAATTTTTTCTGGTCTTTAATATTATGTTTCTGGTTTGTGGCGAATTGTTTACAGCCACCCATTATTATTCAGTTTTGTCATGGCTAAGTGGATATAATATTTGATCGTCGTGCAGTTGCATGTTTGATCAAACCATATAAAATGGCTATTGCAATAAAATGTAGTTTTCTTTAGAAAATCCAAGAGAATTTTTATGCTGTGGTGCACCGTTGGATTCGTAATAAAAAACTACATCTAATTATACTATGAAAGTGTTATAGTTGTATTTAATTTTTTTAAGTTATTATCAAAAAAGTGATTTAGTCAACTTTGAACGCTCTGGTAAGACAAATGAAAGGTGATAAAATTGTGTAGGTATTTTTGTGCAGATGTAAACGTCTATTAGAACGATTTAAGGTGGGTCATGGCACTCTAGATTAAAACAAAAAATTTGTTTTAAAAATTGTAAATTGACACTAAAAGTAATACAAATAATACAGTTGTACTTAAAATGATCTCTAGATTCCAAAAATCTAGAAAAATACAGGGTGTCTCATTTGAAAATCTAAAGTTGGTGTCACTTCCGGCTAAACCGGAAGTGGTCGAAATTTGACAAGTACCTCGAAAAGTTACTTTTTCTTAGCCTATGACTCCTGCCAAGTTTCATCTTGTTTGATTAAATACTAAAGAAATGACAGCCGGAAAGTGATCTCGTTGACACCCGGTATATATATATATATATATATATATATATATATATATATATATATATATATATATATATATATATATATATATATATATATATATGTATTTTTGGCAGGTTCTTGGACTGTTGATATATATATTGTTTTTAATTTTGTTTTCTTGGGGATTTAGTCCGTTGTGAGGCAAATAAAATGTGGTGTTTTTGGTTACATTTTATATTACTAACGTTTCGGTAATAGATATACCTTCATCAGAGTGCAGTGTGCAGAGTGCAAATGTTTTCAGCTACTGCACTCTGATGAAGGTATATCTATTACCGAAACGTTAGTAATATAAAATGTAACCAAAAACACCACATTTTATTTGCCTCACAACGGACTAAATCCCCAAGAAAACAAAATTAAAAACAATATATATATATTTTTTTTTTTTTCTTTTTTTACTTTTTCCTTCCTTAATTAAAAACTAAGTAGGTTTTTTTAATCTTGGGTTTATTAGTCCTAATGAATTAAAAATGGTGTTTTTTTATATTATTACCCTTTTATTGACGTTTCGGTCTCGTCTTTCGACCTTCTTCAGAATTTTTTTTTAATTTAGAAATTATTTTATTCTTTTTCATTGCTGAAAGAGAACAGCTTGTCAGTTAAATTTGCAATTGTACAAACTATAAAATAATAACTTACCTTGAAGGAAAATTATCCTGTAGTTTATGGGTTTAATTAAAATATTGATTTAAAAACAATTAAAGCACGTACACATTTTTAAAAATGATCACCGTTTGTCGCGGTATATAGGAGAATACTGACGATCCAATATTGTTAAGGTATATAAGCGGAATTCCTGTCTATTTTCCCATTATATTGATTAATTTGTTTTTTTTGTGATGTTTTTAAACCGTTAATCTTTCTTTATATTTTTATTATTTTTAAGGAGTGACTGTTTTTTAGCGTGGGCGTTGGCTGCCTTTATTTTGTGTGATTTGGACGAAACTAAAATTTAATGTTTGTGACTTAATTGTGAATTATTTAATTATGCTGTGGTAAATTTTGGCTAGATTTTTTGTATCTGTCTTTGAATTTATGCTTTTTGTGTTTTTTTGAATTTCGATCATTTCGTAAAATTCTCTTTTTGTTGTGCGGGTTTCTGTCCGTAATATTTGTACACTTTCAAAATCAAAGGTATGTTGTTTTTCTAAGCTATGGTTGGTTAGCGCTGTTTTTTTTTTTTTTTATCGTATTTATGGCTGTTGAGTCGATTTTTTAAATATTGACTACACTAGCGGAAACAATTAAAGGACCAAAAAAAACATCTCAATTTTATGCGATTTTTCAAATGGCTGGATCTTTGGTAAATATGGTCATATTGGAGTGAAAAAAAAGCAATTTGAAGCTAGAAGTGTCTAGTTTAAGGATCTTGCGATAAAAAAAATTTCCAAACAACAATTAGCGGAAAATCCTAATGAATATCATGGAAAGAAAATTTTTCGAAATTTTTTGCAATCTTATTTGTCGTGTACGGACTTGAAAAAATTTGTTCAACCTAACCACTATATGGATTGGATAGGCTGTTCATTTAGCTTCAACTTCTTTTTGTGTCGGCCTCGATACGACCATTCCTCGCTGAGTTATCAGACTTTGAATGAAAATGCGTCATTTTCTCTTCTCTCATCAATATCTCAGGAACCAATGGTTCCGCAGAAAATGGAAGGGTGGTTTCGGAAACTTGGATCCATTCTCTACAATGCTCTGGCATGTTTTTTCAGAAAAAAAATTTTTTTTCATCCTTAACTTGACTTTGAAAAATTGTGAAAAACAGGACATTTTCAGGTCTTTTAGAAAATCACGTGCCACGTTGAGAATATTGGGAAAATGACTAATGTTAAGTGTGCATCTTACAGGCCATTGTACCCGTAAAAGCCCTACAGAGTTTCAACCTGATCCATCAAGCCGTTTTATTGTTGCACTCGATTGAATTTTTGAAAAAATTGAAGGATCGCGTTCCTTTGCCTTGAGAGCTCATAATCTGTAAACACATGGAAAAAAATGTCTCCTAATTTTTTTCCACATTTGTATTGCGGAAAGCGTTTGGAGTCATGAAAAGAAATTTTTTTTTCTAAAAAAGTAAAAAAACATTGTTTTTTGAAAAATTGGAAAAAAATTTGTTTTAGACAAATCACAAAAAAAGTTTGTGTGAAAAATTGAAGAAAAAATTTCTCTGTTCTTGACTTCAAACGCTTCCCGCAATAAGTGTGTGACAAATAATCAGGAACAATTTTTTTCCCCAGTGTTTTACAGATTATGAGCTTCCAAAGGCAAAAACCGTGTCCGTTCAGTGTTTCAAAAATTCGATCGAATGAAACACAAAAACGGCTTGATGGATCAAATTGAAATTTTGTAGGGCTTCTATGGGTACAATGGCCTGTAAAATGCACACCTCACATTAGTCATTTTCCCAATATTCTCTATTGATTGCATAGGGAGTATAAACATTTCCATAACATTGCCACATTAGAGTCCGTACTTCAGTGAATTTGGAACACCATTCAGTAACCCGAAATAACCCGATGCATCAATATGGCCGAACGATTGAGGGCTGTTAGAGAGCAGGGGCGGCAAAACCCGTTATTGAACGGATTAAAACATACACACACAAAACTCTTTAAAGAATGAGTTTGGAGTCATGAAATCAGGTTAAAATGACGAACCACTGGGTCTCATTTCTCTTAAGGGAACACGCACACACAAAGGAGCGTAAATCAGACCGTGCGACCTCCACCTGGTACGCTTTGGGTAACTCTAATGCCGGTGGTTTTGCAAAATTTGTGAAGATCGCTTCAACAAGAGAAATACTAATGTGGGGTGTGCATTTTACAGGCCATTGTACCCATAGAAGCCCTACAAAATTTCAATTTGATCCATCGAACGAATTTTTGAAACACTGAACGATCACGGTTTTTGCCTTTGGAAGCTCATAATCTGTAAAACACTGGGAAAAAAAATTGTTCCGGATTGTTTGTCACACACTTATTGCGGGAAGCGTTTGAAGTCAAGAACACAGAAATTTTTTCTTCAATTTTTCACACAAACAACTATAACACTTTCATAGTATAATTAGATGTAGTTTTTTATTACGAATCCAACGGTGCATCATAACATAAAAATTCTCTTGGAAATTCTAAAGAAAACTGCATTTTATTGCCATAGCCATTTGTTATGGTTTGATCAAACATGTAACTGCACGACGATCAAATATTATATCCAGTTAGCCATGACAAACAATTAAATTATAGCTGTTTAAAAAATAACGGAATAAGGCCTAAAAATATTGTTAAGTTTGCCATAGAAAACAATTGAATTCAGGATAAATGATAGAATTTTACAAATTTGTAAACAATAATTTTTTCTGGTCTTTAATATTATGTTTCTGGTTTGTGGCGAATTGTTTACAGCCACCCATTATTATTCAGTTTTGTCATGGCTAAGTGGATATAATATTTGATCGTCGTGCAGTTGCATGTTTGATCAAACCATATAAAATGGCTATTGCAATAAAATCTAGTTTTCTTTAGAAAATCCAAGAGAATTTTTATGCTGTGATGCACCGTTGGATTCGTAATAAAAAACTACATCTAATTATACTATGAAAGTGTTATAGTTGTATTTAATTTTTTTAAGTTATTATCAAAAAAGTGATTTAGTCAACTTTGAACGCTCTGGTAAGACAAATGAAAGGTGATAAAATTGTGTAGGTATTTTTGTGCAGATGTAAACGTCTATTAGAACGATTTAAGGTGGGTCATGGCACTCTAGATTAAAACAAAAAATTTGTTTTAAAAATTGTAAATTGACACTAAAAGTAATACAAATAATACAGTTGTACTTAAAATGATCGCTAGATTCCAAAAATCAAGAAAAATACAGGGTGTCTCATTTGAAAATCTAAAGTTGGTGTCACTTCCGGCTAAACCGGAAGTCGTCGAAATTTGACAAGTACCTCGAAAAGTTACTTTTTATTAGCCTATGACTCCTGCCAAGTTTCATCTTGTTTGATTAAATACTAAAGAAATGACAGCCGGAAAGTGATCTCGTTGACACCCGGTATATATATATATATATATATATATATATATATATATATATATATATATATATATATATATATATATATATATATATATATATATATATATTTTTTTTTTACTTTTTCCTTCCTTAATTAAAAACTAAGTAGGTTTTTTTAATCTTGGGTTTATTAGTCCTAATGAATTAAAAATGGTGTTTTTTTATATTATTACCCTTTTATTGACGTTTCGGTCTCGTCTTTCGACCTTCTTCAGAATTTTTTTTTAATTTAGAAATTATTTTATTCTTTTTCATTGCTGAAAGAGAACAGCTTGTCAGTTAAATTTGCAATTGTACAAACTATAAAATAATAACTTACCTTGAAGGAAAATTATCCTGTAGTTTATGGGTTTAATTAAAATATTGATTTAAAAACAATTAAAGCACGTACACATTTTTAAAAATGATCACCGTTTGTCGCGGTATATAGGAGAATACTGACGATCCAATATTGTTAAGGTATATAAGCGGAATTCCTGTCTATTTTCCCATTATATTGATTAATTTGTTTTTTTTGTGATGTTTTTAAACCGTTAATCTTTCTTTATATTTTTATTATTTTTAAGGAGTGACTGTTTTTTAGCGTGGGCGTTGGCTGCCTTTATTTTGTGTGATTTGGACGAAACTAAAATTTAATGTTTGTGACTTAATTGTGAATTATTTAATTATGCTGTGGTAAATTTTGGCTAGATTTTTTGTATCTGTCTTTGAATTTATGCTTTTTGTGTTTTTTTGAATTTCGATCATTTCGTAAAATTCTCTTTTTGTTGTGTGGGTTTCTGTCCGTAATATTTTTACACTTTCAAAATCAAAGGTATGTTGTTTTTCTAAGCTATGGTTGGTTAGCGCTGTTTTGTTTTTTTTTTATCGTATTTATGGCTGTTGAGTCGATTTTTTAAATATTGACTACACTAGCGGAAACAATTAAAGGACCAAAAAAAACATCTCAATTTTATGCGATTTTTCAAATGGCTGGATCTTTGGTAAAAATGGTCATATTGGAGTGAAAAAAAAAAGCAATTTGAAGCTAGAAGTGTCTAGTTTAAGGATCTTGCGATAAAAAAAATTTCCAAACAACAATTAGCGGAAAATCCTAATGAATATCATGGAAAGAAAATTTTTCGAAATTTTTTGCAATCTTATTTGTCGTGTACGGACTTGAAAAAATTTGTTCAACCTAACCACTATATGGATTGGATAGGCTGTTCATTTAGCTTCAACTTCTTTTTGTGTCGGCCTCGATACGACCATTCCTCGCTGAGTTATCAGACTTTGAATGAAAATGCGTCATTTTCTCTTCTCTCATCAATATCTCAGGAACCAATGGTTCCGCAGAAAATGGAAGGGTGGTTTCGGAAACTTGGATCCATTCTCTACAATGCTCTGGCATGTTTTTTCAGAAAAAAAAATTTTTTTCATCCTTAACTGGACTTTGAAAAATTGTGAAAAACAGGACATTTTCAGGTCTTTTAGAAAATCACGTGCCACATTGAGAATATTGGGAAAATGACTAATGTTAAGTGTGCATCTTACAGGCCATTGTACCCGTAAAAGCCCTACAGAGTTTCAACCTGATCCATCAAGCCGTTTTATTGTTGCAGTCGATTGAATTTTTGAAAAAATTGAAGGATCGCGTTCCTTTGCCTTGAGAGCTCATAATCTGTAAACACATGGAAAAAAATGTCTCCTAATTTTTTTCCACATTTGTATTGCGGAAAGCGTTTGGAGTCATGAAAAGAAATTTTTTTTTCTAAAAAAGTAAAAAAACATTGTTTTTTGAAAAATTGGAAAAAAATTTGTTTTAGACAAATCACAAAAAAAGTTTGTGTGAAAAATTGAAGAAAAAATTTCTCTGTTCTTGACTTCAAACGCTTCCCGCAATAAGTGTGTGACAAATAATCAGGAACAATTTTTTTCCCCAGTGTTTTACAGATTATGAGCTTCCAAAGGCAAAAACCGTGTCCGTTCAGTGTTTCAAAAATTCGATCGAATGAAACACAAAAACGGCTTGATGGATCAAATTGAAATTTTGTAGGGCTTCTATGGGTACAATGGCCTGTAAAATGCACACCTCACATTAGTCATTTTCCCAATATTCTCTATTGATTGCATAGGGAGTATAAACATTTCCATAACATTGCCACATTAGAGTCCGTACTTCAGTGAATTTGGAACACCATTCAGTAACCCGAAATAACCCGATGCATCAATATGGCCGAACGATTGAGGGCTGTTAGAGAGCAGGGGCGGCAAAACCCGTTATTGAACGGATTAAAACATACACACACAAAACTCTTTAAAGAATGAGTTTGGAGTCATGAAATCAGGTTAAAATGACGAACCACTGGGTCTCATTTCTCTTAAGGGAACACGCACACACAAAGGAGCGTAAATCCGACCGTGCGACCTCCACCTGGTACGCTTTGGGTAACTCTAATGCCGGTGGTTTTGCAAAATTTGTGAAGATCGCTTCAACAAGAGAAATACTAATGTGGGGTGTGCATTTTACAGGCCATTGTACCCATAGAAGCCCTACAAAATTTCAATTTGATCCATCAAGCCGTTTTTGTGTTTCATTCGAACGAATTTTTGAAACACTGAACGATCACGGTTTTTGCCTTTGGAAGCTCATAATCTGTAAAACACTGGGAAAAAAAATTGTTCCTGATTGTTTGTCACACACTTATTGCGGGAAGCGTTTGAAGTCAAGAACACAGAAATTTTTTCTTCAATTTTTCACACAAACAACTATAACACTTTCATAGTATAATTAGATGTAGTTTTTTATTACGAATCCAACGGTGCATCATAACATAAAAATTCTCTTGGAAATTCTAAAGAAAACTGCATTTTATTGCCATAGCCATTTGTTATGGTTTGATCAAACATGTAACTGCACGACGATCAAATATTATATCCAGTTAGCCATGACAAACAATTAAATTATAGCTGTTTAAAAAATAACGGAATAAAGCCTAAAAATATTGTTAAGTTTGCCATAGAAAACAATTGAATTCAGGATAAATGATAGAATTTTACAAATTTGTAAACAATAATTTTTTCTGGTCTTTAATATTATGTTTCTGGTTTGTGGCGAATTGTTTACAGCCACCCATTATTATTCAGTTTTGTCATGGCTAAGTGGATATAATATTTGATCGTCGTGCAGTTGCATGTTTGATCAAACCATATAAAATGGCTATTGCAATAAAATGTAGTTTTCTTTAGAAAATCCAAGAGAATTTTTATGCTGTGATGCACCGTTGGATTCGTAATAAAAAACTACATCTAATTATACTATGAAAGTGTTATAGTTGTATTTAATTTTTTTAAGTTATTATCAAAAAAGTGATTTAGTCAACTTTGAACGCTCTGGCAAGACAAATGAAAGGTGATAAAATTGTGTAGGTATTTTTGTGCAGATGTAAACGTCTATTAGAACGATTTAAGGTGGGTCATGGCACTCTAGATTAAAACAAAAAATTTGTTTTCAAAATTGTAAATTGACACTAAAAGTAATACAAATAATACAGTTGTACTTAAAATGATCTCTAGATTCCAAAAATCAAGAAAAATACAGGGTGTCTCATTTGAAAATCTAAAGTTGGTGTCACTTCCGGCTAAACCGGAAGTCGTCGAAATTTGACAAGTACCTCGAAAAGTTACTTTTTATTAGCCTATGACTCCTGCCAAGTTTCATCTTGTTTGATTAAATACTAAAGAAATGACAGCCGGAAAGTGATCTCGTTGACACCCGGTATATATATATATATATATATATATATATATATATATATATATATATATATATATATATATATATATATATATTTTTACTTTTTCATTCCTTAATTAAAAACTAAGTAGGTTTTTTTAATCTTGGGTTTATTAGTCCTAATGAATTAAAAATGGTGTTTTTTTATATTATTACCCTTTTATTGACGTTTCGGTCTCGTCTTTCGACCTTCTTCAGAATTTTTTTTTAATTTAGAAATTATTTTATTCTTTTTCATTGCTGAAAGAGAACAGCTTGTCAGTTAAATTTGCAATTGTACAAACTATAAAATAATAACTTACCTTGAAGGAAAATTATCCTGTAGTTTATGGGTTTAATTAAAATATTGATTTAAAAACAATTAAAGCACGTACACATTTTTAAAAATGATCACCGTTTGTCGCGGTATATAGGAGAATACTGACGATCCAATATTGTTAAGGTATATAAGCGGAATTCCTGTCTATTTTCCCATTATATTGATTAATTTGTTTTTTTTGTGATGTTTTTAAACCGTTAATCTTTCTTTATATTTTTATTATTTTTAAGGAGTGACTGTTTTTTAGCGTGGGCGTTGGCTGCCTTTATTTTGTGTGATTTGGACGAAACTAAAATTTAATGTTTGTGACTTAATTGTGAATTATTTAATTATGCTGTGGTAAATTTTGGCTAGATTTTTTGTATCTGTCTTTGAATTTATGCTTTTTGTGTTTTTTTGAATTTCGATCATTTCGTAAAATTCTCTTTTTGTTGTGTGGGTTTCTGTCCGTAATATTTTTACACTTTCAAAATCAAAGGTATGTTGTTTTTCTAAGCTATGGTTGGTTAGCGCTGTTTTGTTTTTTTTTATCGTATTTATGGCTGTTGAGTCGATTTTTTAAATATTGACTACACTAGCGGAAACAATTAAAGGACCAAAAAAAACATCTCAATTTTATGCGATTTTTCAAATGGCTGGATCTTTGGTAAAAATGGTCATATTGGAGTGAAAAAAAAGCAATTTGAAGCTAGAAGTGTCTAGTTTAAGGATCTTGCGATAAAAAAAATTTCCAAACAACAATTAGCGGAAAATCCTAATGAATATCATGGAAAGAAAATTTTTCGAAATTTTTTGCAATCTTATTTGTCGTGTACGGACTTGAAAAAATTTGTTCAACCTAACCACTATATGGATTGGATAGGCTGTTCATTTAGCTTCAACGTCTTTTTGTGTCGGCCTCGATACGACCATTCCTCGCTGAGTTATCAGACTTTGAATGAAAATGCGTCATTTTCTCTTCTCTCATCAATATCTCAGGAACCAATGGTTCCGCAGAAAATGGAAGGGTGGTTTCGGAAACTTGGATCCATTCTCTACAATGCTCTGGCATGTTTTTTCAGAAAAAAAATTTTTTTCATCCTTAACTTGACTTTGAAAAATTGTGAAAAACAGGATATTTTCAGGTCTTTTAGAAAATCACGTGCCACATTGAGAATATTGGGAAAATGACTAATGTTAAGTGTGCATCTTACAGGCCATTGTACCCGTAAAAGCCCTACAGAGTTTCAACCTGATCCATCAAGCCGTTTTATTGTTGCAGTCGATTGAATTTTTGAAAAAATTGAAGGATCGCGTTCCTTTGCCTTGAGAGCTCATAATCTGTAAACACATGGAAAAAAATGTCTCCTAATTTTTTTCCACATTTGTATTGCGGAAAGCGTTTGGAGTCATGAAAAGAAATTTTTTTTTCTAAAAAAGTAAAAAAACATTGTTTTTTGAAAAATTGGAAAAAAATTTGTTTTAGACAAATCACAAAAAAAGTTTGTGTGAAAAATTGAAGAAAAAATTTCTCTGTTCTTGACTTCAAACGCTTCCCGCAATAAGTGTGTGACAAATAATCAGGAACAATTTTTTTCCCCAGTGTTTTACAGATTATGAGCTTCCAAAGGCAAAAACCGTGTCCGTTCAGTGTTTCAAAAATTCGATCGAATGAAACACAAAAACGGCTTGATGGATCAAATTGAAATTTTGTAGGGCTTCTATGGGTACAATGGCCTGTAAAATGCACACCTCACATTAGTCATTTTCCCAATATTCTCTATTGATTGCATAGGGAGTATAAACATTTCCATAACATTGCCACATTAGAGTCCGTACTTCAGTGAATTTGGAACACCATTCAGTAACCCGAAATAACCCGATGCATCAATATGGCCGAACGATTGAGGGCTGTTAGAGAGCAGGGGCGGCAAAACCCGTTATTGAACGGATTAAAACATACACACACAAAACTCTTTAAAGAATGAGTTTGGAGTCATGAAATCAGGTTAAAATGACGAACCACTGGGTCTCATTTCTCTTAAGGGAACACGCACACACAAAGGAGCGTAAATCCGACCGTGCGACCTCCACCTGGTACGCTTTGGGTAACTCTAATGCCGGTGGTTTTGCAAAATTTGTGAAGATCGCTTCAACAAGAGAAATACTAATGTGGGGTGTGCATTTTACAGGCCATTGTACCCATAGAAGCCCTACAAAATTTCAATTTGATCCATCAAGCCGTTTTTGTGTTTCATTCGAACGAATTTTTGAAACACTGAACGATCACGGTTTTTGCCTTTGGAAGCTCATAATCTGTAAAACACTGGGAAAAAAAATTGTTCCTGATTGTTTGTCACACACTTATTGCGGGAAGCGTTTGAAGTCAAGAACACAGAAATTTTTTCTTCAATTTTTCACACAAACAACTATAACACTTTCATAGTATAATTAGATGTAGTTTTTTATTACGAATCCAACGGTGCATCATAACATAAAAATTCTCTTGGAAATTCTAAAGAAAACTGCATTTTATTGCCATAGCCATTTGTTATGGTTTGATCAAACATGTAACTGCACGACGATCAAATATTATATCCAGTTAGCCATGACAAACAATTAAATTATAGCTGTTTAAAAAATAACGGAATAAAGCCTAAAAATATTGTTAAGTTTGCCATAGAAAACAATTGAATTCAGGATAAATGATAGAATTTTACAAATTTGTAAACAATAATTTTTTCTGGTCTTTAATATTATGTTTCTGGTTTGTGGCGAATTGTTTACAGCCACCCATTATTATTCAGTTTTGTCATGGCTAAGTGGATATAATATTTGATCGTCGTGCAGTTGCATGTTTGATCAAACCATATAAAATGGCTATTGCAATAAAATGTAGTTTTCTTTAGAAAATCCAAGAGAATTTTTATGCTGTGATGCACCGTTGGATTCGTAATAAAAAACTACATCTAATTATACTATGAAAGTGTTATAGTTGTATTTAATTTTTTTAAGTTATTCTCAAAAAAGTGATTTAGTCAACTTTGAACGCTCTGGTAAGACAAATGAAAGGTGATAAAATTGTGTAGGTATTTTTGTGCAGATGTAAACGTCTATTAGAACGATTTAAGGTGGGTCATGGCACTCTAGATTAAAACAAAAAATTTGTTTTCAAAATTGTAAATTGACACTAAAAGTAATACAAATAATACAGTTGTACTTAAAATGATCTCTAGATTCCAAAAATCAAGAAAAATACAGGGTGTCTCATTTGAAAATCTAAAGTTGGTGTCACTTCCGGCTAAACCGGAAGTCGTCGAAATTTGACAAGTACCTCGAAAAGTTACTTTTTATTAGCCTATGACTCCTGCCAAGTTTCATCTTGTTTGATTAAATACTAAAGAAATGACAGCCGGAAAGTGATCTCGTTGACACCCGGTATATATATATATATATATATATATATATATATATATATATATATATATATATATATATATATATATATATATATATATATATATATATTTTACTTTTTCCTTCCTTAATTAAAAACTAAGTAGGTTTTTTTAATCTTGGGTTTATTAGTCCTAATGAATTAAAAATGGTGTTTTTTTATATTATTACCCTTTTATTGACGTTTCGGTCTCGTCTTTCGACCTTCTTCAGAATTTTTTTTTAATTTAGAAATTATTTTATTCTTTTTCATTGCTGAAAGAGAACAGCTTGTCAGTTAAATTTGCAATTGTACAAACTATAAAATAATAACTTACCTTGAAGGAAAATTATCCTGTAGTTTATGGGTTTAATTAAAATATTGATTTAAAAACAATTAAAGCACGTACACATTTTTAAAAATGATCACCGTTTGTCGCGGTATATAGGAGAATACTGACGATCCAATATTGTTAAGGTATATAAGCGGAATTCCTGTCTATTTTCCCATTATATTGATTAATTTGTTTTTTTTGTGATGTTTTTAAACCGTTAATCTTTCTTTATATTTTTATTATTTTTAAGGAGAGACTGTTTTTTAGCGTGGGCGTTGGCTGCCTTTATTTTGTGTGATTTGGACGAAACTAAAATTTAATGTTTGTGACTTAATTGTGAATTATTTAATTATGCTGTGGTAAATTTTGGCTAGATTTTTTGTATCTGTCTTTGAATTTATGCTTTTTGTGTTTTTTTGAATTTCGATCATTTCGTAAAATTCTCTTTTTGTTGTGTGGGTTTCTGTCCGTAATATTTTTACACTTTCAAAATCAAAGGTATGTTGTTTTTCTAAGCTATGGTTGGTTAGCGCTGTTTTGTTTTTTTTTATCGTATTTATGGCTGTTGAGTCGATTTTTTAAATATTGACTACACTAGCGGAAACAATTAAAGGACCAAAAAAAACATCTCAATTTTATGCGATTTTTCAAATGGCTGGATCTTTGGTAAAAATGGTCATATTGGAGTGAAAAAAAAAGCAATTTGAAGCTAGAAGTGTCTAGTTTAAGGATCTTGCGATAAAAAAAATTTCCAAACAACAATTAGCGGAAAATCCTAATGAATATCATGGAAAGAAAATTTTTCGAAATTTTTTGCAATCTTATTTGTCGTGTACGGACTTGAAAAAATTTGTTCAACCTAACCACTATATGGATTGGATAGGCTGTTCATTTAGCTTCAACTTCTTTTTGTGTCGGCCTCGATACGACCATTCCTCGCTGAGTTATCAGACTTTGAATGAAAATGCGTCATTTTCTCTTCTCTCATCAATATCTCAGGAACCAATGGTTCCGCAGAAAATGGAAGGGTGGTTTCGGAAACTTGGATCCATTCTCTACAATGCTCTGGCATGTTTTTTCAGAAAAAAAATTTTTTTTCATCCTTAACTTGACTTTGAAAAATTGTGAAAAACAGGACATTTTCAGGTCTTTTAGAAAATCACGTGCCACATTGAGAATATTGGGAAAATGACTAATGTTAAGTGTGCATCTTACAGGCCATTGTACCCGTAAAAGCCCTACAGAGTTTCAACCTGATCCATCAAGCCGTTTTATTGTTGCAGTCGATTGAATTTTTGAAAAAATTGAAGGATCGCGTTCCTTTGCCTTGAGAGCTCATAATCTGTAAACACATGGAAAAAAATGTCTCCTAATTTTTTTCCACATTTGTATTGCGGAAAGCGTTTGGAGTCATGAAAAGAAATTTTTTTTTCTAAAAAAGTAAAAAAACATTGTTTTTTGAAAAATTGGAAAAAAATTTGTTTTAGACAAATCACAAAAAAAGTTTGTGTGAAAAATTGAAGAAAAAATTTCTCTGTTCTTGACTTCAAACGCTTCCCGCAATAAGTGTGTGACAAATAATCAGGAACAATTTTTTTCCCCAGTGTTTTACAGATTATGAGCTTCCAAAGGCAAAAACCGTGTCCGTTCAGTGTTTCAAAAATTCGATCGAATGAAACACAAAAACGGCTTGATGGATCAAATTGAAATTTTGTAGGGCTTCTATGGGTACAATGGCCTGTAAAATGCACACCTCACATTAGTCATTTTCCCAATATTCTCTATTGATTGCATAGGGAGTATAAACATTTCCATAACATTGCCACATTAGAGTCCGTACTTCAGTGAATTTGGAACACCATTCAGTAACCCGAAATAACCCGATGCATCAATATGGCCGAACGATTGAGGGCTGTTAGAGAGCAGGGGCGGCAAAACCCGTTATTGAACGGATTAAAACATACACACACAAAACTCTTTAAAGAATGAGTTTGGAGTCATGAAATCAGGTTAAAATGACGAACCACTGGGTCTCATTTCTCTTAAGGGAACACGCACACACAAAGGAGCGTAAATCCGACCGTGCGACCTCCACCTGGTACGCTTTGGGTAACTCTAATGCCGGTGGTTTTGCAAAATTTGTGAAGATCGCTTCAACAAGAGAAATACTAATGTGGGGTGTGCATTTTACAGGCCATTGTACCCATAGAAGCCCTACAAAATTTCAATTTGATCCATCAAGCCGTTTTTGTGTTTCATTCGAACGAATTTTTGAAACACTGAACGATCACGGTTTTTGCCTTTGGAAGCTCATAATCTGTAAAACACTGGGAAAAAAAATTGTTCCTGATTGTTTGTCACACACTTATTGCGGGAAGCGTTTGAAGTCAAGAACACAGAAATTTTTTCTTCAATTTTTCACACAAACTTGTTTTGTGATTTGTCGATAACAATTTTTTTTCCAATTTTTCAAAAAACAATGTTTTTTTTACTTAGAAAAAAAAGTTCTTTTCATGACTCCAAACGCTTTCCGCAATACAAATGTGGAAAAAAATTAGGAGACATTTTTTTCCATGTGTTTACAGATTATGAGCTCTCAAGGCAAAGGAACGCGATCCTTCAATTTTTTCAAAAATTCAATCGACTGCAACAATAAAACGGCTTGATGGATCAGGTTGAAACTCTGTAGGGCTTTTAGGGGTACAATGGCGTGTAAGATGCACACTTAACATTAGTCATTTTCCCAATATTCTCAATGTGGCACGTGATTTTCTAAAAGACCTGAAAATGTCCTGTTTTCACAATTTTTCCAAGTCAAGTTAAGGATGAAAAAAATTTTTTTTTCTGAAAAAACATGCCAGAGCATTGTAGAGAATGGATCCAAGTTTCCGAAACCCCCCTTCCGTTTTCTGCGGGACCATTGGTTCCTGAGATATTGATGAGAGAAGAGAAAATGACGCATTTTCATTCAAAGTCTGATAACTCAGCGAGGAATGGTCGTATCGAGGCCGACACAAAAAGAAGTTGAAGCTAAATGAACAACCTATCCAATCCATATAGTGGTTAGGATGAACAAATTTTTTCAAGTCCGTACACGACAAATAAGATTGCAAAAAATTTCGAAAAATTTTCTTTCCATGATATTCATTAGGATTTTCCGCTAATTGTTGTTTGGAAATTTTTTTTATCGCAAGATCCTTAAACTAGACACTTCAAGCTTCAAATTGCTTTTTTTTCACTCCAATATGACCATTTTTACCAAAGATCCAGCCATTTGAAAAATCGCATAAAATTGAGATGTTGTTTTTGGTCCTTTAATTGTTTCCACTAGTTTAGTTTGACCGATATATACACTATCACAGTCTTTACAGGGTATTTGATATACCACGTGGCTCTTTTTGTGTTTAGGAATTTTAGATTTTAGGGTGCTAAAGTTGTTTTTTTTTTTAAAGGTTGTGTCCTTTATGAGCGACTGTAATGTTATGTTCACTAAAGGTTTTTTTTTTATTTTTTCCGATAACCCCGGGACGTATGGTAGGGAAAGAAAGTTTTTATTTTTTAAGTTGTTTTTTGGCTGGGTCTTGTTATAAAACAGGTGTATTCTTCTTTTAAATATATTGTTTACTAATTTTTCAGGGTAACAGTTGAGCTTAAGTGCTTCTTTAGTTTTTTTGATGGCATATTCGCGATATTCGGGACTGGATTACTAGCAATGCTGCCATATTTTTATTGAGAAAAACATCAATTTCAATTTGTGGGAAGTTTTACTGATGAGCCTGACGCACATTTTGAATATTGAGCCAGCTGACTTCCACTTCCGGTTTAAATGGAAGTCATATCAACTTTGTTATTTTTATGGAACACCCTGTATATTTCCATAAATTTGGGTTCTACGGAAAATTCTACATAAAAAACGTGTATCACTTTCTATCTTTGATAGTTTCTGAGAAAATAGCGATAGAAAATGTCAAATTGGTGATAAATTATACTGTTCTGCAAAGAACAAATGAATGCAGGAAAAGTATACTATGCTAATTTAAGGTTATTTAAGGGGTATTATCTACTAATATCGTAACAATTTCACTTCCGGTTTAACCGGAAGTGCTACAAAAATTAACATTCAAGGTCAAATTACTCTGAAAATTTTAATGGAACACCCATTCAAAATATTACATATGAATTCTGCTTACATTTCTCGATATTTTTTGTTCATACTGTCCTATGTCTAAACCTATTAGTTTTTGAGATATCGGCAATTAAACAAACAATTGCATTATAAGGGTAAAAAAAGCGAAATACTAATAATCCAGCAAATTTAACTATACCTTACTCTAAGGTGGCTGTGCGTGTTAAAAGATCTTTTTAGCCTTTATCATTTGTTTTGCGAGGCCATACTTAAAGAGCTCTATCGATAGTAGTTGCTTAATTTTGTTTTATTCTCAAATTTATTTTATTTTATAACATTATCTTTTAAAATGTCCCGTTTAGCCGTACTCATCGAATTGATATGCTAATAATATACGTGAAGGTACGAATAAACCGAAGAGAAGCGAGATCATTATATGGTCAACGATATCCGGAACGTGATCACTCACCCCTAGAGATGAGCGATATCGTGATTTTTTAATATCTATGATATCTGATATCGTTACTTTTTGATATCAGTGATTTAAAAGCGTGACGTGATCACGACTTTCGAGTAGGTAACAATTTGCGAACAGCTTCAACAAAATATCGTGAATTGCGATATCACTTACTTACTACTTTAACAATTTTGGAACGGTTTTCCGGTTCAGTAGCTATCTGCACCTGTGCTCAGTGCTGTCCATGTCATGCACGGAAATAAAACAACAATATATCAAATTTATAATCAAATTAGCTTATTAAATTTATAAAAACAACAAAGTGGGTAGTAAATTCGCTGGTACACAAACAAAACAAACCAAACAAACACATCGGTTTGTTCAAACTAAAATAAACATTCTTGCCTAATATCTAAGCTGGTAGCGTTTTCCTAAAAAAATAAATGGGTACCTATTCTAAAGTATTCTTTAGAAAAAAAAAGAAAAATCAAAAACATATTTTTGATCGCTTAAAATAAGTTTAAGTAATAATCATATAACAAACTTACCAAATTACGATGTCCAATTTAAGAGAAATTGTAGGGTGCTTATAATTTAAAAAGACAGTTTTGCTTGACATATATTACATTTTGCAATACTATTTTTTTCATTATCAATTTCAAAAAAATTCCATAAATAACTTCTCTTTCTTTTTTTAATAACACAGTGTTATTAACACTAGACACCGTGTAACAGCAACCAAAAAACGAAATGAAAAAAATATAGGCTCCAATCTCCAACCCCAATTCTTTTATTCTATATCTAATCCACAAATTGATACACAATATCAGTGACCATCTGGCACCACTGATATCACATTTCACGAATATCAAATACTAAAAATAAGGTCCCGTAACTCCGTGACACGCGAGTCGCGACATGCGTTTCATAAAACGTTAAACGGACGTAAGGCACGATATCCCTTGCAGCCCATATACCCTTCACGGTGACCATGACATACGCAAAATCAAGCTATGGATAGATATCACTTTTCACGTCACGCTTTTACACGGACTTGGTAGCAACTGTTACTTGTGATTTTTAGATATCAGTGAAAAAATAACAGATCGTGAAATATCGCTCTTCTCTACTCACCCCTGTGAACAATATTTGCCATGGTTGGAAAAACTGTAATTGTTGGACCAATATTTTTTGATGAAGCTTTATAAACCCGGCTCAATATCTCAATTTTCTTTAGTTAATGCACAGATTTTTTATCAACAGGATGGTGCACCAGCCCATAATGTAAGAGTCGTGACCGATTATTTAATCGAACTTTTCGACAATCGTTAGATAGATACCAATGGCCCTTTAAGGTGGCCGGTGAGGTCTCCGGACCTTAGACCCCTAGATTTTTTTTATTGGGCTCACATTAAAGAAAAAGGGGTTAAAACAAAACTTCAGAATTTACAGGATCTTAGAAACAGAATTACGCGAGCAGTAAACTCTATTATTCAACTTCAAATGCAGAACGTATTTCGAGAATTTCAAGAAAGAATTAACTGTTGACGAGATGTGAACGGTGAACGTTTTGAACATTTAAACTCTGATTAAATATTATACAGTGACAGGCAGAAAGTGTGCGACATATGGGAAAATTTTATATAATTAAATTTGGAAAAAATCAACTAGGTTATTTATCTCTGCATCACTTGAACCCAAAAAACGATTCTGTGATGCCGACTGTCACTTGTCATTTGGCGCGAAATTTAAATTTTCTGGGGTTGTATAGCCAAAAGTATTATATATTTGTAAGGGTATTGTATATTTGTATGTGTATTGTATATTTGTATGTGTATTGTATATTTGTAAAAATATCGAAAAATTTTATTTGAAAAGTGTTTATAATTTAATTTTACGGACGTGTTCAGAATTTAGATTTGTTTGGGAAAATAGTAACTTTTTTGTCAGTAAAAATACTACCATTAATAGATTTTCTGTTTCCGCCTTTAAAATAGATCTCTTGCCCTTAAATAAATGTTTTACGATCAACTATGTTGATCTCCAGTTATTTAATACGTTTTTATTGAAAAATAACTGAAAAGTGCTGTTTTAGAGGAATCCTAACTGTCGCGTGGGTGATTTTCTAATATTTTTTACCAGTATTTTAAATTTTAGGGATTTATCTATTAAAAGACACTCTAAAGACGTAATTTATTACACAAAACTAAAAGGCAGGCGGCAGGCATGTACTAACGAAATAAGAACAGGTAATGTTTTTAAATTCAAACACATATGTACCTTATTCCTACTAACATTTTACATAGGTGGCTGTGAATGGCAATGGCTGTAGAAAAGTTATCTCTTCAAGAAAAAATTTAGTTAGTTTTAATATGTAGCGATAATTATCAAAGTTGCAGATTGTTGTTATCAAGTTGCTGTAGAAATATTTAATATTAGACATCGTGGAAAAAATGTTCATCATTCAACAGTGGCAAGACTTTTAAGTAAATTTAAAGAATATGGTTATGTTGATAGTACATACAATCATTGTCGTACAAGCGCCGGCCTTCGATTGTGGAGGTTTTCATTAAGAGGTGTGCTCTGAAATAAAAAGTTCTCTTTAATCGGTGTGACAACATCATGTTTTAGTGGGGGTTCTATGTCCACTAATAATTCTACAGGTACCTTTTGATTAAAAGTAACACTGTGCGAATTTTCTGGAATGCCAAAGGTTTGGTCCAGATGGTTAACAGGTGTTGTTAGGTAATTTAAGAATGGATTTGTATGTTCCATTGTGAACGCAACAGCAGGGTTTTTTTGGAGGAACCCACCTTCCACCCGGTTGCTCTTGAAGCCGTCAATCGCCTTAGTGAATGTAGGGGATGAATCAAGGCTGTGGCTTTCTGAATCGTTAATTGTGGTCTCACTGTTTAGACTCTGAATGAACATTTTAATTTTTTGTTTGTTTTTCTTGGAAAGAAAAGTTTTAAAATTGATAATTTAAATTTAGGGGAATGTCGCCGTTAAGAGGGCTTAAAAATAAATGCTAGCTTGGTCGCACTTATTCTAAAGTTTATTATTACTGAATTTGGCTCTTTTATGTAATAATAACTTTTTTAACTAACTTAAAGAATTCGTTTAGTTAATAAAAACTGAAACTGGATTTTTCCTAAAATAAATTAGAAAAGTTAAAGCATTGTTTGAGGAAAGGTATATAGTTAGCCAACCAATGTGTTGGACAGAGAATTTATTAAACAAAGATAGATATTTCAATAGGTGGCGACAAAGCGGTACTTTTTCGAAATTTCGACTAAAATAAAAGTTTCAGCTAAATTTTCGGTAGATGGCCTCCCGCCAGATCTACTCGCATACTAGGGATGGGTGAAATTATCGACCATGTTCTGCTCGACATTACATTGACAAATTAAAAAGTGCTGCAACTTTCTTGCAGAAAAATATCACTAAATAGGTACAAAAAAATAGATATTCGTGTATATAGTAAATTTCAACAAGCCTGCACGCCTTGATGTTTTTAAGTGTCTCGAGATAAAAATATAAAACCATAACTTGTCACTTAAATGTTTTTTGATAGAAGTTAAGCCAACTTATAACCATTAGATTTAAAACCAAGCCAGTGGTTAAATTTAAGAATAAACAAAACGACGGACGCTAGACGTGATATTGATGTACCTAAGTAAAGGAGATGAAATGGGAAGAAAATTAGGTCCCTTTTGGAAAATAGAATCGGAAAATGCTGCGTTGCGGATACAGAGTAAAAATAAATATACAGGATGTCCCATAACTTATGTTCTATAGAGCAACTGGACATGAGATAGACATCAAAATCGGTCTTTTGAGTAATTTTCTTATTCGACGCCCTGTATTCGTTTAACCTGTAACATTTTACTTAGACATATTTGGCTCAAAGGCCTATTTTGATATCTATTTTATATTTATTTTTTGCAGCATTTACTAAGCTTTGTTGAAAACAAATTTGAAGATTATCATTTCATGTAGACAAAAATTCTAAATGCAGTTATGTACCTTCCAAACGAAAAATAATCAAACGAAATAGAAAACTGATTAGGTTTTAAAATAACGAAATATCTTCTGAAGAGAAACTGACTCAAAGGAAAATTATTTTGATGAAATATAGAAAGTAGTAAAGGAAATATTATCAGATTTAAATGTTTTTTTTTGTTATTGGGGAAGTGTTTGGGCTTTAAATTGTAAAATTTTAATTTTTTTTATTTTCATGCGTAGAATTAGTTTCAATTTTTTTTCTCTGGTAAAATTTTTAGATTTGTAGTTAACTAAAGGGTCGCAATACACATAACTTAATAACTATATAAAATACAGTATCATAAATTAAAACAGGCATTTTAGAAAATAAGTAATGTTTATTAATATAATACAAACTATTTATCTAACTGAAGCCTTAATTATAATTCTACAATACAGAATAATGCAATAATATCCTAAGCTAAGAAAACAACTCAACATTCAATATTATTGTTGTTTGAGGAAAGGTAAAACTTAAGCCTTTCCTGAATGATATAATTGATACTAATTGTCAGCGAACTTTCTAATTGGTGGTGTATGGGCACAAGTCGATCCTGGATTGAAGCAGCAAACCATCCAAGTTAATTTTACAGGTCATATGCTCAAATCGAAGTTCCCCTTAAGACGCGTCCTTCTCGAGTTACAATGAATCACAGACAAAGTGATACGAGTATCGGAGTAATATATATATATATATATATATATATATATATATATATATATATATATATATATATATATATATATATATATATATATATATATATATATATATATATATACAGTGTGACCAGTAAAGTCCGCATCATATGGGATTTTTTTTATTAATAGCTTTATTCGAAATTTGACTTTGGCATCAATTTCTGCTTCGATCGAGATGAAAATTAACCAAAAAAAAATTGAAAAGTGAGGTTATTTCTCAAAATATCGAAAAAAGTTATTAGAAAAAGTTTTTCTAAATGCAATTTTAGCGCATATGCAAAATTTCAGCTGCGTAAGATAATTTTGATTTTTTGCCCATTTTTTGTAAATTGCACCACTGTTGCAAAATAAGACTCGACGCAACCTACATAAAACTTCTTAGTTTTGACAATGCTTTATTCCAGAGACATTTTCTTTAAAGTAGCGCCATATTAAATGTGTGTTTTTCTACAAAATCCAAATAGGGCTATTAAAATTTGGTCACATGTGATGCAAAGTTTATTTGTTTTTGACCCTGTATAAGGTAACTTCATAAAATAACTATTTTTGAAAACGTAGTTTGTATCTAAAAGTAATACACCTTAATATTAGGAAAATAGTTTAACTTAAAAGTCAAATTTTCTAATAAAAAAATCATAGTATGAAAATTAAACGCATTTAAAATTCAACCTCTTTAATAACAAACTATTTTTTTTACACTGTGTACTTGTTTGTCTTAATTATAATGTGTATTACTTTTAGACACAAA
The DNA here is from genome assembly GCA_963971165.1 of Philopedon plagiatum. NCBI lineage: Eukaryota > Metazoa > Arthropoda > Insecta > Coleoptera > Curculionidae > Philopedon > Philopedon plagiatum. The sequence goes on along the minus strand of OZ020192.1, from coordinate 52,719,765 downwards.
CTACGTTTTCAAAAATAGATATTTTATGAAGTTACCTTATACAGGGTCAAAAACCAATAAACTTTGCATCACATGTGACCAAATTTTAATAGCCCATGGATTTGAATAATGGATTTTGTAGAAAAACACACATTCAATATGGCGCTACTTTAAAGAAAATGTCTCTGGAATAAAGCATTGTCAAAACTAAGAAGTTTTATGTAGGTTGCGTTGAGTCTTATTTTCCAACAGTGGTGCAATTTACAAAAAATGGGCAAAAAATCAAAATTATCTTACGCAGCTGAAATATGGGCTAAAAATTGCATTTAGAAAAACTTTTTCTAATAACTTTTTTCGATATTTTGAGAAATAACCTCACTTTTGATTTTTTTTTTTGGAAAAAATTAAAATTTGGCACATAATACGAATCACGTGACTACTATTTTTTTGGTTAATTTTCATCTCGATCGAAGCAGAAATTGATGCCAAAGTCAAATTTCGAATAGAGCTATTAATAAAAAAAAATCCCATATGATGCGGACTTTACTGGTCACACTGTATATATATATATATATATATATATATATATATATATATATATATATATATATATATATATATATATATATATATATATATATATATTCTAAAAGTATGGAGTAAGTAAACATCACCTAATAATCTGATAACGTTATTTACTTACCGCTTCAAGTGAATATTGCCCTATTTAAACAAATAAATTGACACTAAAAACAAACTAAATTTCCACAATTTAGTCCGATTAGTCACAAATAAAAATACACTTTCCAATAACAATTTAACAATTCACAAAAATGAAGGGTGAAGGGAAGGAACAAGGAAGGTCACATTTCTTAATAAATCTAGATAATAACGTCATCTAGTAGACATATATTGTCTAAATATTTATAACCAGGGTTGTAGTTGAAACTTAGAATAGTCTGAGAACTACGCTTATTGAAAATATCAACGTAATGGTTAAAAACAAGGAATGTCCACGCGCCAACCCATAAAAAGAAGGAAGGTCCAATGTGACATTACAAACAGGATGCAAAAAATCGTTATTAATCATTTGACTTGGTTGGCGTTAATGCTTGAGTTTTTAAATGTTAAGGATCCCACTGATCAATGCAAATTCGCTGTCACAGCGGCTGCCAATTTTTTTATCACTGTCGTTGACAATGATAAAAAAAAATAACGCAGCCGGCGCGGCAGTGAATTCGCGTTGGTCTGTGGAATCCTTGGTCCTTTATACCTTTTTTACTTCATAACGAATAAGTTTACCTACATAGTAGTTGTGATTACTGTGAACAATGTCTTCTGATAGTGACTCACGTAACGCGAGTGATAATAAAACGTGAAACAGAAAGAAAACTGAAAGAATGGTTGATGTAATGAAAAAAATGCGTTTACAATCCTATGAAGAAAGGTCGCCATGCGACTGCAAATGATAAAAATGCTTTGAAAGTATTACTGCTAGTAAAAGAAAAGAAGTATTACAACGAACAAAACGCATATTTGGTTGGATTAATGACCGTAGTGCCAGTACAAAGAAGATAGCTCCATAATGATGAAGAAAATGCAAAATTTCACAATGCTGTTTTTGCTTATAAGGTAAGGGTTAAACGTGGCGCTGCAGCAGAGGAAATTCACGTATGTTTTAAAGCATTTCAGTCAACTCATGAAATAACTAAAGGCAAAGTTGTTGAACATGAAAAAAAAAATTAAGAGCTGCAGGAACTCCTGGAAAAGACAGACGTGGTAAGCATAGTTCCAAACATCGAAAATTGTGCCAAAAATCTTTTGAAGCTGTGTATAATCACATTAGTTCTTTTAAAACCAGATTATCCCATTATAATTTACACGATTCGAAAAAATGCTTAGATTAGTTGATGGTTATTAACAGTAATCTTTTTTAGAGTTCTTGTCAGTTTTTGCAGTTAGCTTCCTTGTTTACATTTTTTGTTTTTTACGATTTTTACTTGCACTTATGTTAGAATTTTTTTATTTTTGTTTTGTTCTTAACATTTGATCTTAATTTTCGTTTGTAGAACATTATATTATGTTGCTAAATACTAAAATGTTTCATTTTCTTAGAGTTTTGGCTTGAAGCTATTAGGTCGTAAAAACTAAAATTTCCATTATCTCAAAACAAAAACACTATGACATTCCTTGTTTTTTCCCTTCGCCCTTCAAATATTCACCTTTCCAAAAATTGCAGATAAGTATCATCCGTAATCTGACACATGAATAAAAAATCATAGGCTAACAATTAAATAAAGATCCCGGTCAAGGCCACGTTTGGCCCCTCAAAACGAACGAACGATTTCTTGGACTTACATAGTAGACCAATTGTTTTGTGAATATTTTGTTGAAATAAATGATTTTAAAAGTAAGGCATCGGCGACTGGACCGCGACCCGCGACGTTACCTAGAGGCCTTCGATGATGAAACCCGTTAGACTTAGCAACAAATGATGATATAGAATAGAGCCCGACAAAACCTTGTAACTATTTTAGCAAATTTTATTTTATAGAGTAACTGGGCACTTGCGTAGATCCGCAGATCAGCCTGTTTTGATTAATTGGTCTTATTTTCTTTCTCGACTTATACAGTGGGCAAGCCTGGGACATGCATGCACATATAAAAAAATTACGACCAATCATAATTCAATAAATTACGCAAACTGATCAAAATTTATATACAGGTCATTTTCTTAATTTTTGGCCACGACCCAGTAAACACCCGCCCCTAACAATAAGCGAATAACAGTAGCCTGTGTAAGTCGACTTTGAATTTATTGCGTCAATTTAAATCGAATTCGCTTTGAACTGGGCCATTCCAGAAAGGCGTATTACAGTAGATACGGGCAATGCAGGCAGGTTTTATCGTGGCCAGAAATTAAGAAAACGACCTGTATCTGCACATGTGCGTATAGTTTCTGCATTTTTCTTAAAAGTAACTTTGGTACTTTGTAATTTTCTTATTTTAATTTACTGCAACGCAACATAATTCGAAAAATTACACCAACTAACCAATACACACAGATTTGAAAATATGTTCAGTTAAAATTATTACAATCTCGCTAGAAAATTGTCTGCTGAAACGGGTGTAATCCGTGATATAAAATATAAATTGGGCCACCTGATCCAAACATTATATGTTAAAAATAAAATTTGTTGCCTAGCGCCCGGGCATAGTTTCTTGTTAAATTATAAAAACTGTTAAGCTGGAATCAATGAGTTTTGTCACTGAAATGGTCCAACCAGTACTGTTTCATACATTGGGTGGGAGCTTAGAGTCCCATAGGGGTAAGAAACCTGTCTATTGACACCAATATATACGCGGCGTTTTTTCAGGTTTGCACTGCAACGCATTTTTAGTAAACTTTCCCTATAAACAGGAAGTTTTCTCGTACTAGATGACGTAAATAAACTTGCAGTCGCTGGCATATTTATTAATTATCATAAATATTATTTTAGAAAATAAGCCAATCTGCGGACTGTAAGTGACTGTTTTTACATATTTTTCCAATCTGTCTACAAAATCGCTATAAAACTCTTTCCGTGCAAAAAATGCATCCTAAAAATTAGGTTTAGAAAATTCTTCTACTTCTTGAATTAAACTGAGAGTTGTGATCAACCAAGGCCTTTGTACAAATTAGGTTCTACAAAGATTGATAGTCAATAGTCAATAATTTTGCACGCTTCGGTATTCTTAAAATCCATAACATGCTCTTTGTGCCCTAGTGGAGTAGTGGAGTATTTTTATCGCATGCTTTGCTATGGACAAACGTGAGTATTTCGTGATGGAAATAGTTGTAGAGCACCAGAATTTATAATCATAATTTTTTTAAGTTGATGAAACTATAAAAAAAATTGCTAATGTTTTGGCTTGAATACAAGCTATTTATCATTCTATTACAGTATGGCATCATTTTTGCATAACATTAAATTTTTATCCAGAACTCAATCGATATATTTTTGTTTGTTGGAAGTACCCATCTCTAATAATAAGAGACGATCGTTGCGACATCTGTAGTAGAATAGCTTTTACAGCTAGAATTTAGCTCGTTAGACAATGCACATTCTGTGGTCCAGGTAATCTAGGTGCATTGGTTCAGAACTACAAAAAGTGTTAAGTTTTGTAGTCCATTTGGTTGTCTAACTATATACCTTTCCTCAAACAACGGTTAAAGTAATTGAAAAGTTTTAATTTCTAACTTTCAAAATATTTTTTAATAAATAAAATTTAAATTTTATTCTTTCTTTAAGTTAGCTTTTTTCTTAGGAATTAAAAAGTCAAATCTTTTTTACAATATCCTTAAAATTTACGAAAAGTAAATTTTTTTGTTTCTCTTAGGAAGGTTTTTTCAAAATTTATGAAAAAAGTTTTTTCAAGTTTTCTTAGTAGGAAAATATTTTTAAGGTCTTTTTGTCGCAGTGAGAATGTCTTTTACGATACACTAAATGTTTTTAGGTACGTTGGATCTCTTTTAGTCTTTTTAAATTTCACAAAAAATGTGCAAAGTTCTAATTTGAGAAAGTTTTTTATACCAATCTGTTCCCCAGTACTGTCAACAATGATCAGAACCAAGTTTTGTATGGTCTGCGAAAATTTTATTCCAGAGCTAGCCAAGATATACCTTGTCTTGGAAATTTAAGTTTTTTTAAAAACGCGAGGCGCAACTTTTAAATATGCCCGGATTGTTCAGCTTGACATAGAGCAGTTACGACAGCCTTATTCTCAGTTGCCGCAACAGTCTAATACAAACACAGAAGGTGCAGTGTGGAGTACTAAGCCAAAATCCCCTACGAATACGTAAGTTGGTTGTGCAACTTATAACGCGTACACGCACAAGAGGTTCTAGAGTTTCGAGAAGTTCAGCGTTGCTCCTGTTTATTTGAAGGTCTAGCTAATGTGTGATATTGTATGATCCGACGGCTGGAACTGCAAGATGATTTCTTGTGGTGCTTAAAGATGAAGTCTTAAGAAAGACTATTTTTTAAAATTTTCTTAAGTCTTAAAAAAGACTTTTTCGAATTTCTTTTCAGAAGAACGAATTTCTTTTTCAGTAGCAGACACGTTAACGACTTTCACTTGTAACTATATACTACCATATAGCAGAAAGTAACCTTTTGTAACTAAAGACTCTCTTGGACTGATGACTGAAAGCTTGCAGAAATCTAACGGAACTGATTATGCAACTGATAACTAACGTTTTGTTCTAACTTGTGCCGTTTCGGCATCATTTTTTATAAGCAAATTTCACACAGCCTTTTTGAATAATTTTCACCCAATCTCTAGCGACGAACGGGCCTGAGCGTTCAGGCACCCTCCTGAAACCTCCGTCCGCTGAGATATACTCCGCACGGATTTCCTCACTTCGATCGCTGTCGTCGTAGGACCAACATCTCCCGTATAAAGGCAAATTTTAGAAATTTTGATGTTTTATCCGTATTGTGGAATATTGTAAGACATTTACGTCTTTTTAGTCTTATAAAAGTTTTTGATTAGTGTTCATTTTAACTTTTTACAGACGTAATTATGTTTTGGTAATAGCTAATCGTTTTAGAATTATTTTCGCTGTTTCCCTGGACTCTAAATCATTTTTTATTTTAAGATGGACCTCCTGGGCCAAGGGTACGATGGTACTTATGTTTAACTTTCACATAGTCCAACGGTATTAAAGTTTACACTGATTTTTATGAAGCAGTTGATCTTGTTAGATTTTTCAATCTGCTTCAAGGGGTCTTAAACCTTAATGTTTTTTCCGCAAGGGAAGTGCCTCGTAGGCAAGGGGGTTCGTACACTAATGCGCGGTATTCACGTAGAGTGACTAAACTTCAATTTTATAAAAGTAGACAATATGACATTGTCTTTATTATACTACTTTTAAAGGCATTTAAACCTTATTTGGGGTAATGTTAGCTTCATGAGCTTAGGGGAATATGTAATACGGGATGTTTTTTATACAATAGACCTATTTTACATATTTATTTTTATATATTTAATCCAATAAACGTACTATTACAACACCCTCCCACCTAGACGGAAACGGACGCGCTAAATAATTTGATTTTAAATGTTCGAAACGGAGATTTTGCGATCCGGTATCGTAATAGTCATGTTAGTGTTGTAAGGGGTAAAGATTTCGATTGTGGAATACTACCCATCTTTTTATTGTATTTACTGAATTGTCGAATTGTGTCAGTAAATTTTGATGTTCCGCTGAAAGTGTCATGTCGTCACTCAAGTGAATCACCGGTACGTCGTCGTTCTCAGTAGTATCGACAAGTGATTCAACGTCGGGGCGATCTCTGATTCTTTGCGGGGCCATGTTATCTTCGGTTTCTGAGTCCTCGGAACTTGTTATAGTTTTTCTTAAATTTTCAGGGAACTGATATTCCGATTCTTCGGATTCGGAAAATGCGTCGTCAACACTATCGAGATTTACGTGGTTTCCAGTAGGAGCTCTCCGTAGGTCGTTTAAGTGAACGTTCCATTGCTTTCCCTCTATCACTACTTCGTAAGTAGTGTCCCCATTTACTGCTACGACCTCATGGGGTCCAGTCCAAGGTTGGGAGAAGCTTGTGGTTTGGGCGTGTCGGACACGCACATTAACCAAATCTCCTACTTCACAGCTACTGGCTCTGACCATAGAAATAGGAGGGGATATAGAAATCGCTTCCCCTCTGCGCGGATGGAGAAATTTGTTGGGCGGCCATTTTTACACACGAATGTCAATTATTGCAAAGCGGCAAATTTAAAATGGTATTTCTACCGTGCAAATCTACAGCATTTGTAATAATTTTGTCGTACATCGACTGTTTATCTGGTTTAACTGATTATTAGAAAGAAAAACAATAGGTATATATGTATGCCTGGGCTGAATATAAACCTACAATAAACGTCTTTTTTGGTACGAGCCAATAACAATTATTGTAACTTGGTTGTTCAAATTCTCGTTGTGAATTTGTAGTCATTTAATACCAAAACCCAATTAAACCAAAAATCGATTTATAAAACCCAAAAATACCTACTGGGCTGCGTTTTATACTAAACTTGTTTTTTTTCAAACTTTGCTTACACCGTACCTTAAACTAAATTAATGTCTAAAAGTACCTACCTAACTGGAATTATTTTAGTACACACATACTATTGTTGTGTATTTTGAGAAACCATCATGTTGTTTTGGTGAATATGAACGCTGTGGTGCTAAAATATCCAACAATAGTAGTTCAGGATTAGGCTTTGGTGGAGTTAAGATTTTAAATCATAATAATCTTATTTTGTGGTAGGTAATTAAAAAAATTTCAACTTTTTATACTGGTAATTTTAAATTAAAATACAACCTAAAAATTTGCTTTATTTAATTTATTTATTTGCTTTAAGATCATACATAATATATTGTTATGATATATGCTTCGTCAGTACCTACAAATCTGATGGGTAAAATGGTATAACATAAAATTTAACATACAAAGAATTAACAAATAGATAAACACTATACAAAGTCAAGTACAAGCACAAATAGATATAACAGGCAGTTCACATCAAGAAAATTATATTACGAGGCAACATTTATAAAATCCAATAAGCTCTAAAACACCCTGTCTTGTAGTAATTCCTTCAGCCTCTTCTTAAAGGCTTTCATGATATCTACTGATCTGATTTTGTCTGGCAGTTTATTAAAGATCTGAACGCATGCAAATTGTGGAGATCCTTCATAGTGGGCAGTCTGATTAGCAGAGCGGAAGCATTTCTTGTTGGGTAGCTGTGGTTGTGTTGATGCGTCTTGAAACTGCTGCTGTTGTTGAAAACATACATGGCACATTTCAGTATAGTATCTTGAACTGTTTAAATATTGGTCTACATAATTCTATGGGCTTGAGTCCAAACAGCCATCTTATTATTCGTTTCTGTGTAATGACAACGCTGTCGATGTTCGTTGCTTGACCCCAGAGTATTATATTATAAGCAAGGTAGTGATAGCCAAGCGAATAGTAAGCACTCAGTAACGTATGTTGGGAGATTGTCTGTTTAAGTTTCACGTACGTCCCCAGAAACTTTACCATAGCGGAGGTGTTGTTGATGTCTATCCTCGGTTTGTTTTTGTAAAAGTATACCATCACCGTCTTTTCTTTGTTTAGTAACAGTTTATTGGAATTGCACCACCCACTCATACTAGTAGAGATAGATGGTATGTTCTGCATCAGAGCTCCCAAGCAAAGTGTGCAAACCCAAGCCCGATACCAAGCAAAGTGTGCAAACCCAACCGGTACCGAGCGAACCAGAGCAAACCCAACTCTCGATACCGAACGCACCCAATCAAACCCAACCCGATACCGAACACACCCACTCAAACCCAACTGTCATATGTCATCTGTCAACTGTCATATGTCATCTGTCACACTCTTGGGCGCTAATTACTTTGGTCTTAACTACTTGGGCACTATCTATTTGGGGGCACTATCTAGTCTTCTTCGTCTTTCTGCCGTTTTTGTTCACGATGACGTCACAAACGTTTTCATTAATCTACCTAATTAAATTATTATTATTTATTTCGTAAGTCGCATATGCACTGAAAAAAGCTTTCTGTCCAAGGCGCGGATCGAACCCGCACACACCATGTGTATAATTTCGTATTATATACGTTTCCCAGCTATAGAACCAAGTACGCCACGGCACCTAGTTGTATAAATAAACATGGAAAATGATATCTTCAGTGAGTTTGGACGTGACGTAGTAGGTATGTTTTAGGTGTTTTTTGCGATATACAAATTAAAAAATACGTCACGTGTTCGGGGGCGTTGTCAGAAGGTGTTTAAAAAAAGAATGGTGTTGATCGGCCCTTTGGTTCCGGAGAAAATAATAGTGGTCCGGTTAAGCAGTCTTAGACGCCAAAAAATTAATAAATTTAAATTAAAAATTAACAAAAAATTCCCGATCATGATTGTAGGCTCGTACGAAAGGTCTCAGTGGCGTAGAAATTAAATATTTCAGTTACATGTATTAACATATAAAGTTCTGCTGAGTCTATCCGAGGTTGTCTCTTATTGAGTGTAGGGTGAAAAAGTAGGCTAGAGCCTGTAGAATACCTCTGTGATGCCAAAGTTGATTGTAGACCCGTACGAAAGCTCTCAGTGGCGTAGAAAGTAAATATTTCAGTTACATGTATTAACATATAAAGTTCTGCTGAGTCAATCTGAGGTTGTCTCTCATTGAGTGTAAGGTGAAAAAGTGGGCAAGAGTCTGTAGAATGCCCACGTAATGCCAAAGTTGATTGTAGACCCGTACGAAAGCTCTCAGTGGCGTAGAAAGTAAATATTTCAGTTACATGTATTAACATATAAAGTTCTGCTGAGTCTATCCGAGGTTGTCACTCAATGAGTGTAGGTGAGAAGCATGGGCTGGAGTCTAGGGAATGATTCTGTGATGCCAAAGTTGATTGTAGACCCGTACGAAAGCTCTCAGTGGCGTAGAAATGAAATATTACTGTAACATGTATTAAAGAATTAAGTGTTGCTGGGTCTATCCAAGGTTGTCTCTCATTGAGTGTAGGGTGAAAAAGTAGGCTAGAGCCTGTAGAATACCTCTGTGATGCCAAAGTTGATTGTAGACCCGTACGAAAGCTCTCAGTGGCGTAGAAAGTAAATATTTCAGTTACATGTATTAACATATAAAGTTCTGCTGAGTCTATCCGAGGTTGTCACTCAATGAGTGTAGGTGAGAAGCATGGGCTGGAGTCTAGGGAATGATTCTGTGATGTCAAAGTTGATTGTAGACCCGTACGGAAGCTCTCAGTGGCGTAGAAAATAAATATTACTGTAACATGTATTGAAAAATGAAGTGCTGCTGAGTCTATCCGAGGTTGTCACTCAATGAGTGTAGGGTGAAAAAGTGAGCTAGAGCCTGGGGAATGCCCACGTAATGGCAAAGTTGATTGTAGACCCGTACGAAAGCTCTCAGTGGCGTAGAAATGAAATATTACTGTAACATGTATTAAAGAATTAAGTGTTGCTGGGTCTATCCAAGGTTGTCTCTCATTGAGTGTAGGGTAAAAAAGTAGGCTAGAGCCTGCAGAATGCCTCTGTGATGAGACGTGACGTAGTAGGTATGTTGTATGTATTTTAGGTGGTTACTATAATAATAATAATAATAAAATAGTTTCTTTATATTTAACATACATCGCGTGTGCCAACCGGTGCACTTGCAGCCGACGATATCGAGAACGACTCGTCGTCGGTTCCAGGTAGCCCTACACACACAACGGTGTTGCTGCCGTGAGCCTTGTCACGTATACCACGATATTACATGCTAAAAAAAATTGCATCATCAGCGGAAAAATTTCCAGGTAAAGCGCGCTAAAAGTGATCGACACGAGGCACCTGTGCTGTGCAGGTGCACCTGTGCACTGTGCTGTTGCTGGGCAGAGGCAACTTTTTTGTGTAGACGCGCTTGGGGACGCTTTCAAGTGTGAGAACGCTGGTCTATTCACCAGTCGTTAGCAAGGTTTCGTGCAGAGCAGTTGATTCTGGAAAAAATATACGTTGGTTTTGTTTTTTCTTGTGTTATAAAGTGTGTAATATTATTTGGTAAGTACATTTATATGTATTATATCAAGAAGCAAATAAAAAGTACTTCAATTCTCTAGTAAAAATCTGTTGTGTCGTAGCTTAGCAAATAATTATTATTTATGTGTATAGCAGTGTTAAAAATATTACAGATATGTCTGTCTGTTATCATAGATCTATGTATTATTAAAAACGCTTATACTTAGTTATACCGTTTTGCCTTCTACTTGTAGAAAAAATTAAAAAGGATTGAAATATTCCCATAATAAGAATAATAATTTGTTCATGTGTCTGTCACACAAACCGATAGTTCTATAAGGCTGAAAAATATAAGTGCGTAATATCATGAAATAGCTAAAAAAGTATCAATCGCTGCTAACCTCAACCCTCATCCGCAACTATATTGTTTTTTACAGAAAATGTTTGTCTGTCAGCACTGCAACCAGTCGTTCTCCAAGAAAAGCAACCTCACACGACATGGAGATTGCCGTCTGATAGCGCAAACGTGTGAAGCTTGTGGGGAAACTTGTAAATCAACAGGGGCTCTACAACAGCATCAGCAAAGGAAGCACAGAGCTCCAAAAAGACAAATACCTTCCCTACAAGCCGATCAAGTAAAAAAGGCAAGACTTGTCTCGTCTGATGGTAAGTCTCTATGGTTCACTGTATATTTTACTGTTTTAAATAGTAATTCGTTTTTTAGTTTTTTATTTATACTAACTATTTTTTTTTCTAGTGCAAGAACCATCGACGTCAGCTACGCAGCACTGTTCCCTATGTCAGATAGATGTCACTGCCAACAGCTGGCTGGGACATCTAAGAACCCAACGTCACCGAGAACAATGCTGCGTGGTGCAGGAGGAAGGTGTAGAGCTCGTGAAAACGTCCTTTAGAAGCCGAATTGCTACCTACCGACTTTCTTCAAACCAAGACCCCACCGACATCAAGAGATACCTCGAAAATCTAAGGGGTAAATTTGTCAAGTTGGTGGGGGACATTTTACAACAGTACGAACTCCTAAAAGTCGGTTTGGAGCTTTTTGACCGCTTCCTTCTGCAGACCAAAGAAACAGATGAAGTCAAGTCGTTTAACAGCAAATATGTGATGGTTAGCGAGGCAACCGATTTGGAGGAGTTGTTCAACCAGTTTGCTGTGATCCTTGACAAGAAGTATTCTGAATTCAAGGAAAAAGACAGCGGTAAGTATTTTTTCACAACAAAAATAACATACTTTCTAACACTGTAAAAACTTAATACTAAATTGCTGTTTCTATTGTTGCAGGGTGGGTGCTCCAACAACTCCTCCACTTGGAATTAGGGATTAACAAGATCAAGCCTCTAAAGCCATCCTCCTACATTCCACTGGCTAAGGAGATTGAAGCAAAGAAAGCTGTTCTGAACATCCAGAACGCAGATGAAAAATGTTTCATGTGGTCAGTCTTAGCCGCCTTACATCCTTTGGATCGAGCTCAAAATGCAAATAGAGTCGCGAACTATTTGCCTTTTGAAAACGAGCTGGACTTTACAGGTATGGAATTTCCGATTAAACTTATCGATATATTAAAGTTTGAGCGGCTCAATAATATTTCTATTAATGTCTATGGACTTGAAAGGGTTTTTGATAATGGTAAAAATATTATTGGAGTCGTGGGGCCCTTATACTTTACAAATTCTCGTAATAGGGAGCGACATGTAAATTTGTTAGTAATCAGTGATGATTATGGTAATAGTCATTACTGCTTAATAAGAAGTTTATCTCGTCTGATCTCAAGACAGTTATCCTCACATTGCGGTACAAAGTATTTATGTGATGGTTGTTTATCTTATTTTTATTCAGAGCAAAAATTAAAAGAACATCAAGAACATGATTGCGGGCACGTTTTAGCTAAAGTTCCAACAACAGATTTAAAAAAAAAAAAATATGGCGAAGAGATTCCCGTGAATATTTTGAAATTTACAAACTTTGAAAAGAAATTAAAGGTGCCTTTCGTTGTTTATGCCGATTTCGAGACTATCCTTGAACCTATCGATACAGAGGAAAATGTGCAGGATCCCGATATGTCATACACCGTGAAAACGCATAAGCATGTCCCGTACTCTTTCGGTTACTACATCAAATGTGACTTTGATGATGCTCATTCGATTTACCAAAGTTATAGGGGTCCGGATGCCCACAAAGAATTCGTAAAACGTTTAGAGACTGATTGTAAATCAATCTATAATCGCTTTATGAAGGAAGTAGTACCCATGATTTCTATTTCTGCGGCACAAGAGATTGAGCATCAAAATGCTGCGTTGTGCCACATCTGCGAAAAGCCATTTGATGTAGCATTAAACGATCGCGTACACGACCATAACCACGCAAATGGCGCATATCGGGCGCCTGCGCACTCTGTATGCAACCTAAATTACAAAATCTCTCAATTTATACCTATCTTTTTCCATAATATGTCCAATTTTGATTCCCACCTGTTTATCAAGGAATTGGCTGCCAACGAAGAAAAGCTGGATGTTATCCCCCAAAACAAGGAAAAGTATATATCATTTACTAAGCATGTTTTGGTGCATAACATCGAGAACAAAGATGGCAAACAACGACGGGTATTTTTGAAATTACGCTTCCTCGACAGTTTTCGTTTCATGGCCAGCGGTCTAGATAAACTTAGTCAAAATTTAAAACCAGAGCAATGTCGGGAAGTTAGAAAATATTTCGCGGAGGAAAATAAGTTTCAGCGTTTCAGCTTATTCGGCAGAAAGGTGTTTTCCCATATAATTATGTAGACAGTTTCGAAAAATTAAACGATACAGAGCTTCCATCGCATAAAGACTTTTACAACCAACTAAAGAAAGAAAACGTTAGCAAAGAGGACAAGCGTGCTTGGACTGTGTGGAATTTATTTGAGTGTAAAAGTTTAGGCGACTATTCAGATATTTATTTAAAATCCGACGTTTTATTATTAACAGATGTGTTTGAAAGTTTTTGAGACGTGTGCCTAGATACTTACCACGTCGATCCTGCGCAGTATTTTAGCGCACCAGGACTTTCGCTAGATTCCGCCCTTAAGACCACGAACGTAACGCTTGAGTTACTGACAGATCTAGACATGGTACACTTCTTTAAACACGGTATTCGCGGCGGGGTCAGTCAGTGTAGCGTTAGAAAAGCTTTTGCCAACAATAAATTTCTACCTCATTATGACGCTTCCAAACCTACTTTCTACATCATGTATTTGGATGCTACCAACCTGTATGGTGCCATGTCACAATATTTACCAACGGGGAATGTCAAGTGGTTAGATGAGACCGAAATTCAAAACTTAGATTACATGAATGTCGCGAATGATTCTAAAACTGGCTACGTATTAGAGGTAGATTTAGAATATCCGGAACAGTTGCATTATTTACACAACGAACTACCCTTTTGCCCACAATCCATTGCTTCTCCAGAATCCAAATTTAAAGATATCAAAAAATTAATTCCGAATTTCCAGTCTAAAAGTAAATATATAATTCATTGCCAAAATTTGCGTCAGGCTTTAGAGCATGGGCTTAAGCTCATAAAAATTCATCGCGTATTAAGTTTCGACCAATCACCATGGCTTAAGAAATATATCGATCTAAACACAGCAATGCGCAATAAAGCGAAAAATAAGTTTGAGAAGGATTTCTTTAAACTTATGAACAATGCTGTGTTTGGTGAAACAATGGAAAATGTAGAGAAAAGGGTAGATGTTAAGCTGGTTTCTCATTGGGAAAATATTGGTAGAAGGTTGGGGGCCGAAGCGTTAATTTCAAAACCTCATTTTAAAGACCGTACTATTTTCAGCGAGAACCTGGTAGCTCTCCAGATGAAAAAACAGAAAGTCGTATATAATAAACCTATTTACGTAGGTTTTAGTATCTTGGAAATATCCAAGACAATTATATATGACTTTCTGTACGGGTATATCAAGCCAAAATATGGCAACAACGCGGTATTACTCTACACTGACACCGATTCCCTTGTGTTGAAAATTACAACTGAAAATTTCTACCATGACATGCGACAAAATTTAGATAGGTTCGATACGTCCAATTACTCCCAGATAACCCACATGATGTTCCTGTAAACCAGTCAATTTTGGGTAAAATTAAAGACGAGTATGCAGGAAAAATCATTTGGGATTTCTACGGCACCGGGGCGAAAGCATATTGTGTAAATATTGAGGGAGAGTTGACGAAAAAAGCTAAGGGGGTTCCTGACTACGTCACGCAGAAAGAACTAACTCTGGATGATTATAGGGAGGCGGTTGACGTAGAAGGAACTCTCATTCATCGACAGATGAATACTTTCCGTTCGCATTTACATGATATGTATGTCGAACTGAAAAATAAAGTAGCGCTATCACACGCGGACGATAAGCGTTATCTTATTCCCGGTGACTCGGAGAACACGCTTGCTTGGGGTCATAGAGATTATGAAAAGTATAAGGAATCATTGGAAATTCCATAAGCTAAGACTGATCACAGACAGCTATCTTTCCATCAATCCCTTTCGGTGGCTAAATGTGTGACTTTAGAGGCTGTGATATTAGGCTAGTAATATATTTTATTTATTTAATGATTGTATTTATTTTAACCCAATCTACTCTATTTACTATATGTTTTACACTTTATTTAATTATTGTATTTATTTTACCCCAATTTACTCCATTTACTGTATGTTTATATGTACTTTATATGTTTTACACTTTATTTAATTATTGTATTTATTTTACCCCAATTTACTCTATTTACTATATGTTTTACACTTTATTTAATTATTGTATTTATTTTACCCCAATTTACTCCATTTACTGTATGTTCATATTTACTTTATATGTTTTACACTTTATTAATTTTTTTTTGTGTTTAAATTGTTGTCTTATTTCCTTAGTTAGAACCATACCTCGCAATTGAAAGCGTTCCCAAGCACGTCTACACAAAAAAAAGTGGGCGGTGCGCCGCCACTGCACAGCAACACCACTAGTACACAAAAAAAAGTGAGCGATGCGTCACCACTAGTACACAAAAAAAGTGAGCGATGCGTCACCACTGCACAGCAACTCCACTAGCACAGGTTGAGCTTGCCTCGTGTCGCTCACTTTTAGCGCGCTTTGTCTGGTAAAACTGTCTAAATTTCTCAAGGGGTTCTAGTAATATAGGGTAAAATTAAACATGTAATGCAATTTAACTTCTTTATTTAGGCAAAAAATCATAAATATATGCATACAAGATTTTTGAATTCTCAGCACTACAAGCACAATATTCTAAACCATGATAAGAGCAAGTGGTTTTACTTAGAGATAATTTCGGTACATTAGCGCTATCCCTAGCAAATTCTAAATTAACAATATCGGGTATATTCTTAAAATATTTCATCGTGGAAAAAGTTTCAAGTAAAAAGGCCTTCTTTACATGTCCCTTCACATAGATGATATCAACATCTTGTAGATCGTTGTAGATAATGCGGTAAAGTTCATTGTAGTCGGTTTCGCCGCAATTGTAGTTTAAGCCATGTCGGTTCCCATATAGAAACATTGCTTGCTTCTGACAATCATAGGACAGCTCATAAAAGGGCTTAACTGGTTTAAAAAAATAGTTCTTTATTTGCTTTCCATCGTAAATAGAAAATTC
Source organism: Philopedon plagiatum (assembly GCA_963971165.1). Classification (NCBI taxonomy): domain Eukaryota; kingdom Metazoa; phylum Arthropoda; class Insecta; order Coleoptera; family Curculionidae; genus Philopedon; species Philopedon plagiatum. The sequence continues at coordinate 52,703,537 of OZ020192.1, read as the reverse complement.
TTTAGCTTGGAATTCTGGAACGCGGAATCCTTGAACGTCAACTACAACAAACTTCATCGTGCTGAGAGGGTTGGAGAGTAACTGACTACAACATCTCACGTACTTGACCTGTTAAAGCCTGATACTCAAGCACTCGATCATGAATAAGGGACGTCAGCTAGTGTTGTGGAGTTGTTTAGGGTGGTGTTAGGTTGCTGACAGGGGTGTGATAGGGTTGTGTTAGGGTTTGATTGGGTAGTGTTAGGGTAGTGTTAGGGTGGCGTTAGGTTTAATAAATAGTGAAACACTTCGTTTGCACGCGGAGTCCTTGAACGTCAACCACAACAAACCTCATCATGACAGGGTTGGAGAGTAACTGACTACAACACATCACGTACTTGACCTGTTAAAGCCTGATACTCGAGCACTCGATCGTGAATAATTATACAGAAAGCGCGTGACTCATTTGAGAAGTTTTCGGAACTTTGAAACTCTAACTTCACGTCGATGGTGTTCCTCTTGAGGGCTTCACTTTGTTTGGAACAGTCAATAACAAAGAGGGCTCTACTAGCGAAAGCGACAAAATCCAAAAGCGGTTCACACCGTTGTTTGCCCAAATAGGTTGTTTGAAAGTCCGTATACATCTGATAGGCTTCTGTAAACTGTCTATTGGCAAAGTTTAGGTTTAACGATTCATAGGGGTAAACTTCAGAATTTAAATGCAACTTGACGTCGGTGATGTCCAAATTATCAAAGTAGGTACAATCAGCTTCAAAGTTATCTTTTCGCTTCTTCATAAAAAATACAATAACATATCGGGCTCTCTCAGACATAGTCTTAACGGTCCAAATATCACGCTTTGTCGTTCTCAAAGCAGGCAGTTCATGTATTTCCCAGTTTCTAAACGGGATATATATCGGTTTGTTCTTTGCAATTTCATCCAAAAGTCTCAATTTCACTGCATCACTCGGGTAAATATGTCTAACTTTCAACTCAACCGTTTTTAACATTATTGTTGCCTTCTTAGTACCAGAAGACTTGTAGCAGTTGTCATCATGACGAGCACGAACTAGTTTAATTTTCTGTTTACCCATTAATACATTGTGGTAATCGGCAAACACGCCAAACAATATTGAAAGTGGTATGCGAAAATTAAAGTCTTTAGAAGTTTCGTCCAAGGTCTTAGCAATTCCACTAGGCCAATTCCATCCAGCTATGTCCAGAGCTCGGCTTTCTTGCTCATTTAAACATAGCATATTTTTAACTGTGCTAACAATGCCAGGATCTCGAATCTTTTCAATCTCCTTGCCATTAACTTCATAGGAAATGGTGTCAAAGAGAAAGGCGCCAGCATTATTGGTTAGGTCGCAAGTACCGGTCTTACCAGCAGCGTCTGCTTCTACCTTAAACGCACCCTCGATGTAGAGTTGAGCTTCACTCATATCCAAAAAGACATCTTGCTGATTGATAACAATCTCGATTTCGTCATTGTTATTAAACGAGTTGGTAGAGGGGTGATAAGTGTGCCATTCTTCGCGAACAACCGACTCATCGTTCCTGATTTGATTGAAATTTGAAGTTTTTCTGACATGGTAGCGGTAGTGATTGCGTCTAGACTGCAAATATACTATATTTGAAAACGTGAGTGATCCCTTCGACTTCTGATCACTGAATGAACTGCTAGCTGAAGTATTAGTGCTTAAATACCTTTTAAATACTAGAACCATTTCGTCTAAGTTCTAATCGAATGACTACTTCTTCGCCTCGAAAATTAATAGGTCTAGAATCCTGGTCCACTAGCGTGAGAGTAATATTGTAGATGCTTTTTTGGCTCACAGGTAAATAGATTAGATTCCTTGGCTCGATATTTATACTGTAGCCGGGATCGACGGTTGGTGCAAATTCGTAAAGAGTATGTGAGGGATTATTTGTGTAATACGAACCGGAAATGATGTTACACTCGACTCTAATAGTAACAACTTGTATAATATCCACAGGTTGGTCTGATTCGTGGAATTTACCAGACTTTAACAGTTGAGGCGAAAATCCCAACAACTTTGCAATGCTGTCTTTTGGCTTAAAGTTTATGTCGTAGGCACTGGTTAACTCGCACTTTAACGTATTGTTATTGGGTTTAAGCGATAAGATGCTATTCCTTTTGTCTGTGGAAGCACTAGGATCTAGGAGATTACGTTGTAGAAACTGTTCGATATCTCCCAACTCATAGGATCCTGTTGGTATTTCCAATACTCTCTCCTCCTGATTATTGACAATGTAATAAAACTTGTTTCGCCCCTCTTCTATATTAGGGATTGTGTTCCAAGTGTCTAGCGAAATTAATGCTAAAGAGTAATCGAATCTCGAATCGAGCTCTACGGGAGGTACAAAGTATGCTTCAAGACGGTGAGAGCGACCTTTTAACGTGAATGTCTGTGACATGACTGATGTTGATAAGCATCAACACCTACATTTATAAAGTTTCATTGTAGAGAAATGCTAGAGCAAGATGTCCACAATTTGTCATTCCATAATCCTGATACTGTTCGAAATTAAAATATATCTTCACATTTTTCATGTACTTGACAAATTCCTTGGCCGGTTTCAAGTTGCCAAAACTATCGAAATAAACAACTAAATTACCGTGTTTCTTGTAAGCTACCCAATGTGTCCCGAATCCTGTGTTCCGATCCAAATTAATAAATAACACCACACTCTGTTTTGAGGGGTGCGTTCGGTAAAGTGTCTCGCATAAATACTCCTCTAAAATGCGGTATTTTTAATCGAGTGACATACGAATTAATATCGTGATCGGATAACGGCTTGTCAGGTAGCTTTATTGGTAGTTTTTTGACATTTTACGTAAAAACAAACCATAGCCAGTTTTGTTTCTTTAAATACAGGCCGCTGCCCTTTTTTCCCAATGCAATCGCTTCCATTGTTCCGTTGTGTCGTTTTGATTCTTTTAACTTATCCTTGGCACTTTTAGCGTCATTAACGGCCTTCGCTATCCCCGCGGCGCCCCCGCTTAGTGCTCCCAGGGCACTAAGTCCTGCAAATATGGGAATAAGTGGTAGGAACCCACCCTGTTTCGGTAATGGTATTATTCGTGGTACGTTGATCCTCTTACGCCCTCCCACCTTCTTAACCGTTACTCGTGCGGCTTTAAGTATTTTACTGAGAGTTTTTTTCTTACTAACATCACCAGCACCTGTATGTTTAAATTGTTTCTTAAGCAGAGTGACCACTGATGATAGGGGTTTCATCTTCTTCTTGCCAGCACCCAACTTGCGTTTTAGCGTTAGTTACTAACCACGCTGAAGCTTTTTCTCCAAAACTGGAATCGCTTGCCTTGACTCGTTCCAAAACTCGGTCCTCCGACACTCGATCGGCTTGATGTCTTTGTTCCAACTCTTTGGACTTTGCGTATTCGATATCGTGATCGCGACAAGCACTATCCAATTTGTTCTTCGGTTGATCGCCTCGAGCCAGCCGCTATTGAAGTTTGGTTCCCGGACCACAATAGGAATAACCAGGCAAATGAAGCTCGAATGGGAGCTTGTTGATAACTGTATTTAATACACCTGCACCCTGCAGAGTCTTCATTAGTAATGAAGTCCTGGCAGGGTGCAGACTACTATTTATAGAGATGCGTCAAGAGAAGCAGAAACTCAAAATCCAAGTTTATAATTGCGATATGAAGAAAGACAAATCCCAAAGTAGCAAACATGGTCAACTTTTACCTTCTACAATTCGGTCACTAATATGTGATCCTAGTAATTGTGGCAAAACCAATGTAATGATTAGTCTTTTGATTGATGAAAATGGTTTAAAATTCGAGAATGTGTACGTGTATTCAAAATCTCTGCAGCAAGACAAGTACGACTTTCTTCAACGGGCCTTAAAACATTCCCGTTTAGGCTATTTCGGTTACAGTGATAACGATGAAGTTCTAGATCCTTCCAGTGCCCGACCTAACTCTGTATTCATATTTGATGACGTAGCATGTGAGAAGCAGGATAAAATACGTAATTATTTTTGTATGGGTCGTCATCATGCAATTGATTCATTCTATTTATCGAAAACTTACTCGAAAATACCTAAACAGCTGATTCGGGATAATGCTAATGTATTAATTTTATTTAAGCAGGACGACTTAAACTTGAAGCATATCTACAACGATCACGTTAATACAGACATGGCATTCGATGCATTTAAGCACATTTGTTCCGAATGTTGGAAAGATAGGTATGGGTTCCTAGTAATGGTAAAAGACAATGATATTGCTAAAGGCCGATATCGTAACAAGTTTGATACTTATATCATACCCTAAGCCCTCAAGGTTCAGTGTGACACTTGTCGTTCTAGAAGCCGGATGTACCAAGTCTCTAGAAACAGGTCTGCGGTTGAACGGTTGAGCGGTTGAGTGGTTGAGCGGTTGAGCGGTTGAGCGGTTGAGCGGTTGAGTGGTTGAGCGGTTGAGCGGTTGAGCGGTTGAGTGATTGAGTGGTTGAGCGGTTGAGCGGTTGGGTGGTTGAGCGGTTGAGTGGTTCAGCGGTTGAGCGGTTGAGTGGTTATGTCTACTCCTTTTAACCAGCTTGATAAGAACGTTAAGCGTCGAATTATCCAAGCTTCGCGAACAATCCGAAAAAAGTTCTTGGCATTAAAGTTAGAGCGGGGTGAAGACGATGAAGCTCTTAATAAATTCTTAACACCTATTACGGACCCTCTGAATAAGCTCGTGGATGCTTCCCTCGGTAAAAAGGCTAAGAAACGTAAGATGCAAATAGAAAAGAGTGAATATGTAACTCCGTTGATAAAATTTGAGCAGCCTACAGCGATCTCTTCCTCTCAAGCCCCGGAAGTAAAGATACCGACGTCCTCGTCCTCCGCAGCTACTGAGTCCAGATATGAAGATAATTCCGATGATGTGTTTGAAGAAGCACAACAAGACCTAGCAGAGAAATCGGTTCAAGATCTAAAAGCCGAGTTTGAGGCTTCTCTTCGACAACCGGAGGTGTATAGCAGCTTTGTCGAACAATATCCTAAAATTGCACAAGGGTATTTGAAAACATTTTGGTTTAACTCGACCGAAATAGATTCTAACGGCATGAAATATTATATAACGACTGATTCTTGGCATTTGGGTACACAGCCCGTCAAGTTTTTGAAGAACGGTGATATTCAAGTAGGTCCCATTAAGTACAAAGGAACTGTGGGTTTATACGATTTATTGTTTTTAAAGGACCCGAAATATAATACCATGGCTGATGATAAAGACTATGGTGATATTTTAAAACGAACAGACTTATACCTCAATGAGACTGGTCAAATTAAAGGTAATAAGTCGCGTAAATATACTACAATTGTGAGGCCACTACTCGTAGCCATTTATTCAAAGAGTGTTCCTACTACTTCAAAGACGAGATCTCAATCAGTAAAATCATCGAAATCAGGATCTGCCTTAATGGAATACAACGAAAAACCCAAAGAATTTGTGTACTATGATGACGTCAACGAGTTAGTTGAACGTTTAAAAAAATTGGAAGCTTCCAATGAGGTTGGTAACAATAATAACATGAACGAGATTTGGAGCATTTTGCAGGAATTGGAGCAACTTGGAGGAATCGAATTCTATAAATAAGTTTGTTTACAGCTACTATGTCTTAATACCGCAGTAATCATGAATAAGTTTGGACGTTCCTTACCCCGCTCGTCTAATCAGAAAAGATTGCGAGTGTCGCAAACACCCAACTTGATTACTCTTACAAAAGATGGTGATTACAATATTCAAGATCATCGTCTTTGTAACGTGAAATCACCGACAGATGCCACTGATGCTGTAAATAAAAAGTTTGTTGAGAGTATAATTAGACGAACTGATCAATCGATAAGTGTTCTTCAGCGACATTTTAACGATTCTCTCTCCGTTATTGAGAGTGCAGGTAAGAAGTATACTGATTCGATGGTTGAACAACTACATAAATTACTACAGGATTTAAATGAGCGTAATACAACTCTGCAAGCTGCTAATGATAAGCTGGATAAACTTGAAATTAGTTTAAATGAATATGTCGACAGTACAACTCAAAGTTCTTTACAACCATTTACTGACGATCTGGACCGAATTTGTGGTGAGCTTGCTACGTTAAAGTCAAAATTAGTAACGACATTATATAATTAGATTTTGAAGGTTCCAAGCGTCATTACCCAGTGCGAACTATGGCGAAGAACATTACAAAAGCGAGAGAACAAGTTGTTAAGGAACTACACAAACCCGCTAGAATTAAATTTAAACGCCGCCGATTTATCCAGTATGGCTTAGATGATACGTTTGCTTCCGATCTTGCTCAACTCGATCAGTACGCTCGTCAAAACAAGGGATTTAAATACATCTTGGTTGTAATTGATTGTTTTTCGAAATTTCTCTGGACGAGGCCTTTAAAGTCGAAAAATGCTCAGGATGTGACTAATGCAATGGATCATATACTTAAACAGTCTCGGAGGATTCCGAAAAAGCTGGTTACGGATAATGGTAAAGAGTATTACAACGCTAGCTTTCAAAGCCTTATGAAGAAGCATGGGATACATCATTACAGTACCTTTAGTATTTTAAAGGCTTCTATTGCCGAACGAGTAATTCGGACGCTCAAAGAACACCTGTTTAAGTTGTTTACCTTGAATGGTAATCATAAATGGATCGACTTGTTGGAACAAGTTACAAATAATTACAACAACACCAAACATCACACAATCCGCATGAAACCGAAGGATGTTAACAAAAGTAATGAGAAGAAAATATTGGACTAGTTAGATAGTTCCCACAACACCTGAACGACAACCAGTCTCCCTCAGCCATCCGGATTGGATCGAGTTTTTGGAGATCATTGACAAGATGTTTGAAGATATAGATGGAAGTGTGACAACAACGCTGATGTCGTCATCGGAAAATTTTACCGTATCCAGTGCTATTCTTTTAAACGAGCGAATATTCCGACTTGGAAGCAATGATGTAACTTTAACGTTTTCTTGTAATGATTCTATTGTTAGCATTAAGAGTTTAATTAACTTTAGAATAGAATTAGTGGAACGTTTACAATTTAGAACCTATTACGATGATACTTTACAGTATGCTCAATGTTTTGCTGATATTAAGGACAACTTTGTTCCGATTATTACGAATCTCTGTAATTTAAACCTGTTTGAACAAAGTTATTACATGTTGGAATTATTGCATTATTGTCCGCAAAAATTGCTCGAAGACTTTGAAAAACTGTACATGCATACCGATGACTCACAATAAAAAAATATTTTCAAGCTCTAGGTTAATTTTTCCCCCTTCTCTCTCTCCTTTCCCCCCACCACCGGTCCCTCTGCTGTTACTAATAAATGCAGCTCGATGCTAGCAGAGATTTCATAGTTGCTTCCACATTCGTTGCATACAGTTATAACCTGCTGAGATCTCTCGTGACTTTTACGTGTGTTGAAACCTGTTTAGCAGCAGCATTCTACAATGAGTATTTCCAAGCAAACATTAGCGGAACTTAACGTTCGTATTAACAGTGATGTTGGAAACTTTCCTGAATGCAGAAAACTTTCCACTCTACCTTTTGGAAGAGCTCTTGTGGCGACATTGGTTGACTTGACCCAGGAAGATGTGATCTTTCAAACATACTTACCTCAACGGATAGCAGAAACTATGTCGCAGGATCTGGTTGACAACATGAATCGATCAAGTGCCCAGTATACTCTAGTCTCTTGGGGCCAAAGCTTGACTGCTGCTGGTTATAGCCCTCGCACCCTAATCCAGTTTGAATGCTTGGAATAGTTTACTTGTATTCACAGCTGTAACCTGTTTAATAGTATTAACTAATTTTGTATATAAAGTTGTTAAATATCGATATAAATTGTGGTTAAATAAATAATTTTCTATAATTACTAGTTTTATTACATATTCATACCTCGAACAACGTTCCCAAGCGCGTCTACGCAAAAAAAGTGAGCGGTGCGTTACCACTAGTACACAAAAAAGTGAGTGATGCGTCACCACTGCACAGCAACACCACTAGTACACAAAAAAAGTGAGCGGTGCGTTACCACTAGTACACAAAAAAGTGAGTGATGCGTCACCATTGCACAGCAACACCACTAGTACACAAAAAAAGTGAGCGATGCGTCACCACTGCACAGCAACACCACTAGCACACACAAAAAGTGAGCGATTTAATTCTTATATCGCAAAAACGTGCCATGCGCACATGTATGTAGTAGCATAATACTATTATTTTCTCTGGAACCAAAGGGCCGATCAACGTCATTCTTTTTTTAAACGCCTTCTGACAACGCCTCGAACACGTGACGTATTTTTTAATTTTTATATCGCAACAACGTGCCATGCGCACTACGCTTTATATGTATGTAGTAGCATAATACTATTATTTTCTCCGGAACCAAAGGGCCGATCAACGCCATTCTTTTTTTCAACGCCTTCTGACAACGCCCCCGAACACGTGACGTATTTTTTAATTTGTATATCGCAAAAAACACCTAAAACATACCTACTACGTACTACGTCACGTCCAAACTCACTGAAGATATCATTTTCCATGTTTATTTATTCAACTAGGTGCCGTGGCGTACTTGGTTCTATAGCTGGGAAACGTATATAATACGAAATTATACACATGGTGTGTGCGGGTTCGATCCGCGCCTTGGACAGAAAACTTTTTTCAGTGCATATGCGACTTACGAAATAAATAATAATAATTTAATTAGGTAGATTAATGAAAACGTTTGTGACGTCATCGTGAACAAAAACGGCAGAAAGACGAAGAAGACTAGATAGTGCCCCCAAATAGATAGTGCCCAAGTAGTTAAGACCAAAGTAATTAGCGCCCAAGAGTGTGACAGATGACATATGACAGTTGACAGATGACATATGACAGTTGGGTTTGAGTGGGTGTGTTCGGTATCGGGTTGGGTTTGATTGGGTGCGTTCGGTATCGAGAGTTGGGTTTGCTCTGGTTCGCTCGGTACCGGTTGGGTTTGCACACTTTGCTTGGTATCGGGCTTGGGTTTGCACACTTTGCTTGGGAGCTCTGATGCAGAACATACCATCTCTCTCTACTCATACTATCACAAACTTTGGAGCTAGAATTCATAATTAATATTACTTATTACTGCAGGGCACAATGGGCTCGATAAGTCTGTGTGCTCCTATCACTACTATACTACTTAATTCTAAGCATGTAACATTATCAGATTTTCTTCCACTAAACCAGAATCACAGGAATTATCAGAATTAGTGATTTGTTAACATTTTCAATATAAATTACAAGAAGTCTAGAATTAGTTATTTACATATAAAGGATATTTAACTTTATTTATTCGGAAGCTTCAAACTTCAAACAAACGTCAAATTTGTAGGGGAAGTGACAGTTCTGTGTCAAAATGGCAGCCCCCGTTGCGTTCCAATAAAATTGGATGCGCACTCGTCCAAGCGCATTCTACTTACCCTCTCTTTTCTCTGGCTCTGACTCATCATGGTACGTTTGTAGCAGATAGTCACGTTGATTTTTATAAATATCTCGAATTTTCTGTTTCCTTTGTTCAGGTGTTAGCGTTTCACGACTTTGTGGCCAATTTACTTTCCACTCACCTGGACATGATATTTCATATCCTAATATGATTGAGGCTGGGGTCACACCTGTTGCGCGACATGCCCTGCTCCGCAACATTTGAAAAGCTTTTGGGATATTGTCTTCCCAGACATTTGCTCGTTTATTGTAATTTAGCAATTTAAGGACCTTCTTAAATTCCTGGACCACTCTTTCCATAGGGGTTGCCTGCTGGTAGTAAACCGCTGAGTAGACATGGCTAATTTCATTTTCTTGACGGAGTGTTTCTAGACCTCGACCTGTGAACTGCGCTTCTTGGTCTGAAACCAAGGTTTCAGGCGTACCGTACCTAGAGAAAATTTCTGTCTGTAAAAATTTTACTATTTCTGGGGCTTTAGGGTCGCTAACGGCTTTTGCCTCTACCCATGTCGAAAAGATATCTTCGCAAATAATGATGTACTTATCGCCTGTTTTCGGTGAAACTGGATCTAATGGTCCTAGTATGTCTATGGTATCCATAGTATGGATACCATTTGAAAGGGGAACTTAGGTGTTCTAGCCCTTAATGGTGCTATCTTCTGCGTCTTGCAGACAGAGCAGATGATGCATTTTTTAATATATTCGGAGATACTCTCTTTCTGGTGCCCCCAGTAGTATATGTTGGCTATTTTTCTGAACGTTTCGTCCGCTCCTGGATGTGCGGCGTCGGTTACATCGTGGTAGAAATATATAACCTGCTCGGTCATATGTTTAGGTACGACCACGATACACTTATAACGGTATGCTACGCTATGACGTCACTTCGAGGAAAAATCTTCAATTGACTGGATGTTTGCACTCCTTGTACCTAAGTACAGGTCAGTTTATTGTTGGGTAGTGTGTTGAGTTGACGTTTATTAAAATATTATTGCCATATTTCATTTGCTCAGGTGCAAGGACCTAGTCAATTTAAGATTTTCCCTCGAAGTGACGTCATACGTAGCATACCGTTGTAAGTGTATCGTGGGTACGACTATCCTTTCTCCCGATGTTCCGCGTTGCCACAGTAGATTATTTTTAACAATGAAGTTGCGTTGCAACTTTCGTTGAGCAGGTGTGTTGGGGAGTCGGTTTTCTAGTAGCTGTAGTAAGTGTATGGCCTGTCGAATGTATCGAGTGTGGTTTTGATATTTTACGATCTTTTCATACAAGTCTCCACAGTTTTTAATTAAATTGATTTCGGAGGTAAAGTTTACCTCTTCGGAGGGTAGTAATCTAGCATCATCAGGAATAGCAGAATATTTAGCGCCATGGCATCGGCAGGATTACGACTGAGGTAGTCGCAAAGCTGGTTCTGCTTTCCTGAGACGTGTTCTACTTTGAAATTATATTCTTGAAGCAGCACTGACCAACGAGTGAGCTTTGCTTTGGATTCTTAAATTGTTTCAGTCATGCCAGGGCTTTACTCTCCGTTCTAAGAATGAAGGGCTTATCTTCCAAATAGCCTCGGAACATTTTAATAGCCCATACCACAGCTAAACACGCCTGCTCGTTGATATGATACTTCTGGGTAGTTGTTGAAAATTTTGCGCTAGGGTGCGCGATAATATGTTTCTCATTATTTTTCTCCTGGTACAGAACACCAGACATGCCTAAGCTACTGGCGTCTGTTTGTAAAATGAAGGTTTCCGTAAAGTCCGGTCTATGTAACGCTTCACACGTATTTATAGCTTCTTTGGTTTTGTCGAAGGCTTCTTGTTCTTTGGTTGTCCATTTAAATTTACGGTCTTTTTTCAACAGATCCGTGATTGGAGCCGACAACTCTGCCAAATTTGGCACATACTCTCGTAACCAATTACATAATCCAATAAAGGATTGTATTGGTTTCTTGCTTTTCGGTGTAGGAAATACTTTCACCTGAATTTTATGTTTATTTAGGGGCTCCACCACATTGTTGTTTATGTAGTGCCCTAAATATTCTAGTTCTGTCGTAACAAGCTGGCATTTTTCGACTGAAACTTTTAAGTTATGGAGTTGTAGTCTCTCTAATACTTGGCGTAAGTGTTGTAGGTGTTCTTCTGCCGTAACTGAGTAGATAATAATGTCACGTAAATAGACGATCACGAACTTTTGTAGAATACCTTGTTCAGTTTTGAACTAAAAAGTAGTCATTTTTGTATATAAAATAATCTTTAATTTTAGTTATAATTTTAATTTAAGTGGCAACTTAAAAATAATCTTTTCTTTCCGATTTCTCTTTTATGCCCTGTAAGTTTTCCTACTTTGGGGTTTTTACAGATATACTTGCGTTTTTCTTTTAAACTTTAAATTAATGGATAAATGCTTATTTTTTGTATAAAATCAATATTCTAATAAAACGCGATAGGCGTGCAAAAACGTCCAGTGCTTCATTTCATATCTCAGGTGACTTTTTTTGGTCCCTGACCGCTGGAGTATGCGTGCAAGGTGCGTGAATTTAGAATGAGTTCACAAAAGTACGTTGACCAGTTAAGTTAAGTGCCCAGCGTTGTTCCCGTTGTTTCCTGTGCTGACGTCGTGGGGGGGGCCCCAATTAAACCAGCCTGTTAGCCGAAGGGTAAGTCACCTTTAAGTCTAATGATATAAATCACTGGCCGCCGCAAGATACAGTCCACTAAGTTTTACCAATCACGAGCTAACGAAACATTTTTTGATCCTTCTTCGACCAGATTTGGCTTTTATTTTTTCTTGAAATAATTATCAATTATTAAACATTTAACATTTCAGATTAAACTGGCGCTTTTTGTGATAGAGATAATAAGTAATATTCTTGTTTCTTTTATCCAGCATAAATTGGTGATTTGTAATTGCGCTTCAGCATATTATTTGGTGGTTTATTTCAGGTTTTCAGGTGTAAAAAACACGGTATCGCATTCCAATATCTTATATAGTTTTTTGCGCGCTTGTGGGAGTATCGTTGAGTGACTACGTTTACATGTTAGACAGTCAATCTTGGTGGCAAATTTAACTTTGAATTCTATTTGTTTTATAAATACTTTTAAAATAATTAAAATTTTTGTGACGCTTTTTTAGCAAAATGTCCCAGGATAAAGTAACTAAATCTAAAATATTACGCGATCTTGAGATGTCCAAACTTGAAATAATTAACAGTGGGGCAATTTTAGCTGAAAAAGATCAAAATAAAAAAGGTATTTTTGAAGTTCAGTTCCTCGAAATTGAAGATATAAAGCAAGAATTTGCGAAACAACATAGCACTTTAATTAACCTTGTGTTTAATGACAAGGATGAAGTTAAGCTTGCCACTGCAGAAGTTCATTCATTTCAAAAATTGTATGCAGAAACTTGCGCTATTTATAATAAATTGTTTTCTTCTTCTAATGCCAGGTCATCTCTCGGTAGTAACAATTCAAATGTAGTCAACCCGCAGCATATTAATTTGCCAAAATCGGAACTTTTAAAATTTAACGGAGATATAAAAAATTTTCCCGCTTTTTATGATTTATTTGAAAACTTAATTCATTTAAATGTTACGCTTTCTAATATTGAAAAGTTCTCCTATTTAATTTCATACTTAGGCATGGTTAAATGTTTGCCCTTATCGGCGGCAAATTACTCAATCGCTTATGACAGCTTAGTCAAACGATATAATAATAAACGGCTTTTAGCTCAAGCTCATTGGTCTGCCATTGAAAGTGCACCCTTTGTAAATTGTAGTGATCCGCACGCATTGAGAAATCTTTTAGATACCTTTTCCAAAAATTTAGAAGCTCTTAAATCTCTTAATTTAGATCCTGAGGCTTGGGATTTTGTACTAAGTCATATGTTACTAAAAAAAATTGATAATGACACTGTCACTCGTTTTGAAGTCACACTTGGTAAACCGGGTGAAATACCTAGCTATCAATCAATATTTAATTTTTTGGAAAATCACTGCAATGCCTTATTTACAGTTAATTCTGTTTCAAATCAAACAATTTCGAACCAAAAAGTTAATAAAGTTAATGATAGACGTGTCTCTCATAATTTTAATAAATTTTAACAGTATTCTACTTTTATGAGTACTCACGATCAACCTAAGCAACACCAAGGGAAGACCAATGACGCTGAGCAGTTACAATGTTTATATTGCAACCAAAATCATTTATTTTATAAATGTTCTTCATTTAGTGCCAAAACTGCTGAAGATCGCTTTAATTGGGCAAAGAACAGGTCTTTATGTATTAATTGCTTGAGTTCGATGCATCGCACCGCCAAATGTCATTCTTCTTTCTCGTGTAAATTTTGTCAGACACGCCATCATACTCTTTTACATTTTAATAAAATTTTGACTAGTGAAACATGTTCTACGGGTGTAAAAGTACCTAACGCTGAACCCATTCTTAATTTGGGTACGTCTAACACAGTTCTCTCGTCAGTCTCTAATAGTTCCTCAATTCTCGCGACCGTAAAATTATCTATTTTAGATAGCCGCGGTTTTTATCAGCCTATCAGAGCCCTATTAGACACTGGTTCTCAAGTCAGTTTTATAACACACAAACGCGCTAATCAGCTTAATTTAATTAGCAAACAAATATCTTCTGACATTCAAGGCATCGGGCAAACAAATATTAATTCGAAATTAGGTAGTGTGGCTATAAATATCCGCCCCACTGACAGGGATAAACCGAGTCTTATTGGTACTGCCCTAGTGTTACCTCACATATGCTCCACCTTGCCTTCTGCACCGGTTTCTTATACCAGTTATAAACATATTAAAAATTTAAAGTTAGCCGATCCAAATTGGTTCACTCCCGCTCCAATTGACCTACTGTTAGGGGTGGACTTTCTGCCTCATATTTTGCAAGATGGTAAAATATTAGGGGAGGCAAATGAACCCGCCGCTTTTAACACCATATTTGGTTATGTAATAATGGGTCATTATAATAGTCCCATTCAAACTTATACTTCATTTTTATGTCAAGTTAATTACACCGATATTAATGATTCGTTGCGCAAATTTTGGGAATTAGAAAATGTCCCTACTAAATGTATCTTATCCCCTGAGGACGCTGAATGTGAAAAAAAGTTTTTAGAATCAGTCAAAAGAAATTCTGAAGGCCGTTACATTGTATCTCTGCCGTTTCGCGACACGGAGCCTAGTTTTCCGGGAAGTCGTAATATTGCTTACAAACGCTTCTTGTCTTTAGAAAAACGATTACTAAAATCACCCGATCTTTATGCCAAATATTCCGATTTTCTAAAAGAATATTTAGACCTAAATCATATGGAACTTATTGACAGTACCTATTCTAACGACCGCTCGTTTTATATTCCTCATCACGCTGTAGAAAAACCCGACAGTTTATCTACCCAATTGACGGTTGTTTTTAATGCTTCCGCTAAAACTGGTACGTGTACATCTCTAAATGAAACCTTATTAAAAGGGCCAAAATTACAAAAAGATATTTCTTCAATTATATTAAATTTTCACTTGCATAAGATCGTGTTGACGGCTGACATTTCAAAAATGTACCGTCAAATTTTGATTGCTTCGGATCATCAGGATTATCAAAGAGTTCTATTCCGTTTTAACGCCAGCGAACCCGTCTCCGAATATCGGTTAAAAACTGTTACTTACGGTACTTCTTCTGCGCCCTTTTTGGCCTTAAGAGTTTTACAGCATTTAGCTAAACATGAGAAAATTGATTTTCCCCACGCGTCTGCCGTTATTTTAAATGACACGTATATCGATGATATTTGTATAGGGATGGATTCTATTGAAGAGGCTCGGTCTCTTCGAGACGATCTTGTAACCACGCTACAACGAGTTGTAGCCTATATTTTACGTTTTACTAGTCAGTTAACGTGTAAACTTCATAAAAGACCTCTGCGTCAATATGAGAAAAATTTTACCTATCAAGAACTGCATAATGCTTTACTGCAGATCACTAAATACGTACAAACTAGTGTGTTCGGGGAAGAAATAAAAGCTTTAAGAAGAAACAACCACTTTCCAGGCCTCTCCAAAAACTTAATTTATTTTTAGATTCCCAAAATATATTACGAGTTGGGGGCAGGTTACACTTCTCTGCCCTTTCTTACAATAAAAAGTATCCAATCTTATTGCCCAAGTCGCATCGCTTAACTAATCTTATTATTGAAAATTTGCATCAGAAATATCTGCATGCCGGAGTTCAGTCAATACTATTTTTACTAACTCAAAAATTTTGGATACTATCAGCTAAGAAAGTCGGTCATTTCTAAATGTGTTAGATGTTTCCGGAATAAACCTCAACCGCTTACTCCTTTTATGGGTAATTTACCGTCTCCTCGCGTTTCTCAACTTAAATGTTTTTCTCACGCCGGGGTGGATTTAGCCGGGCCTTATTCTATAACAATGGGAAAAACTCGTGGGGCTAAAACTTTTAAGGCCTATATAGGTCTGTTTGTGTGCATGGCCACTAAGGCTATCCATTTAGAGCTAATTAGTGAATTAACCGCTGACGCTTTCATCGCGGCATTACGTAGATTTGTGGCACGCCGGGGACGGTGTAGTCATTTATATAGTGACAATGCTACTAACTTCATTAGTCCAAATAAACAACTTCTACAAATTAATGCAGACCAACCCATACACTGGCATTTTATACCACCTCAAAGTCCGAATTTTGAAGGCTTGTGGGAGGCGGGCGTCAAGTCTGTAAAAACTCATCTCATTAGGGTTATAGGGGCTCAATTATTAACGTATGAGGAGTTTCTGACGGTTCTTTGCCAGATTGAAGCCATTTTAAATTCGAGACCTCTTACCCCTACGAGCACCGATCCTAATGATCTCTCAGTTTTAACCCCTGGTCATTTTTTAACGTTGGAACCCTTAAGTTCCGTCCCTGACGTGGATCTAGCGGATGTACAACTTAATCGCTCATCTCGATGGCAGCTTCTCCAGAGGTTGCATCAAGACTTTTGGAGACGTTGGCATTCGGAATATTTACATACGCTTCAGCAGCGGAGCAAGTTTTTGAAACCCACTGATGCTCCCGCTGTGGGTGCTTAGTTTTGATTAAGGACGATCTGTTCCCTCCCCTTCAGTGGCGTCTTGGCCGTATTATCACCTTTCATCCTGGTCGCGACGGTGTTGCTCGAGTCGCCACTGTAAGGACCACCAATAATGTGCTAAAGCGAAATTATATATTATATTATGTCCACTACCGATTTATTCTTCTTCTCAAGATGCGTAGCATCTTTGGGGGCCGGAATGTTCAGTTTTGAACTAAAAAGTAGTCATTTTTGTATATAAAATAATCTTTAACTTTAGTTATAATTTTAATTTAAGTGGCAACTTAAAAATAATCTTTTCTTTCCGATTTCTCTTTTATGCCCTGTAAGTTTTCCTACTTTGGGGTTTTTACAGATATACTTTCGTTTTTCTTTTAAACTTTAAATTAATGGATAAATGTTTATTTTTTGTATAAAATCAATATTCTAATAAAACGCGATAGGCGCGCAAAAATGTCCAGTGCTTCATTTCATATCTCAGGTGACTTTTTTGGTCCCTGACCGCTGGAGTATGCGTGCAAGGTGCGTGAATTTAGAATGAGTTCACAAAAGTACGTTGACCAGTTAAGTTAAGTGCCCAGCGTTGTTCCCGTTTTTTCCTGTGCTGACGTCGTGGGGGCCCCCCAATTCAACCAGCCTGTTCGCCGAAGGGTAAGTCACCTTTAAGTTTAATGATATAAATCACTGGCCGCCGCAAGATACAGTCCACTAAGTTTTACCAATCACGAGCTAACGAAACATACCTACTAACACTTCTGTCGTCATTAGTTTTTGAAAAGTGGACGGGGCATTACGTAGGCTAAACGGCATAATATTAAAATGGTATGCTGCACCGTCGGTAGTTGTAAAAGCTGTGTACTGTTTGGAGTTGGGATCCATGGGTATCTGCCAGTATCCTTTCTTAAGGTCTAAAACGGTGAAGTATTTTGCTGTAGATAAATCTTTGAGGGCATCAGTGACTCGTGGTAGACTCACTGATTCCTCTTCAGTTAACACTTTGACTGCCACGCCCTATTCATAAAGTGATCACATACCCACCAGATTTTTTAAAAATAAGTATTCTGATATAATTGTTGATCATAACTATTTTTGTATTTTTTTGATTTTGATTTTTTTAAGCCCATTTGGTTAGTGTACAAAAAAGATACACGTGGCGCTGAAATGGGAAAATGGTTTTGGTGCCACGTATATACGAAAATATACATACTTTTTACAAGTCGAATCTTGCATATTTCTGTTTAGATATTGCAGGCTTGATTGCTCTTTGTTAGTTTTATTTAGACGGTGGTAGAGTACAGTGCGTATATATTACGTTAGTGTGTTTGTTGTTGCAAAATGCCTTCTTTTGAGCAAGAACAAGCTATATTACAAGCTTTATGGGATGAACCAGATATGAGTGATGATGATCCATACCAAAATGATTCGGATGGAGATCCCGCCTACGAAACAGAAACGTCCGGCGATAGTAGCCAGGATAGCTGCCAAGCGAGTAAAGAAAGCAGCTGAAGGTATTTGTAAAAATCTTAGGAAGTGCTTGTAACAGTAAGTAAGTTTATTCTTTTTTTATTCAGGTGAATTTCTTCATTCGGAATCGGATTCTGATTCTGAAGAATCGATCCCTGAAGAGGATAATTATAGCAATGACTGGGGAATAGTCGTCGGAAATGGTAGACAATTTAATTTTCAAGAAGACGTCGGTATAACACAAGTCATCGATTTGAGAAACGGGGATGAGCTTGAGTATTACAGACTTTTTTTAGATGAGCAAGTGATAAATTTGTTGGTTGAACAAACAAATTTGTACGCAAATCAAACTATTCTTGACGGCATTCTAAATGAATCAATTGGACCGTCCTCCCGATTAAACAAATAGAAAGATACGAATAATGAAGAAATGTGCTGTTTTTTGGGTGTGTTGTTATGGATGGGCCTGGATAGGAAGCCCAAAATGGCGGATTATTGGCGAAATTCTGAGTTATACTTGTCCAAAGCAGCTACTTACATGTCAAGAAATCGTTTTGAGATTTTGCTACGAATGTGGCATTTTTCGGATAATGAAGTATGTTTACCAGGGGACAGGCTTCATAAAATTCAGTTAATTGTAGATTTGACAAATGAAAATTTTAAACGTTTCATATTGCCCCAAAAAGAGGTATGCATAGATGAAACGATGGTACCGTTTCGCGGACGCTTAAACTTTTGTCAGAATGTGAAGGGAAAACGACATAAATTTGGAATAAAACTTTTTAAGCTTTGTCTTCCTGGAGGATATACTCATCATACAAAAATTTATTGCGGTTCAGAAAAAAATTGACGGCATGTCAGTGGCCACAAAAGTTGTTTTCGCGTTATGGGAAGAATGTTTGGATAAAGGCGTAACATTATTTACAGACAATTGGTATACAAGTCTTGACTTAGCAGAAAAATTACAAGACAGAAAGACACATTTAGTAGGAACACTCAGAAAAAAAATAGAAAAGGAATACCGAAAGATGTGTTAGCAGCTAAACTAAAAAGAGGAGAAATTATAGGAAGAGAGAAAAACGGAATAGTTATTTTTAAGTGGAAGGACAAATGCGACGTCTTAATGCTCTCTACCAAGCATGGAGATAACATGATTGATGTTCCAGGATGAGCTGGAAATAAAAGAAAGCCAGAGGCTATAGTGGCATATAATAACGCCAAAAGTTTTATTGATGTATCAGATCAGCTGTCATCTTATTCTACATCAATAAGGCGCAGCATTAAATGGTTTAAAAAAGTTGCAACAGAGTTGCTAACTGGCGCAAGTATAGTGAATACACACTATTTATATAACAAAAATAGAGATAAAAAATGATAAAATAAGTATAATAGACTTCAAAGAGCGTTTATGTGTGCAGCTCTTATCGAAAGGAAAAAGAAATGAACCTGTTATTGACAACTTAGTTCCCCAAAAGCACAAATTTATCCAAGCAGGGAAAAAAGTCGATGTGTAGTGTGTTATCAACGTAATAAAAACAACAACGGGCGCCAGTACGCAATAACGAAATCTAAGCAAGTTACTACTAAATGCCAGGTGTGTCCTGAAACATTTATTTGTCTGGAATGCTTTTTTTCAAAAACTGTTGGCTCCTGTATATTCTAATTCAAATCTAGATATTGTGATTACTATAGAAATGAGATAGTGATGAAAATGTCAATAAAAAAGATAGAAGGTGAACAAGAAACAGCATTTTTTCTGAGTAATTTCTAAAGAATTAAAAATACAAACAAAAGTAATTTAATCTAAAACATGGTCCAGTCGAGTCGGATACTATCCAAGAAGAGTTTTATGTGAAAATAGTAGACGAAAATTCCAAGAAAAGGCGAAGAAATTTATAGTCAAAAGGTGACAGCCAGTTGTCAATCATATTGTTTCCCTGATTGTGTTCAAAGACAATCCATTAAACCCAACCCGTGAGGATTACAAGTTATACCCTTTTTCTACAAATAAACCATTGTTTGTTTGGTGAGTCCATAACAATTTAGTGTAGTCTTGAGTACAGTGTTTTCTGATTCTGTAAGGATGAGTGAAAACGAAAATTTTAAAAAATTAACAAAACAAAGGGGTGAATTTAAATCACGTCAAACATTATTTCAAAATTATGTGCAGGGTATAATTAAATTGTTTTCAGGGAAAGATATACAAGGTGTAGACAAAGAGTTGATATTAGAATTAGAATCAAGGTTAGATAATCATTTACAAGTTTATTCTAAATTTGATGAAATTGAAAACGAGATAGAACTAATCACAGAAAATTTAGACGATGAAATTAGAGAGAGAGAGAGAGAGGAATTTCAAAATAAATATTTTAAAATTACCTCTCAGGTTAAGAAAATTCTGTCAGATTTTTATGAGACTAACAAAGATGAGCATAGTGTTTCTAGTAATAATATACAGGGAGTAAAATTACCTCCTATAAATTTGCAGAAGTTTTCAGGATATTATAAAGGCTGGTTAGAATTCCGCGATCTGTTTGATTCTTTAATTCATTCAAATCCTTCTATACCAAATATACAAATGTTTCATTATCTAAGGGCATCATTAGAGGGTGGCGCAGCACAAATAATTCGGAGTATCGAGCTCAGCGGGAATAATTATTTTATAGCTTGGAACACCTGACTCAATCGGTACAATAGCACACATATTTTAATACAAAATCACGTTAAGGCCTTATTTACAATGCCAATATTAACTGATGAGTCGGTTGGTGCTTTACGCAATATGGTAGATACTATTTCAAAGAATATGCAGTCTCTAAATTTGCTGAATGAGCCAACAGATTCATGGGATACTATCTTAATATACTTGTTTAGTTCTAAATTAGATAAGAAAACTGCTCGTGAATGGGAGGAAAAAAGAGCTAATACACCTCTTAATGACAATGGGGAGAAGATAATTCTTTCTTTAAAGGATTTTAATACATTTTTGATGCAAAAGGCAGATTTATTAGAAACATTAGAGTTTTCCAAAGCACCTCCAAAGTTTTCCAAAAACAATCCACGTGTTGCTAATTCAATTACATTTTCTGCTTTTGAACCAATACACCAATACATAATAAAAAACAGATATGTAGATTCTGTAAAGGTGAGCATCTTATTTTAAATTGTTCTGAATTTATTAAGCTTCCAACAAACGATAGAGTCGAAAGGGTAAAAAATTAAGGCTATGTTTTAATTGTTTAAGAGCTGGGCATTCGTCAAAGGACTGCAGAGGTAACGTAGGGTATGTAGAAAATGTGGTCGTAAACATCATACTCTTTTACATTACGATAAACCTATGCATACAAATCACACTGAAACTAAGAATGAAGAAGTGTGTGAGGGTGTTAAAAGTTTGTCACTACAAATAGTGAAAATCATGTGTTGTTGCAAACAGTGTTAGTGCAAGTCAGCGATGCAAACGGTGTACCGAATGTGTGTAGAGCCTTGTTAGATTCAGCAAGTCAAATAAATCTTATTAGTGAAGCATGCTCCAAACGATTAGGGTTACAAAATTTTGAACTGCCTTCGTTGGTTACTGGCATTGGTGAAAGGGTTACTAATTTGAATTATAGGTGTACCTACAGTAAAAATAAGTTCTGTACAAAACTGTTTTGATACCGAGTTATCTTGTGTAGTTATTCCAAGAATTAGTGGAAATTGTCCTTCAATAAATATAGATATTTCAAGTTTAAATATTCCTAAGCATATTCGGTTAGCTGATCCTGATTTTCATAAACCAGGAGAAATTGATATTCTTATAGGAGCGGGTGTTTATTTAAATCTGTTGTGTATCGGAGAATTTTCTTTAGGTGTTGGTCTTCCAACTTTGCAAAAAACTAGATTTGGTTGGATCGTGAGTGGTGAGATAAGCACTAAAAATTCTAATGTGCAAAAATACAATTGTAACCTAGTGTCTAATCTTGATTTGCATAATCAGTTAACAAATTTCTGGAGTATTGAGGAGATTGCTAAAAATGAAAGGGTTTTTTCCGAGGAGGAAAAACTGTGTGAAAATTTATTTTCTCAAACTGCATACCGAGATAGTGATGGGCGGTTTGTTGTCCAAATACCTTTTAAAAAACCAGTTAAGTTGTTAGGTGATTCTAAACAACAAGCTATTAATCGTCTTAAGTCACTCGAGAGAAAATTGCAAAAAAATTCTGTTTTACATGAATGATATGTTGAGTTTATGAAAGAATATTTAAATTTATCTCATATGAGAAAGGTAGAATATACTTGTGATGAAAGTGCTTCTATAAAAACATTTTACTTCCCGCATCATGGTGTCACTAATGAGAAAGGCTTACAACAAAACTTAGAGTGGTGTTTGATGGATCAGCTCAGTTCGATTCTGGAGTTTCTTTAAATGACCTTCAAATGGTTGGACCGACGTTGCAAGATGATTTGTTTTCTATTGTGGTTCGATTTAGGCAACATCATATTGTGGTATGTGCAGATATTGTTAAAATGTATAGACAAATTCGAATTGATCCTAAACAGTGGAGTTTACAAAGAATAGTGTGGAGAGAAAATCCTAGTTACTCAATAGAAACTTACGAATTAACAACAGTTACATATGGTACTGCTTCAGCACCTTATCTTGCGGTGAAGTGTCTTCAACAATTGGCACAAAATTTCATAGTTAGTCATCCCGAGATGTCAAGGGTTATTAGTAGTGATTTTTATATGGACGATTTAATAACAGGTGCGGAGTCAGTGGAAATAGTTATAAAACTATGTAATAACATAACGACAATATTAAAGACAGGTTGCTTTGATCTTCAAAAATGGGCTTCTAATAATTCTGAAGTTTTAAATCATTTGAGGTCTACTTTTTCTTCAAAGTCGGTGTTAATGTTTAACGAAAATGAAAAAACAAAAACCTTGGGTTTGTATTGGTCTGGTGAAAGAGATGTTCTTATGTATAATATATCTCAAGACACTATAAATAACCCAGTGACAAAACGACTAATCTTATCGGAGATATCAAAAATATTTGATCCTCTAGGTCTTCTAGGTCCGTGTATTATAGTGTCTAAAATATAAATGCAGCAGTTGTGGATATGCAAACTTTCGTGGCATGAAGGTCTTCCCAGTTATTTGGATAATAAATGGAGAAGTTTTAGGACAGATCTTCTATTGCTAAATAATTTAGAAATACCCAGACATGTTTTGGTACACAACCCTGTTACCATTGAGTTGCATGGCTTTGCCGATGCTTCCTTTGCAGCTTATGGGGCGTGCGTGTATATAAGGTCAGTTAGTGCATCTAACGAAATTGTGGTCCGATTATTGTGCTCTAAAACTAAAGTAGCTCCTTTAAAATCAATTACAATGCCAAGGTTAGAGCTTTGTGCCGCATTAGTTCTTGCTAATCTTGTTGAAAAGGTTAAAGGATCAATGCGTTTAATATTTGATCCCTGTGTATATTGGAGTGATTCAACAGTATGTCTTAATTGGATTCAAACACCTCCTAATATGTTACAAACTTTTGTAGGAAATCGGGTAGCTCAAATTCAATCATTATGTAATTCGCATGATTGGAATCATATTCGAACTAATGACAATCCAGCAGATTTACTATCAAGACGAGTAACTCCTAGTAAGATAGTTAACTGTAAACTTTGGTGGTCAGGACCTTCATGGTTATCTAAACCAAAAGATGAATGGCCTGTGTCTCTGTTTGAACGAGAAGTAAATATTCCTGAGTTGAAGAAAACTCAGAAGATTTTCAAAGTCGAAACAGTTGAAATATCCTTTATAACTAAATTTTCATCCTTGTCAAAGCTAATTCGTGTTTGTGCTTATTGTATACGTTTTATAAAATTCTGTCGTTCTAAAACTAAAGGAAATGGTAAGCCATTATCAAATGTTGAGCTACAAAATTCTTCAGAGACTTTACTTAAAATTGTTCAAAAGGATATGTTTTCTAATGAAATCCAAGAATTATTAAAAAACAAAATGTTAAATAAGGGTTGTTTAATAAAACTTAATCCTTTTGTAGATGAAAATGCGTTTCTTAGAGTGGGCGGTAGATTAGGTTTATCTGAGTATGAGTATGACAAAAAACACCCAATAGTTCTTTTAAGTAACCACCATTTCACCAAACTATTATTTTGTTACGAACATCAACGTCTTCTACATGCGGGGCCTCAGCTCTTACTTGCTTCTATAAGAGAAAAATATTGTCCTATTGGTGGTAGAAATTTAGCAAGGAAGGTTGTACATGACTGTGTAAGGTGTTGTCGAGTAAAGCCGTTGATTAACAATCCTGTAATGGGTCTATTACTCAATGACAGAATAACACCCGCACCACCATTCTCTACTTGTGGCGTTGACTATGCAGGACCTTTGTTAATTAAAAACAAAAAAGGTCGTGGTTGTGTTAAAATTAAGTGTTATATATCACTTTTGGTGTGTTTTGTTACAAAGGCGATTCATATAGAACTTGATACAGAATTAACAAAGGATGCATTTTCGAATGCTTTTAGAAGGTTTATTGCGCGAAGAGGTAAACCTCTGAATGTATACTCAGATAATGGTACAAATTTTGTAGGCGCAAAAAATGAGTTAGAAGTACTAGGAGTTTTTCTTAAAGAAAATAACAATAGTTTATTCGAATCAATAAGTAATCAAGGTATAAACTGGAAATTTATTCCAGCTTTGCTCCACACTTCGGGGGGATCTGGGAAGCAGGAGTAAAATCTTGTAAATCTCATTTAAAGAGGGTATTTAAAGGCGTGTTTAACCTTTGAAGC
The DNA here is from genome assembly GCA_963971165.1 of Philopedon plagiatum. NCBI lineage: Eukaryota > Metazoa > Arthropoda > Insecta > Coleoptera > Curculionidae > Philopedon > Philopedon plagiatum. The sequence goes on along the minus strand of OZ020192.1, from coordinate 52,678,666 downwards.
TTTATATACCGTCCTTACTGAAATAGAAGCAATCTTAAACTCGAGACCACTAACTCCCTTGTCATCTGATCCGAACAACTTCACACCCCTTACTCCGGCGCACTTTCTCATAGGAAGACCTTTGACATCACTACCAGAGAAAGATTTGCGACATGAAAAAGAATCCAGATTGTCGTATTACGGACGATTAAAGCAGTTAAATCAGCATTTTTGGACAAGATGGTCTTTGGCGTATATTCGGAACTACAAGTTAGACAAAAATGGTGTACTTCAAGCAAAGAAGTATTAAAACCAGGAGCGCTGGTTGTAATAAAAGATAACAACGCTCCTCCCTTACAATGGTTATTAGGAAGAATTGAAGCTGTGCATCCAGGTCCAGATGGTATCGTCCGTGTAGCTACAGTGAAAACGGCTCATGGAAGCTTTAAACGGTCCTTTGCTAAAATTTGCGTTCTGCCAGTGGACTCAGTGTAATTAAAAAAAACTAACAAACTGTAGTTATCTTTTGTTTTGTACTTAGTTAAGTTTAAGTTAAATAATGTAACCTAATATTTTTCTGTTGAAAGCCTAGTCCTTTCAAGGTGAGGGGCATGTTGGCTCCTGTATATTGTAATTCAAATCTTGATATTGTGATTCTATAGAAACGAGAGAGTGATGAAAAAGTAAATAAAGAGATAGAAGGTGAACAAGAAACAGCATTTTTTCTGAGTAATTTCTAAAGAATTAAAAATACAAACAAAAGTGATTTAATCTAAAACAAAAATATAGCGTTCTTCTAAAGAAAAATTAGACATTCATTGATTAGTATGTTTGTAAATTTTGCGTTTTATTAAACTTTGTTAGTTTCTATCTTATTTTGATTTTGTTTACACAAATACAAGTAACCAAATACCCTCTTTTATTTTATTATTTTGATAGATTTAGGTATTTTAACAAATTGAAAATAAAAATTAAATCTTTAATAAAATACACCACTAAGATAATTTTTGCATTGCTGCAGGCCACAGCAATTGATATCCCATAAGAAATGCATGTAAAGTGTGCCACTCAAAGAAACACACGGCTCAATAGACGAGTTCGACGGTGTATATCAAAATATACACGTGGCAATTTAAACACACGCCGTGTGTATACTTAGGTATACACGTGGCAGTCAAAGTGTTGCTATTAACTTCTCTGAAGTCTATGCAAAATCTTGGCTCTTTTCCTGGTCTTTCTACTAAAACCGGTGGTGACGAAAATGCTGACGTCGTAGGCTCTATGACGCCTTTTTCCAGCATCTCATCTACCTGTTTGTATAAAATTTTCTTTTTTCTTGGGTTAAGCGGATAACATCGTTTATTGATTATTTTATCAGATTTTGTTTTAATCTGGTGTTTGGTCGTTCTCGTTGTTGGTTGCGTCAGTCCTGTTTGAAATAAATCTTTGAACTCGCTAATTAACTTTTTTAATCCTTTAGGGTGTTCAGGTTTAATTTGGGGTAAAACTATTTTGCCATTTTTAATATTACGTGGACGCACCCAATAAAGAGTTTGACGCCCTTTTCGTCCTACATAAATATATTTACGAGGATAGTCCAAGATGACGTCCTCGTCTAACATGAATGGAGTGCCTAAAATCAAGTCTGCGTCGAGATCCTTGATTACCCAAAATGTTTGTTGAAAATATTTTTTTCCAAGTTTGAATATTTTTGGCATGATCCTAAGACCTGTGCGTTTGCGTTCTGGCAGGCGAGCTGCACAGTTTTTACAGTTAAAGATGTCAGTTTTTTAGAGGCCAGTCGCTCTGAGATCAGATTTAGATCTGCCCCCGAGTCGAAAAGTACTTTATACTCAAGATCATCACAGAACGAGGTTAGCACCGGCTGTGTCTCATCTTGAGTAACGACAATTAACTTTCTTGGAGTCGTTGAATTTTGACGATTTCTATTTGTGTTTCGAGAATTTGTCGGTTTGTTATTTTTTTTGGGTTGTTTTTTATGGGGTCGGTATTCGCGTTTTTGTTATTTAAACGATGTTGGGAGGAAGACCGACCCGAATCTAGTTTTTTGTCGGTTTACTAGATGTTTCGTTATTTTGTTTGCCCTGATTGATATTATTAAAAGTTTTGGAAGGGAAGTTTGTCCTTTCAGGACAAGTGTAATCCAAATGCTTTCCTTGACAGTACCTGCATGGTCTTAAGGGAGTAAAATCCCAAGATTTTTTTATTGTTGTTATTGTTAAAATTTGCCGAATTATTTGGTGGGGGGCGTTCATTGGGTTTCACGGGGTTCGGTGCCGTGGTAGATTTTAGCGGTGGAATAAGTTTAGCTTCTTCTGCTAGGTCCTTCTCCACGCATCTACTATCCATTTCTAAAGTTTTGACCCCTCAGTTTGGAAGCTTGTAAAGTAAAAAGTACAATTTAAAAAAATATAATTTTCACATATTTCGGTCAAGTTACTTGTCTCTATTACACATGTAAAACTTTGTAACCGTAGATGCCTTGGTGCTTTTCTAATGGGAAGGTAAGTGTAAAATTGTCACCATTTTTTCCCTATTTCATCAATTACTCAATTGTAAAAATTTATTGTGCCTTACTGGTACTCCCAGGCCTAACTAATTTTTTACAGGCGATAAAGTGAACCTTACTTTAGTCCCAAAAAATATCAGTTTTATTTTTTTTTCTTAGGTTTGGTAGTAATATTCAAAAAATGATTGTGGTTATGTAATTACTACCAGTAATCTTACAGCAAAAATTTTTGTTTTTTTGTATTACATATAAAGAGATGTAACTTTACGTTTAACGAAAATTTTGTTTTGGCAGATGTCATAAACGTAAATACAAACAATTAATTTGTGTAAAGGATAGCAGCATTGTGCTTGCGGGATGGAGCGGGGCGTCGAAGGTGCAATAGTATGGGTGTTAAGGTAATAATCATTAAAGTAATGCAATATAGTGACGGTTTTTTTTGTGCTCTATATGATAAATTAGGTAACTGGTAACATTAAGAAAAAATAAGTATATGCATTGGTACATATTTACATTTATTTGTATTTAACGATTTTCGATTGTTTCATTACGATCTATAAAATAGGCAAAACGTGTGTAGTAGAACAATAGTAATTTAAAAATATTACTTCAAAGTGAGTAACGTAAATAGGCCAATTAGCTTTATTTATTTATAATTCACTTAAAAGAAAAACAATATTTTTGATGTTCCCTTATTTTTATGATTCGCATATTTGGAAAATTGTAACAAATGCTGTGGTAAGTTTGTCTGCATTTGCCTTTGCTTAATAATAAACGAAATATGTGAAAGTGGCCTGTTTACGTAGAATCACATCTGATTTAACTTTTAAGGTACAAAGCCCTGATAAAATTTAGTTAAACCTAAAACTAAAAATAACCTGATTGGATTACACCACTCTTTTTTACCGAAGAATACCTACACTTATGGATCTTTTTCTCCTTCTTCATCATTACTAAAGTCTTCATTTGAATCATCATCTTCATCTAAATTTATAATTAATGGTTCTACAACAACATCAACTTAGTGGTCTTTTTCTATGTAGGATTCCTCAATTTTATTAGCGTGTCCAACGCAATTTTCCCAAACAGACTTTGGCACGTTCTGCATCGTTTCAAGACACAAATTTAGTACATTTGTGATTTTAAACGTAGTATTCAATTTTGCCACTTTATTTTTCACATATGCCCAAATTAATTCAATTGCGTTGAATTCACAGTGTGCAACTGGCAACCATAGAAGCTTTACATTATCATTACGTAACTCCTTTGCAATTGTATCTAAAAGATACGTTTGGAAAGCGATAGTTCTTGCATAGGTCTAACAGCATTGGTTTGGTTAATTCATTAAACGTTGTAAATCCATCGGGCAATGTTGCTTTTCGCTGGGACATCCATTCTATTATTTTTTGTTTTGTCCAGGCAGCTGTAGGATTTCGAAAATTAGGATCCAACGATCCAACATTGTATGATACGGTGCTTGATCAATTACGATTACTGATTTGTCAGGTATTACGGAAAGCACTGTTCTAAACCATTCTTCGTAATGTTGTTTATTCATCTCGTTATGGTAATCCACTGACGCCGCACTTTTTTTCCCAACGAAACACTTCAGGCAGCCATCCAAAAACCCATTTTTACTACCAATATGTAAGATAATAACCCGTTGTCCTGATCCTGATGGCCGTTTTATTCCACCTCTAAAGCCATTAATTTCCTGTATACCACCTCTGTATTCATCAAAATTATCCCGTTTTGTGGGATTACCTCTTTCAACCCAGCCAAACTTCCTTGAATGATTTGCACCGCACCATGTTTCATCTGTATAAAATATTTGCCAAGAATCTTCACGATATCTCTTTATGGCGTATAAGGATTCCGCTCTTCTGGCAGCAATTGTGTTTTGTTCCATTAAAATTGGTTTATTAATTGTTTTTATAGGAAAACCCAAGTTCTTTAATCCATCGGTACAAAGTCATTTCTGAAAATTCTGGTAAATAATCGACATCTTCTTTCAATTTCTGGTAAACTTCTTTTATAGAAGGAAACCGGCGCTCCAGGTAAAAATTTAATATTGTTCTCCTTATGGCGCCCTGCAAAATCTCATCACATTCCAGTCGGGGCCTTCCACTTCTCCCTTTTGATGGTATACTAATACCGGAACTTTTTTCTTCCGCAGTAACACGTTTAATGGTGCTTTCACTAATACCCAGGCAATCTGCTGTTCGTTTAACCACTTGCTGAATCAAAATATTTTCCAAACCGGTGTCTTTCTCTTTTGTCGAAAGTACGCTCTGACTTTTAATATAATATTTTTCATTTGTTCGTTGCACTAACGAGACATTTTAACTTATTAGACTGTAGTTAGGTACCGTATTTTTGGTTCAGATTACATCAGGTATTTATATAAATTCGAACAAGATAATCTTAAAAATCGTGTGAAAACAATAATAATTTCAAATTACTATCTACCACTAAAACCAAAAATTTAAATCAACAATAACTAGATATAAACAACCACAATCAACTAAATAATATTATTTTACAAATCTTTTCAATACATAACAAATAGATTAAATTCTAAACAAATAAAAATACATGGACCTACGGACTACATACGACCTTTACGACGACGCCACCGTACGGTGATTATGTCGGTAAAGGAGTTTAACACTTTGCATCTCTTTCTTATGTGGCTTTTAATATTTATTACAATTTTTACAAGAACTAAAGGTGCTTTTTTTAATTTTGTGTAATAAAATACATTTGTATAATAATAACTACGTCTACGAGTGTAAAGATTTTTTTTAAAGTTTTAAATTGTCCACAGTACAGCTGATACACAAACATCATTAAAAAATAAAAAAATAGAATTTTAGACACATACTACCAATCTCTTGCGAAAGTATAGATATTTTTCTATCTACCTTCAAAATTGCATTTAAATAGGGAAAAAATTAACCAATATATAGATATGAGAAAATCGTTTATCAATATTAACGCAGTAAAATCGTTGTTTTTTAATACTTGATTATGAATAAGTTCAATATCGTTTACACTACAATAATACATTTTTTGGAAGAAACTCTTGGATAACGTCCTAACAAGCTGTAATTTTTTCAGTTTATTCTGCCCCGTGGTTTTTTTGTTATTGACCCTCAGACTGAGGGGTCAAAACTTTAGAAATGGATAGTAGTTAAAGTCATAAGTCTATCTATGGAGCGAATTTCGACTCCTCTTAGTCTAGATCTAATATTTGGCCTTAATTGAGCCAATAAGATATTTATGAATTCTTCCAATGAACTATTGGGTCGCAATCTGGAGAATAAGGCATGTTTCATCAGTATGAACTGCTCTGCAGATTCATTTTTTTTTGGTGATCACCGTAGAGCTTGGCTTGAAGATACGCCAAGTCTTCTACGCATGAGAACCGTTCTATAAATTTGTTTTTAAATTCGTTATAATTTTCGAACCATATTTTAGCTCCTCCGGTGAGCTGCGATCGCGCATAATAGATTTTTTCACTATCTGCGGTTTCGTTTTCTAAAAACCATGTCTCCAAATCCTGTAAAAATTCGACAGGGTCTTCATGACTGAGCCCTCCGAAACTAGCTCTAAACGGGGTCTTTTTCGTTTGATTATGCAATTGATAACTAGCGACAACTAACTTGTGCCGTTTCGGCAGCATGTTTTAGAAAAAAAATCATACAGCCTTTTTTAATAATTTTCACCCAATCTCTAGCGACGAACGGGCCTGAGCGTTCAGGCACCCTCCTGAAACCTCGGTCCGCTGAGATATACTCCGCACGGATTTCCTCACTTCGATCGCTGTCGTCATAGGAACAACATCTAACGTATAAAGGCAAATTTAGAAGTTTTGATGTTTTATCCGTATTGTGGAATATATGGTATTGTGACTTTTTACAGACGTAATTATGTTTTGGTAATAGCTTATCGTTTCAGGATTATTTTCGCCGTTTCCCTGGACTCTAAACCATTTTTTATTTTAAGATGGATCTCCTGGGCCAAGGGTACGATGGTACTTATGTTTAACTTTCACATAGTCCAACGGTATTAAAGTTTACACGGATTTTTATGAAGCAGTTGATCTCGTTAGATTTTGCAATCCGTTTCAAGGGATTTTAAACCTTAATGTTTTTTCCGCAAGGGAAGTGCCTCGTAGGCAAGGGGGTTCGTACTCTAATGCGCGGTATTCACGTAGAGTGACTAAACTTAAGTTTTATAAAAGTAGACAATATGACATTATCTTATACTACTTTTAAAGGCATTTAAACCTTATTTGGGGTAATGTTAGCTTCATGAGCTTAGGGAATATGTAATACGGGATGTTTTTTATACAATAGACCCATTTTACATATTTATTTTAATATATTTAATCCAAAAAACGTACTATTACAACATCATCGCAGGCCGGTTACCAGTGAAGATGGAAGTTTGGATGTCATGTTATCCACTGTGGAAAACCTTATCTTATGCCGCTGTCTCAACGGCGCGAACATGTTGGAATGTCAGAGCGGTCGATGAGAAGAGTTTTCGTAAAAATTAAATTACGTGCCAACCTAACCAAAAATTTGCTCATGTATTACAAGACAGGGACTATGACTCTTGTTTTTGGATGGAAGGAAAAAGGGAAGACAGACATTTTTTTTGAAAATATTCCTTTGACTGACGAGGCTACATTTTCATCTAATGGTGTGGTTAGTTCACAGAACTGTAGATGGTGGGCGGACGAGAACCCAAATTTATTAATGGAGGCTAGAAACCAGTACCATTTTAAAGCAAACGTATGGTGTGGGATATTAAACACCGAAATTGCTGGACCTTTCCTTTTTAGACAAAATTTAACATCAGAAAGCTATTTACACTTCCTAGATACAGAAATACTAAATTTTTTACGTGAACTACCATTAGAACGGCGTAGAGAATTGTTTTACTAACACGATGGTGCTCGGGAATGGTTTGATGAGAAATTTGAAGACCAGGGGATTGGGCGATATTCTGCCAACCCGTGGCCAGCGAGATCTCCCGATATACCGCCTCTGGTTGGGTAGCCAACCGCTCTGGCTTAATGGGGCTACCTTAAGCGGAAAGTTTATGCCCAGAGGCCCTTTAGGGATGTTCTGCATTTGGAAGATGTTGTAAGACAGTGCGTTAATGGCATCACGCCATACATGCCAAGAAATGTTCTGAAAGAAGTACATTCTCGGACAATTCGCTGCATAGAACTAAACGGTGGACATGTTGAAATGCACAATTAATATTATTTTTCGGTATTATGTTTTAGTAATAAATAATTTTTCCATCTGTGCATATTACCACACGAGTTTTTTCTTTAGTTTTGTGTAATAAATTACGTCTCTACAGTGTCCTTTAATAGATAAATCCGTAAAATTTAAAATATTGGTTAAAAATATTAGAAAATAACCAATGCGACCGTTAGGATTCCACTAAAACAGGGATGCACACACCGCGGCCCGCGGGCCGCATGCGGCCCGCTGTCGATGTTTATGCGGCCCGCCAACGAATTTTAAAAGCGATATTTGTGCGGCCTGCCATCGACTTTTAAAAGTATTCGTCGCCGCGCTCCGGTCCAAGCATATTGTTACGAGACTAGAAATCTGTAGCATCAACTAGATTACAGATTCGCGAAACACGTCGGTAGATCCCCGAAGAAAGTGGATGGTTCTCGATGTTTGGTAACTCGTATAAATTCGACGCATCGCCGGCTACCGGGGCAGTTAAGTTTTGACTACGGATAAGCGAACGTTATACTGTTTGAGAACTGTAATCTGTGACGAGTAAATATTTCGTCGTTCGAACTTGGCTTTTACCGACTGTAACAATATAATATTAATTTTGATATGGATAAACCAGGCCCCAGTAAGAAACGTAGTCGTAAGGTTGAAGATGAAAATCGACAGTTTCATGATATTAGGACCGAAAAATACTTTTTTATTTCATCGCATAACAAAATTGTCTGTTTAATATGCAAGAGTAGTGTTTCTATTCCGAAGGAATATAATGTGAAAAGGCACTATGAAACCCAGCATCCTACTTTTACCACATTAACTGGCGAAAATCGAACGCAAAGAATTTCCACTTTACAACGGGAACTAATAAGCCAGCAATCTATGTTTACAAAACCAATTCAAGATGCTGAAACAGCCACTGAAGTTAGCTTTGAAATATCTCGAATAATAGCGAAAACTTGTCGGCCTTTTAAAGATGGTGAGTTTGTTAAGCAATGTTTGGATATCGCCGCAAAAAAAATTTGTCCGGAAAATGTAAAGAAGTTTGAAAAAATTCAGTTAAATCGGATGACTGTTCAAAGAAGAATTACCGCATTAGCAGATAATATAGAAGAGCAATTAGCTACGAAATCGAGAAGTTTTGAGTATTTTTCTATAGCGCTCGACGAATCTACAGATATAAGTTCAACTGCTCAACTATTAATATTTTTACGAGGTGTAACGCAAAATTTTGAAGTGAGTGAAGAACTGATTGGTATGAGTTCTTTGACAAGTCAAACCAAGGGAAGTGACATGCTCAAAGCTCTTCTAGAAAAATGTTCTATAATGGATTTGGATTTAACGAAAATATCTGGAATTACAACTGACGGAGCACCTTCAATGGTTGGAAGTACATCTGGGATAGTAACTATGTTAAAAACATATTTACAAACTAAAAACATAAATACCAAGGAATTAATGCAGTTTCATTGTATTATACATCAAGAGGCCCTCTGTTCAAAATTATTGGGATTTGAAAATGTTATGAAAGTTGTAGTACCTACCGTAAACTTTATAAAATCACGAGGTCTCAATCACCGACAATTCAAACAATTTCTCGAGGATATTGAAAGCGAATATGGTGATCTCCTGTTTTACACTGAAGTAAGGTGGCTAAGTCGTGGGTTGACACTACAGCGGTTTCTTAACTTAATTGAAGAAATCCAACTATTTCTGGCGGAAAAGAAAAACGACGTCCCCGAACTCGACAACCCTGATTGGCTGTGTGACTTAGCGTTTCTTGTAGACATCACAAATCACTTGAATGTCTTAAATACGCGACTCCAAGGCAAAGATCAATTGATTTCGCATCTATACTCTCATGTTTCGTCCTTTCAATGCAAATTGAGTCTTTTCAGGACACAAATCAATTCAGCCAATTACGGCCATTTTCCGAACTACAAAAAAATTATGGAGAAGTTCAATAAAACTGACGTCAATTTCGCTCATGTTGAAAAAATTGATATTTTGATACAAGCTTTTGAAAATCGTTTTGTAGACTTCAAAAAAGTTAAACCGCTATTGGACATTTTCAGCAATCCTTTCACCATTTCACCCGAAAATGCGCCGGAATCAATGCAGCTGGAATTAATAGACATGCAAAATGATGATAATTTAAGAAACAAATTTAATGAAGGTAATTTACTCAACTTCTACCTTTGCGTTGATAAAAACGCTCATAAAGAGTTGCGAATAAATGCATTGAAATGCGCAAGCTTATTTGGATCGACGTATATTTGTGAACAAACGTTTTCAGTGATGAAACTTAACAAAACGAAAAACCGAAACCGCCTGGCAAATGAAAATTTGGAAGCAATTATACGTGTGGCTACAAGTAATGTGGAGCCAAATATAAAAAAACTTGTTAGTTCAATGCAATGTCATGCATCAAAATAATAAAACATGAAATATTACATTGTAATGATTACATAATTATTACAACAAACATTTTTGAAGGTTCTTTTATTTTTATCATTGTATTTCATACTATTTAAAAATAAAAAATTTTGTGTTAATAAATATTGTTTGTAGTGGCCCGTCCTTGGCTTATATTTTTCCCGAGTGGCCCCTGCTCCCTATAAGTCTGTGCATCCCTGCACTAAAACAACAAGTTTCACTTATTTCTTAATAAAAACGTAGTAAATAACTGAAGATCATCACAGTTGATGGTAAAACATTCATTTAAGGTCAAAAGATCTATTTTAAAGGCGGAAAAAGAATTTTTTTTAATGGTAGTATTTTGATTGACAAACAAGTGACTTTTTCAAAATTTTCCCAAACCATCCCAAATTCTGCACGAGGCCATAAAATTAAATTATAAACACTTTTTTAAAATAAAATTCCTCGATATTTTTACAAATAGTGTGACTTTTGGCTATACAACCCCAGAAAATTTAAATTTCCCGTCAAATCACAAATGACAGTCGGCATCACAGAATCGCTTTTTGGGTTTCAAGTGATGCAGAGATAAATGGCAAAGTTGATTTTGTTCCAAACTTAATAATAACAATTTTTCTTATATGTCGCACACTTTCTGCCTGTCACTGTATGGTGGTAGTTTTTTTTTCATTTTTAACTTACTAGCTCATTGTCGTGTCAAATTTATGACTTTCCAAAGCAACTTGTTTAATAGCCGATATCTCAAGAACTATTAGGTTTAGATATAGGGCAGCATAAACAAAAAATATCCAGAATTGTAAGCAGAATTCAAATGTTATATTTTTAATAGGGCGTTCCATTAAAATTTTGGAAGTAATTTGACCTTGAAAGTCAATTTTTGTAGCACTTCCGGTTACACCGGAAGTGAGATTTTTACGATATTAGTAGATAATACACCGTAAATAAACTCAAATTAGCATAGTATATTTTTCCTGCATTCGTTTGTTCTTTGTCAAAATGGCATAATTTATGACCAATTTGACATTTTCAATCGCCATTTTCGCAGAAACTATCAAAGATAGGTATAGAAGGGGATATATGTTTTTTATATAGAATTCTCCGTAGAATTCAAATTTAAGGAAATAAACAGGGTGTTCCATTAAAAATAATGAAGTAGATAGGAGATATATATATATATATATATATATATATATATATATATATATATATATATATATATATATATATATATATACAGGGTGGTGCAACCAAGATGGGGTGGACGATTGTGAGTAAACGGTGAGGAATTTCGAAAAATTTTTTTTTGGATATTATCGATAGTCAAACACGCTATGTTTTAGAATTATAGCCATAATACAGGGTGGTCCGAAAAACTCGTGGCGAACCAAACTTGTATTTTTTTAAATGGGACACCCTGTATCTAATAGTTCCAATTGATTCTCCTGTTCGTTACGACCATTTTGATATAGGGTTTATTGGGTCTAAAACTTATAGTAAGGGAATGGGACGCGGTTAAAGCTGAAAAAATGCTCACAGTTCGGCCATTTTTTATAAAAATTTGAAACAGTTATGGAAAAACCAAATATTCCATAACACGTTACATATCCTTGAATACATTAATCGCTTGCAATTTGTTTAAAATTATTCACTGTTATACAGGGTGGTCAAGTTTTGCAAATACGCCCTGGACTCATTTTTTTTAATGGAACACCCTGTATATTTTATTTTCATGTTAAAGATAACATTACTAGCTTTCAAAAAATACCATACATGATGCCTTTCTGATCAACAGGCTTTTAGTAAACTAGCAGTGAAAGCAAAGTTTCTTCATTCTAATGCGATTATACTGAATTTGCGTTGTTTATTATTGAAAATCTTATATTAGGAGGCCATGACACCATCATAAATGAAACAAAAGATTGACGAACTTGTCAAAGCTACTGCCGCATAATCCATTATTTACAAGTTAAGTGTAGGTGACCCAATAATTATGAGGTAAGAAAACTGAGACCCGAAACTTTTGCATGTTTATTAGAGATATTTCAAAAAAGAGAAAATATTGTTTTTAGGAAATGTAAAGTAATTAATAAACCAGTTATAAACACATTTTTTTGAGAAACTAGTTGCCAGTATTGCTTGAAGATTTACCTTTAATGGTAAGGGGGTCCTTATGGTTCCAACATGATGGAGAGCCCCACCATTATCATAGGAATGTAAGATATTTTGTCGATAATTGGAAGACAGATCGTCGGATTGGGCGAGGTGGACCAGTTAAGTGGCCAGCCAGATCACCCGACTTAACACCACTAGATTATTTCTATGGGGCATGATAAAGAAGAAGTCTATAAAGAGGTTCCAACCACAGTGAAAGATATGAAGACGAGAATAAGAAACAGTTTTCGCATCATTTCAGAACAGACTTTGAGAAAAGTGAAACTTTCATTTATGGATAGACTCGAAATGTGTCTTCAGCAAAAGGTGGTTTAGTTGAACACCTTATATGAGCTTTGTTAATTGTTTGTATTAAATTAGGTTTACAAGTAAGTACATACCTAAATAATTTTAAAAGATGTTCTGTTTTTGGTTAACTAATTTTCTTACACTATTAATAATACTGATAACTGATTATCTTTGTTTATAACTGGTTTATTAATTACTTTACATTTCCTAAAAACAATATTTTCTGTTTTTTGAAATATCTCTAATAAACATGTAAAAGTTTCGGGTCTCAGTTTTCTTACCTCATAATTATTGGGCCACCTACACTTAACTTGTAAATAATGGATTATGCGGCAGTAGCTTTGACAAGTTCGTCAATCTTTTGTTTCATTTATGATGGTGTCATGGCCTCCTAATATTAGATATTCAATAATAAACAACGTAAATTCAGTATAATCGTAGTAGAATGAAGAAACTTTGCTTTCACTGCTAGTTTCCTAAAAAACTGTTGGTCAGAAAGGCATCATGTATGGTATTTTTTGAAAGCTAGTAATGTTATCTTTAACATGAAAATAAAATATACAGGGTGTTCCATTTAAAAAAATGAGTCCAGGGCGTATTTGCAAAACTTGATCACCCTGTATAACAGTGAATAATTTTAAACAAATTGCAAGCGATTAATGTATTCAAGGATATGTAACGTTTTATGGGATATTTGGTTTTTCCATACCTGTTTCAATTTTTTTAGAAAATGGCTGAACTGTGAGCATTTTTTCACCTTCAAACGCGTCCCATTCCCTTACTACAAGTTTTAGACCCAATAAACCCTATATCAAAATGATCGTAACGAACAGGAGAATCAATTGGAACTATTATATACAGGGTGTCTCGTTTAAAAAAAATACAAGTTTGGTTCGCCACGAGTTTTTCGGACCACCCTGTATTATGGCTATAATTTTAAAACATAGCGTGTTTGACTATCGATAATATCCAACAAAAAAAATTTTCGAAATTCCTCACCGTTTACTCACAATCGTCCACCCCATCTTGGTTGCACCACCCTGTATATATATATATATATATATATATATATATATATATATATATATATATATATATATATATATATATATATACCGGGTGCCCACGAGTTTACTGGCCAGTTCGTTATTTTGTTAAGAAATAATATTTCGATTTGAAAATTTGGGAACTCATGTGGTTGCTTTAGATGCAAATTTTGAGTGCTCGAACATCTGACTATCGTTTCCGGTTCAACCGGAGATACAGTCAACTTTGTTATTTTAAACGAAAACCCCTGTATATTTTTTAAAATTTGGATTCTACGTAAAATTCTAATTATAAAACATGTATCATACCCCATACCTGTCTTTAACAGTTTTCAAGAAAATGACGTTTGAAAATGTCGAAAGAGCCGCAAAGTATACTGTTTTAACACAAAACAAATGACTATGCGAAAAATTTAATATATTATTCTTACTTCTTTTTAGGGGCCTTGTGTGCTTGTGTCATGACAATCTCACTTCCGGTGCAACCGGAAGTGCTACAAAATATGACATTCAGGCACAAATTACTTCAATAATTTCAATTGAACGACCTACTTTAAACTTTAAATTCGAATTTATCTGACTTTTCTCTATAATTTTTGAATACACCATCCCAGGTCTAAAGTTGATAGTTCTTGAGATATGGACAGCTAAAAATTGAGATGCATTCCAAATTTCAATCTTTCTAATTTTATCCAGGCGGCTAGGGGAGATCATTTGTCGCTTGAACTGCTTCATGATCATAACCATGTCAATTTCCAGTTATTTAATCAAGATGGCTATGGATACAAGACACTTTTCATATTTTCTGTTAATAATATCACCCCCAAAACAAAAGAACAACGTGCTCAGGAAATTTCAAAGAGTTCGTCTGAGAGAAAACGGTTAACAATTCGAACACTTAATTTATTGCTAATTTCTTATTTTTTAAAGTGAAAACCTAATAAAATTATTACTTACTAGTACTTCAAGCACTACTCTGATATTATTAATTATGTGTATCCTTTCTTACATTTTCTTAATGCAAATGATCTCCATAGCCGCCTAGATAAAATTAGAAAGATTGAAATTTGGAATGCATCTAAATTTTTAGCTGTCCATATCTCAAGAACTATCAACTTTAGACCTGGGATGGTGTATACAAAAATTATAGAGAAAAATCAGATAAATTAGAATTTAGAGTTTAAAGTAGGTCGTTCAATTGAAATTATTGAAGTAATTTGTGCCAGAATGTCATATTTTGTAGCACTTCCGGTTGCACCGGAAGTGAGATTGTCATCACACAAGCATACAAGTCCCCTAAAAAGAAGTAAGAATAATATATTAAACTTTTCGCATATTCACGTATTGCACCACCAGGTATATTCGAATTCTTTTTAATATGATGTATACCAGGTAAGACCCTTCAAATTATTATCCAAGAAAGTGTTGTCAAGTACTCACAGCTGCAGGGACGGACTAGCTGTGACACTCATGACCCCATTTTGTACGCCCTGTATGATAAGAATTTTGGACGTTTTTTACATAGTACCTTTAACTATTGACTAAAAATTAAGTACTCTTCATTCATGTCGTTAATCCTAACCGTTTTCGAAAAAACGTCATTTTATTTACACTGGTAGTCCCCTAACTTTTGTTGGGTGCCTATGAAAAAGAGGAATTTTTCCCTGTCACCAACATAGTTTCAATAAAAATTGTACTTTAACTGCTTAGTTAAAAACTTCGTGAGAGGGTCCAACATGGGCTCCGTGAAGTGTGATACACCCGCCGGCACGACAAATTGAGGACTGCTGTACCCGCCACAATAACCCAGCATAGGTCCTTATTTGATCACAATGAAACGTGATTCTCCGTAGAAGCTCCTCCCTACTATCGACCGGAGTAGAATACACCAAGGTTTTGAGGTGTCACCACAAGTAAAAATCCAACGGAGTTAGGTCGGGAGATCGAGGAGGCCAGGCAATAGGTCCTCTTCTACCTATCCAACGGTTTGGATAGACGTTATTTAGGTGCTCCCGCATAGCAACGCTGAAATGAGGTGGTGCTCCGTCGTGCATGTGGTACATGTTTGGTTCAATCAAAAAATTGCCAATAATTCCTGCTCAGACATCCTACGGGGAAAATCTTCAGGAATCAGTTCATGCACTTTTTGCACATGATATGGATGTAACAGCTGTTCTTGAAGAACTTCGTGTACTATTGTTCATATACTATTCGTATTAAACTGCGCTGATAATTTTCGAATGCTCGTTGAAGGAGTGTCATATACAGTATTTAAAATATTTTCCTCTAATTGCGGCGTACGTACTGTTCTTGCCCGACCAGCATCAGTACTTCTTTTCCCAAAATTTCCTAAAATTATGAAGAAATTTAATATTACCTTAGTAAATGCAACGCCTACCATTCTCCCTTAGACGTTGGTCAACTAGTTGAAATGTTTTCTGATCTGGAAGGGTACGATTAGGATATCTGTCGTGAGATAACCTCCTGGCTTCCAAAGCATTGCAAGATGCAAGACCATACATCTGATGCATATCTGCATCAATAAACGTGTATTCCATATTTCCAATTATTTCACAATTAATTTCACCACGAAATCCAAAAATCAGTAAATTAGCAGTTGTTGACAAGTTCTAAAATGCAGGATATTTATTTATTTCGTACCTAGCAACGTTTGCAACAACAATATTTTATTTTTGGTGCCGATAAAATAAAACGCACATTTTTTACGAACCTAGGTCGAACTGCAATTCACAGAATTAGACGTATCTTTTATCGAAATACGCCAAATGCATGATGTACATAAAATGACGTTTTTCCGAAAACGGTCAGGATTAACAACATGAATGAAGAGTACTTAATTTTTAGTCAATAGTTAAAGGTATGTAAAAAACATCGTCCAAAATTCCTATCATACAGGGCGTAAAAAAAGGGGATCATGAGTGTCACAGCTAGTCCGTTCCTGCAGCTGTGAGTACTTCACAACACTTTGTTGGATAGTAATTTGAAGGGTCTTACCTGGTATACACCATACTAAAAAAAATTGGAATATACCTGGTGGTTCAATAATTATGTGTAAAAAACTTGATTCCATTGGAGCTCTTTGGGAGCCCATATGGGCGAAGGCGAAGACGAGGCCTATACGAAAAAAGTTTATATGAACTTGTAGTATTCTTTTCACGTGTTTTCTTTTCATATCCGGGAGATTTCCCGCATTTTCCCGGGCACCCTATATATATATATATATATATATATATATATATATATATATATATATATATATATATATATATATGAAACGTGATTTTAAAAACAAACTTAAATCATTTATTTACAAAAAATAGGAACATTCAATGACAAACAAAAGACAGATTTATGTTATTACTCCCGAAAGATACCTTAATTTTTTATTTCTTACATTAAATATTTGAAGATCATTTCTTCTACAATCTATCACAATCACCAACGTATCGGACCGAGGATCGTGCACTAGTGTCCTTTACCACTCTTATCTTTTCGATCGCCCTATTACCTAGTCAGCAATTTCCCCCGTTTTTTGGAGCGTTGACTTTAGGTCAGAAACCTCGATAATGCTGACTCGATAATTAGACGTCGCCGTTTAAATAAGTTATTTCGAGTAATTATTTGATTTTATAAAGGAACTATAATATTTCATAGTTGCAATTTTCATGTATATGCAATAAATAAGCTACATCCTGCCAATGTAGAGGGCAATAACTTATGATTAAGTAAAATAGGATTATAGTTTACTTATTGAACTTCCAAATATTGATCTATGAAATATTACTGGTTTTTCCACTTGTGACATATCCCCCGGCCCTGTAGAAGCTGGACCCCAGCTTAAACAAGCCTACTGTTAAACCAGTTTAAAATTGAAAAAATGTTTAAATAAAATGTAATTAAATCAAATTGAAAATAAAAAAATAATTTCAGCATTTTAAAAAAAAAGATAAAAACTGTACATATAAATTCTTGAAAAAAATATATAACGGTGCATAACAATTCACCAAAACAATAAACGTTCACAAGTTGTCTTTAATATTTCCACCAATTTCCGTGTGCAGCTGTGCCTCAGTACGGTCCTGTCGTAGAAAGCCATCCCCTGAAGTTTACTCTTGATTGCTCTGCGTCGGTCGTGTCGAGGGTCTGTTCGAGCGTCCCATGATATTTGAACCGCCGTGCTACCTTCTGCCTAACAGCTTATGCCTACGAGCCTGTTCCATTGCTGGCTGGCTTCTATGCTTCGCCGCCCATGTTCTTATTGCCACTTGTGGTCAGCTGTCAAAGATTTGTCCTTGTAAATGGTGTGAAAAGTTGTTAACATATACGTATTAAATAAATATACCGCGGGTTGTCTGGAATTCTTGATGCCAACAATGTGAAATGGAGATATACAACCTCGCATAAGTCTATCCTTTAGTCTGGCATTTCTGTTTATGCGCATGCGTTAATACGAATTTTTTCATTGGTCAGACATTGTACTGAATTAGATGGTGAATTGTACTAATCATCGGCTGTTGTGCGTCTATTTCGGCTTCTTTCAGCTTTATGGATTTTTAGTTTACAGTTGGATCGCCATTCGCCATTTTTTCTTTGTGTCGTGTTGTATTTTGTATTCGGTGTTCTTGTGGTTTATTTTGAAGTGTGCTAACTTATGCCCTGATGTACAAAAAGTAATAAACTAGTTCAATTATACTAAAAAACCAGCCCTGTCAAGAAACTTATGAAGCGTGGCGCCGTTAGATTGCCAATAGTAACACA
Organism: Philopedon plagiatum; assembly: GCA_963971165.1. Taxonomy (NCBI): domain Eukaryota; kingdom Metazoa; phylum Arthropoda; class Insecta; order Coleoptera; family Curculionidae; genus Philopedon; species Philopedon plagiatum. The sequence continues at coordinate 52,660,166 of OZ020192.1, read as the reverse complement.
AAATTTAGCGCAATCGCAGTTTACGAAATATCGGACTAAAGGATAGACTTATGCGAGATTATATATCTCCATTTCACATTGTTGGCATCAAAAACCGCACATTAGGTAAATGGGGAACCCGAGGTATATTTATTTAATACGTATATGGTTGTTGTTTTTTTTTTAGATTTTGCAAATTCAGCATTTTCTCCATGCGAGGCTGGGAAATCGACGTGAGTGGTAAATTGCTTCCATAAAAATCACCCCTGTGTTGCGAACTTTGGTGTTTAGTGGAGTTCGGTTGAGTACATGCGGTGCTTTTTCCTTGCGTGTCGTTACGTCGTGAGAGCCTTGCTGATTTCGGTCTCCGGGTAGTGCACAGTTGTGTCAGTGCTTCGAAGTTCAAGTGGACGACTTCAGACTTGACACAGGCTTGGGCTGTTTTGACTAAACATCCTGGAACCAGGTTGACTGCTTCTCCAGGCATTGGTAGGCAGTAGCATGTCATGGCAGTCGGTGCTGGATGCTCTAGTCGAAGTTCTCTTCGTGGGACGTGGATGGACCAGGTTTGTTCTATTTGTTTGCCGGACACCTGAGAGCGGTGCAGCTGAAGGCGTCTTACAGGTTTCTTGGACCAGGTTTTAGATGCACCGTGGTGACATGGTATGAAAAAAAAGAAAAAAGAGTAAGTATATGTTCCTATCTTTGCTTATATGTAATTAAATGACTGTAGATATCGATATCTTATTTCAATATAAATGATAAGTATATAATATATCGATATAACAATGTCTCATTTTTAACTTGTACAACCCACTGTACATATTTGTACTTAACCATGTTTTGGTTGTTTGCATTAAAAGTTAAAAAAAAATGATAACGTAGCCCACTTAACGGTACTAATGTAATTAAATCTTAATAGGTTGGGTTCAGATTGTTTATAATAAAAGCTTCTGTTAATTTACAGATTTACCTGACCTTTTTGAAACTCAAGGTCTATATTAAAATAATTTTGAACAGTTTATTTGCTTTATTTGTTCGTCTCTTGTATTTAAGTATTTCTTGATACCATGTAAAAAGAATCTTTCTTATTACCCGTCTACATAGGAATTTAAGCCAAAATGTAGCTTTTTGTAGACAATATAACGATTAATGTCGGACGTAGGATTTTGGAATATACTTGGAAAACTCTCTACCGGTTTGTATGCCACCCTCTCTCCTACCTACGCTTTAAAAACAATTTCTCCTATTTTTATAGGTTTGTTTACTATACACTTACTAGTATATGTCACTATATACTTACTCATATATGTGATTAATATATTTTTATAATATATGTCCTGTATTCCAATGATATTTATCCAATGACTACATTTTTTAAAGAGCTCATCATATAGTATTGGCCCAAATAACAAGGAAACGACATCAATCTCAGATTGATTATTTTTAAATGGAGTTTGCGAGAATACTCGGGCATACGAAGTTTTCTTGCGTTCCATACACTTATAGTGTTTATATTTCTATGCACTGAATTCGTGCATTAACTTTATTTTCAGGAGAAAGTGATAGAGGGTTTTTTCCTTCCAAGTATTTCCGTATATTTTTTGTCTCTTCCCTGACGATGAGGGAAGTGTAGATTCCTTCTTTTTTTGTTTAGGGGTAATATTATTATTGGTCTTAATTATTATATAATAGTGAGAGAACGGACTATGATGTTCCACAATAAAAAGAGTGAGTCGCTATGAAGCCCGTAGGTTTGGCTATATGAAGTTATTGTGGAATAAACATATTTAATTCAATCGAGAATATTTTTAGAAGTGTCAGTGGAGGTTAAATTTAAATTTGATATGAATGAAAAGGTTTTTTAATTTAAGAGTGAATAATCTGCTATCGGGAGTTCGAAGTACTTAGAGATTTGGGTAACAGAAATGGCCAGTTCCTGATTCGATACTCTAATTTCTTCTTCCAAGGGCTTCATACTTTGCAGTCTCTCCTCCATTTGTTAACACTATTATTGGTAATCTGATACAAAAAATTATTATGTATATTTATAAAAAGTCTTGTATCTAATAAGTGAGCATTGTTTTCGCAAATATTTTTATGTAGGTATTGGTCCAATTGTCTTTTAACCAGCTGTACCTAGCATATCTGAACCTTTTAAGAAAAAAATATTTTTCCTGAAACCTTTGTATTTTTATTGAATATGTATTTCTTTTAATATACGTGTATGTATCTAAGTGTAAAATTGTAAATATACATTCCCGGGTATCCTACTGTATAATATGTATATTTTTGTCTTAGTACCTAACTGTTATTACCTCATATTAATACCTAAAAAAATTGGTAAAGGCCTCTTTTTATTTATTTATATTTTTTTGTATTAAGCCTTAGCTTTTAAAGATACTTCTACTGAAATTTGTAAGTTATCATTATTTACAGAGGAAATTAATTAATCAAGTTAATATGTAGGTTTTAATGACTTACATTGTGTAGTTATCTGCTTAATGCAAATGTTATAAATATTTGTTATTTTAACAGCTAGGGTTTGTGATTAATAATTGTTTACATTTCGTTTGTGATTATCTTGGTGGCGGATATTGTTTTAATTATTTCCCCTTCGACCACGTACTTCTCTGAAGGGTCTAAAATTAGGTCTTCCACGGTCCGGTTGACTACATTGTGTAATTGACTAGTGCACGCTCTCTTATTTCGCTTAGTTTTAGTATAAGAGATTTTAATTGGTCGAAGTCCGTGTTAGTCGTACTCATAAGATAATAAGTTTCGCAAAAAGATGAGTGTAATCCGGTTTCGAAATTTTCCACTAATTTTTTGACATGTGAATATTTGTTGTAAACGATACGATTGAGCTAAAAATGCCGAAAAAAAAACAAAAAGATGAGAATAATTTAATTCAAAAACTTAGTCTGGTTTCGATGTCGTATTACGTCACGAAAAAAAAGTGTTTTTTCTAATACGAATAAATTATACCGACAAGAAAAAAATTGTCAGATCACTTTTAAGTAGATTTCAAAATAATATTTTTAAGTTTCTACTGTCTTGGTTAGAAAATTTCTTGTTTTGAAAAAAATACATTAATATTCCCAATTGTTCTCAGTTTATTAGCAAAACAGCTTAAACGGCTCAACAAAAAAAATCGAAACTTAAAGAGAAACTAAAAGTTTGTTTCAACAACCCACATATTTAAGTAAACTAATTAGTATAATATATTCTGACACAAAACACCTTATAATTTGTTTATCACTATAGCGCGGCTTTAATTAAAAAAAGATAAAACCTATAAATGAAATAAAATATGATAAAAAATAATGACCGCCTTAACTATGTAAAAAATTGAATGTTTTATCTTTCGAGTGTAATTAACATAAAATAACTTTTTTTTTAATTCTTTATTTTTTATAATTTAATTAAAACGTGACGCTTCATTCCCTCTGATTCTAAATAAATCTTGATCTATACTTTAAAAAAATTATATTTTCCACACAACTGACAGAAGTAATAAAAATGTTTAATTTTTTCACTAAAAAAGTTATAATTTATTATATATTAAGTAAAAATGGCACCTCCACCAAATGTCACGCCCTGGTTTTAAGGGTGTAACTAGGGGCGTAGAGGTAACGGAACCTTAACTAGATTGAAATTAAACGTGATTTTAAAAACAAACTTAAATCATTTATTTACAAAAAATAGGAACATTCAATGACAAACAAAAGACAGATTTATGTTATTACTCTCGAAAGATAACTTAATTTTTTATTACTTACATTAAATATTTGAAGATCATTTCTTCTACAATCTATCACAATCACCAACGTATCGGACCGAGGATCGTGCACTACTGTCCTTTACCACTCTTGTCTTTTCGATCGCCCTATTACCTAGTCAGGAATTTCCCCCTTTTTTGGAGCGTTGACTTTAGGTCAGAAACCTCGATAATGCGGACTCGATAATTAGACGTCGTTTAAATAAATTATTTCAAGTAATTATTTGATTTTATAAAGGAACTATAATACTTCATAGTTGCAATTTTCATGTATATGCAATAAGCTACATCCTGCCAATGTAGAGGGCACTAACTTATGATTAAGTAAAATAGGATTATAGTTTACTCATTGAACTTCCAAATATTGCTCTATGAAATATTATTGGTTTTTCCACTTGTGACAATATTTTATAAATATATTTTATACCAAAATCTAAATCTTTCTAATCTAATTCTCTCCTTATAAATTCTTCATACTAATCATACCCTGATCAAAAAATAAGAAAATAAATTATAGTTTAATCAATTAAAAAACACGCTTTTATGAGTAGCGCACTAAAAAGTTAAAAATATTTATTTTCATTTTATAGTTAACAGAAAACCGGGGTGTGCAGTGCGCGCATCGTGCGGAAAGTAAAGCAACTAACAAAATGCGCCTCCCTTTACTTCGCACACATATATACCCCGGTTTTCTGCTAACTTGTACAGCTATGGTCTAGGCATACATTACATTTTGTTTATTATGCCTAGACCGCTATATAACTGCGCTCCACGCTTTTAAATTTAATTGCCCATTTAAAGACCAAATGTTTTATAGCTACACAAGTTAACAGAAAACAGGGGTATGCATGTGTGTGGAGTAAACGGACGCACAGTTTGCTAGTTGATTTACTTTCCGCACGATGCGCGCAATGCATACCCCGGTTTTCTGTTAACTATAAAAGGAAAATAATTATTTCTAACTTTTTAGTGCGCTACTCATAAAAGCGTGTTTTATAGTTTTTTAGTAAATTAAGTTTGGAACATACAGGAGGTCCCAAAAATAATTTTTCAGTATCGACCTTACAAGAAAAGCACCTATATCTTCTCAAAAAGTTCTACATTGTAAAGAAAGAGCATGGTTATTTAATAACTTGATGTAGGACAATACAGGGTGGCTCAAAAAGCTGACAGTCGCGATTTAAATTTTAATTTTTTTAGCCACCCTATATGCCCTAGACAAAATTTTTGAATAACCATGCTCTTTTTTCTCAATGTAGAACTTTTTATAAAGATATACTTTTTTTGTAAAGGCGATATTAAAAAATTAATTTTATTCTTGGGACCTCCTGTATGTTCCAAACCTAATTCACTAACATAAATAAATTCTCTAGTACAGTGGTTCCCAAATGGTGGTCCGCGGACCCCTAGGGGTCCGCAGGTCATTTTGCGGGGGTCCGACAACCTTTGCTTTGAAACACTTGATGCCCTTTTGCACGACGGTATGTGTGAACAAACTTTCTCTGAATACATTCTGCTAAAATCCAAACAAAGAAATCGGCTGGATGTTGCTTCAGATCTAAGATTAAAAATTTCCGTTCAGATTTACTAAGAAGGTTTAAGATTTAGTACTGGTTTAATTTGAAATCTTCTAGTTGGTCAGTTATGTTTTGACAGGTTTTTGTCCTGTCATTGTTAATAAGTCGTTATTAAAAACTTATGAATTATTCTGCTATTTCACCGATTTGCTTGGTTTTCAAATCATTTTCATCTTGGAACGAGTTGCTGTAATGACGTTAGTTCTATTTTTGTCAAAAGTACTTACTAAAATTGCCCTTTTCCTAACAAATTTGTGGGAAAGCTCAAAAATAAGTTCATAGCATAAAACTTAATTGTCTTACACTTGTCAGTTTAAAACTTTTGTTTGTCAAATTAGACCGCACTACGTTGGAGAATTTGGCAGTTCAAATCTTAGACCAGATTTAGAAAGAACTATGACAGGCAAAACAGTATTTCATTCTTCTCATTAAAATCCAAAACTGATGATTGATATATTATATTTTTTCTGCTAGAAAAGAGAATATATTTTGTTCAGTTTAGTTCAGTTTTTCAGTTACTTTTATAGGATGCCGTTTTTATTGATAAATAGCATGCTGCCTTTTGGTGCAAATTGCCAAGCCATATTAAAGGCATTGAATAAATCGGCACTTTTGAAATAAATATTTTTTTAACAAAGGTTGTTTCTTTCATTATTTTTGAAGCCAAACTGTTCATGGGGGTCCGCATGTTACTAATTTCTAATTTTGGGGGTCCAAAATTTCGAGACATTTGGGAACCACTGCTCTAGTAGGTTGGGCTATAGAGTACCGGTTTACCCTTTACAAAATACACATACAGTTGCCCTACCCATCCCTACCACATCCCTAACCAGAAATGTAATTTTCTATAATAATAATAATAATAATAATAATAATAATAATAATAATAAAGATGTTTATTTATGCCAATAAAAATAATTTAAATATAAATATAAAATTGCTAAAAGTAAAAAAGAAAACCAAAAAATGACAGTAGTATACTAGTTGGCATAAATAGGTAGGATTTTGATTTATAAGAAATCATTCTTCCAATCCTACCCCTACTAAATAATTTTTTATATTATTTTTAAAAGTTATATAGCTTAAGCCCCTTAGACTAGAAGGAACATTATTAAAAATTACAGAAGATGTATATTTAAACGAAGACTTATATTTTTCAGTATGATGTTGAGGTATTTCTATTGCGTTCTGATTTCCAGTATTAACATTATGAATATTATTCCTGAATTAAATTTTTTCAAATAAATATCTAGGTTTCTGAGTTAAAATTATTTTATATATAAAACAGGATAAGTGGATTTCGCGTCTTTTTTCTAATTTAATTATATTATGTTTGTTAAAGGTAGGTGATATGTGATCATATTTTTTTAGTCCTATTGAAAAACGAACACAGTTATTTTGAAGAATTTGTAATTTCTGTTTATCTTCGTTACTGATATTTTTGTGATAAATTATATCACAACAATCTAATCCACTTAGAATAATTGAATCAACCAGCCTAAGTGTAGTATCGGTATTTAAGTAGTCCTTAAATTTATATAAAATTCTTAGTTTGTAGTATGCTTTTTTAATTATATTTTTTATATGTTCATTAAAATTTAGATACTGATCAAAAATTACTCCAAGATTTTTACCATATTCGATTGAAGTAATCTTAAAATTATTGTTAAGAACAATTTTGAAATCAGATTTATTTTTTATTTTAACGATTAGTGTTTTAGGACCAGTTAAAATTAAGTTCGTTTTATTTTCATTTATTTTTAATCCATGATCAGTTATAGTTTTTGAAATATTTAAAAGATCCTTATTGATTAAAGAAATACTATTTTTTAAATCTGTGTATTTGATTGAGTGGTATATTTGAGTATCATATGCAAAATCTAAAAGATTGCCGTGTTTAATTGATAAATGAAAATCAAAAGTGTATATAATAAACAATAAAGGGCCTAATACTGATCCTTGTGGAACACCTCTAGAAATCGGCAGTGAATTTGAAATGTCACAAATGTATTCGTTTGCAATTTTAGTCACTTATTTTCTGTCAGATAAATAATGTTTGAACCACTGACAAGATTTTTTACTAAAACCTATATATTTAAGCTTTGCTAATAACATTTCATGATTTAGAGAATCGAAGGCTTTAGCCAAATCGAGAAAGACTATATTAGTAGCAAAACCTGAATCCCAATTTTCTAAAATATCATCCTTAATAGATGTACTAAAATTTTCTCTAAAACCTGATTGGGTCTCTGGTAAAATATCATATTTTTTTAAATACTCTATTACTTGGTCAAAAACTATACGTTCTAAAATTTTAGATATTATAGAAAGTAGAGAAATGGGTCTAAAATCATCTACATTTTCTGCGTTGTGAATTTTAGGAATCGGTATAACTAAACTAGTTTTCCAGATATTAGAAAAATAATTATTTAAAATAGAACAATTTATTATATGTTTAATAGTATTTAAAAAATTATTACTTATACACAGATTTAACATGCGTAACGTAATACCATCTGCTCCACATGATTCTGTTTTAATTTTTGATAATATTTTAACAATATCATAATTCGTAATTGGTTTTAAATTTAGAAACATATCTTTATCAATTTTAGAAAACTTATTATTCAAATAAAAAGATAGTAAATTTTGATTTGGTGATCCATTTTTTACATAATTTATAAAATGATTATTTAGTACCTGTGCACAAGGATATTCATTTACTGATTTAGATTCTTTTAAATTAATATTAAATTAATGGCAGAAAACTTTTTAATTCCCTACCTGACAACATAAGGCAAATAAACTGTCATAAAAAGTTTAAGAGGAAGGTCCGCAATTTTTTAGTTGCAAAAGCCTATTACTCTGTTGATGAATTTTATAGGGATAGCGTTAATTAAGTTTAGATGTTTTTTTTGTTTTGTTTCTAAAATTTTTTATTTTTTGTTTTTACTATTTCTTATGATTTTAAATCTATATTTCTGTACCTTAAAAATATTATTTACAGAAAGCCCTTATTGTCCTGCCACTACTGATACTTTTTATTTTGTTACATATAGGTAGACATATTTATTTATACCTGTTGACGTTTTTTGTACTGATATTTCTTAAATGTTATATGTTTCCTTTGATATTTTATTAGTCGAATCTTTTATAGTAATTATTAAATAATTCTTTTTACGTAGTAGTGAGTGTAACAGCTTTTGTCAATAAAAAAATTGCAGTTTTTTGAATGACAATAAAGCTATGTTTGAGTTTGAGTAATGTATTATCATTAAGGACTCCTATTAAACTTTAATATTGCGCCGACTTCAAAGTTTAGATTTTCGGTGTACAAGCTACCTAACTTTGAACAAAATTAAGTGTACCATCAACCATAGTGACAAATGCGTAAAAATATTATTTGATACTTTTTAGTGCTTTTTCTTTTGTGAAGTCGGTTCATTTTTGAAAAAAAAATGTATTTCTTTCTTTTTAGTTCACCTATTCTCCCCCCCCCCCCCCCTTCATCTTATTGCCCCCCATTTAAATTTGTAATATCCATGTAATATTGTCACAACGGGGGTTGTTGCGACTGAGACTAAGTAATAGTCTCTGGGATCGTGTGGAGGGAATAAAGTTAAAACAGGTTATAAAAAATATAACATTTAATAATTAATCGACAATAATAGCAATAAAATAAAGTTTGGCATTAAATAAATGAAATGAGGCACTTACTTATAAACTTCCCCTACATCTTCTCTATAAGGGCGGCTCTTCTCCCGACCAACGGGCACATGTCTTATCTCGACATCTTAAGAACGACTGCCTATCACTCCATTATGCAGTTATCGACGATCGGTGCATTGCTAAGTCAGCATACCTTGCCTTACTCAATAAAGTTAAACAAAACCAAGCTGACCTTCAATGTCGTCACCAAGTTCACCGAACAACAGAGTGTCTATTCATCGTTATTGTCAAAATAATCTTTGTATAAATAGTGTGATTTTAAAAATAATTAATAAAATAATCCATGATAACATAACTATGACATATGCCCCTCGTTCGCGAAAGCTGGACCCACAGCTTTACAAAATTTCCATCTTACTATGCAACACAAATATGTTGGTCAATCCGCCAGAAGTTAATTAGATTTACAAAAAACTATAATTTTTAATAAAATTTATAAGTTGATGAGAAGTTGTAAAAATTTGTATCCAGGATTGATCAAAAAAAAATCTTAAAGGGACGTACCTATAGCATAATTAAAATTCGCGTAAGAGATTGATTTAATACTTATTAAAAGCTTAGAAACAAATTATTTCTTCTTTTTATTTTACTTTATTTACTGACTTAAGTAAACTTTCTAACTATTAAAATTTCTAAAATATTGAATTGATAGCCACATTTAATGCCATATAGAAAGCTCAATCTTATCAACTTATAAAATATTACTTACTATATACTAAAGAGACAATTATTGTAAAAGCGAAAAATATAAAATAAAATAAAACTTGTTGATACTCATAACATTTCTTTTAAATATTTACATAACAAAACCTCAAAAAGTAGCACTCTTTGAAAAATGAGATCGTGACACGGGCATTTATGGCAACATATAAGAAGTCTTTACTGAAGATTTGCGAAATTTTAATAACGCCGAACAATGATAAACTATGCACAACTATGAGCCAGAAGTAGTTTAGTTATATTAAGGATAATATAAATTTCCTACGAACTTAACATTCACCACTTTTGGATGGATTTTCTCCATCCCCCATTCTTCATCGCCACAATTCTACAAGATGATGCAAGATGCATGCAGCTGGAAGCGGCTAGCTTTGATAAGGTCATCTCTACTGAGCCCTGGTACCTCGGGCATTTTCGAGACTTTACTGTTAGGTGTTAGGTTACCTAACGTGATGGTGTAACTGCCTTTTCTTTGCTTGCGTGCGTTGTGGTGACGTTGAGTAACAGCTTCTGTTTGCTCAGGTTTAGGTATGATGGATATATACTGGCTCCCCTTTGTTGTAGGAAGTTGTTGTGCATGTTATTTGGCTCATCTCCAATCTCCACTGCCATTGTGCTATTGTGTCCAGGTACATGAAACATAAAGAGAGTGCGTATCAATACTTATATATATTATTATATAGTCCTAATTTTACATGCTTTAATTATTGACAAAATTAAAATGAGAAAATACATTTCTCTTTACACGTACGTATATCTAATATTAAAAATCCCTAATATTTAAACTAGTCTATAAACTAAACTCAATTCGCTTATCAATACAAATTACAATTTCCTGTAAATTCAAATAATACATGCACGTTTAAAATAATATCATAACACTCGTATAACAGAACACCTATCCCTGTTTAGTTTCAGTTTGCTCTTTTTCTACCTCCAAGTATACTGAGATATAACGTTCGTCTAATTTTTAAAATGAATCTTTAGTGTTGGGCTTAAAGTATACCTTAATATTTAACTTCTAGTATACCTAGGATTTTTAATACTAGAATAAATAAAAAAGCAACTCTTTAGTACAAAGTTGAAAGTCTAGGTTAGTACTTGCTAATAAAATTTAAAATGTTTTAGGATTATTTAAAAACTAAAAATTATATCAATTTACTGAGAGGTAGTAGGCAGTTTCGTGACAAAAAAATTTACTTTGTGCTATTGTTTTGTCAAAAATATGTCTGACGATATTTTACATGCTGTCAACAATAAGTAATGACCGTAAGAACATTTGAGCAGTTTTAGTTCACGCAGTATTTACAAATACCAGAAACTCTTAAAAAATCTGTAAACCTTCCCTAAGGGAAATAGATAACTTCAGGCTTATCTCACCTGGTAACATCCTGTACCACTAAACACCATCGATTTGTTTAAACATTGTGCTCAAACACTAGCGTCACCTTTTATGAAGACAAGATGCGTAAATTCTTAAAACAACTACTCCCCTAGCTACGTGCCACGCAGGGTATTGAATAACATAAGACATTCACTTGTCTTTTCTTCATACAATTTGTTACACTTGAAAACCATTTCAAAATACCTTACTTGTCAGTAAAGTTTAACCTGCAAATGACTTTTTTGCAGTAGGGCTATAGCATTATGTTGCTGACCGCTAATTCTCTAGCTACCCTTTTCGTAACACTTTTTGTGTTTGCCTTATTGTTTCCTAAAATATGTACCTATAACTTCTTTGAGAAAAATGAGTCGTTTTGTAGGTACTCTAGAATAATAAATATATACTCGTATTTAACTTAAGAACTTAGGCACGATGCTTTAATACTGCATCGAATTAAAAAAATCTCTATATATTTTCATTTGTAACACTCTTACTTTCTTACGTAAGTTTATTATAAGTTTCAATCATCTCATGCCTATAAAAATTGTTTTATGCCTCGATTAACTAGATAATAATTCTGTATAAAAACTACTCTGGTTTTGCACGCATAAACCCTTTTTCTTTTTCCATTTAGTTTTTCATAATTCCTTTGATTATGCATAAAAATAAAAAAAAAATAATATGAATGAGTACTTGCAGCATGCGAACATGAGGCGCGTGCTTGATCGGTAACCTTATGCCATTATTGTATAATAATATAAAATTCTTGGTACCTGCCATCTCTGGGTCAGCAGTGTTTATTATAATTTATTATGAACTTGAAATAAAGCAAAATTATGTAAGCTTTTGATAACAAAAAATATTTTTTTATACCTTGAACGTATAACAATTACGTCTAATAATATTTAGTATTTCAATAAACGTAAGCAATAATAATAAAATGTTGATATGTTTACTAGTTAGTTATTTAAGAAATTTTTAATTTTAAAACAAACTTCTGAAATTGAAAAGAAAATTATCACTGGATATTATCTTAAAAATACAACACATTAATGCCCTTATTTACCAGTGGTCTTCGTTAATTGCGTAAAACTTGATTTATTCTTTTTTCGCATGATAAAACATATTTTAAAACTTGTAACTAGTACTAAAATGAAATTAGTACTAAATTAAAAATAAAAATCTAATCAAATTTTTCTGTTATTTTTCTTTCATATCGCCTATGTGCATATTATGTTTAATAGTAAATAAATTACACATGAGAAATGGATTTTTTTTACGGCATAAAAATTGAAAGTATAAACAAGCAATATAATTTGGATTTTGTCTTCCAACGTAAAAAAACATAGGAAATGTATCAAGAGAAGATTGACGAATTGTACTGTAGACATTAAAAAAATTACAATTTCTGCGTAAAAATATTGACTTGGAACTAAATTAGTATGCAATGTTAGATAAATAAAAAAAAATCAATTTTACACTAAATTTTGAACCAAAGAAAAATCAGTGCAAATTAAAACGAGAAATATCTCAGGTGTTAGATAGGTACTTGAACTCATAATACTTTGATACTCATACTTGCTTAAAATCTTACATTCAACTAGAAAAATTATTTATAAAAGAAGCATTTTCCGGTATAACTAAGCACCTTTTTTGCTAACGTATTTTACGTATTTGTTACTGTAATACACAAAAATTATTTTTTTACTTCTTGTAAACGTCAGGATACAATAAATAGCATTTACTTAAAACAAAATTTTCTGAAAAAAAACTCTTTGTGGATATTATTTTATGTAAACGTAAAGATATGTAAAAGAATAATTATTAGGTTTTTCTTTATTTATTTTTCCCTTTGACCTATTTCTTTTTAAGCAAATATACTTTGCGCCGTTAAAGTGTTTGGCGGTAATAAAAAGCGTCCTAGAGTTCTGTTTTTAAATATAGTAACTGGTTGGTTCGAGTTTGTTGTGAGGTCAATTTTGATTTTATTTCTGTCAATATAAGGCCATTTATATAGTATAATATCCAATTTATAAAAAAGATTTGTATTTACCGCAAAATTATCTCGTAATTGCTCCAAATATCTAATATCGTGTTCCTTAGTTTTCAAAACAATTGATTTAATTTTGTTGTTAGTTAGTTGATGTTCTTTAGTAGTTTTAGCCGATTTTAAGAATGCTGATTTAGAAATTGTCTCTTGTTTTAAGCAGTGGTGTAAATTTTCATTTGTTTGGTCCATTATAGTTTCTTCTTCACTTGTATTGTAAGGCTGAGTAGGATGTAAAAATAAAACGTTTTGATTCGATTGTACATTGGTGCTGGTTGGGTATTGTAAATTACATTTTTCATTGATAATAACCCGGCGGTTAACCGTTAGTTCCCATATGTTGTGCAGTTTGAGAATAAGCTGATTAAAATCATTTTTTGAAAGATCTGGGTCGTACAAAAATTTATAATTTGCTTTAAAGGAAGGGTGTAGACCTCTTTCAAAGTATCCTATAATTTTATCTAACGGCATTTTAGGATCAATAATGTCGCATAACATGATTGTATCGTAATAATAATCTTTAATACTTTCATTTTGCTGCTGTTGCCTATTCATCAGTTTGATTTCAAATTTTGAAACTTCGTATTTCCCTCCAAATTCAAATAAAAAATCTCGGGAGACTTCCTCCCAATTTTTCTTTAAGTTTTCCGATTGTTTAATATAATTACTATACCAAATGTAGGCAACACCCTCTAATGATGATAAAAAATAGTAAATTTTGTCTTTGCCAGACCAGCGGTTTCTTTCAGAAATTTTATTAAATTCTCTGAGAAATAAAACACAATTATTACTCTTAGGACAAAAAATAGGTGCCTGAAAATATGGAGGTAGCACTGGTGTAATACGGGTATTTAAAGCTTCTTCCAAACTCATTTTTTACTTCTCTTTAAGGGACAAACTTGTATATTATATTTAAAATAAACCCTCAACGTGAAAAAATGTATCGTAATATAGTTTTATTTTGAATAAAACCAAAAATTGTACCTATATAAATTACCATTAAAATTTCAGAATACTTTTTGAAGAGGCCGAAAAAATTAAAATTAACTTGCACCACTTATTCTATTATAGACGTAAAGTAAAAAATTGCCAACTCTTATTTTATACAATTTAATTAAAATATCCTTCATTCCCTCAGATTCTAATCAAAATGTTTATCTATACTTAAAGAAAATTTATGCCTACTCTCACACAATGGACAGAATTTATTAAAGAATATTTAATTTTTGCACCAAAAAAGTTATAATTTATTGTGTATGGAGAGTAAAAACGGCGCCTCCACCAAATGTCACAACGGGGGTTGTTGCGACTGAGACTAAGTAATAGTCTCTGGGATCGTGTGGAGGGAATGAAGTTAAAACAGGTTATAAAAAATATAACATTTAATAATTAATCAACAATAATAGCAATAAAATAAAGTTTGGCATTAAATAAATGAAATGAGGCACTTACTTATAAACTTCCCCTACATCTTCTCTATAAGGGCGGCTCTTCTCCCGACCAACGGGCACATGTCTTATCTCGACATCTTAAGAACGACTGCCTATCACTCCATTATGCAGTTATCGACGATCGGTGCATTGCTAATTCAGCATACCTTGCCTTACTCAATAAAGTTAAACAAAACCAAGCTGACCTTCAATGTCGTCACCAAGTTCACCGAACAACAGAGTGTCTATTCATCGTTATTGTCAAAATAATCTTTGTATAAATACAGTGTGATTTTAAAAATAATTAATAAAATAATCCATGATAACATAACTATGACAATATTGACCTCAGTTACCCCGAAAATGACATAGCAGTAGATAGTATTGGCCGGTGCAGATTATTCTCCCCACTCCTCCACCCCCACGTTTCCAGTGGTGGGGGGAATAATCTGCACCGGCCAAGGACCTCTGGCCCTGCCCCCAAGTGGAGGGGGGCATCCGAAGCTCCACCTCTTAGCACCTGATTGGTCGACCCCCACCTAAGCCCCCACTTTTTCCCACTCCAAACTACTCGAGGGAGGGGATGTGAGAGAAGGGGTTAAAGCTTAAAAGCATTTGTGTATTAGTCGTATGTTTAGTACCACTGTTACAAGATCTTGCTGTTTACTACTATGGATGTGTGCGGTATTTGCAATTCTGAAATTACTATTTTCTTTCATAAAGCTATTAACTTGACTAGACTGCATTTATTAGAAGAATACACCGAGTTACAACATCAGTACTTTGAAGATCGAACGAATTTTAAATATTGGGAAGATTATTACACATACTATTTTAATAATTATCATGTGGATTTCCAAAAGTGTATGGATGGAATTTTGATGTGTGATACATTTACCGAACGATCTATGTGTATTAATGTTACTATAGACCAGCTACGTCGTTTGGGATATGGTGAATTATTTCCATTAACACTTGTCCAAGCATTTGCGACGCACTTTGTTCGATAAAAAGTGTTTGATTAAAAACCGTCAAAGATACTATGATGAGTATCATTGACCAAGTACTTACCGCTTAACTTGAAAACATTAAAATAACTCTTAAAGGTACTCTAGAGAAAAACACAGGAACAACAGGGTGTTCGGAGGGAAGCAGGTGTAGTAGAGCGCGTTGCAAATTAGCCCTCAGCTCAGTTAGGCTGGGTAGGTTCTATTGGACGCCACCAGTTTTTACACCGACACAAACTGGAAGTCGCCTAGTTGGTGTAGGGACCTGCTTCTCACACAACAATCCCGCTATTCATAATTAAAAATTAAACAGAGGGCGCAGTGAGCTGGATAAAAACAACTTAATAAGTTTACCCTATATACATTTATTTGTACACTGATTAAAAAAAAGGTTACAAGTGGTGACAAATAAGGTTGGGCGATTTTGCCCTCGCAAAAAAATAAATAAATTAAATTAAACCAAAATAAAAACTTCCTGAGGTCTGTCCCCAGGTACAGGTAAATTCATAGGGTGGCTCCTTAGCACCCGCCAAAAATTAATAGGGATGGTTCGTATCCCCTACCGAAGACAATGTAATAGGGGTGCTTTCTAGCCCCTACGGAAGAAGTAGGGAGGTTCGTGGCCCCTACCAAGGACCCTAGGAACAAACAATTCCTAGTAGTTACTAGTGTTGTAAATATCCGTATTCATTAGATATCCGAATCATACGGAATCGGAATCAGCTAATATCCGTATCCATTATCCGAATACGAATCCATTTCTTGACCCGCGCGAAAGCGGTTACAGCTCATGTATACGTATGCATGCAACAGACTAAAACATTTTCTATCCGGATACACGGCTAGGTAGGTCGATGCGGTATCGGTATCATACCAGTCGAAGTCGAAGTTTAGGGATAAGAAGGCACCGCGTCGCGCCGTTCTCGTTTGAATTCGGTTCGGGTGAGGCGGGACTAGTTTAACCAATGCGTCTCATCTCATATGATACCCGTTACCCCGATAACTATGCCATCTTTTTTTAGGAAATGTCATTAGAAAGAGAAAGCACAATATCAAATATGCCAAATCGCAGACCGTGTTGTTCGCTTACACTCGATTCCGATTCCGTTTTCTCTTTGCACTTTGCATTAGTAACCACCCGATGCGAATTTATTTTGATTCCGAATCCGTATTCAAGTTCTCGGCCGGTTCCGGATAATCCGGATTCTTTTAATATTCGGATCCAACGGATTTTTGGATACGTATCATTACATCACTAGTAGTTACAGTAATTAAAATTTAATTAATAAAAAAAAAGGCATACGTTACGTTAATAAAAATAAAATCAGAAGTTACGTTAACAGAAAAGATTACTACTAATAAAAGAGAAGGTAATTATTTGCAAAATTTAAACGAGTTTAAGATATGATTAAAAGGTCACGTTAATAAAAAAGGTTAATATTTGGAGGAAAAAAAATTTACTGGACCTAATCCGCAAAATTTAATTAAATTTTTTTTTATTAATTAATTAATTAATTTAATATTAAAAGAGAAAGCCATTGGCTTAAACTGAATCGCAGAATTTTAGTTAAGTTACAAAAAAAAGACAAAGTATGAAGTTACTTTAATTAAAAAAAAAACTATCAATAAAGTGAGTAATCGCTGAAAGCCAGATTGCAAAATTTAAACAAACTCAAGGTAAAATTTAAAACAGTTACGTTACTAAACAAAATAAATTATTATTAAAGGGCATCGATAACTAAATTTTAAAGTTCATTGTTACTTTAACGATAATTGTTAATATTTACAAAAACTAAATGCCCATTAACTGACCAATTCAACGCTGTATGATGCTATCTTACATTAACAATAAAAATAATTAAAGTACAACAAAAGAAAAATAATTAACGCTTAAATCATAATTTTACGCAAGATTCAAAGTATAAACAAAGAAAAGGCTTCCGCGAAGGCAGTAAAAATAACTAAAAATGGAAACCTCTACGGTAGCTTGGCTTAAAATTTAAACGTTCAAGTAATATTCAAAATAAAGGAAAAGCTTAAGCGAAGCCACAAAAAAAAAGAAAGTAATTAATACTTTAAGTCCCTACTGTAGCCTGACTCAAAAGCTAAGCATCCAGTACTAATTAAGCAAATTGTATCAATGTAAGATAGCATAAAAAAAGAAAGCCAGATAATTGACTTTAGGGAAAAAATTTTGGTCAAAATAGAAATAATCAAAAATATACCGCTTCTGTACACAAAGCTTAAATTAAAAGCAATATATAGCTACCATCCAAGCAACTAATTTAACTACTTTAGGTTCCAAATGCAAATAATACGATACAACAAAAGCAGGTTTAACTAATTATATAGCATCTATGTAACTAAACTACCCTAAGTTCCAAGCGGTATGATATAATAAATAGATGTAAAATGTGTAAAATGTGTATGAGCCTAGTAAGTTTATTTCCCCAAAACAATAGTGACAAATTTGAAAATTAAATAGTAAGTTAACCCCTCTGAACACATAAAAAAATTACTCAACCAATCGATATAAATAAAAGCTAAAATAAATCTACACTTTCCAACTTCATAAGCATAAAGCCCGAAACTTCCAGCTCATACACCTTTTGATTTATACAAATATTGAAATTATAATTATAGATAATAGCCCCTGCATATGATTGAGTATGAAATAAAGTCAATAAAGAAACTTGTTAAGGCTACGGTATGTGCTTTGCGATAAAGTCAATAACAAAACCCGATAACAACAATCTACATTTACGCGGGTGACCGACTATTTTAATTCAAATAAACCCAGGCCCGTAAGCTGGTATAAAGAGGCCCTAAACGTAGCTTACAGATTGTATGAAATTTACTTCACACTATTCAAGCTTCAAAAATATAGTCCCGCGTTCAAAAGAATGCAAATTAGATAATGTAATACTAATAATAAAGCAGTTGAGCGGCTTGGTTATTATGGTAATAATTTAGTCAGCTATTATAATTCAAAATAAGATGCAGCACACACCGGGCAGCCAAAAAAAAACTAGTCTGAGAGAATAAGATTGTGAAGCAGAATTTTCGATAACTATTGTTCGCAAAAATTTAAATTATAATGCATGGGCGTAAACAAATAAACGATTATTAAGTATTAGAGAAACACGGGGCAAAAAAAAACTTCAAGGTTTAACTTACCCCTTTAAACAAGGATAAAGAGGGATGGAAATTCCAAAACTGCAGGCAGCAAAAGGGCACCACACAGCAAAGGTTACCACAGGGTTTGGACCTCCAAACTGTTGCCGATGTTCGTGGCTTGATAGAAATAAAGAAAGAAATCCTTAGTACTTGAAAAATTTCCATGCACGTGGCATCACGAGGCAGACTCGCAAAAAAACTCAACTATATAAAAAAAGGTAGCTCACCTGATATGATGGTAACGAACGAAGTTTGCAGATAAAATCTTGCCCAGTAAGCAATAATTCAGCAGATGAATTTTTAATCGCAGTCCCGGAACTTAATCCATAAACTTGAGCCTTCAAAATGGCTGAAACCGACACCGCGATACTGCTATCTTCGTTGAAAACCAAGGTGGAAATGCTAGACGTTCTTCCTTCTTTGCCACTCAACCAACAGGTTGATATCTGCGCAAGCCCAAAAGGTGGCACAGAACAACACCCAACCCGGGGAAGAAAAGGCGGTGACCTTGAGTGGAAACTCATGACAGTAATTGACGACACCGACAAGAATTACTTAATTCCAACCAATTTCAAGCGTGGGTTAGAAGCTGCTCCCTCAAATGACCCCGATTGCATAATCGCACAAGTCTTGGACCCCATACTGAGAAACAAACGCAAAAAAACACCGAAACTTAGAACTCCAATCGTCGCCGCGCCACCAAACAAAGGTACTGAAATCATACAGAGGCCTCTTGCGTGAAACAATAAGGTTACGGAAATACAGAAAGTTATACCTACGCCGGTGGCCTGAACAAGATAGCAACGAAAGCCTGCCAAACCCACGCGAAAATGCTTCAGTTGCTATAGAACAAATTTGCAAACTTAAGAAGCAGCAACGCTGGAAGTCTCATGGTGCAGCTGTCAGTCCAACTAACCCCACAAAATTAATAATTAAAACAGCATTTCTAAAAATAATGCTTGAGCAAGGAAAATGTCTTTAAAACGAATCTAAATAATAGAGAATGCTAAATCCAGGAACCCCAGGCAGTAAAGGCAGTGGAAAACACCGGGATTAAATCTCATTCAAAATGTAGGTAGTCTTTTAAAATTCATTCTCTAAAAATATATTATCATAAATAGACTAAAGGCGACTGTCTGTACACACAGGAAGGCCTTAAGCAAGGCGAAAATTCAGGGCCCAACACACAAAGAACATTAAATCGAACTACGAGCCATGTGAGCGATGACCAAGCTGATGTCAAGCTGACTTGGACAAGACAAAAGGGCAATCAACACCCCCAGGGGGTAGCCTGGAAAGCAAGGGAAGGGGGCCACATAGCGGAAGAACGAAAATAGATCTTCTGAATCAAGGTAAATAACTAAGAAAACAGGCGTTCGTGAATAAACTAATTATTAAAAGAAATACTGAGTCTGTGACAAAAATTGACCTGTCACACATTCTTGAGAAAAGAGAAGCCAATTGAAGAAGTAAATGATGACTTGAATTGTTTTATAGTTAACAAGTTTTTTAATAAATTATAAAGACTTTTAAAACAGTGCTAAATATGTGTAATTATTGTATCAATAATCGTGGTGAACTATACAATTTTAGTTTTCATAGAAAATTAAACAAGACTATTAATATAGTTAAATATGTATCGTTAAGAACAATTTCTCATAGTATAGTTCATGAAGAACTGTATGCAGTATGTAGAACTCTGTTTTGAAAGGGGTATGAGAATTCACTAATAAAAGGAAGATTACACACCTCCGCTCAGCTTGGTGGTCTTAATGTATTATGTGCTTCAACAGGGATCATTAGATTTAATTATATCACTAAACCAATTTACGTTGAAATGATATCGATTATTTCATAAATTTTTGTAAATAATAGATGGTTTTATTTTACCCCCACCCTATACTGTAAAAAGGTTGGGGAGAACTATATAATATATTGACTGAAAGTAAACTTTGCATTTCATTTACCTTACACTTATAAAGAGGTTATAGGGTGAAATAAAATGGCTAATTATATGTACGATGAAATATTTAAAAAACTAGAATTATCAGATTTGTTTAAGCTTTATGAATGCCCTACAACTAATTTACTGGTAGTTGAATATCTGAATAGAAGACTTATTGATTGGAAACGTATATCCAAATTTGAATTTCTGTCTGAAAAATTTATGGATGAATTTCAAGACAAAGTTAAGTGGGAAAGGATTTCTCATAGCCAAAAACTATCCGAAGACTTTATAAGAAAATTTCAAGATAAAGTTAATTGGAAATGGATACCTGCATATCAGAAACTGAGTGAAGAGTTTATAGAAGAATTTCATGGTCGAGTTAATTGGAAACGAATTTCCCGTTCCCAAAATTTATCTGAAGATTTTATAAGAAAGTTTCAAAATAGTGTTAACTGGAAATGGATCTCTCTTTGTCAAAATAAATATCAAGGTTTGTCTGAAAAGTTTATAGAAGAATTTTAAGATAAAGTTGACTGGCAATGGCTTTCTCCTTGTCAAAATCTATCTGAGGACTTTATAAGAAAATTTCAAGATAGGGTTAATTGGAAATGGATCTCTGCTAATCAAAACCTTACTGAAGAGTTTATAGAAGAATTTCAAGATAAAGTTGACTGGAAACGAATATCACGCTGTCAAGATCTATCTGAAGATTTTATAAGAAAATTTCGAGATAGAATTAACTATCGGATTTCTCGGCATCAAAACATACTTGAATTTTCTATATGTTTCTAAGAGGGACTATATCAATATTTAATTAACAAATATATGGGACTAATAAAACACGTTGATACAATTTATTATGTTTTATTTATCATCCATTAAAAAAATTTTATACAAATTAAAAACATTAGTTAATGCGCAGACGCAATAATCTTTTTTATGATAAACGCAATGCGGTTGATCAGCTTGTATAGTCGGATGATTATCCAATTCAATAACAGGTTTACAGCTATATTTACGAATGATGTCAGCCTTCTCCTTTCCTTTAACGTACACCAAATCACTTCTGTTTGTTAAAGATTTAATAACATCGGAACATTTGTGTATAGGTGTAAATCCTTCATTCCATGGGATGCAGTGATGATTTTTCATTACCCATATAGCCTATTTATGCAAATCTGGCGGTAGTAGATCCATTTGAAATGGTTGTTTAAAAATATAATGTGTGATATGATGTCCATCATACGCGGCTAGTTCCTTTGTAATAAATTTATTATTTTCTATTTTAAATCCTTGAATATCAATAACAGTATTCATAGTTATATCTTTAAATACTTAAACTTCCTAAACACAATTCTTCTTAAATAATAACTATCAATTAATTGTCTTAGATTATTTAAATGTTGAATGTGTTGAGCTAAGAGTTTTGAATATTGTGCCTTCATAACTATCTAACAAATACTAACTAGTTAGAGGATTATAGCTAAATATTTTATCGTGTAACACAAGACAGTAAGCAGAAACATCATCTTCAACATCGTTGTGTAATTCAAATTCTACTCTCATAACAATGGGGTCACTTTCAAGTGCATCTTTTTGATGAGAACAGTCAATATATGTGATAGGTGCATAATTTTTAAATTCCTCTGGCGAAAACATTGGTTCGGGCGTTAATCCATAGTATGACTTTTGAAATGAACATATTATATAGTAATAACTGCGCATGTCTATTAAAGTTGTTTAACATTTTTAGTTAGAGGATTATAGCTAAATATTTTATCGTGTAACACAAGACAGTAAGCAGAAACATCATCTTCAACATCGTTGTGTAATTCAAATTCTACTCTCATAACAATGGGACCACTTTCAAGTGCATCTTTTTGATGAGAACAGTCAATATATGTGATAGGTGCATAATTTTTAAATTCCTCTGGCGAAAACATTGGTTCGGGCGTTAATCCATAGTATGACTTTTGAAATTGTGAGAACATATCATATAATAATGAATATTTATTTTTATCAAAGTCTAAGAAAAGATCATTATATGGATATCTTTCTGAATTTAAATATACTTTAATATTTCGTAATTGAATATTAGTAAAATGACTCATATCTGTTGTAACTTTATTTCGCTATTTTTTTTTAAAACAGGGCTACATGACGAGGTGTATTCACCTTAGTAGAAGTTCTGACTGGCCAGTTATGCCGACTTGTTTTTGTTAATTCCGGATATTCTATTAATTCACAACTTCTAAATGCTACTAATATGTTTGTATTTCTATCAATAATTTTCGTAAGAGCTAATTCTTGTGGGATAGCTACATATATGAGGTACATTCCAAGTTAGTTTCGTGAGTTCAATTTTGGGATTTTCATTCCCATTAGTATTTTTTGTAGCATTTTTGTCCGAATTGTCTCGAATCAAAATAAGTTCTTGTTTGGAATTTTGCAGCGTTCTGGGGTTAAATTGATAAATTTAACTATCCAGAAGTGCTACAAGTGCGCGGCAGCTTTTCGCCAGGAGCATTTATGGGCCGTAGGTTTTTTAATTTTCCCTTTTCCTCTTCTTTGTTTAGGTTTTCCAAGGCACTAGGGCGCCACTGAGTTTTTGTTAAAGAAAAAATACCCTTACAGCTTAATAAACTCAGAACTTAAGCTGATATTTGATTTTTAAAAAAATGTTATAAAATTCTTTGCATGTGTTTTAGCAGGCAATAAAACAAACCATTCCCCAAAATAAAATATATTTATTCTTATTTAAGAAAAGCTTGTCGACAGCTAAAAGGATCTGGTTATAAAATATGTTACCTACGTGAACATCTGGGTAGTAGATACTTAAATTAAATTACAGTATGAAAGGTTATCAAATATTTTTAGTACCATTTTGGCAAGTACAGTTTAGTAAATATTAAATATACACCCTGCTACAAACAGCCTAATAAAACAGATAAGGTAAACCATCAGGTAACGCAACGAGGGTAGATACCAAAAACAATCATGATCTTTTTCGCTACGCCCTAAAGAAAAATGATACAAAACTTACCAAAATAGTTTTATATACTCTATTAAGTCAATATTCACTTGATAAGCCGCATGGTACCAAAAAAAATATATACAATTTTATATTCATCAGTAATCAAAAAACATAATACGGCAGATTTAAAATAGGGGTAATTACGTAATAATATTACCTTTAAATACTTATTTTTACAAAATTTACATTAGTCCACAGGAGACTGTATACTGCGAAGCTTTAAATAAAAGGGATTATGTAATAATAATAAATTCATAAATTAACATTTTATATATGCAATTATAACCAAAAATCGGCGTACAGGCCTTACCCAGAGACAGAATGGAGTACAATCCACCGTAGCACGCGGAACCGAGTGCTTAGGGTGACTATCCTGACGGAGGAGGAAAGCTCTGAAAAGCTACCTTTCTAGACGTGGATCGGCATGGTCCCAAGGTTGTATCGAGGTGATGCGGCTGGACCACCAGGAATAAGTACCCCTTCAAACTCTATGGTGTTGACGAAGTCTCAGATGGAAACTCATGAGAAGGCGTGGCGGAAAGCCACATACATAGGGTTGCATCCGTCTCGGGACATCTCTTCGCAAGGAGTAGCGGGAAAAACAGGTACGGGGAATTGCATCTGTCTCACAACATTTCTTTAAAAGGAGGGGCAGAAAACCATGGACCGGGGGTTGCATCCACCACGAAACATCCTTTCAACTGTCGAAAATTATTCCGTTACCGGGAAAAAAACCTCATCCCCATTGGAAGGTTACCAAAATGAAAAAACGACCATCGGCCACATTGTGACTTTTGCCACAATCACAAACTAGTAGATTCAATCTATAAAACGAGGGTTATAACTAACGGCCCTCTCTTGCCAAGGCTGTTTGGCCAAGACTGTCCTCCACAACCACCTTGTCCGTTCTTAAATTCACCCCAAAAACCTCCCACGACATCAATTTCTTGCCCCTCACAATTGGAACTCCATGTGTCACATTGGACCAATCAAAGCATTCGACGTCAGCCCGAATGTGCGCCGTTCAAAACTCGGCCTCTACATAATTATATTTTGGTTGTTCCCAAATGTAAACACGATGTTTTGAAATGGCAATCATATTAGGAAATAAGAAGAAAAGAAACGGAAGATTCTCTGAACTTGCAGACACTGTAGCCTTAGAAAAAACAAAGTATTCGCTTCGTTAATTAGAATTAGTAATCAGTTATTAATTAGTATTTTATTTTAGCTTACAATTAACCAAAATCTACTATATACAATTAAAATGGGAGAAACGTGCTACAAGAAAAGGAATTTTTTTTTCTAGGGGCAGTTGTTACGCAGTTCTTAAAGTACACGCAATGATATAGGTAATATTCTTAGGAAATGCTAAATTAAACTTTGAATATATTACGGTCAATTTTTCTGTTAGGGTGAATTAACTCAAGTGCAGAAATAAAATTAAGATATTCTGGACCCGCACAATATGGTGTACCATAGGGTTTAACTGTATAGAATAAAAAAAGGAATGCCAAAATGCATACCCTACATCCTTGTAAACATGAATGCTGGTTATCTGTGTAAAGAATTAATAACTTAATAAAATAAGACTTTATGAGATTTTTAGTGTTTGTTTATTTTTAGAGTAATGTCAAAATTTTCTAACAAAACTCCTTCGCCATCTTGTCAAGAAAAAAAATATGCACTAAAAAGTAATTTCAAAAGCAATGTAGCATTTCAAATGCTACAATTTAATATTATTTTTTTATAATTCTCAAAAAACCCCATTAAAAATTTAAGTGGAATACAAACGCTAAATAACCCTGTAGTAGTATCAACTACTTTTGAGACTTCTCCCGGAAACCAGCCAGCATTTTTTAATTTATTACACTCGTTTTTGTTATACGATAAATACCCTTTCACTGTTGAAGTTAAACCGACATCTCTAACTGAATCTACCGTAACACCATTTAATTGATAACGTATTTCTTTAAAAAGAAAAGCTATCCCATTGTTAATAAGTTTTAATGTTGTTGAAACTTTCCCATCTTCTTTAGTTAGTTTTCCCTCTATGTGAAGAAAGCTTTCGCAAGGAAGTGTGTATTTTTCTACTTCATGAATAGGAATGATAATTTCGTCATTGTTCCCCAATTTTGTTGGTAAATATGGCTCGTAAGCGTGAAATTCTGATTGTGTGATTGAATTGCCTGACAATATTTTGTGACACATTCAGGATATCCATGTTATACTAAAATCTTTAAACCAAGAGATTTAAGAAAAATTTTGTTTTCACGTGTTATCAAGCTTTCGCAAGGAAGTGTGCATTTTTCTACTTCATGAATAGGAATGATAATTTCGTCATTGTTCCCCAATTTTGTTGGTAAATATGGCTCGTAAGCGTGAAATTCTGATTGTGTGATTGAATTGTCTGACAATATTTTGTGACACATTCAGGATATCCATGTTATACTAAAATCTTTAAACCAAGAGATTTAAGAAAAATTTTGTTTTCACGTGATATCAAGCTTTCGCAAGGAAGTGTGCATTTTTCTACTTCATGAATAGGAATGATAATTTCGTCATTGTTCCCCAATTTTGTTGGTAAATATGGTTCGTAAGCGTGAAATTCTGATTGTATGATTGAATTGTCTATGACAATATTTTGTGACACATTTAGGATATCCATGTTATACTAAAATCTTTAAACCAAGAGATTTAAGAAAAATTTTGTTTTCACGTGTTATCCGCTGTATGTTCGGCGTTCTACTAATCTTAAATTTTGAGTGTTTGTTCTTCTTATACTTTTTAACATTATTGTTTTTGATTAATTTATCACATCCTAATATATTTATATTGTATAGTATAAGCATAATAGTTGTTTTATATGCAACCTAATTGTAACAATTTCGTTTCGAAAATTAACAGTTTTAAGTTTTGATCTATTATTTTTACAGTAATTTTATCTATTACGTTAACAGTAACTGGAAAATAAATAATATTTTGAGGAGTTTCTATAATTTTAAACCCTGGACTAACGTTAGGAAAGAATTGATGAATAATATGCACAGGCTTTCCGTTCAGATAGGATCCTTCAGCTATACTGCAATCATTACATAAAGAATTAACTTTTATAACCTCGGCAGGATTTTCGAATATTCTCGGATTTCCATTACCGGGAATAACACCGTTTTTGAAGCCTAAAAGTGTACCTATTGTTCCCTCCTTCAAATTAATGTCTGTAGTTGATTTAATCAATGATTTTAATGTGTTGTTATTTGCATAAAGGTGAAATGAAATACCTTTCTTTTCGAACTGGTTTTGTAAATATTTATTAATATCATCAATTTCATAACTTCCTGGCGGAATTGTTAAAAACTCATTATCTTTTCCAAAGTAAACTTTATTATTTGCTTCGTCTATATTTGGTATTGCATTAAAAGTTTCAAAATTTGTGAGATCGACAACATATGAGGCGTTAGAATCTAAGTAGATTGGGGGATGAAATACCGAATGTAATACAACGGAATCGCCGGAAAGAGCTATAGTAAACGACATGATGGTTTTGAGTGGAATAAAACAAAATCATAATTACACATTATTATAAATAAATTGTAAACATAATTGTCCGCATGTAAAAGTCTGAAAAGATTGATATCTATTGTAGTTGTACTTTACATTATTATTGCTACCATCGCTGAAGAAATATGTTATAACTTCCTTTGGCGGTCTTAGGTTACCAAAACTATCAAAGTAATTTATGCGATTATTTTTTTTAATATAGGCAGTCCAATGTGTGCCTTCTCTATTATCATCTAAATTAATAATACCAGTTTCACATTTTTTGATTTTGGTTGGTAAATTTGTTCGCATAAAAACTCCCCTAAAATTCGATAGTTTTAGCAATTTGGCATATTTCATTAAATCAAAATTTGTCAAAGGTTTACGGGGTAGCAGTTTTAACAGTTTTTTGAATATGGTTTTAAAAATAAGCCACACCCTTTCTTATACGGTTTTAAATAAAGCCCTTTTCCAATCGATATTTTCTCTATAACTCTATTATGTCTCTTTTCTTCCCCTAACTTTTTTTGCGCGTTTTTAGCCGAATTTACTGCTTGTGCAATACCTGCAGCGCCACCACTTAGAGCTCCTAAAGCAGATAAACCAGCAAAAATTGGTATCAAAGGTAAAATTCCTCCAGTTTTGGGAATTGGGATGATTCTTTGCCTAGGTTCTTGAACTTTTAATTTTCCCAGTTTAATTGACGACAAAGCAGTGTTAACAACATTTTTTACATTATTAAACTTCTTTCCAATGATACCTTTACACGCTTTTCTAACAGCATTATTAAAAGTTATCTGACCGCCTTTCTTTTTCTTTTGTTTTCTTTTTTTTCTCAACCCCATATCCAATTTTGTTTTAGCTTGCATTATTCCAGTCACGACCAAAGATGATAACTTTTCACCTATACTAGAATTTTTGTCTTTGAATCGTTTAAAAGCTTTATTAGCTAAAACCTGATCTGCTTTATGTCTTTGTTCTAAATCAGAATATGTTGAATATGCTATATCGTGTTCTTTACAAGCTTCGTCTAACTGACTTATTCCTTTGTCACCTCGAGCAAATCTATTATTTAATTTTGTACCAGGACCGCAAACATTGTATGAAGGTAAATGAAGTTCTATGAGTAATTTATCTATCGAGGTGTTAACAAGGCCTCTACCTTTCCTCTTAACACTCTTAGCGTGACTGTTACTTAAAGTACTATGCTTATATATATATATATATATATATATATATATATATATATATATATATATATATATATATATATATATATATATATATATAAACCACCTTTAAGAAGCCAAAAATACCATGTTCTGCAGATGCTAGGAAGCCCACAGTGGTTTTAGGAAGCCCGGTTCGGGCTTCTTAAAAAATTAGCATGTATTAAGCACAACCATGCCATATATATACTACCACGCGAATTTCAGAAAATTTTGTGGGGCTTCATAAAATCGATACATTATCTCAAAACATGTACCTTTAGTTCAAACGACTTGCCAGTAGGGGGAGATTGACTTTATCAGCATATGTACTTAATATATGACACCGATTTTAGCCAGCCCAGTATGTCTTGCGCATTATAAGAAGCCCTCTAAAACTGGCAACAGTGTTTAGATCGCCGTTATTATATTCTTTTCTTGATTTTAATAATCGTTTAAATCTCTATGTGTTGGGTTATAAAGAGAGGAAAGAGAGAAAAGTTGAAAGGAATGATATGAGTTTTTCATAATAATGTTTTTTTCTTTAAAAGTAGTACACTTTTTTTTAAAGACCCGACATGAGTGGGAGTATCCAAGCATATTGGACCTATGAAGGAAGTGACATACTGTAATTGTATACCGGGTGGCCAAACAATATTATACAAATATTCTTCTACACTAGGAGAAAACTGTGAAAGTTTTTCACTTTTTTATTTAAAAAATGCATGGCATGTTTCGTAGCACTGCTACTTTGTCAAATGCGACTAACAAACTTACAAATGAGAAATGTTCTTAAATAGTTTTGTACCTAATTTTGGTTATCTAATTAACACAATTTTACAGTGATATATTTTTATTCATGTGAATTTTATTGCTAATATTCATAACAAAAGTATTGACTAATAACACAACAAGAACAAATAAAACAACTTATTAAATTAAGTTTAAGAATGGTGAATTGTTGGTCATTTAAGATTTGGTTTTTCTTTTTTAGTTCGTTAATTTCTAAGAATTCTAACATGGAAAGTTTTTAACCTTTATTTTCTATATTTTTAACTTTAAAATCTTCATTAAAATCATTATTATACGTCAAAAGATGGGTTGCATAATAATATGCTGAATTATGTTTTTCATTTAAAAAGTCTCGTTTATGTGCTTAAATGCGAATTTTGAAGTTATGTCCTCTTTGGCCTAACTTTTTTCACATGAACCACAATTTAATTTATAACCACTGCGTTTTTGATCTTTATTTGTTTTGTTTTTATTATTTTTGGTATATTTACTAACATTATTGTTTGTTTCGAAGGCTTTCTAAGGGCATAGCTGATTTTACTGGAAATAATTTCTATATGTGATATATCTCCGGTGCCTCCAGTGCTGACCGATTTATATTACGCAGTTCTTGCTCATATTTCAAAGAAGTTTTAAAATACAGTAAGTTGACAAGAAAAGTTCGGTTACAGAAATGAAGTATTAACGAGGTATATACTTATATCTACGACGGTAAGAAGACAAATTCAATAAAAAGTTAAAAAATACACTTTTGAACTAAACTGGTCAACAAAAAAATCAGCAAAAGCGATTTTTACCCGACTTGGAAATATGGAAAGTTTTTTACCTTTATTTTCTATATTTTTAACTTTAAAATCTTCATTAAAATCATTATTATACGTCAAAAGATGGGTTGCATAATAATATGCTGAATTATGTTTTTCATTTAAAAAGTCTCGTTTATGTGCTTAAATGCGAATTTTGACGTTATGTCCTTTTTGGCCTAACTTTTTTCACATGAACCACAATTTAATTTATAACCACTGCGTTTTTGATCTTTATTTGTTTTGTTTTTATTATTTTTGGTATATTTACTAACATTATTGTTTGTTTCGAAGGCTTTCTAAGGGCATAGCTGATTTTACTGGAAATAATTTCTATATGTGATATATCTCCGGTGCCTCCAGTGCTGACCGATTTATGTTACGCAGTTCTTGCTCATATCTCAAAGAAGTTTTAAAATACAGTAAGTTGACAAGAAAAGTTCGGTTACAGAAATGAAGTATTAACGAGGTATATACTTATATCTACGACGGTAAGAAGACAAATTCAATAAAAAGTTAAAAAATACACTTTTGAACTATTTATTTATATATCTATATTTATACAGGGTGACGCGGATCTAAATGAACATACTTCAACACAAGACAAAGAATACCTTGGGGGTTCTTAATCACCCATCTTTGATGGTTCAATTGTCGATAGTTAATAAGATACAGGGTGTTTTATGAACTTCAGCAATTTTTTGTTCTTGTCATATTTTTTAATGCACTCCGTATAAAATTTTCATATTGGGTCAACATCTGTAACCTATCTGTCGCTTAAAATTGCAGTATCAGAAAATTTTAAATTCCAGGCCCGTATTAAAAAAAGTTGACATTTTCAATTTTTACATTTTTAACACCCTGTATATCAATTTTTTCAAAATATTATTTTTTTATTGGAAAGAGCATAAAGAATTGACCCTAACGGCATAATTTTCAAAGTTCCCGCACCCATCACTTGATTAGAATAAATGGTTGTTTTGTAAAAAATTTCAAAATGGTGCATATTTGGAAATTAGAAATTAAGAAAATAACAATAAAAAAGCAAAAACTGCTTTCGAAGTAAAAAAATAAATGTACTAAACGTTTAATAGTTTTAACGAGACTAAATTTTAGGGAACAACACAACAACAAATAACAAAGTAATAATAATAATAACAAAACTGCAAGATAATGATTGCTTTTTAGACATCGACAAAAAATCGTAAATTACAGTCAGAAATTTCAAACTTTGTGAAGTAGGCTTTGCCTCATTTAAAAACAAACCAAAGACTATCGAGTTACTGTTCCATAGCAACAATTCAAGTCACTATCAGATATGTGACAGTTGTCTGACCTTTGTTAGTATTCGGTTAACAATTATTGCAATTTTCTGTTGAAGATGCCTTACCAATTTTCAAATGCCGAATATGCCGACATTATTTTTGTATACGGTTTTTGTAACGGTAATGGAAGAGCTGCTGTTCGGGAATATCGTAGGCGATTTCCGGGTAGAAGATGTCCATATCACAAAACATTTGCAAATGTATTTTTATTTGCTGGAGAACATGGACATTTTCCCACCGACAATAATATTGATCAACCAATACGACATCCAGTTCAGGAGGAAGAAGATATCTTAAATCTTGTTGAAGATAATCCCAAAACATCTACTCGAAAAATTGCGACACGTCTAGGAATCCCGCAAAAAAGAGTTAATGTAACACTGCAAAAGGAAGGCTTGCATCCGTTTCATGTTCAAGAAGTTCAAAGATTGGAACCTGGCGATTATGCAAACCGGTTACTCTTTTGCCAGTGGCTCAGTAGACACCAAAGGAGTCTTTATCGAATCCTCTGGACCGATGAAGCACAATTTACCAGAGATGGTGTAAATAATTCAAGGAATTCCCATGTATGGTCGTTAGAAAATCCACATGCCATCAGACAATCGCATTCGCAGCACAAATTTTCCATAAACGTTTGGGCAGGTATAATAAATAATAAATTAATTGGGCCGCACTTTTTTGCTGAAAGATTAGATGGAAATCAATATTTAAATTTTTTACAAAACATTTTGCCAGGACTTATGCAGAATGAAAATGCTAACGTGAGAGGGCTCTTTTTTCAACATGATGGGGCCCCACCACATTTTGCAAGGGTTGTATCTGAATTTTTAAATATTACGTTTCCTAACAGATGGATAGGCCGTGGAGGGCCCCATTTATGGCCAGCCAGGTCGCCGGACTTTAATCCTATGGACTTTTTTTTCTGGGGGAATATGAAAAATTTGGTTTATTCAGAAGAAATCAACACGCGGGAGCAGCTTTTGCAACGAATTATTAATGCTTTTCAGGAAATAAAAAATAACCCAGACGCAATTAGAAAAGCAGTGTCAAATTTAAACATCAGAAGACGAAGATGTGAACAAGCCAATGGAGGGCATTTTGAACAGCTTCTTAAATAACAGTGTTCTGCTAAAGTGCTCTTAAAATTAATTCTTGCTAAAACTTTTTCTATGTATTAGATTTTAAGCAGTCGATTTTAACTTGCAGTTTTGTTATTATTATTATTACTTTGTTATTTGTTGTTGTGTTGTTCCCTAAAATTTAGTCTCGTTAAAACTATTAAACGTTTAGTACATTTATTTTTTTACTTCGAAAGCAGTTTTTGCTTTTTTATTGTTATTTTCTTAATTTCTAATTTCCAAATATGCACCATTTTGAAATTTTTTACAAAACAACCATTTATTCTAATCAAGTGATGGGTGCGGGAACTTTGAAAATTATGCCGTTAGGGTCAATTCTTTATGCTCTTTCCAATAAAAAAATAATATTTTGAAAAAATTGATATACAGGGTGTTAAAAATGTAAAAATTGAAAATGTCAACTTTTTTTAATACGGGCCTGGAATTTAAAATTTTCTGATACTGCAATTTTAAGCGACAGATAGGTTACAGATGTTGACCCAATATGAAAATTTTATACGGAGTGCATTAAAAAATATGACAAGAACAAAAAATTGCTGAAGTTCATAAAACACCCTGTATCTTATTAACTATCGACAATTGAACTATCAAAGATGGGTGATTAAGAACCCCCAAGGTATTATTTGTCTTGTGTTGAAGTATGTTCATTTAGATCCGCGTCACCCTGTATACTATAATAAGAGTCAAATTTATGAATAAGTTTCGTTGCATCATCATTTATAAAATGGAGTCACAAACGAATGTTTTTCTTTAAAATATACAGATCATACTCATATACTGTGATACCTACCAGCGTAGTAGCGTGCTTTATACAAGAGGTATTATTTAAACTATCAAGCAGCTTAATATTAATGTATTGTGAAATATTTTATATCGCATCCCAAACTGGACAAGTATATTTTTTTCAGTTTTCGTTTGTCCCTGTATATATACAGGGTTCTTCAACTCACCTCCCGTCTTCTGTAGCCCAGTTATTAATTAAGTTAGGATTTTTATATTTTGCAGGCTTTACTTAGGGCGCATTTCATAAAAATATTTTTCATTATACAGGGTGTCCCAAAAAAGTGTGACGTCATGAAGATATATTTTTTAGACTGCATGCCACATATCTTGTTGCTTATTTGGGTGCCTCTTATGGTTACCTACATACCCCTAAAGTTTTATTGAAATCGGTCGGGGATATGAGCGAAAAAAAGTAAAAACAAAAAAAATCAGTTTTGCACCACTGGTTTTAAACATTAATAGTGAGGTCTGGCGGTCTCGTTACCCAAGTTTGATTAAATCGAAATATACAGGGTGTTCAAAATTTAGTGTCAAACTTTTTCAAATTTTAAAGCACTTTATTTTTCTTATTTTCAATTGGAGTCCCTGTATAATTTTATGTCATTCGATGCGGAATAAAAAAATCAAACATTTTTCTAATTACAACCCTGTCGCAATTCCTAACACATTAAAAGTTATTCGCCGAAAACTCATTTTCTTATTTATTGCAATAGCAATTTTAATGAATAAAAATCGAAGGTGGCTTTGAAAAACAATTTATTGACATTAAAGTTTATTAAAGTGGCAAAATCATATTTTGAGTTTAGTAATGCAAAAGTTTGAAACACTGTTATTAATTATTTAAGCTGTTTACATTCAAGTATTATTTTTTGTCATGGAGTACAACCGAGTAGAGGTCATAGATATGATTTTCATATTAGGGAATGCGAAACGAACTGATTTTTTTTGGCAGGTCGAGTTGATGCACAGCGTTATCCGGAACGACATCTAGACAAAAGGAGCATGCAAAACTTATTAGAGAGGTAATTGATAACTGATCTACAGGAGCCGGGAGGTGAGCTGCAGGAACCTGTATGTCCCAAATTCGATCACCATTGGGATCTCCAAACAAATAAATATTCTTACCTCTGTGGATCTTTATTGCTTTTAATGCAGAGATGTGGTTAAATGGTAAATTTTAGAAAATTATGAGATCCAGCTAGAAACTCGCAATAATTGAAAATTATTGAATAGGGATTTATTATTTAGTGAACTTATTTTGCTAATAGCTCTGTTCGCAGAGCAATCACAAACCGATCAGCACCAATCAAGTTTCAGTTATTTGGTAACATGACAGTTTGCCAACTGGTTTCCAGTAATTTCATTGGCTCTGACTGGTTTGTGATTCTTCTGCGAACAGAGCTAATACCAAAAAATAAATTGTACATTCTAAGAGCATTTTCTCAAGACCTTTCAGGTGAATATATCATCATCAAAAGAATTTTAAGTACACAACAGCGATTATTGCATATTTGTTAAAAGCTGTCTAACTCCCGAATGCAACCATGTATCACACTTGATACAAATAGGTCAACCACTGACCCCAATACAAATTCGATATATGCATCTCTCTCTCTCTCTCTCTCTCTCTCTCTCTCTGTCTCTCTCTCTCGTTTTCTCTTAAATCTTTTTGTACGTACATATAATCCCTGACATATTTGAACTACTTTACTTTCAAATTTATTTATTATCGGGGATAATACCACGAGAGCTTAAAAATTACCGACAATTTTTCACGATTGCGTGTTTTCTATAATTTCACGAGTCCGCAGGACGAGTGAAATTTGCAAAGAAAACACGTAAGAGTGAAAAATTATCAGTAATTTTAAAGCTCGAGTGGTATTTAGGGGATTATTTCACGAATGAAATCACAAAATGCTCGAGTGGTATTTAGGGATTATTTCACGAATGAAAACACAAAAAATATGAATTGAATATTTATTAAACAATTTAAACAAGAAACCTTACTTTTAAATTAAACTAAAATTTATTTATTATTTATTGTATAATAGAAATTACAGCCGTGGTAATTGTGAGTAACATTTTGATGGCTTTTTGTTAATTTCTTCTTCTGTAGCAGTTCCGAAACGATTCATTTTGACGAAATTTTTCGAAAAACCTTTAAAATGTTGATACAAACAACTAATTTACAAATCATGCCGACGGTTGCTAACAGTAACTACGGGTTTATAACAATTGCAAGCCATTTGTTTGTATCGAAATTAATATAACAACCAAGAAAATGACAGGAAAAAATTATCGGTGTAATTTTTTTTAATTGACGTAACGTCAAAAAATTATCGCTGTAATTTTAAAAAACTTTACTCATCTTACGGGACTTTTAACGCATGAGTGAAATAATCTTAATAATATGTCACTTTGTCCCTGTCATTACATGTGTATACAATACAACATGCAATATACTACACATGAACATATGTATGTTCAAAAGTTTTCGTGGGCTTGTTGCGTGACCGTCCCTACCCACGAATAGTCCAGTGGAACTGAGAACTGATGTTGCCTCTAGGGGAGACCAGAATGACTGCAGAATGATTATGTAACCATTGTTCCAGGAGTCCATTCAAGGTATAAGAGAACTGCGTTGCATAGCTTAAAATTGTTTGGTTTCTATTATTTTAGTTAATTAAGTTATTGCTCGTTTGTTTTAAGTGGACTGTTACGTAGTAAGTATACACAACAAACGGATATATCGTCAAATATTTTGTATTATAAAATGTGTGGGCTTCGTATAATCGGAAATGTATCAAAGAGCATCCTAAAGACATTTAAAACATATGCAAAAATCGATAGAACGTGAAAAAATGCTGTGGCAACGCCGCAGGCTTCTTAAAAGTGGGGCGTTATATACGGTATATACTTTTGGGCTTCCTAATACCCGTACATTTTAGCGGGACTCGTAACATCTAATATATCTAAAAAGAAATGCATCTCATATAAACCTATTATACTAACACAGGTAAACATTTTATTTAACGTTAAAACATAAATTTCTTGAATATACAGCCGTAGTCGCCATTTTAGAGTGGGCTGCCCCTCACCTGCAGTATGTGCTGGGCTTCGTATCATGCATTGGGTATGTATATATATATATATATATATATATATATATATATATATATATATATATATATATATATATATATATATACATATATATATATATATATATATCCTGCTATCATTGTTGCGTCCTTGTGTA
The DNA here is from genome assembly GCA_963971165.1 of Philopedon plagiatum. Taxonomy (NCBI): domain Eukaryota; kingdom Metazoa; phylum Arthropoda; class Insecta; order Coleoptera; family Curculionidae; genus Philopedon; species Philopedon plagiatum. The sequence goes on along the minus strand of OZ020192.1, from coordinate 52,623,507 downwards.
TACCATTTACGGTTATTATTGCGACCACCGCGATATTGATACCGTATACCGGACTCAACAAAGTCATCCTATGTTTTTAGAATTTCCCGCGCTTTTTGGTTGGCCAAAAGTTGTTATTACTTACGGCTGCGCCATGACCTTGGTATACGTGTCTTTAGCTTTGCGCCATCTATCAGGATTTCTGAAATATGACAAGATCTTTAAAAATTTGCCGGATGCAATAACATGATTAGTTTGTAAGAGAATGTATTATTTTAGTTCAGCAAAAATTCACTAGAGGTATTACTAAATACACACGTATGTATACTTTTTAACACTTTCCTAATCTTATTGCAACCGACATTTGGCAACGTAGCATCTATTTATAGAATAGTTTAATAACCTTGAAGTTTATTTTTAGAATCATTTTTATGTTTTATTCGTGCTTTGTTTGGTGCAATCGCATAACTTGCGTGGTGATTTATTGCGTCCGATTAACAATGTACGGGATTTCCCGAAGTATGAAAATTTTCAATTTGTAGAAAAAGGCAAATGCTATATCAGGTATGTATTATAATGCTTTAAATAGGTACCAACCATAAGCTTTAAAGAGTGTACTCTTTCTAAGCTAAATGTACTCTTACTTTTCTAATATTACAAAAAAAGGTACTCTTTTCAGTAAATAGTAACTTTTACACAATGCCGGATTAGGGGGTCCCGGGGCGCAAAATCCGGGGCTATAATCCCCTTAGCCCCCCTTAATCCAGGGCTGCTTTTACCACGTGAAAATGTTATTTATGTGTGCACTCAGGGAGTTTGGTAATGGTTTAGCAAGGCTTTGGTTAATTAACAATTTTCAAGATTTTAAGGATGTTATTGAGGTCTCCCCCTGCCCCAATGCTAGACTTCTGGATAGGTCCTATCCCTTTTGGAGCAAGCTAAGTTGGTAACCCTATCTATAACCAAACTATATTAATGGTGATTATTAAAGAACATGGCCATACCAAGTATTGAGCTGTGATTTCGGTAAAATTTTCTGAATTTTTCCTTGGTTTTAAGGCCAATATGGCGGACGCCTTAAGATGGCGGATTATCTTTTTCTTTACAACCCCCTTGACATGGGTATCAAATGAAAGGGTTTGACGAGTAAACTATGATAAGCTACATTAGTCGAGGCAATGAAGCACTAAAACAGCCAAAATCTCGGAATTTTTTGCCCTAAGACGGATCGGAATGCGGTTTTTTGCATTCGCTTCCAAAAATTATTTGTAAAAGATGTATCTACTTTGTATCTTATACAAACCGGAAATTGCTTTGCTGCAGCCAAAAATGCATTCAAAAAACACATTTTTTGAAGTCGCTTTAAGAAGATTAAATAACTTTGTTAATAAGACTCAGAATTGGCTCAAACCGGCTTCCCGGGGGTTTTCGAGGTCGCTGATCACGATTATGATTCAAATTGACCCACAGCCGACCTGGAGCTCAGGATCGCTGATGAACGTCATCTCCGTGGGACTCTCCTAAAATTCACGCGGGGAAGGAGAGAAACTCGGCGCCCGGGGGTTTTTTGGGTTGCTGAAGTCAAATATGGCATCGGCGAACACCCCCCGGACACCTAGTGCGCCGGAACCTGGACGTGGACATCATCCCCGAGAGTTTTCCTGACAAGATCGCAAAAAACAAACCGAAAATCGTTGTGTGGGCGTTTTTTGGGGCGCTGAATCCAAAGTTCACGTCGGAAACGACCCCCCGAACACCTGGTGCACCGGAACCTGGGCCTGAACGTCATCTCCGAGGGTTTTCCAGACATGATCGCTAAAGACAAACCGAAAATCGTTATGGGTTTTTTTTTGGACGCTGAATCCAAATTTCTCATCGAAAACGACCCCCCCAACACCTGGTGCACCGGAACCAGGACGCGGACGTCATCTCCGAGGGTTTTCCAGACACGATCGCAAAAAACTAAACGAAAATCGTTTCATAATTTAACACATTCATTGATGTGCAATTCTCGCCTGGCCCCCCTCCCCATAACGATTTTCGGTTTGTCTTTAGCGATCGTGTCTGGAAAACCCTCGGAGATGACGCCCGCGTCCAGATTCCGGCGCACCAGGTGTTCGGGGGGTCGTTTTCGATTTGAAATTTGGATTCAGCGCCCCAAAAAACGCCCACACAACGATTTTCGGTTTGTTTTTTGCGATCTTGTCAGGAAAACTCTCGGGGATGACGTCCACGTCCAGGTTCCGGCGCACCAGGTGTCCGGGGGGTGTTCGCCGATGCCATATTTGACTTCAGCAACCCAAAAAACCCCCGGGCGCCGAGTTTCTCTCCTTCCCCGCGTGAATTTTGGGAGAGTCGCACGGAGATGACGTTCATCAGCGATCCTGAGCTCCAGGTCGGCTGTGGGTCAATTTGAACATCATAATCATGATCAGCGACTTCGAAAACCCCCGGGAACCCGGTTCGAGCCAATTCTGTGTCTTATTAACAAAGTTATTTAATTTTCTTAAAGCGACTTCAAAAAATGCATTTTTTGACTGGAATTTTGACTGCAGCAATGCAATTTCCGGTTTGTATAAGATACAAAGTAGATACATTTTTTACAAATAATTTTTGGAAGCGAATGCACAAAACCGCATTCCGTTCCGTCTTAGGGCAAAAAATTCCGAGGTTGAGTGCTTCATTGCCTCGACTACATGGTGTCGTTCTAAACCCAATATGACGGACGTTCTAAGATAGCGGATTACCTTTTTTTCGCAACCCCCTTGTCATGGGTATCAAATAAAAGGGTTTGGCGAGTAGAATACGATAAGCTACGTAACGTCATTCTAAGTCCAATATGGCGGACGCCCTAAGATGGGTGATTACCCTTTTCTTTACTATCCCCTTGACATGGGTATCAAATGAAAGAGTTTGACGAGTAGAATACGATAAGTTACGTGGAAACAAATTATGAAAATAAACAAGAATTAATAAGACAAAAAAAAGTACGATAAAAATTTTAAAAAAATTATATAAACACAATGTTTTTTTGGTGCAATTTGGTTTTAAAAGAAAACCATCGTTTTTATATAAAAAAAATATTTTACATTTTTTATGAGTTCCTGAACCAGTAGTTATGCTGTTTGTATCGTGCAGAAAAAAAGTTTCTTTAAACAATGCAGGTGTCTGGGTGCGATAAACCCTTTTTTTAAATGTCTGTCTGTTAGTATGTTTGTCAGTCTTTCTGTTTCGCTACGATATATACCATAGTAAGTGTTATTGCGCAGGTCTGAAAGAAGTTTAGTAAGTTTTTAAGTTTCTTAAGAGTAAATATGGGTTGAATTAAAAAATACCTTTTGGGAGTAATACAAACATTTTCCGAAATTCAAGGAGTTGGAGCAGGGACGAACTAAACAACATACTTCTTTAAGGAAAATAAAAAAATTATTACAAACTTATGAAAGCCCAAAAATGTAAAATGAGACATTTTTGGCATTTTCAATTTTTAGACAATAATTTTATATTCTCTTACTCTCGGAAAAGAAATAGGTTGATTATTTCATTATTGCGCTAACTTCTTGGAATTTGGAGAATATTAACATTAATAAAAAAATAAAATGGTGTATGATCCGTCCAGGAGACTCTTAAAACTCGTTATTCCATTTTCCTTATGAGAAGTATTTTTATCATTTTACTGGCCAGATCCTTCGTCTGGATTTTGTGATAGAGGGCTGTCACCCCCTCCAAATGATTCCAGTGATATCCAACCAATGGTAAGCTAATTTGAATTTTTTTTAAAATTATATTTTAGGTTTAAAAAAATTCAAATGACTATAAATTTCTACTAACACATTTATTTCTCTTAAAATTTAAAAATTGTCGACAAAATGAAGTAAAATTTGTTTAGAAAAAATAATAAATAAAATACCTAAACGCGTTCATTTTTTTTCCAGGGTAGACAATGCAAAAATTCAACTTTTTCGCAAATTACCAAATGTTTTTTTTTCTTCACCAAAACATTTCCGGTGGGCTCACTATTAAAATCCCTAAATTTGGTACGGTTCCTGTAAGTAGGAACAGAGATACACAACTTTGAAATTTCACTGCACGCCGCTGCTAAATTAATTGGTTTTGAAGGCGATCACTTCCAAAAAATTACAGTTTGAACTTTGGAACTATGTAAAATTTAAACCGTTTGACTGACTACAGCTTTTCGCGAACCATCAGGTAAAAAAAATATTTTTATAACGAGATTGTTATTTTGTTCCAAAATTTGTCTTTAAAAATATGCAAGGAAAATTCCACCATAGTTGTTACCTGTGTCCGTTCTTTCTCTAACTTCTCTAAACTCTCTTTCTCTAAACTTCATTAAGTTTTTGTAAAAGATAACGGTGTATGATATTAAATTTTTGAAGTAGGTATAAAAAACTACCCTATGGTTACGATTCACTTTAAAACGTTTCTACAGTGACAGGGAATATTTAAAACAAACTAGTATTTTTTAAATCTGAAACTCACGTTACCTTCAAAAAGGTCCTGGCTCTAATCCGAAAATATATTACAAAATTATTATAACACAGGTTTCAATTTGATAATGTTTTTTGGGATTAGTTTAAAAAATTTCACTTGAGGTTAGATTTAAAAATACGAGTATATTAAATGTTAATAATCTTTTCCCTAAATTGAATACATATGTTTGAGTTAGCAACAGCGCCGGTCGCAATAAGATGCAATATACACCGAGAAGGAGCTGATAATATACCGAGTATGAACGGATTCAATAACATGCAAAAATGTAAATAAATGTATACTAAAAAGGAAGATTTCTGTAATCTGGGGGGGCGCGTTGAACTCGAAATTTTCTTTTCTATAAGCATTCGCATCTTAAATTGACTTAGCTCAATGATTTCTGGTGGACGCAATAAGGATGGATTATAAAATGTCGCAATAATGATAGAAGGATCTATATATATATATATATATATATATATATATATATATATATATATATATATATATATATATATATATATATATATTTATTGCTGGATTTATTTAAAGGATGAAACCATTGCTGAATAATACTTGTATTTTTAAAGTCACTATAACTACTACAATTGAAAATGTTGTGTGAACCTGGAGAGAATATTTCACTATAATATGAATTTACTTTGTTAGGGTGAATAGTGTTCGGAGTATTCATGTTTCTAGTTCTAACTCTAACGTCGTAACTACTGTTCTGCTCAGATATATTTATTCTTTTTATACCCTATTTCCCCCAGCCATCCTAAGAATCCTCCCACTACATATCATTTTTTTATTATTATTATGATTCACGTAAAATTTGTAAAAACGTTCATTAATGCAAAAATATATATATTTTCCATATGAAAAATGATGTAAATAAATACATTAGAAAAATTAATATGATGCATGAGAGGGTTGCATGAGGGATGCATGAGGTTGTTGTGACAGTACATTCCATTCTGAATTAATTACGGTTTTATTAGGATACATATAATTTATCTTAAAATATCGTGCTGAAGATATATACCTATCATCGAGGTGATGGTACCACATGGTACTACCATTTATATTAGTAATTTTCATTATATCACAACATTCAGATTTAATATCTAATTTATTTGTATTAATACAAATCTCAGAGAAGTGAGTTTTCGGAACATAATTAACATATATTGTATTCCCTATTAGAGCAGACAGCACTAACACAGTGTTAGCAATCATTTTCTGTAACGAGTACATAACAACTGACATGCAAATATTATAGTTTCCCATTATATATATAATAATTTTATTTAAATTAGGATACTGCGACGCTAATTTTACATTAAACCAAAGACTGATAAAAATAATTCTGAATTTTCAAAAATGATCCCTAGTACCAAACTAGGTCAAGCTTAATCACAGACTAGCAACGAATTGTTCCAGGGGACAATGGTGGCCGCCAGCTTTTAAATAGCGAGATGGGTCGGAGTTAAGATGTTTTATTTTAGAGCGTCACGTGATTTTAAATGTTTTACACCATGCCCCTGTATATAGATGTTGTATGAGGAAAGACAAAAATCACGAATTGTCAAGCCCCTGGCTGCAGTCTGCCTTCCACCAACACTCGTCTCGATACTAGTATCTAACGAAACAACAACGCTTAAAACAACAAACTGGATATATTAATAACCGTTAAATATTTACAACAAATTAGTGGTATTAATGTTTAATTAAAAATGATATCGTTTAATAAATAAAATTGGTCTCTAGGGGTATAACCGGCGCACGCTCAGTCCCCAAACGTGATCACGTCTAGTTTACAGCACTTTCGCACACCCTGTATTATAACCCCTGACTTAAATCTAACAATAATATGGGACACGATAGGATTCCCACTGGTTAATTACCAAAATAAAAGAATCATTCAATGACACTTAACTAGTATCAGTAAGTATTATATACAGTACACAGTAAATGTACATTAAAGGGGGGAAAATAAAAAGTAAATTTTACATTTAAGGGGGACAGAAAAATAGTAACTTTTACATTTAGGGGGGACAGAATATTAGTCTCGTGTTGCTCTTCGAGGTAAAATTTACAAATAATAACCACAGTACTTATTATTATTATTATTATTATTATTCTTTTGTCGAGCAACGAAATAAAAGGTCAATATATAAAAATGAGCAAAAACTTGCGGTTTCCTTAGCTGGGAAGGGCTCAGCCTCTTTTCTGCGGGAGAGGGTGGTGAGCCAGCAACAATCGCCTGAGGTCTGACAGGTGAAAATGGACATTCTTGGTGGTAGAAGTCCTGTAGAAATGACTGGGACAGCTATGAGTGATCTTAAAAATCAGGCCGGACGCAGGGAAGGGCCGCTCTATCCCAGGAGACGTTAAAGCAAACTAACACGTAAACATAAAAAAAAACCTTAGATCTTAATCGGGGTTGATCAAAATAACGCGTGGGCCTTGAGAATTTTGTTCCTTTCAATGAAAGTGTAGGCGGTCAAATTCCATACAAACTATCACACTGTTCCAATATATTATGACCTAAGCCCACAATGAGTTTTTTAGAGATACTCCCTAACAAAAATAGGTACCGTTAAATCACTTAAAACAGTAATAATTCCAAAAAACTCAATTTTCTCGGCCCACACCCAAAATGTGTCGTGCTAGCACGGAGTCTAATTTTCGTCTGATTTCCAATTCTCGAATTCTCTAGACCAATTTTAAAGCAGACCAATCCGGATCGGTAATTTCGGAATCTGCGCATGCGCAGAAAGCAAGGGGTCTAGATTATTTTTTCGTTTTTCCAATCTAACGCGAACTTTATTGCAATTCCATTAGGAAAAGTTTCCTCAAGACAACATAGGATTTTTAAGAATTTTCCGAAGAAATTCCGCTTATTACTTTTGGAGATTTTCACCAAAACGTACAATCGAGTTTTGCTTCAGGGCTATCAGGCCTTGATAACAGCAGTTACTCCAGGAAATGGGTGTGTCCGACTGAGTCACCGGCTGGCAACACTGTCTTGATAACGTCACTCTCAGATGGCAATAACACCCGTTCTCGGATAACACCGACAGATGTCATACAGACGTCAGAATCAGAAATAAATAAACAAGGGCCTGCAAGGAAAAGATTGAAAATTGCTGTTCAAATAATACCAAAAACATGAATAACACTGAAAATTAACCACAGTAAGTACAGTAAATCATTCCTCAAACCCTGGTGTCCTGGTACTGAAAATTAATTCAATATTTACATATAAACACAAATTGCTCTGCTCTAAGCCCCAATTTATTTTAGGAAATCGACCAAAAACCAGTCTAAAACCACCTCTAGAACACTTAGGAAAGTGCAACACTTAGCCACAATTAACGGTAGTTAATACAAACCAGAAATATTTAGGCAAACATAATGTAAACAAACCAGATCGAGCATGGTTAAGCAAGGAAGGGGACCCCTCTAGGAGAAACTCGTAAAATACAATAAATCTGTATGCAAATAATGCTTGAAATTAGGCCAACAGTTGTCACATATCCTAGAAATTTATCGAAGCTGTCAAGTGAATATCAAGGTAACAATAATAATATTTAAACGATAGCCCTATTCACATGCCTCCTTGCTTTTCTTTTTAGTGCGAAGAAAGCACTGATTCAGAGAAGTATATCTGAAGTCAATCAACCTGCGAGTCTGTAATGAAGCGTGCAACCTTGGTAAAATAATATATCATATTTTAATTTCAAAGAAAACTAGCCAAAAAGACAATTTTAGAACAAGTGAATGTTACTTATAGCAAGTATATTATACTGTTAACCTGTAAAAATGATTATGTTTGATAAATAAATAAATAAACCAAAAGGAAAGAAAGCCTAGACCTGTATATTACTGTAATTTAGCTTCTTTAATAGTGCTTCCCTTTTAAATATCAAAAACAACTTACTGGTTACCTATTCATTAGCTCCCAAATTACTGAAATTAAGTGAGAAAATTTAAAAACATAAAACTGAAATTTTGACACGTTACAAATCCCCCCCTTACTACAAGATGATTAACCCTTCTGGGATTAATCACTGAAGTAAGGTGCTTCTTTTAGATCCTTCAGATGCCAGATACCCGGGCTTCCACCATTCTCATCTCTAAGTTCATATGTCCATGGAGAAATTCGTTTGTGGACTATAAAAGGTCCTATATATTTAGGTGCCAATTTCTTACTAAAATGTTTGGTTGCGTCAGAGATGACAGTTCTTTCTCCATACTTTTTGTCCAATTGTCAATTCCGTGTCTCTTTTCCGCAAATTATATCTCAAAACACAGGCTACCTTCAATCGTATTCTAACATCTTCATACATCTTTACAAAAGCTGTGTTTCTAGAGACTGGTGTCAATTCGTCTTTATCCTTTGGAGCTAACACACTCCTGTCATAATATTTACCTGATAAACACATGTTCCGGCCAAAGTTCACAAAATAGGGTGAAACTTTAGTCACTTCCCGACGTGCTGTGCGTAAAGCAGAAGCCAAACTATGAATATTAGCATCCCAAAGTCTATGATTTTCTTGAACATACATGGCCAACATTGTTTTCAGGGTCTTGTTTTGTCTCTCAGTCGGGTTTGCACGAGGATGTTAATTAGCATTAAATTTAATAGTACAGTCGTACTTATCGGTAAACTTCCTAAACTCGGTACTTCTGTACTGTGGTCCATTGTCACACAACAGGACTCGTGGGACTCCAAACATCAAAAAGGCATCCGCTTCTATACGCTTTATGATAGTGGCTGATGTTGCCTTGCGAAGGGGAAACACAAGTGAAAATTTACTAAAATAATCTGTCACTACTAAGATAAATGAGTTCCCCTTTGTGGACCTTGGCAGTGGTCCCATTAAGTCTGTCGAGATCATTTCCCATGGTCGTGAAGGTTTGGGATGTGACACCATATGATCTTTATTTCCTTGAGAGTCACTTTTATAAGCGATACAGGTGGCACATTTTCTGATGTACTGAGCCACATCACTTCGCATCTTAGGCCAATAGTATTTCTCTGCCAATCTAGCGTGAGTCTTATATACGCCCATATGACCTGCTGTGGGAGGATCATGAGCTTCCTTGATTATGGTTTGTCGGTTATCTTTCGGTACTACTATCTTCCAGCAGTCACTATCGGGTGAAAGTGCAGCATAGTCGTCTTTAACATATTTGTACAATACTCCTTCCTGGTAGCGCCAATTCAGAAACTTTAGAGGTGTGTCTTCTACCTTTATCATTCCATTATACCATTTATCTAAAATAATCTTTGGCTGAGCACAATCCCCTATACTATCTATGACAGGTACCGTTCTTGATAACATATCAGGAAGAGCTAAATCTTTACCTCGCCTATGCTGTACTTTAAAGTCATATTGTTGTAGTTTAACGGACCAACGTCCTAATCGTCCAGTTGGATCCTTCAAATTCAATAACCATCGTAGGCTGGAATGATCTGTTATAACCGTGAATGGTACACCCTCTATATATGGACGAAGTTTTTCAATAGCGTAAACCAATGCTAACATTTCCCTTTCAGATGTAGTGTACAATCGTTCTTGTTTCGTAAGTGAACGGCTCAAATAACAGATTACCTTCTCTCCATCCTCTTGAGGTTGAAGTAACACTGCACCGATGCCATATCCTGAAGCATCAGTCTGGATTATAAATTCTTTATTATAGTCGGGGCAACTTAGTATTGGTGCTGTTACCAACAATTCCTTGATTTTTCTAAAAGCGTTTTCACATTCCGGTGTCCAGTTAAACTTTTTGTTCTTCTTAGTAAGTGCTGTGATCGGTGTGACGATGGCAGAGAAGTCCGGGACAAATCTCCTATACCAAGAGAAGCTTCCAATTACTCGACGAACCTCGGTGACTGTTTTAGGTCTAGGTAGTTCTAACATAGCTCTTACCTTATCAGGATCCACATGTAGGCCACGCCTATCTACAACATACCCAAGATATTTCATTTCAGGCCGACAGAACTGACATTTATCCCAACTCACCGTGATTCCCGCTTCTCGGAGTCTTCTAAAAACTTCATTCAATACTCGTAGATGTTCATCAAAAGATTGTGAAATCACTACCACGTCATCCAAGTACACAAATACTGAAGGTTCTAAATCTTGGAGAACTTGATCGATCAATCGCTGCCAAGTTGCTGGTGCGTTATGTAATCCAAAAGGCATCCGTTTGAACAGGAACAATCCTCGGTGACAGATGAATGCTGTAAGTGGTTTTGACTTTTCTTCGATTGGAACTTGCCAATAAGCACTCTTGATGTCAAGACTAGACAGATATTTGGCGTCTTTGAGCTTATCCAGGGTCTCAGATACTAGTGGAAGTGGATAACTATCCCTCTGTGTTACGTTGTTCAATTTGCGATAGTCCACACAAAATCTTATCTTATCGGTGTTCTTCTTCTTTACGATTACTACTGGAGATGACCAGGGACTATGCGAAGGCTCAATTACACCAAGTCTCAACATTTCGTCAATTTCTTCATCTATATGTTTCTGTATCACCGGTGAAACTCTGTAACTTCTTTGTCTAATCGGTTCTGAATTTGTCATAATTTTATGTTGGACGAGAGTCGTACAACCTATCTCTGATCCCATTAAATTTTTATGAGTCCCTACAAGTTTATTTAGTTCAAATTGTTCATTTTCAGTTATAACAGTTTGGAGTTGCTCCTTGTCAAGAGTACAGATGGTGTCAATATTTTCAGAAAAAAGCCACTCGTCATGCCTTAGATTGGGTACTATACCCATAGTCATCCAAAAATCATATCCCAAAATCAGCGAGTGTGGCAACTCTGGTAGAACTATAACTTCCATGATCTTCAATCTATCTCTAAGTCTCATTGGTAACTCCAAAGTTCCGATACTCTCTTCTCGTTGTCGACTAGCAACGGTACAAACTGTCTTTTTACTCGTATTTAAAGGTAGGTGTAGATTTTTCAAGACAGACCATCCTTTTTGACCTATGAATGTTCTAGAGGCTCCAGAATCCAATAAACCTAAGAAGGTATACCCTAGGATATCAACTTCAAGGTATGGTCGCTCGTCATTTTGTGCATGATTGAGAATAAAGTCCAAAATAGGTTTGTAGCCGGTAGATTGAACAGGCTTCCTCAAAGGCCGACTTCCTAAGAGTGCCGTTTCCCGTTTCCCGAATTGCAAGATGGACAGGTGCGCATCGTAAAACCTTCTTTTCTACATCCATAGCAATATATTTTCCGGTTCTACTCCGCGCATCCTATAGCTCTATGGCCTGGCTTCTGACATTTAAAGCAAACTACCTCCCGTCTAGAACTTCCACTTGAACCTGGCTCAGACAATCTAATTTCATCAACTTGGTCTTCTAAACCAACATAAGCCAAATCAGGTTCCAAAAATTGTCCCTTCTTCGAGGGAGCTATATAGTCGCCAGACTGAATCCTTTGTTCAATCCTTTTACATAAAGTCTTTAATTGGGATAAACTTGTAATCTCTAAAGCTCCTAACTGAGTCCGCATCCTTTGTTCAATCCTTTTACATAAAGTCTTTAATTGGGATAAACTTGTAATCTCTAAAGCTCCTAACTGAGTCCGGTATATTGGTGCGATATTTCTAAGCAAGATATTCAGCTTTGCATCTTCAGATATAGGACATTGCAATCGTTGGAAATACTTTGACATTATTGCCATATATGTTCCAATCGTCTCATCTGAACCTTGACTCCTTCGTTTAATTTCTTCCAATAACTTTTCACTGTAAAAAGCCGGTTGATATTCCTCCTTAAATTTTGCAACTAGTTCATCCCATGTCTGAACTTCTGTTCGACAGTCCTGGTAAAATTCATAGGCTCTTCCATCAAACAAGTCAATGCCAGAATCAAATAAAATCTCTTTAGTAACATTCCTGGCACGTCGCAGTTCTTCAACTCTCTCAAAGAAAGCCATGACAGACATACCTTTTCTGTCACCAGTAAAACATAAATTCCATTTATGGGGCAAAATCGGCTTAATACCAGCTACAGTATAGGACGTAGGAGGTGTACCATTAGTACTGGGAGGCTGCGGACCAATAACTGAAGAACTTGGAAGTGAAGGACCTACAGATGTTGAAGTAGGGTTAGCAGGCTGCTGTGGCACGGTCGCAGGGGTAGTAGCTGTCTGCGATGGTGGTAAACTGCTTTGAAGTACAGAAAGATTAGGGGGAATCGGTTGAGTTTTACCGTCAACTAATAAGGCCTTGGTGTTAAGTTGATCAATCATAGTCAATGCTTGAGCTACCACTATACCTCGTAACTTTCCTTCTTCTACGGTAGTGCAGACCATGTGATCAATCCTTCCTAATACATGATTCAACTTAGTCCGTAACTTCAAAAAGAGTCCACTCTTACTCGTGTCTGAGAATGAATTCACAACATCGCTTAGTCCATCTAATTTCTTGGTCAACGCTGCAATATCCTCTTGAAACGAAAATGGGTAAGGCGGATAATTTAAGCTTTCTCCAGATCTTTCCATCTGTCTTGCCAACACTAATCGATGCCTCATTTCATCCACCGTACCAGTACCTATACCTCTCCATTCCAGCTCATATACAAGATCATCCCTGTCTAGTCTGTTAATTTCAATTTTTCTTGACATCTTGGAAACTTATCACTGATCAGTTAAATCACAAAATATATACAAGTAGTCACTGGGATACACACCTAATTATCCACTATTCCAACACTGTACACTCCGTAACTAAAACACTGTACTATTTCACACTATATATATCACTACACTTCACTGACACAAAGTCACCAAAAAACACTGACACGAAGTCACCCAAAAAAAATAATCATATATATCTGCATGTAACACCGATCAAACTTTTCCAAGATATCACCAAGTTCACATTTCACTGACACAAGTCACCCAAAAAAAAACTGATACGAAGTCACAAAAAAAAACTGACACGAAGTCACCCTATAATAAACCCCAACAAAACACCCAAAAAAAAATAATTATATCTGTACCTAAAGCCTTAATACAAGTGGTATAGCTATAGTGGTATAGTCCTATGCTCACAGACCTAACCCGCGTCACCAATCTTTCTACTATACCACTATATAATTATAAATTAAAATAATAAAAAAAAATCAATGACGATTTGGGAATTTATGGCAAGACCGGGGTTAAGTCAGCTCTAAGTACCATTTAACCCTCTACCAAATCATCAAAATGTTCATTTAAAAATAGGAAAAAAAATCCTTAGATTTAGGGAAATTTATCCAAAAATGGCAACCACGCAATTAAAATGGTCCCACTTCAATAAAAAAAGGCCCCACGTTGGGCGCCAAAAATGTGACGCTAATTTTACATTAAACAAAAGACTGATAAAAATAATTCTGAATTTTCAAAAATGATCCCTAGTACCAAACTAGGTCAAGCTTAATTACAGACTAGCAACGAATTGTTCCTGGGGACAATGGTGGCCGCCAGCTTTTAAACAGCGAGATGGGTCGGAGTTAAGATGTTTTATTTTAGAGCGCCACGTGATTTTAAATGTTTTACACCATGCCCCTGTATATAGATGTTGTATGAGGAAAGAATCACGAATTGTCAAGCCCCTGGCTGCAGTCTGCCTTCCACCAACACTCGTCTCGATCCTAGTATCTAATGAAACAACAACGCTTAATACAACAAACTGGTTATATTAATAACCGTTAAATATTTAGAACAAATTGGTGGTATTAATGTTTAATTAAAAATGATATTGTTTAATAAATAAAATTGGTCTCTAGGGGTATAACCGGCGCACGCTCAGTCCCCAAACGTGATCACGTCTAGTTTACAGCACTTTCGCACACCCTGTATTATATCCCCTGACTTAAATCTAACAATAATATGGGACACGATAGGATTCCCACTGGTTAATTACCAAAATAAAAGAATCATTCAATGACACTTAACTAGTATCAGTAAGTATTATATACAGTACACAGTAAATTTACATTAAAGGGGGGGAAATAAAAAGTAAATTTTACATTTAAGGGGGGACAGAAAAATAGTAACTTTTACATTTAGGGGGGACAGAATATTAGTCTCGTGTTGCTCTTCGAGGTAAAATTTACAAATAAAAACCACAGTACTTATTATTATTATTATTATTATTCTTTTGTCGAGCAACGAAATAAAAGGTCAATATATAAAAATGAGCAAAAACTTGCGGTTTCCTTAGCTGGGAAGGGCTCAGCCTCTTTTCTGCGGGAGAGGGTGGTGAGCCAGCAACAATCGCCTGAGGTCTGATAGGTGAAAATGGACAATCTTGGTGGTAGAAGTCCTGTAGAAATGACTGGGACAGCTATGAGTGATCTTAAAAATCAGGCCGGACGCAAGGAAGGGCCGCTCTATCCCAGAAGACGTTAAATCCAACTAACACGTAAACATAAAAAACCTTAGATCTTAATCGGGGTTGATCAAAATAACGCGTGGGCCTTGAGAATTTTGTTCCTTTCAATGAAAGTGTAGGCGGTCAAATTCCATACAAACTATCACAATGTTCCAATATATTATGACCTAAGCCCACAATGAGTTTTTTAGAGATACTCCCTAACAAAAATAGGTACCGTTAAATCACTTAAAACAGTAATAATTCCAAAAAAACTCAATTTTCTCGGCCCACACCCAAAATGTGTCGTGCTAGCACGGAGTCTAATTTTCGTCTGATTTCCAATTCTCGAATTCTCTAGACCAATTTTAAAGCAGACCAATGCGGATCGGTAATTTCGGAATCTGCGCATGCGCAGAAAGCAAGGGGTCTAGATTATTTTTTCGTTTTTCCAATCTAACGCGAACTATATTGCAATTCCATTAGGAAAATTTCCTCAAGACAAAATAGGATTTATAAGAATTTTTCGAAGAAATTCCGCTTATTACTTTTGGAGATTTTCACCAAAACGTACAATCGAGTTTTGCTTCAGGGCTATCAGGCCTTGATAACAGCAGTTACTCCAGGAAATGGGTGTGTCCGACTAAGTCACCTGCTGGCAACACTGTCTTGATAACGTCACTCTCAGATGGCAATAACACCCGTTCTCGGATAACACCGACAGATGTCAGACAGACGTCAGAATCAGAAATAAATAAACAAGAGATACTCCCTAACAAAAATAGGTACCGTTAAATCACTTAAAACAGTAATGATTCCAAAAAAACTCAATTTTCTCGGCCCACACCCAAAATGTGTCGTGCTAGCACGGAGTCTAATTTTCGTCTGATTTCCAATTCTCGAATTCTCTAGACCAATTTTAAAGCAGACCAATCCGGATCGGTAATTTCGGAATCTGCGCATGCGCAGAAAGCAAGGGGTCTAGATTATTTTTTCGTTTTTCCAATCTAACGCGAACTTTATTGCAATTCCATTAGGAAAAGTTTCCTCAAGACAAAATAGGATTTTAAAGATTTTTTCGAAGAAATTCCGCTTATTACTTTTGGAGATTTTCACCAAAACGTACAATCGAGTTTTGCTTCAGGGCTATCAGGCCTTGATAACAGCAGTTACTCCAGGAAATGGGTGTGTCCGACTACGTCACCGGCTGGCAACACTGTCTTGATAACGTCACTCTCAGATGGCAATAACACCCGTTCTCGGATAACACCGACAGATGTCAGACAGACGTCAGAATCAGAAATAAATAAACAAGGGCCTGCAAGGAAAAGATTGAAAATTGCTGTTCAAATAATACCAAAAACATGAATAACACTGAAAATTAACCACAGTAAGTACAGTAAATCATTCCTCAAACCCTGGTGTCCTGGTACTGAAAATTAATTCAATATTTACATATAAACACACATTGCTCTGCTCTAAGCCCCAATTTATTTTAGGAAATCGACCAAAAACCAGTCTAAAACCATCTCTAGAACACTTAGGAAAGTGCAACACTTAGCCACAATTAACGGTAGTTAATACAAACCAGAAATATTTAGGCAAACATAATGTAAACAAACCAGATCGAGCATGGTTAAGCAAGGAAGGGGACCCCTCTAGGAGAAACTCGTAAAATACAATAAATCTGTATGCAAATAATGCTTGAAATTAGGCCAACAGTTGTCACATATCCTAGAAATTTATCGAAGCTGTCAAGTGAATATCAAGGTAACAATAATAATATTTAAACGATAGCCCTATTCACATGCCTCCTTGCTTTTCTTTTTAGTGCGAAGAAAGCACTGATTCAGAGAAGTATATCTGAAGTCAATCAACCTTCCAGTCTGTAATGAAGCGTGCAACCTTGGTAAAATAATATATCATATTTTAATTTCAAAGAAAACTAGCCAAAAAGACAATTTTAGAACAAGTGAATGTTACTTATAGCAAGTATATTATACTGTTAACCTGTAAAAATGATTATGTTTGATAAATAAATAAATAAACCAAAAGGAAAGAAAGCCTAGACCTGTATATTACTGTAATTTAGCTTCTTTAATAGTGCTTCCCTTTTAAATATCAAAAACAACTTACTGGTTACCTATTCATTAGCTCCCAAATTACTGAAATTAAGTGAGAAAATTTAAAAACATAAAACTGAAATTTTGACGTTACAAATCCCCCCCTTACTACAAGATGATTAACCCTTCTGGGATTAATCACTGAAGTAAGGTGCTTCTTTTAGATCCTTCAGATGCCAGATACCCGGGCTTCCACCATTCTCATCTCTAAGTTCATATGTCCATGGAGAAATTCGTTTGTGGACTATAAAAGGTCCTATATATTTAGGTGCCAATTTCTTACTAAAATGTTTGGTTGCGTCAGAGATGACAGTTCTTTCTCCATACTTTTTGTCATTTTTACATCATCATTTTTAACAATATCATCCATAGTTGAACACAATTCATAAAACGGTATGTCCCGATGACCCCAAGCTAAAGTTTCACTAGTCCCAGAAATTAAATATCGTTTATCGTCATCAGCAGTCAAAGCCAACTTATGAATTAATTCTGTATACATAGTATGCGAATGTGATCTAAAGGCATACATTGTGCTATACACTTTAGAACTTTGTTCAATTACGTTTATGTAATCAGTAATGGTTAACTGGTTTTGAATGGAAGAGCGACAAACACCCTTCGCTTTTTTAAGAATGTTATGTTCTGTTTCAACGCAGTATGCTTTTGCTCCGGTCCCATAAAAACTTTTGATTGGCTTACCAGCATATTCGTCTTTAAATTTACCAACCGCTGAGATATTTTGAGTAATGCCATAAAAATTGGATTTATCATAGTTTGATGTGTCGAATTTATCTAGGTTATGTTTCATATCATCATAAAAATTTTCGTTCGAAACTTCAAGTATAAGAGAATCGGTATCCGTGTATAAAAGAGAAACATTTTTGCCATACCTTTGTTTAAGATAGTCATAAAAAGAATTATATATTACAGTTTTAGAGATGTCCAAAATTGAAAAACCTGCATAAATGGGTTTGTTAAATTCAAGTTTTGTTTTATTCATTTGTAAAGCTACTAAATTTTCTGAAAACATTTTATAGTCTTTATAATAAGGTTTCGCTATAAACATTTCTGCGCAATTAATTTTATGACCAACTCGCTCCCAGTGTGACACTAGTTTCACATCAACACTTCGATCCACATTTTCCATAGTTTTTCCATATATGCTATTATTTTTAGTTTTATACAAGTTTTTATCAAATTTATTTTTTGAAGAATTTCTCAAATTTGTATTTAAATCAATATATTCTTTAAGCCAGGGTGATTGGATAAATTTTATACCTCGGTGTATTTTTGTAAGTTTTAAACCAAAACGTAAACATTGTTTAAGATACGTGTAATGAATTACATATTTTTCTTTATTTCTTAAATTGGGAATTAATTTCGAATATTTTGAATTGGGCGGAATTAGACCTTCAGGACAGAATGGAAAATCATTGTGCTCGTCATGTAATTCGTCGGGATATTCTAAATCAACTTCCAGAACATAACCCGTTTCGGCTGTATCAGATATATAACTAATATTTTCTTGAATGTTATTAAGCTCTTCTTCAGACATCCAATCAAAATTTTTTTGAGGTAAATATTGACTCATTGCATAACCATATAGATTAGTAGCATCCAAGCAAATTATAGATTTCGTGGGTTCTAATGGATTAAAATTATCGAGAAACGGGTTATTTGCAATTGATTTTCGCTTTATACAGGTGTTAACACCCCCTCTCACGCCTTTTTTTAAAAAATGAAGCATGTCAGGATCTGTAAGAAGTTCTAATTCAACCCCTGTATACAATAACATCGAATCCCAGCTTAATCCCGGTGCGCTAAAATAATGTGCTGGATCGAGTTTGTACGTTTTTAAACAAAGGATTCTATAATTTTCAAAAATATCTGCTAATAGCAAAACATCAGATTTTAAATAAATGTCCGAATAATCTCCAAGTGTCTGACATTGAAACATATCCCAAATTTCTTTAGCACGTTGATAATCCATACTTGAAATAGCTTCATCTTTTAATTCATTATAAAATAATTCTGCAGCTGGTAACTCTGTTTCAGTAAATTTTGAAAAATCATCGATATGTGAATAAGGAAATACACCTTTCTTTCTTATATTTTTAAACTACAAATCATTCGAATATTCTTTTCTGATTTCTACACATTGAGAATCATCAAGCGTACTCGATAAGTTATCCAAAGACGATGGTAAAAATTGAAATGAATCAATAAATCTGAGTTTTAAATATTTATCTCGGGTTTTTCCATTTTTATATTTTATTTTATCTACCCACAGGTATTTGCTAAATGAAATATATTTTTCCTTATTCATAGGGATAACGTCAATTTGCTCCTTATCTAAACATAATGATTTTATGAAAAGGTGACTATCATAATTTTTTAGATTATGCATTACAACTGGAATAAAGTATGGAATTTTAAAATTTAAATTGCACGTTGAGTGTGCTGCACCTCTGAATTTACCAGTGATATGACAGTGATCTTTAACCTTATTCAAAATTTTAATAAAACTTTTTTTGCAAATATGACAATGTGTTGATTTGCGAAAATTTTCCTCGTCAGAATTTGTTAGTGTCGACATTGGTGTAACATCTTTTAAATATTTTGAATATAATGCTTTAACATCAAATTCTAAATATTTTACAAATTTTTCGATGCAATCCTTCCCTCGATATAAATGAAATTTTGAAGCAGTATCATCAAATGAACATTTAATATAGTAAGCAAATGAATGTGGTATATGTTCAAATTTTTTTAGAGTATAAGATTGTGAAGAATTTCCAACATTTTCATTATTTTGGATAGGCTTTAAAGCGCACTCAAAATCAGCATAAATAACAAATGGAACTTTCATTTGTTTTTCAATGTTTTGAAATTTTAATATATTTCCAGGCACCATATTACCAAATTAATCTATTATATGCTCTGTTGAAGGAAAATCATTTCTAACAAAGTTACAGTCATTTTGCATGTGTTGTCTAAGAATATTCAAAGTGGTAAAAAATTTTAAACAACCATCACAAAAATGTTTTCTATGTTCATGATTAGTAACTTGACTTGAAACTAACCGAGAAAGATCGCTTATATAGCAGTAGTGATTTTTGGTATTACCTATATCATCTAGTTCCCATAATAGCAATAAATTTATATGGTTATTATATCTAACCTTGCAAAAATGTATGGGACCAATCACCTCATAAATGTTTTTTCCATTTTTATATGCGAGTTCTAAAGCATAAACATTAATTAACACATTATTTAATTCTTCAAATTTAGCAATGTCTTTAATAGATACTGGAAAGTCTATACCTTCAAAGTTGAATAAAGGTCCAAAATGTGGATATGATGCTGCATTTCGGGGATCACCCTGGTAAAAAGCTGATACAACTGCATAGCCAAAACAAAACTGATCATTATTTTGCACATTAACAATGGCTTTTTTCCATTGAACTTCTTTTGGTAAAGGTATGTACGATGAACTCTTCAACGGATTATACTTATTCACATTAACTTCAAGGTGAAGAATTTGTTGGGGAACCCATCCTAAAATAAAACGATAAAGATTCAGCTTTTTTAATTTCAATTGTAAAATTTATAGATTTTTCTAAAACTAGTAAATATGCATAACCTTACACGCACCTGAGTCGCGTTCAGCAAATTCATCAAGTTTTCCATGAATTATTCCCATTAATTTTTCATATAACATAATTATATTTGTAGATTGTGTTACAACTTCGAAAATTGTATTGTGAGATTTAATTTCAGACGTTGTAGAAGTTGGTAAATAGTACAATCCAAACAGCTCCATATTAATTTTGAGGGCATTGTGCTTTTTCAATTCATGTTCAACAACTTTAACAACCTTACTCTGTACATTTTCTTGGAATTCCTTTAAATCAACAAAGTGCTTTGGGGAAGATATTTTATATGAAATAATTCTGCATTGAAATGCGCTGTTTAGTATTTCTATACCAGGTTCACTAAGCTTGAAGAGTTTTAATTTGTGAGCATTTGATTTTAAATGCGAAGTCCAACACACATTTGAGACGCTGACGTCGCAATCGGGGCAGTGTCGAACTTTTTCGTGTGAGAAAAATTTTTTATTAACTAAAAAAATAAATCACAATAAGTAAAAATAAAATGTTGAAGAAAAAATAACTTACCATCAATTATGTAATCATCGGTATTTGAGACATATTTATTTTCTAAACAAACTTCTTTAAGATGTCGCACAAGATTATACTTTTGCTTAAACTCGCGTAAACACAGTGTGCACAAGAAGGCCATTTCTATACTGAGGAAATAAATTGATGACTTTAGTTTAAACAGTGGAACCGCGGGAAGGCAGCCAATAAATCCATCAGGAGAGGATAATAAGGACATGAGGGAAATGGATAATCAAGGAGTGGGGGGAAAGGGTTGAAAATGTATTTTACATATCGCCTCATTCAAAGCATGGCTTAAAAAACATACTTCCACATTGATTTAAAAGATTTCCCTGCCTATTTAAAACTTCCTTAACAAAATTCCTTTTTAAATTTTTACAAGCCTCATCTAAAGAAAAGTAGTTGTGGAATAATGACTTCATTATTCCACAACTATGTCGCACATCATTAACGGATATGATTTTTTTAGGTTTAGCTTGCAAAAATTTATCTAGTTCACTCTTTAAGGGGATTGCAGCTTTGTGGAATTTTCTTTCTAAATCATCAGTTGGTTCGACTGTGTGTCTGTCAGACCGCGCAATTGTTTCTGTCCCTTCTTCCGATAAAATAGGTAAATCAATAGTTTGTTCGTATGGCTGTCCGTCTGACTGTGCGGTTGATTCAGTCATACAATTAATATTTTTATAAATCTCTACAAATTCTACATCATTTAAATTTAAACTATGTGTTTTCTCTTGCATTTCAGATTCAGACATTAAACTCAAAGCTGATTTTATCGGATATATAAAAAGTTCATCGTCAACCACTTCTGGAACTGGTGTAACAGGTGAATATAACGCAACCGTATTTGTTTGAGGCTCACTCACACAATTTATATTTTTTACATCGTTAAAATTAACTGTTGACGCGGAAATTTTATAATTTGAGCTTGATGCATATTTTAAGCAGTTATACAACGTAGGTAAAATATCGGGTTCTTTAAAATTAGAAATTTTAGGTGAGTGAGTTCCATCAGTTTCAGAAGCGGATATTTGCGCTTCCACTTCGGAAATAACTTGAGGTGAGTCTTCATTGCAATATTTGACGATTATATTGTTACTCATATCATCTAGATCTTCAATGAAATTATTATCAATATAATCGTCTATGTTAATAACGTTAAAGGTATCACTTGCATTATTATTGACAGAGTCAAGCGCAACTATCTGTTCCGTGGTCATTTCACAAAGCTGACAATCCATATTATCATGAACCTTACAAGCATATCGTAAATCAAAGGCAGTTAAATCCATAAAAGCCATACTTACAGAAAAATAGATACCACAAAACACACAGAAAAAGAGTAACGAAACAATTAAACGGATGCCACAACTGTATTCTATCGAGCTCGAGGTATAACTTGCAGATAGTACCTAATGTGAAGCGAAAGAAGACGTAAAGAGAATGTTGTCCTGGGTTGGGCGGTCGACCTGCAGGTAGACCAATGTCTGTGCAAAGAGAATGTTGTCTAGGCGGAGTATAGTGGTCGGCCTATCAGGTAGTCCAAGGTCCACGTAAAGAGATTGTTGTCTGGGTGGAGTATAGCGGTCGACCGCGGTGGTCGACCTGCAAGATACTACCATGTTCACACGGCCAGACTGCCAACGCCCGGTCAACAGCGGTTGACAACCCTTGGTTCTGGGTTTTTGGTTAAGCAAAAGAGAATGTTGTCTGGGCGGGGTATAGCGGTCGGCAGCGGTGGTCGACCTGCAAGGCAGTACAATGTTCGCACGGTAAACAACCTTTTTTATACTATTAATAATTTTTTAATCAACGAATATAAATTCGACAGAGCATTCACGAACAATTAATCTGCTTTTTACTTGACAGATAACACTTTCAGTACTTACGTTAAATAAACACATCGATAATCATGAAATTACAAATGAGTGAAGTTTTACGTGAAAAAGTCAGTAAAATGTCGTTTGAAGAAATTAGCAATTTTTTTGCAATAAAACCCATTCCGATATGGAGACGTTATTGGATTTGTGGATTTGGGATATTCCCACAAGACCAAATTCCCCAAGTGGACTTCCAGAGTTCGTCACCTGCCCAACAACACCACCACCGATGTCCAACAACGCCCCCGACACAGCAACCCTTATTCAGTCAACCAGTACAAACAGCGCCTGTGTCAGTACCGGCAACTTCAATTACAATCATTTGGAGTGTTCACCAGTGCACCGGAAACAGCCACCAAGGTTTTGTAAAAGAGTTTTTAATTATAAGTATAATTTTTAGTTTAGTAACCAGTTGTATATATCACTTATTTCTAAATATATTTTTTTTTCTAACATATCTTATTTTTCTTTATTATAATTAAAGCAACTTCACCACAAAGTTGATTTTAAAAGCGAATTTTTACCAGCAATACTTTACTTGATTGCACACCATGAAAGAGTGCACATCACACATTTTTATTGACATTCAAGGGTACACTTGTTCCTTTGGTTACATTCCTAAAGAAGTGGCAATTTATGATGGATTTCGCCTTTCAAATTTGTTATTTAAGCCTCCCTTTAAAAGAAGCGTGCTATCTTCTGAAGATATTAAAATTGTTACATGGTGTGAAACATATCATGGCTTGAACTGGGAATCTGGATGCATTGACTGAAACGAAATTGATGATATTCTTAAAAATATATATCCTTTATTTAATGAACCCAAAGTATATGTAAAAGGCGTTGAAAAGACAAAATTTTTGCAAAAAGTTTTAGACAGTGAAAGCATAATGAACCAAAATTAAGTAAATATAAAAAGGTTCCCGAGTGTTATTTTCATAAAACGGTAGAAGCTTGGCATTGTGCATTGGAGAATGTAAAACTATTATACAATTATAAAAATTTCTATTAATAAAATTTTTACTTTTCACATCCTCTCTTTATCGTCTGAATTAAAAATTATGTTACTGAATGTTAGTGTATGAAGAGTGATATTGACACAATGTATGAATAATAATTATTGTTATAATTATAGGCATATAAATAAAATCTTATATTTCATTCAATTTTTCATTTATCTATCGCAAGAATAATTAAGTTACTATAATGTTGTATAGGAAAATATAAACACCAAGTTACAATTATTTTTTTTATTAAACTAAATATATTTAAAAATCCAAATTGTATATTACAATGGTTAAATAATTTTGTACAGCAAAAAATCCTCAACTACATTTTTCTAAAGTTGTTTTTTCTATTCTATGATTTACGATTTTCTGTACAGCTGGTTTGTTACAAATTACGCAACCTCCGGCGAAATTATCTGATGTAAAATTTGGTCACACACTTTACACTTAATTTCATCTCTACAACAATCCATAGAGCGCTTGTAGTGCGTGTTCACATGTATGTGTTTACCACATGATTGCTCTATGCCATATAAAAAGTAGCACTCATGACACATACTGTACATGCCACCCGTCATTGATGTTGTTACTAATATGACTGCATTACACACACTTCACGTTTTAAATAGTTTTTTTCACAGTCTCTGATGCGTTATTTTTTTTTATTTTAACTAAACCTTCTTCTCCGCAACCACTTCCCAAAACTTCATCCTCGGTGCCTGAGTCATCTTCATCTTCGTCATCAGCATCATAATTGTAACGGTCAACATCCACCAGAGTATAGAGCCTATCCTCGGGTAGACTACCTGCAGTTTTTCGAAAATAAATTTTTTCTTCCTTATGAATCGATTCCATTTCTTGCCGTTTGGATTTTACTTCCATTTTCTTTTTAATAGTAAGATCTTGTAACAGTGGTACTCAACATACGACTAATACACAAATGCTTTTAAGCTTTAACCCCTTCTCTCACATCCCCTCCCTCGAGTAGTTTGGAGTGGGAAAAAGTGGGGGCTTAGGTGGGGGGTCAACCAATCAGGTGCTAAGAGGTGGAGCTTCGGATGCCCCCTCCACTTGGGGGCAGGGCCAGAGGTCCTTGGCCGGTGCAGATTATTCCCCCCACCACTGGAAAAGTGGGGGGTGGAGGAGTGGGGGGAATAATCTGCACCGGCC